>OZ034817.1:60168287-60768287 GCA_964030455.1 Linum trigynum | reverse complement strand
CCGCAAACCGGCGCCGTTCCTCGTGGGAGATGTGATTTCTGTCATTCCCTTGTTGCTCATCGTTGCTCTTCTGGTTGAAATCCAGAACCCCGCCGTCGATCGATTGCCACAGGTGCCTCCACCGTTTCCCCAACAGGCTGTATCTCGCCGCTTCGTTCAGCGTCATCGTCGACCTGGAAAGGATCTCCACCGCTAATTCATCCGGCAGCTTCGCGAATTGATCAGGTGATGATGGTTCGCCAGCGGCGACAACCGATGTTGCCATCCCCAAGTTGTTCCTCCTCCTCCTCCTTGTCTTCGTATCCATATACGACGGGTTGTTATGAGATTGAAGAATTATTGACTACTAACTTCCTTGCGATAATTTGCGATAAAACGAAAGACAATACACTAGATTTGAGTCCCAATCTTCTCCGTTACCATTAAACGAATGAGACATTAGATATTTATAGGCACGAATCCTCTCATCTTTCCTTATGGTTTCGGTCCACTTTTTCCCTATTCTTACCCATAGAATGTAACCTTTTCCTACAAGGACACCACAACCAAATCCTAAACAAATACCAAAACTATAAGGCTTGTGACAAATATATCCAAAACTATCAGACTGGACAAACGATGGATGCTTAGTTGGCGTGTTTCTGACCCCACTGAATGACGTGGATTAAAAGAGAAAAATAAAAAAATCTAAAAACCACAAAACGAGACATGACTTTCAATTTCTCACTTCGAACCGTCTTTTCCCCTTTCCTTAATCTCTCCGTTTTCCGACCATGACGGACGGTGAGAGTAAAAATCATGAGCTCTTATCCGGCGACGCCCAACTCATCAAGCGGTGAGGAGACCAGATCCGCCACTTCTTTCGTCGGCGCTCCGACCACCAGTCCGTCATCGCCGCAGGTGGAGTAGTTGTAGATCTCGGCTCTGGCGGACTCTCCTTCTTTAGTGACAAATGGCCAAAAGACCCACTCGCATTCGTCTTCGCCGGTGAGCCTTCCCCGGGGGGAATTTTGACTTCGTCTATCCTGCGCTCAACGACGACACGGGAATTGCCGCCCTTTCTCACGTTTGTGTGAGGCTTACATCCACGGGGAATTTGCTTCTACGTTTTATTGATAGTCGGCTTGATAGTACAAGCCATATTCTTATACCCTGTTACATCGAAATTATCTAGGGTTACAACGTGAAGATATGAGCTAGAGGAGTTGGCCATGGGCCTTGTCTCTGCATGGGCTGCATGGACACGACGTGGGCCTGGGGGCAGCTTAGCAGCATCACGTTGGTCTCGGTCCAATACTCCCCCGCAAGCTGGAGCGTGAAGATCACGAACGTACAGCTTGGAGAGAAGAAAACAAAACCGATCGGCACCAAGGCCCTTGGTAAAGAGGTGCGCCAGCTGAAGTCCAGAGCGGACTTTGATGGGCATGATGTGGCCAGTCTGAACACGCTCTCGAACAAAATGACAGTCCATCTCCACGTGTTTAGTACGCTCATGGAAGACAGGGTTGTTGGCGATGTTGAGAGCTGCCTGGTTATCGCAGTGAAGTGGAGTAGCGCGATCCTGTGACACACCCAGCTCGCTCAGCAACCAACTTAGCCATATTAGTTCACTTACTGTGCTAGCCATGGCGCGATATTCAACTTCGGCGGAAGAACGAGCAACCACCTTCTGCTGCTTAGCCCGCCAGGAGATGGGAGCACCTCCAAGAGTAATAAAGTAGGCAGTCGTCGACCGTCTCATGCTTTGACAGCCACCCCAGTCTGCATCACAGTAGGCAGAGAGCTGAAGCGGGTTGTTGACCGGAAAGAAGATCCCTTGGCCAGGACTCGACTTGATATATCGGAGGACCCGGAAAGCTGCATCCAGGTGTATCTGGCTAGGAGCGTGGACAAAGCGACTGAGAATATTCACGGCGTAGGTGATGTCAGGCCGGGTAATGGTGAGATATAACAGACGACCAACGAGGCGCCGATACTGCGAAGGGTCAGGCAATGGCTCAGCGTCAGAGGGGCGCGTGAACTGACGATTCTGCTCGATCGGAAAAGCACTGGAACGGGAACCCTGAACCCCGACATCTTCCAATATGTCCAAAGCGTACTTGCGCTGGCTGAACACAACGCCAGTGGCAGTACGAGCTATCTCAATGCCCAAAAAATATCGTAAGGGACCAAGAACCTTGATACTAAAACGGTCATCCAGGAAGCGTTTGACCTCAGTGATGAAGGGAAGATCATTGCCGGCAAGGAGTACATTATCAACATAACATAGATGAGAGCGGTAACAAAAGTGCTCCCCCGCTGATAGATAAACAAAGCAGCATCCGCTGGTGAAGACCGAAAACCAAACTCAACCAAGGCAGCAGTGAATTTCTGGTACCAGTTCCGAGAGGCTTGCTTGAGCCCGTAAAGTGATTTACGAAGACGGCAAACACGGGTATCACCAGGCTGCTGAAATCCCTGAGGAACAACCATATAGACTTCTTCATCAAGGTCGCCATGCAGGAACGCATTGTTGACGTCCAACTGATGAAGGTGCCATCCATGACTGACTGCCACTGCTATGAGACAACTAACAGTGACCAACTTGGCAACCGGGGCGAAGGTGTCATGAAAATCGAGCCCTTCGATCTGCGTGTAACCTTTTGCAACTAAGTGTGCTTTAAATCGCTCGATGCTGCCATCCGGATAATATTTGATCCTGTAAACCCATTTTGCTGCGATAGCACGCTTCCCGGGTGGAAGATGAACCAAACTCCACGTGCCATTAGCCTCGAGAGCCTGAATTTCCTTTGCCATGGCCGCTCGCCAACGTGAATCCTTGATGGCCTCTAGAAACGTTCGGTGTAACTAGAAAAATGATTCAGATTAACGTATTCAAATCACTACTATAAATTTAGTCTAGAAATTCTAACTCCAAAGACTATTTTTCTAAAAAAACAATGAAATCTAAAAGTCTAAAAGTCTAAAACGTAAAGGACTATAAGAAATAGGAGGTTTATTCCCTTGAAAATTTAATAAAGCAGTTAGTAGATGTAGGTATGGACACACAATGCACGATTGATTTGTCTAGTGTTGATGTTGCTCGTATCAACAACTACTACAAGGATAACCTTTTCAACAATAAAACATATGAAAATTGATTTGGCAACAAAATGAAAGATGAATTTCTAGCCGATTTCTAAAGTATTTTATTTAAAACAATGTATATTATTGGTATGGATGTGGACTCCATTATTGATGCATTCACTAAATTAAAATACCGTCATGTACAATTTATATTGTAAAAAAAAAAATTATAATGTTTTTTTACGGTTCTAATTTTTTAATGAAATGTGGCTCAATACTCTTCTGTGTTCTGGATCCGCCGCTGCGTAGAAACCACCTCAACATTGTATGCTGAGTAATAAATGGAATAAATGTTAGACTATCAATAATAATGGCCAACTCAAATTTCGGCGTCAAATTTGTACATTTCATTCAAAATTTTGACAAAATTATCTTATTTGATAGTTCGGCCCAAAATTGTCATTTACGTCAAAATTTCATGTCAAAGTAACATATTATTTTATATAGTATTAAAAGTCACTGATTATTGGAGATTTCTAGTTCAAATAAGAAATGGTGTATGTGATTCACCGTTTATGCGCAGCAAGCCAACCAATGGACTTTTCGATCTTCTTTCTAAGCAAAATTGGGTTGCGGAATTTTTTTGGACAAAAGATAATCATATATTGATTGAACCAGATAGACAATTAAATCCTGAAATTCAGTCAGGCCTGATAATGAAACAAACGACATGTAGTCGGAGACAAAAACAGGGCTTTACGAGCCACCAAATGAGCTACCCTATTGTTCCGCCGACCTACAAATCGTATAATAAACCCCATATTCCCATCGAACAATTGGACCACCTCCTCTTGAATCGAGCCTACACGATTATCCCGCCTAATAATCTTCTCAATGATCACATGGGCGTCACCTTCAAACCAGACCTCCGTTAAAACCGCTAGCCAAACACCACCCGATAGCCTCCCGAAGAGCAAGCACCTCAATCATCATTGGGTCATCTATCAACGGGATTTTTTTTTTAGGGGAATTGGGTTGCGGAATAATTGGACGAGAAAGGAGAAAAGTGATAAAATTTTGTTTCCTGCTTCTATTCGTAAAAAAAGAATTTTGGTTCCTATTACCAAACCAAGTGCAAAATCACCGATCCAAGGTGGTACGGCGGAACCATTAAATAATTTCGAACAAGATCTTAATATAATATTGGGCCTGGAATTTGATACATCCCAAAATTGAAACAATAGATAGACAAACGCTCTGTGCCCATGCTTCCCCCGGTTGGGGTCGCCGAATAAATAAACAATTGGGTGCCCGTCCAAATGAAATGGGCCCAGCGCGATCTTTTCGACCACTAAAATGAGCATGCCAGTCCTCTTGGACTTGGTACAACTGTCCTCCAACGAATCTTGATTCTGGAAGAATTAAGCAGCCAAAAAAGAAGGTTTCAGAAGTGAGAATTGAGAAGCGAGAAGCGAAGGGGGAGAAAGCCTTGTATCTTGGAATCCTCTCCGCCACCGCAATCATGAATGGCTTTGCTGCGGAATTAACCCGGTTGGAGCAAAATGTCTCCGGCTTCGGCACCCTCGTGAGAGGTCTTCTGGGCGTTGATTATCGCCGCAGACTCAACCCAGAGCAACTCAACCAGCTGTAAGTTTTAGTTTAGGGTTTCACTTTACTTTACTTTTTTATAGAAATGAATCCATAGCCTGTAGTTCCAGATCCTGATTATAGGGTTCATCTTTTCTATTGATTATAATAGGCTGGAACAAGTACAGCCAATTCACTCGGAGCTGCGTGCTGTGAATCAGCCGCTTTCAGTGCGGATGGGGAGGAATGTAAGACTTAGCACTGCCGATAGATTCATTTCTTTACTTTCCTTCCACAAGGCAGAGCATCATCTGATTCTTGTATAATGTTGAAATGCAGGACCAGGAAAACCGAGAGCTCATTCGCCTCAAAATGAAATTTGGTCAAATTGATCGAGCTCTTGATGAGTACGTAAGTAAGCTGGCCAGACAGGATCCCCGCTTTCGTACCTATGGGCGTATAGGCGTGACTCATCATCCTGCCCGTGCTTCAAGCTCAGCTGGTGTGCAGCACAGGGGGCCAGGACGGGAGCCATCCAAGGAAGATTTAAGACGTCTGTTGGCTACCCATCAACAGCAGGACGCCCACGTAAGAGAAGTTCGGGAGATTGAGGCACAGGTGGTACATCAACTTATGCAACCTCTTTATGGCCAGGTAGGGGTGTTCAAACGAGTGGTTAACATGGTAATTATTTTGATCGACATTATTTGGATAATTTGGTTTGATTAACTTGAATAATTTGTTTGGTTTGGTTTGGATGAAAATTTTACCTTGTTTGGTTTAGGTGGTTTGGTTTGGTTTTAGACACTTCTAATCATGATAACCATTTGAACACACTTATGTCCAGGCAGCTGATTTGACCAACCAGGATGGGGAAAATGGACCACTGACTTTTCTTGTCAGGGATGAGGGGGATATTCATGCTATCTTTCGATTCAGAGAGTATCTGGAGCCCCCTTTCTTGCTCGTCCTGGCTAACAACTTAACAGCTGAAGTGCGCGCAGACTTGAGGGCGCTGGCTGAGAGTAAGGACCTTCCAATAGACTGAGGGCAGGTAGTGTTTTTTCTGTCTCGAGCTAATCTAAGAATTGGTTTTCAGTGTCCAACCTGCACTAATAAGCCGTTGTGAGTTTAATAATGCTAAAGGGTAACTACATTTTCACCTTCATACCTTTAAAATTGACGTGTAACACCCAAGGCAAGTGCACGTGACAGTTCCAACTTGATATGTATATGTGGGCTCTAGTGCTTTTTAGAGCCATATGCTTGAACTTGATGTGCCATTGAGGCTAGGGCAACATACATCTTAGAAAATAAACATGCAACTAATTTGGCATAGTAGCTGGTTTCAGTTGCTGCAGATTTTATGTCCTTTCCTTAACAATTAGATGGTGGCCATCTCCGGAGTATTATGCTCGAACATATGATTTTGTGAGCCTGGGTTATACCATTGTTTCCGTCCGGGGAGTCTCGAGTTGGTTCTCGTATCAGTCTTCTTTACATGTTGGTTCTACCGTAGGTTGAGACTTAAGACATACATAGATAAGAAGGTAATGTGCTAGTTAGAAGTTTTTCCATACAAATGCGACACATCATTGCCACCCTTTGAATTTGTTGATGATCACACTCGAGAAGAGATGAAGAAACTGTCAATGCAAAACGACATGCACTGTGATTCAGTCATATCAACCGCTATTGGAGCACTGTTATTACGCATTTGGGCTTGCAACAGAGGTTTTAATTTATAGCAGTTTCCAATGTCATCAAATCCAACGTCATGTAACTTTTGTTAGTCGTTTCTTTTAACACAAGATAACTTGTGAAGCTCAACTTCTTGGAGCTGCTCTGTGTGGGTTACCTTGAGGTTCGCGTAACTGAAAATCTCGACAATCTACTGGGACTGGGAGTGATCAATATATGTAGTCTGGTTTGTGTTACCACAAGTTGAGCAGTACGTATAAGAAGTTAGTCGATGATAGTTTTCCTTGGTCTGATTTGGGGTCTAGATCATTCATGTACATGCTTGAAGTGATATTGTTCTCTGCTTTACCTTACTCATGTCCTGATTTGTGAATAAATAGCTGATAGTCTCTCGTTGCCCTGTATCATATTCTTCTGTAACAGACAAAGCTCTGAACTGGGATGCTGATGGAAACTTCGAGCAGCAGCAAAGATAGAGTGGCAGCAGATGTGAACAGACATAACAACAACAACAACAACAATGGAGGCTAGGGGTTGGTAGGACCATGAGGAGTGTTGCCTAGCTAGGACCAACAACTATGAATGTGGTTTGTAGCTGTACCGTGGACGATTGTGATGATATATGGTAATGACAAAGTGAACCGTTCTTGTATGTCATTGCCATAAAAATGTTAAGCCGCATTGTTGCGAATTGTAGCTGGGTTCAAACACAAGAACTATCTGACCAAACCATTGAAGAAGAGATGGGTTTATGAGATTTATGATGATACGAGTTCCTGAGAACTTGCTTGGGGTCCCTCCCTAGAGTAAATTGAACCCATTAATTAGCTACCCAAAACTCCCCCTTGGAAGCCCAGAGTCAGAGACCCTGTGTAATGTTGGACGCATCAGAATTTAAATTCGTACATGCGATACGTCGGAGAAGTATGTAGAGGTTCTAATAATAAAATGCAAAAATTCCCAAAATCATAACAATATCGAAAAAATGACAGGTTCATATCTAGGGCTCAACCAGTAGTGGTCATATGATATGACTGTCACAGGGGCGAGGCGGCTCGTCGGTGTCGAACTCGACGTCACCGAGTACGGTCAGTTTTGTCTGGAGATCCCTGAACAGAGCATCTCCCAGAGGCTCTCGACAGAGCCTAACCTTGAACCGCATGCCTTCATCGCGGAGGATGAAGACGATGTCGAAATCCTCCTGCGACTCGACCGGGAAGAAGTCGCGACCGTCCATGTATCTCTCGAAAGCACGTCGCATGTCATTGCAGGTTTGCTTTAGGGGCGCCGAGGCAGCATCAATCCTCGCCTGGCTTTCTGCGTTGATTTGGTCCATTTGTTCCGCCAGTTGCCTCAACGTCAACGTCCTCATCTCCGCCGGATCCATTTTCTGCGGAAAAACATAACGTAAAAGAGCAGACAATCAACGAATGCTGGAACGAGAAATTGAAAACAAAATATTGGACAAGATCAATTAATTTTATGCCTTTGGACGGCGACAAAATCGTGCGCGCGAGCCGAGAGCTGAGACCGCGAGAGAGAAAGAAAGCAGATCGCACGCGAACAGAATACTCCTCCTCCTTGCGTGGTTACTTTACTTATATAAGCGTTCCCCCCCTTTCTTTCGGCCCACCGGGAACCGACCCAAACGTATAAAAATAATATTCTTCCTATGCTTCCCTCAAATTCAATTCTTCCTATACTAGCATTGACATAATAATATAAAAATTAATAAAAAAGTGTTGAATACATGCAATTTTATCCTGCGGCACTATTTCAATTTATTTTGTAATATAATAAAAGTGAAATATCATTTAATAGAGGCAACTGATATTACTCCAACTCCATTTGTCATTCCGGCCAACGAGTCGAATCTAAATAAGTTCTTTTTTACACAATTTCTCCAATAATTTAATTTCTTTTCAACTTATTGATGAAGACAAATCAATCGATATCCTTACTTTCTTACTTATGTATTTGTTCATCTTCTTCCACTTCTACCCCTTTAATAATTAGTTAAAGCCTTAACTAATTTCTCTTTCTCGATCTTAAATCTTACAATTAGGTACCTAAACTTTGTATTTTTACAACAAATATACTTCAAAATTACAATGCCATACCTCTAGTATGACATTTTAGTGCCCCAAAACTTTTAAAAGTTTACAAAATGGTCCAAAAAAGTAGATGACACATGAATTTAGGAGTTCAATCTACGAATCCATGGATTCATTCATACATTCATTTCAATCCACAAATCCTTAGATTCATAAATTCAATCCATTTACCACCTCTAAGTATAAGCACCTATAGTGTTCTTTCCGGATCTCACTCACTGCCAATGAGTAATTAGCTTGAATAAAATCATAAAATAGCTTGCGAGTAAGAAATGGTGCTTTGTTTATACATATAAACAAAGCACCTTTTACGACGGTATCTATAGCTAGGCTAGTGCTTTTGATTTCCACTGCAGAATCTATAACCAGAAACAAGGTAGTAGTTTTGTCTAACCTCTTAGAAGATGTAGAGCTTCTCAAGAAATACAGCTTCTAATGAGACAACTGTACAAAATCCAAAAGAAAACTGTACAAATGGGCCAGTTGGCCCAAAGAGAACGACCCGAAAATAAAGGTCAGAAGTTGAAGCGCACATGGCCCAAATTTAGATCCAAGGTGGGACTAATAAGCAGGTCCGTCACTTCCAAAGATTTCCCTCGCGTTTCCATAAGGTGTTTTCGGCACAACCTTTGTCCCATGTAAGGCAACACCAAGTTGAGAATCAAGAACAACAAGTCCTTGGTCCACCGATCCGTGATTGGTTTTAGGTAGGTTAGGCCCAGGCAGATCAGCCTATTTACCACCACGGTCATCCCTATCAATTGGGCCCTTACCTTGAAAGGCAGGACCTCCGAGGTGTGCACCCAAGTCATCGGGCCCAAGCCCAATGAAAACGACCCGAAAACCGCAACCATACTCCACTTGCTCATCCGCTCGGCAACTCCCGAGTCGAAGAATCGATGGTCAAGTGCCATGAACGATACGTTCATGGCGACCATCGAGACCGTCACCAGCACCATGCTCAGCCAGATCAGTTTTCGTCGCCCGATGACATCTGACACGAGCATCGGGAACAAGATGGGCAACAACCTCCCGAAAAGAAAGGGGAGTTGGTCCAGTAGAAAATCCATGGGTGCGAACGGACCGTGGAGGCCGAACTTCAGCACAGACTCGTATGTCAGTAGGTCCGTACCAGCCATTGGTTGGACCAGGTGGGGAGTCAAGTTGGAGAGGAAGAGCACTTTCAATGTGAAATTTGTCGCCGGGCGACGAATCTCCTGCAGGATCGCCAGGACTTGAATGTCCTGGGGGATCGCCTCGAAATTCTCGTCCCCGATTGTTGGCAGGATTCGTGCTGCCGTTCTCAACTGGAGGAGCCTCTCGTCGACTTCCTCGGATGTTTTCAGTGTCCTCTGGAGTGTGGCTTTTGCATCCGCGACTCGAGCTCGCCTGACCAACCAACTGGGGGATTCCAGCATGAGTATCATGCCGACCCCCAGAATCAAGGACGGGACGATAGCGACGCCTACCAGTCCCCGCCACTGTGAACTCGCCGATAGATCGCGAACTGCAGCACGTGTCACGACAGCCAGAAAGATGCCCAAGCACCAGAAAACCTGCAATGAATAAGATCGAGGACCACTTGTTACTTAATGATTACTCAAAAATTAAGCATCGAAGAGTTAAAAACACTACTAATGGTTGAGATTATATATCCCAAACATGCAAGTAATTTTTATCTTGTGTTACTTAGGGTTGAGAATCTTAAGATGTTGTGACCAAAGGTAACAACCCATAGATGGATAGTTTTGACTTTAAGCATATGAATTGATTTACCATAATCCACAATTGTGAAAACACACTTTTTACTTAGTGGATGCTATTTACCCTTTTTAACTTCCCACCTTTCTAAAATTGAACTGAAACAATTGGTGAGACCAAACCATACGTAGTAGCCTTGCCTGTCTCCATTAATAAAGAACTAAACTAACCCACCATCACTGAGAAAGCTTGAACTCGATTTTCTATTTGGAGATACACCAAAATTAACCTTTTGGTGACCAACGCACCAAAAAAAATTAAGCCCTTTCGTGACCATTACTGCGTATGACACCAAACTTTACCCAGCTGATTCCCGTTGCAAAATATGTATTATCTTGACAATGTAGCTGACTAAAACTTTAAGGTAAGTAAAGAATACGCAGATTTGAAATAAAAATAGTCTCTACCTCGGGGATGGAGTTGAGAAATCCTCGTCGGCTCGGGGGCGCGACCTCCCCGATGTAGAGAGGTGCGACTGGGAGTCCTAACCCGATTCCGACGAGGGAGATGATTCTGCCTGCGATGAGGACGCCATACGAAACCGCTAACGACATTATCAGGAACCCTACGAACGACAGGGTTCCTGATAAGATCAGCGTCGAGCGACGGCCAAGAAAATCTGCCACAAACCCCGAAACGAAGCACGCGACGAAGAACAACCATTTTGTAGCGTTGCGAAAGTGGAGCCCTTCATTCTCCGTCATCCCGAGATCCTCTTCCATCGTGGTGGGGGTGGAAAGAAGCACCACCACCATGTCTGCAAACCCCAAAGATGGAAGAAAAAAAAAAACAGTTAGCACTTAAATTAGTAGCAAGTCATTAAGAAGCAAATTGCGGGTAACATTTTTTTCTGTCACGTATACATACCGTATCCGAAACTGTACAATAAGGTCGCTTGTGACGCCACGACGCACAAGAGTATGGTAAAACCTTTTGTCTTGGTCGTCGTCATCTGGAAATTTCGTGACGATTCAAGCTCTGAACTAGCTATGGAATTTCTGCTGCGCCAGGTTTTCTCAACTCTTTGCACGGTGAAGTAATTAGTGTAACGTGACTTCCTCTGTTTATAGGGCAAGGAAAGGAAGCACGCCGGAAAAAAAATAATGTAGTGGACCGACGATTGTGATCTATCATTTTCATCAAGGGGAATATATGTCGTAAAAACTTATCCGAATGAGGAAAAACATCAACGGAACTTTCATGTTGGTGAAACTTGTTGGAATAAGGAATGACTAACTTGCAAAGGACCATCGTTCTTTTCCACAGTACTATAAACAGTTAATTAGTCAACTAGTTTTCAGTCCGTCGCAGTGGTAAAACTACGTATAGTTGTGGATGGGCTGTCGCCATTTTCGTATTATTTGTGGTAAAAGGGTGCATGCATATATATTGGAACAAGCAAGGACTAATACTAACTGTGTTGGAAGAAAGCTATGAATTAGCAAGCTAGGCTACTTTTTTTTTCTTCTTCCCCCCCCCCCCCCCCCTGTTTTTTCACTCATATTTGCCTGTAGGGGTGTACATGGGTCGGGTGGTTCGGGTTTAACCATTTTAATCACCCGACCCATGCACTACGGTTTGGAAATTATCAAACCCAAACCCACCCAAAAAAATTAAAACCCTACGGTTTGTTTCTAATTGGGTTGGGTCGGGTTGGCGATATTTTTAAGTAAAAACCCAACCCAACATAAAAATATATAATTATTATACACCATAAAAATATTTTATAACTAATTAAAATTTCAAACGAATAAACCGAGGTGAAAGCTATCAAAATTCAAAAATGTTGTTTGAATTTTAATAAAATGTGATTTACTTTAACATATGTCTAGTTTTTTTCACGATATTTGTTGAAATAGGCTAAAAAGGTTATAAACAAACGCATCCATAATATGTTATTCTATTAATATTGTACACAAGAAAAAGGATTACGTGAATCATAACTATACTCAATTTATGTCTAAACTTTAAGTCGAAGAATGCATTAGATTAGGGAGACCATGATAGAAAAACATGGCGAAATATCTTAATTTTCTCATAAGTATTGCTATATACGACACAAATATTTTTTAGATACGAACTCATACTAATAGTTGGAACACGGGTTGGGTCGGGTTCTACGGGTTGTGTAATCCAAAATCCAAACCCAACCCAAAAGAGGCGGGTTGTACAAAAGAAAACCTTCACCCAACCCAAAACCTTCGTTTTAGCGATAAATACGGGTGGGTTGGGTCGGGTTGGACGGGTGGGTCGGTTTGCGGGTGTGTTTGTTCACCCCTATTTGCCTGTGCGATTGGCATCTCTCTAAAGGGTAGTATAACAAAGGGAATGTGAAATTGAACGGTCGAAAACAAGATACACCCACGCGTAAGAAAAGATAATACTACCGATAATTTATTACATCATATATCGTTTTGCTTCACACGGACACTGGAGATTTAGATAATTAAAAGTACGAAGATGAGAAACAAGATCGACGACTTCGGAACCAACTTGAAATCGGTGTTAATTTGTTGGAAATTCCTGCTTCTGTTGTTGTTGTTGTTGATCATGGCTATTTGGGGGAGTACTATGACACTGTTTATAGCACCTGATGAGACAATCCGTATAAGCCTGTCCGGGTTTGCAGGTGTGTTTCAAGCAATCGTTGACACACAACACATAATCTCCCGAAACCAGTTGATTCGTCGAGCTCGAGATCACGAGCAATATCATCACCACTCCGATCATCGTTTTCATTTTTTTCTTCCTCTAACCAAAAAGCTCTACAAATTTTTGATTTCTTCTTTCACTAGGGGTGTGTGTGTGTGATATGCTTCATAGAGCTCTTCCCTTCTTGTAAGAGATTGAGGAAATCTATTCCCTTTGATAAGAGATTGAGGAAATCTATTCCCTTTGAATGTAAGGAAATAAAGTGAATAATTTTGACTGTAGAGATTGAGTCATTAAATCTATAATTAATGTGGATATTGTTTCCTTTATGTGTCGTCTGTACTTAAGTTAAAAGAAAATTTACGTTACGTTGCACAAGACTTTCGTGCTATTATTTTTCTGGTCGAATCCGATGGACTTCGTGATAAATTCCGGATGTACCTTGCTCTTTCTTTTTTGGTGCTAAAAAATATCACGTTTAGAGCGACAGTACATTGAGATCGAAACCCACAATCATGTAGTTAACCGGTCCTACCTCTATTATACAGTGCAATGAACCGATCGAATACATTAGTGACAATCGAATCACAAAAACAAAGAATGTGCACATACCCCTACCTACCTGATGTTGGTGGCGTAGTTCATGACTTTATCACAATTCTAATCTCTCGATTTGAAGATATCGTACAGATGCGCCATCGTGCGCTACATCCAACACCTGAGTAGTTTATATAGATACAGCCTGGTTTGTTAATGAATGGGCAAGCTAGATACATATAAACAAAGCACCTTTTACGACGGAATCTATAGCTAGGCTATTGCTTTTTATTTCCACCGCAGAATCTATAACCAGCAACAAGGTAGTAGTTTTGTCTAATCTCAGATGTTTTGTTTCGAATTTGGAAAAAAAGATTCTCATTATCAGAGGATAGAATGCAGCGGATATTCTTTTACTACCTATAAATACGTACGTACTCCTATTACTACCATGCATATGGACTATGATCCCATATTTCCACTACCAAAACCCTATTCTCTCAGTTATGCAATGTTGATTCTCTTGAAGTCTCAAGTTTCGAGCATAAAATGACAACGAAGATGACAAAAAAGTTCACCCTCCTGCTGTGCATCGTGGCTTCTCATGCCACGTTACTGTTCAGCTTTGGCTACGGTACGCACAATTTTTCTTTGATATCGTACTGTATATAGTACTTTTTTTAAATAAAATTATCTTCATCTAATTGGGGTTTTTTTTTTCTTTCTTTTTTGAATTTGATATATTCGATTTAGATACCGTGGTCTTACTGCTGTCGACAACCACAATGATGGAAGACGACCTCAAACTGTCGGAGGACCAGGCACATAATTTCATGAACGACGCCAAATGGGCGTTCTTCCTGGCGTGCTTGGCGTCGGGGTTCTCGGCGGACATCCTAGGACGTCGGTCCACACTGATTTTGTCGGGAGCCCTGTCCTGTTTAGGGTTCCTCACAATGAGTCTTGCCATATCTTATGGCATTCTTGTCGTGGGGAGAATCCTTACACTCGCCGGTCTGGGACTAGGGCTCCCCGTGGCACCTCTCTACATTGGGGAGATCGCTAGTCCTGACCGACGAGGCCGCCTCGTCTCCATCACAGAAGTAAGTTGATATTCTCTAATTTTCTTAAACTTTTCAGTCACGTTCACAAGTTTAAAAAAAAAGTCCATTTTACTAATAAGTGGTTTGCTTGATTTTTTTTCTCTCTCCAGATTTTCTGGTGCCTGGGACAATTTTAGCTTTTGTGACACGTGCTGCAATACGACACACATCGGCACGTGCACAATGGCGGGGGTTATTGGGGGTGGGAATCATCCCATCTTTGGTCCTGGGGGTTGGCATGATCCTCATGCCAGAATCCCCCTGTTGGTTGGTGAGGCGAGCTCGAGTCGCGGACGCAAAATCCGCCCTTCGTAGGACGCTGAAAACGACCGACGAGGTGGACGCGCGACTCTCCGCCTTACGAACCGCCGGTCGAATTCCGCCCACAATGGGGGACGAAAACTTCGACGCGATCCCCCAGGACATCCACCCCTTAGCCATCTGGCAGGAGTTCCGTCGCCCCGCGACTCGCTTCGGCCTGAAGCTGCTCTTCCTATCCAACCTGATCCCGCACCTGATTCAACAAGCGACGGGGATCGACCTCTTCGCTTACGACTCCTTCTTCACCTCTCGTCTCCACGGCCCACTCGCCACCCCGATGGAGTTTCTACTCGAGCAACTTCCCTCTTTGTTCGGGAAGTTGCTGGCGATCCTCTTGCCGATGTTCGTTTCGGACATCATCGGACGGCGGAGGCTCCTCTGGCTGAGCTTGGTCCTGGTGACGATCTCGATGATCCCCATGAACGTATCCATCATGGCGATGGACCATCGTTTTTTGTCCAACTCTAAAGTCGCCGAGCGGATGTACAAGTGGAGTAACGTGGCCTTTTCGGCGTCTTTTTCCGTGGGCCAGGGCCCTATGACTTCGGTCCACACATCGGAGGTACTCCCGTTCAAAGTAAGAGCCCAGTTGATCGGGATCACGGTGGCGGTGGCCAGATTAATCAGCCTTGGGCTCATGGCCTTGAAGCCCATAATGGACAGCTGGACTCCGGATCTGTTGTACTTGATTCTCAATTTCGTGACGCCGTATATTGGGCAACGGCTCTTCCGCAAGTACCTCATAGAAACGCGAGGCGATTCTCTTGAAGTGACGGACGAGACCATCAGCCCCACCATTGAGTTACGTCAACGTCGTTTCGCTTTCAACTTTTGACTTCCGATCATGGGCATTAGGGGTGGGAAACAATCTGATCCGGATTGACCCGGTTTTTTATAACCGTCTTGGCAAATACCACAACCGGAGACGGGATTGGATTGTATCCGGTTTCAACCGTAATCGGATTGGGTCCGATCCGGTTTTCTACCGAAAACTGGGCTGATATTAACCTCTCCCAGAACGTTGTCGTTTGAATAAAAATTGAGGAAGAAAAATAAAAATAAAAATGAAAAGAGGGATCTAAGATATCTCCTTCCTCCACTTCTCGACAACTCCCTAGTCCCTACCTTTCTCAATCTCTTTCTATTCTGGAAATCAAAAATTTCTCATACTCCCATTCTTTCTCGATCTTTCCTCTGCCTTTTCTCCTCCCTGGAGAGCTCTTTGCCTTCTTCGTCACCGTCGTGCGCGGGTCTTGCATGTTTCGATATGGGAGAAATCCAGAGGAAGGCAGGTCAGGTCATGCATGTCTCGATCCGAGCGAGAAACAGAGCGATGGTCGCTTCAAATCGGCTGGTGAGACTGAGAAGAGAGAGGCAGAGCTGCGGTTGCTCCAAATCGATCGTCTTGGTGTCGTCGCCGCCGCCATGGAATCAGATGAGAGGCAAGCAGAGAGGGTGAGTGAGATAGAGTGGGATTTTGGAGATGGGAGGGTGGTTTTTGGCTTTGCCGCTGGAGAGATTGGTGAGAAGGGAAGAGATAGAAGAAAGGCGGCTGCGCCTTTGAGTGTGAGCTCGAGGGAGACGATGTAGGGTTGTGGAGTCGGGCTTTAGGGGTTTGGGAGGGTTGGTGGGCCTGTAGCTGGGCTCCGGCCTAATTAAGTTGTTGAGAGAGGTGGGCTTGCTGGAGAGATGGGTGGGCTCAAGTTGGGCTATCCGGTTTTTCCGGTTTTAACCGCATCGGACCGGGCTGTGACCACTGCAACCGCAAACTTGATTGGGTTACTTGGAATCCGGTTTCCGGTTACAACCGGGACGGTTTAAATGGCCAGTTTCCGGTTTGACCGAAAAACCGGGACCGGATTCCCAGCCCTAATGGGCATGCATAATTAAGTGCCTGATGAGTAGTGTGTGTAAATGGTGCGTTTTCACCCAAGTCGAGTAAAGTGAAACGGTGTGTTTCCAGAAATTCTCGAACCGAAGAACCAAACGGCTGTGGCCATGGTTTTACCGAATCATGCACATAAAACGTAACAACAATGGCCGAAATCTATTGAGGGTATTCGAGTTTTGATAATATGAAAACGAGTTAGAAAAAATCTCGAGAGAGAAAGTGACGAAGAGAAGAGGGCACCTACAAATTAGTCAATACCCTAGAAACGAATTTTATTCCGAGAATAGTAGACATTGAAAGATTGGCTTCTCATCAAAACACCAACATAAGAAGCTGAAACAACTATGGCACCTTCTTCAGATTGGTACTAGTTTCAGAAGACTCCTGCTCATGTTGTTTGTCATATTGACTGTGGCACTTTTTATCGCAGGAAATACCACAATCGGTGTAAAGTCGTTGTTTGCAATGTGTCAGGCAATGGCGAACACACAATGCATAATCTCCCGAAACTTGATTCGTCGAGCTTAGGATTACAAACAATAGCATCACTACTCCAATCATCATCTTCATTTTTCTTTCTTGAACAAAATCTTGAAACAGATTTTGATTTCTTCTAATATAGGGTGTGACTGTTTGTGTGAGTGCTTCTCAGAGGAGAGCTCTTCCCTTTCTTATAGTAGATTCAGGAAATCTATTCCCTTTGGCTATTAAGGAAAAAAGTCAACAAATTTGGCGGAAGAGATTGAATCATTTAATTATAATTAATGCAAGATTTTTTTTTCCTAATTGTAATTAATGTAGAAAAAGTACCTTTCTTTAACGGCCAACATCTCGTCCCAGAAGGGTCCTTCTCTCTAAGACTCTAACAGTAAACAGCATTAATGATAAATTAAATAACTCAATCTCTTTTCTCAAAATGATTTACTTTATTTCTTTACAATCAAAGGAAACAGATTCCTCAACCTAGTGCAAGAAGAAATCAAGATTAGTAGAGCCTTTTTTTTGCTGGAGAAAAATGAAGACGATGGTTGGGATATACAAATTTTGGTCTCGCAAGTTTTTTTAGTTGGATCTCTCTCACATTTTGGTCCCTTACAATGTTTGGAATATATTATCTAGCTCATTTGTATTCACTTTGTTGGTTGTTCGTTAGATTTCATCATTTCAACTTCACACACGTCTTAAGTAAGTGTGTGACACTTTTGTTCGTGCAGAAAATTATCACTCCTACGAATATTTTGCAAAAGAAAAGCAAACATGGATTCATGAAAAGGAAATAGAATGGGTGCAGATTATTTTGATATCATTTGATGACCATTATATATTTATAAATGTGTGTCGAGGATGTCTCGTTTATTAAAACATATGGTCTTATACCATCTGGCAAGAAGGTACGTGTTCTAGCTTTAGAGATCATAACAAATACTCTCAGATTTAATCTCGATCGAGACACATTCTGCATACATGCACAAATTCTGGGGAAGCATTTCTAACTTGTATTATTAAATTTCTCGATTCGAACATTCAAGGACGCGATACTGAAAGTCTGGTTTCAACAAAAAAAAAAAAAGACGAGAGAAACATGAATGACGACAACTATGGAAGCAACTTGAACTCGGTATTAATCGTTGGAAATTCCTGCTTCGGTTGTTGATGGCTATTTGGATAACTGCTAGGACAATGTTTGTAGCACTTCCGCTTCGCAAGACAAAAAGTATAAGCTCCGTTTTTGCAAGTGTCTTTCATGCAAATGTTAACACAGTTTTCGTCATCTCCCGAAACCAGTTGATTCGTCGAGCTCGAAATCGCTAGCAATATCATCACCGCTACTCCTATCACTGTCTTCATTCTTCTTCAACAAACACCTCTACTACTAATTGATCTTGATATCTTCTTGCACTAGAGGTAGAGGGTGTTTGATGCTTCTTCCGCCACAGCTCTTCTCTTCTCTTTATTAGAAAACCCTAGTTCATAACTGGAAGAAAACAAAGATGGGTGCAATAAGTTTGACTGAAAAGAGTATCCTGAAGAGTAATTGCAACGGAAAAAGGACAAGAAGGCAGTATCCTCTATTAATTACAAAATTAAATGATTCAATCTTTTTGGTCAAAACTGCCCACTTCTGTATATCTTTAAAAGAAGGAATGGAGTCTCCCCACTTCTTCATAAAGAACTCTCAAATCAGCAACATACATATTATATTACACCCTAAAAAAGATTTCACAACTTCTCCAGAGAATGAAGACGAAGATGATCGGAGTGATCGTAATGTTGGTCGTTTTGGGTTCAACGACGAATCAAGCAGCAGTATTGGCTGATTACGAATCGTGTTTCAAGAAGTGCGTCGGCAGCTGCCCTTTCAGCAACCCGAAATTGTGCAACACGTACTGTTCCATAAGGTGCCAGAGTAGTACTGAACTACCACTACAGAAGCCGAAAAATCTGGCAACGACGAACGGCGATTCTGATTCGACTCCGTAGTCGTGCGCGACTACTACTAATTCTAAGTTCGATGTGTATGTCCTCGCAACAAAAAAAAATGATGTGTGCGCGCGGTGTAATTGAAACAATCAATGTAGTTGGCGAGTCTCTCTTTTGATGGTGTTTTGCAACTCGTTTATCCATATGAATGAATGATGGCATGATGGTAAAATTGTGTTTTTGACGAAATTTTGCGTGATCAATCCACTCTATAACTTCAAGAAAACAGAAAACGATGTTACTCGGTTCATTGGAGAGAAATCGAAAAAATAATGATGGTGATGATTGGATACATGACAATGCCAGTGATTTTGGGTTCGCGATGCCAAATGACCACTCGAGTAGTGGTGTTTGCGCCTTTGCAGATTATGCTTCGTCTTTCAAACAGTGCAATCTCTCTTACCGTCTGGGTGATGTGAAGTTGTGTAATCAATACCGCAACAGAAAAAAAAAAAGGAAGATGGTATCCTCCATTAAAGAGGATTTTTTGTTTTTTGTTTTGAACCTGCTCGATCTATTAATTGTTTGAATTTCTTGCTTCGGTTGTTGATGGCTATTGGATGACCAGGACAAATTTTTGTTGCACTTAGCAAGACAAATAGTATAAAATCCATGTTTGCATTTTGCAAGTGTCTTTTATGTTCACACAATTCTCATTATCTCCCGAAATCAGTTGATTCATCGAGCTCGAAATCACTAACAATATCATCATCACCGCGGGAATTTCCAGCAATTAATACAGATTCCAAGTTGGTTCCATAGTCGTGGTTCTTGTTTCTCCTCATATTTTGTCTCATAGTTGAATTCACTTAAAAAGAGATTTAAACAACATAAACGTTATGGTGTGAATGTGATCTGATTTCAAAGGGTAACACGAGAAAAATCCCTAAACAGAGTAATTGCAGTAAATGGAGTTAATTAGAGAGTATCCCACAGAGTAATTGCAACGGAAAAGGGAAAGAAGGCAGTAGTATCCTCTATTAATTATAAAAATTAAATGATTCAATCTTTTTGGTCAAAACTGCTCCCCTCTGTATTTCTATAAAAGAAGGAATGGATTCTCCCACTTCGTTACCATCAAAGGAAAAATTAAACAACTCCCAAATTAGCAACACACATAAATTACCCTCAAGAAGATTTCAGAATCGTTATCTCCAGAATGAAGACGATGATCGGAGTGATCGTGATGTTGGTCGTTTTGGGTTCGACGATCAATCAAGCAGTACTGGCGGACTACGCATCGTGTTTCAAGAAGTGCGATGGCAGCTGCAGTTTGGGCAGCGAAAGATTGTGCAACGTCTACTGTTCGAAAATGTGTCGTGGCCAGAGTGAGCTAAAGAAGCCCGAAAATCTGGCAACGAATAGCGATTCTAAGTTGATTTCGTAGTCGCGCGATACTACTGATTCTAAGTTCGATGTATTATGTCCTCGCAACAAAATTATGCGGTGTATTGAACAATCAATATATAGTTTGAGTCACTCTTTTTGAGGTGTTTCGCAACTTGTTTATCTATATGAATGAACAATCAGTATTTACGAAGCTTCTGACCCTAGCAGCTATTACGTACGTACCCTGAGTTGTCATTTTAGGTTTTCTTTATTTTAGTCGCGTGAATATCGCGTGGTTACTCATATCGTGATACGACAAGTGCTATGCGATTCTAGTCAGTACTTTGGCTGCCGCGACATCGATCTATATATGAAAGAAAGATGATGATGTTCATTTTTTCCTTTTTTTATCATCTAACGTCGCCATTCTTCTTCCCTCCGGATTTGCGGTTTCATGCACGATGAACCCGATATCGTCTCTATTTCTTTGTATGCACTATTACGTGTTTTCCCTATTTAATATACGGAAACCAATCGAAACATCGTTTTGACATAAATTTACATCGGTTCACTGGACTGAACATTCTCCATTACTATGAATCCAGACATGCATGAATGGAAGAAATTAAGGAAAAGAAGGGAAAACGGCTGCATAATTGCAACAGAAAAAGAAAGGAGCGCCATCCTGTGTATTAGATTACAAGTTAAATGAATCAACATATAAAAGACGAGCTAGATTAGATATTCACCCACTTTTTTGTTATTGTGAAAATCGAAGAACTCTAGAAATTAACATAAACCCTAACGAAGAAATCAGAATCTCTGCAGAAATCATCGTACGTTGGAGGAGAAGAAAAATGAAGGCCATGGTTGGAGCGATTGTAGTACTGTTGGTTGTTTTCGTTTCGGCCAATCAAGTAGTGTTGGCAGATCACGCGTCGTGTCTCAAAAATTGCGATTTCGATTGCCATTTAGGTAGCCAGAAATTGTGCGATCAATACTGCGCGAAGAAATGTCAGGGTCAGAGTGAAGAGCAGAATCTGAAAGTTTCGGCAACTAATAACGGCTCTAAGTTAATTGTAGAGTAATTTTTTTATTCTTTATGTATCCTCGAAATAAATTATGCGTGGTACGTTGAACTATACGATAGTCTTTTTTTAGAGGACGCGCAACTTTTTATTTATCTGAATTTTCGATGACGAATGAGATAATAGTAATATATGTCGAAATCGATCGATGATGCTCGTGGTGGTGCAATTATAGGAGAGCTCCAATTCCTATTACTAGAGTCATCTTTTGGTAAATTTTCTTATGTTAATCGTCATACAAATGGAATTTTCCAAATTGTTGTGGCATTCTCATAATTAACCTCATCTCGCATATCTCGATATACAAATGACAACAGAAAGGATTGAAAATAATTTCGATAAAAAATTCACGGACTGATAATAATAATAATATTGGTTTTTTCTTCTTCTTCTAATCCAAATTAATTCTCCCCTCTGGATTACGATTTCAATTATTGGAACAAACAAGGCATACAAATTAACAATAATGAAAACATCTGCTCTATAGCAACCAATATCAATTTCGTCGCTAAAGCTAGCCCCGGTCCATTCGTACAAACGACGTTAGATCCCAATTCCCCGCCGGATACTCGAACACAAACGTCTGGTACTTCCCGGGGCCGTAACGGTCGGCGGCGGTGATGTAGAGGTGGTAGTTCTCACCGTCGGCCTTGAGATACTCGCCGCTGTCGATGCTCACCAGAGTCAGCGGCGGGCGGTCCGGGTGAAATTTGTTGTACTCCTTCACCGCGAACTGGGCGATCGCCGTCACCTTCGGAGCCTTCAGGTTCTTGAACGGCAGCCACGAGACGGGGACCGTTGCTTCCGCCGCCGAGATGAAGAAGAGCGCCAGGAGGGCGGCGGCGGCGAAGAGGAGATTGGATGATGACATGGTTTGGTTTCTTTGTGGGTCTACTTTTGTGCCACGAGTTGTATGCTTGTTATCCTTTTATATGGAAAATTGAGGAGGCTATATTTGGCGCATGTTTAATATATTTGTTGGTTGTTTAAGAAATTTTTGTTGAGAATATCTAGCGGATTTGGTGAATTTATTTTGCTTCCGTTTTTTTTCAAGGTAATTAAAATTCATGGTAATTTATTTTGGATATATCTGAAAGGGAGAAACCAAAGAAGGAAGTGTGCATGTATATCAAAGAACTACCAGATTTGTAATTCATCGGTATCATAGTAACGCGTAAATATGTAATGATGCAATCGTCGAATGGAAGGGATCCGTTTCGTGTGACGAGCGATGCAACGGTGGGCCCCGCGGCAGTGTATTGGTTCAGGGAAGTTAAAAGATTTACGTTACTGTTGTTTTTAATTAATTTAGCATTTACTTAGTTTTTTTGTTATAGTATTTACTTTTTTGTCGTTTAGTATTTTCTTAGTTTAGGGAAGTTGAAAGGTTTTCGTGGTTTCTTAATTAATTACAATTGCCCACCTTTTGTAATGGCGTAACTGCTCCAGGTAAGTAACTCAATCAGACTCCTCAGTTTTTTTACATTATTGCTTTTTAAGGATTCCTAGGCCCTAGCTAATATGTAACTTTTGCTGACGCTTTTGTAACGAACATAATATCTTCGTTTATTATTCCACTCCTCTACATTTAAACCATGTCAAAGGAGCCTTCATAAGAACTACACTGAACCACTCGAAACGATTGAGGGAAAAAAAAAAAGAAACCCTAGCTCGCTCCCTTCTTATCCTGCTACCCAATCCACTGATCAATCTACAAGGGCTCAAACAGCAGTGACTGCCACCTCGCTCCCGGATGAACAAGTACGAGCGTCTGGTACCTCAACTTATGACGCGCATTGTTTTTAGCAGTTAAGTAAAGATGGTACACGAGCCCTCCGGCTCCAGCAGCCAGAACCTCGCCCTCGTCCACGCTCACCAGCTGCATCATCTCGTCCCCGATCGGAAGAAACACACTGACGTGCTGTCTAATCGCAAACCACGCAATGTCACGAATCTTGTGTGATTTTAACAACTCGAGCTTGATCGTCTTCCACGAGCTTTCAGACACGACCGAATTGTTGTATCGGGGAACGAACAGCAGCTGCCTCGTATTCGATCTCGATCTCGGATCCACGAACACGAACGTTTGGTACTTGGTCTCCTCGCGAGCGCGGGTGGCGGCGGTCAGGTAGAGATGGTACACGATGCCCGATCCGGCGGCGAGAATCTCGCCTTCGTCCAAGCTCAAGAGGTTCAGTGGCGGCTCCTTGGAGTGTTGGTCGTTGTACGAGATCACCGCGAAACGTGCGACGTCGATGTTGAACCTGTATTGCAGTTGGTAGCTCTTTAGCGACACCCAGGTGTTTTCGGAGATGAGCGGCGGCACCCAGACGTCGTTGGGAAAGGCCGGCGTAGAGGAGGAGGAAGGGTCTGCTGTTGTGACGGAGAAAAGGTGTGTCGCTAGAAGTGCCGTTGCTAAATGTGGTGATATCGTCGCCATTGTTCAGATTTTTTTCCCGATTAAGTATTTTTTTGTTTTGTTTCTGCTTCTTCTTATGTTGTTGCTAATGGTTGGTGAGTAAATGGATTTTGGAGACGGGAATTTTATAGTCATAATCTGAGTGATTAATCCTAACTGCATCGCCTTATAAATAGCAATTTCGGATTAGAATATGTCCTAAATTTAAGTCAGATAAATAGTCTTATAGCCCTTGAAAATGGGGAAAGGTTTAACTAAACGACCTTGTCTTAAAAGCATAGCATATATGTTTAAAAGAGATATTTTCAACCCTCCAAATACGCATAGTTCATCGACCAACTAATTACCACTTTATATTTTAATTTGGAACAATAAAAAGTAATAAAAAAATTCACATTATATGAAAATAGAAGCTTTATATTGTTCTTACGTTCGAATATAATATCAAATGGATGGTTTTATATTCGAATCTCAAAATTGTTATCATATGTCATATACACATTTCGTCAGTAAAGATGATGATTATTGATAACAAAACTGTTATTAAAAGTGGTAATTTTGAACATGTCTAGAATAGAGAGCTAAACAAGCAAGTGTATGCATAGAGAACCAAATGCATTTTCTCGGATTTGGTCCAATATAGTTTCCTCCTCTGTTTCCCGTCCAATCCAATTATCTACTCGATGTTTATGAGCAAGCAAGAAATATGAGCCTTTTATAATAAAATTCGAATGGGAAATTAATCAATAATCATGGACCCGCCTTTTAAAACGTGTTAGGTTTTTGCGCGACTGCATGATTTAGTCGAATTATAAATATTTAGCCACCACTCCGAGTAAGATTATTTTCATAAACACTTTCTAAACAAATCGATACTTATGGACTCACCTTTTAAATGTGTTAGGTTATTGCGAGACCGTGTGATTTAGTTGAACTTTAAATCTTTAGCCACCACTCGGAGTATGATTCTTTTCATCAACACTTTATAAACAAACCAATCTCGTCACTATTTGTCCTTTCAAGGATTCCTTACATGTAACATTTTTTAGGCAGTAATTTCTGAAGTTTCCGCAAAGGAAACATGACACCTTTTGTTTACTCTGCGCCCTTACTTAACAACTAATACACTGGTTGCTTTGTCGAGTAGAACTTGAGTGGGCACTAGTACTTGTAGTAATACTACAATCGATGCAATTGACAATTTTGTGTATTAACTTGTCCATGAACATTCGCTATTCTCGAAAGTCCTCAAATTCTAGCATATGGCATATGATGCAGTAATTAATTTGAGACATTGAAATAGTCTTACTCAATGAATATTTGTTGGTTTTGATTTCAGTTGTTCATGAGATTTGGTGCGGTTGAACGATATCTAGCACATCGATTTGTAGAGATAAAAATTAGACACTAGCAATTAATTAAGGGCACAATCACACTTTTGATAAAAATGACATAATCAACTAATAACACATTACTAGATAACCAACAAAAGTTTATGTTATTCCTAGTTATTAATCAAACAATGAAAAAAAAAAAACTAAAACAAAGACTGCTAAATTATTGTTCATGCAGGATCTTAATTTAACCCTTTAACTATACGTGTGAAAAAAATGAGCTCCATCGCACCAAGCCTCACGTGAACTTCCGTTCGGTACATACTCCCCTTGGAGTCGAGCCTGTTGCCTTCAGCCACCATCACGTCGAGCTTATAGTTCATGCCGTCCACCACCTGGACAAGGCCCCTCCTAATGCTTACAAGTCTCAACGGATCTTTGAAATTGTTTTCATAGTTGTGCATTCCTACCGCAAACTTGGCAATCTCCTGGATGCGATAGTTGTGTATGTTTTCTATCGGCTGCCACCCACCGTAGGGATTAGCACTGACGGTGGAGAGAACGACTGCGACTGTAGTAAGAGCCACGAGAAATGTAACAGGCTTCATCTTTCGTACGCAAGTGATTCTTCGTGTGATTCTGTTTAGGAAGATGTTTGATTGGTGTGTGTTTTGGATGTGAAGCGAGACTAATTGTGGTGTGTATTTATAGGCTATCTTTCTTTCATTTGTTTGTTTTTTGGTCTTATGGTAAAGTTGTCCATTGTTAATTATGTATCCCGTTATTATAGATGGTGTGTATATATTTTTGCAATTTTTATGCGTAACTTTTGGCCGTAGACTCTCCTCTTTTACCGATTATTTGTTATCATCCCAATAAAACATTTCATAGAGTTGTTGACTATTCTTATTTTCTTACCGTCAAAGGTAAAAATATGTTAATGTGAAGGTGAAATGTATAGACGAGCCAGGCGAAGAAGAGCTAGGTTAAGAAGAATATCCAAATTTGGTTTATGGGTCGAAGTGGTTGGGTGAGTGTTGGTCGAGTTATGTGCAAACAAGATTTATTTGACCATTTGAGTTTCGCCCTGACGGTGTAAAGGATGACGACTACGATAGTTGTGTCAAGAAAGAAAACAACATTAGAGACATATGAGCACTTCGCCCCTTTATTACACCCTTAAAAATAAAATAAAAAACCTATAACAACAAGACTACAACCTCTAATGATCCTAACTTTAAATAAAAAAATCAAAAGAATTTTGTATGCGATTCCATGGACAACTCAATTAGAATTGGATGAGGGTACTATCATATATATTATGCCGATAGAAAAGGAAGAGGTCCAATTAGACAGAGTCACGTAGGATCTGGTCATCAAAGACATTAGGTAGGCACACTTACATCAATTCATATTTCTCGTTTGATTTTGGTCGAACAGAACAAAAACAAAATTATATAATTCACTAAAAGCTAGTAGAGAGAAATTTATAAGTGAATTCAAATGATAAATTCGTGCCTAGACATTTGATGCGATAAATTGAAGTCCACTAGCTACAAATAAATACACAACATGATTTGCACATGGGATAAATGCCACATTTGGTCACTGAAATTACTAAATCAGTCATGTTTAGTTACTAGAAAAAATTAATATCAATTTTTGTCACTCGAATTACTGAAACATGTCACATTTAATCACTCTCGTTAGCCTCCGTCTAACTCCGTTAACGGAGTTGGACAGAAACTAACGAGAAATTGAATAAATGTGACATGTTTCAGTAATTCGAATGACATTCATATAAAAAAAAAGTAATTCGAGTGACTGAAGTTGGAACAAAAATAAGCCAACAATCTCCACCAACTATCTCAACAATCTCACCAAAAACTTGAGTGATAGTTTGTGTCAAATCAAGCAACCAATGCATGTATTGTTTGTGCCGAAAATATAAAAAAACAATGTATTGTGGACAATACATGCATTGTAACTATCCCCATCAAACAATCACCAAAACCAAACGACACCTAAAAGAAGCAAGTCTATGCATGGAGAACCACTTGTAGTTCGACGGTATATAACATGATAATGCTACAAATTAATGATTAGATGTGCAAGTTCCGATAATTTGTTGTGAAAGGTGTAGAGCATTTTTGTAAAATTCAATGGTGAGTACAATATGGTTTAGTCTAAGATGAACCGATTTGGAAGAGACTGATATATATATATATATATATATAACGAAAAAGTGTGGATTAAGGTGGAACCAGACACATTTTCTCGGATTTGGTCCAATTAATTTTTCTCCTCTATGTGATTTAGTTGAAATTTAAATCTTTAGCCACCACTCCGAGTAGGATTCTTTTCCTAAATATTTTCTAAACAAATCAATCTCGTCACTATTTGTCCTTTCAAGGATTCCTTACATGTAACCTTTTTTAGGCAGTAATTTGTGAAGTTTCCGCAAAGGAAACACGTCACCTTTTATTTACTCTGCTCCCTTACATTTAAACCATACAAAGGAGCCTTGATAACAACTACACTGGTTGCTTTGTCGAGTCGAAATTGAGTGGGCACTAGTACTTGTAGTAATACTACAATCGATGCAATTTCATGTTTACAATTTTGTGTATTAACTTGTCCCATGAACATTCGTTATTCTCGAAAGTCCTAAAATTCTAGCCTATGTCATGATGCAGTAATTAATTTGACACATAGAAATAGTCTTCCTCAATGAATATTTGTTGGTTTTGACTTCAGTTGTTCATGAGATTTGGTGCGGTAGAACGATATCTAGCCGAGCGATTTGTAGAGATAAAAATTAGACACTAGCAATTAATTAAGGGCACAATCACACTTTTGATAAAAAGGACATAATCAACTAATAACACATTACTAGATAACCAACAAAAGTTTATGTTATTCCTAATTATTAATCAAAACAATGAAAAAAAAACTAAAACAAAGACTGCTAAATTATTGTTCATGCAGGATCTTAATTTAACCCTTTAACTATACGTGTGAAAAAAATGAGCTCCATCGCACCAAGCCTCACGTGAACTTCTGTTCGGTACATACTCCCCTTGGAGTCGAGCCTGTTGCCTTCAGCCACCATCACGTCGAGCTTATAGTTCATGCCGTCCACCACCTGGACAAGGCCCCTCCTAATGCTTACAAGTCTCAACGGATCTTTGAAATTGTTTTCATAGTTGTGCATTCCTACCGCAAACTTGGCAATCTCCTGGATGCGATAGTTGTGTATGTTCTCTATCGGCTGCCACCCACCGTAGGGATTAGCACTGACGGTGGAGAGAACGACTGCGACTGTAGTAAGAGCCATGAGAAATGTAACAGGCTTCATCTTTCGTACGCAAGTGATTCTTCGTGTGATTTTGTTTAGGAAGATGTTTGATTGGTGTGTGTTTTGGATGTTAAGCGAGACTAATTGTGGTGTGTATTTATAGGCTATCTTTCTTTTTCTTTCATTTGTTTGTTTTTTGGTCTTATGGTAAAGTTGTCCATTTTTAGTTATGTATCCCGCTATTATAGATGGTGGGTATATATTTTTGCAATTTTTATGCGTAAGTTTGGCCGTAGACTCTCCTCTTTTACCGATTATTTGTTATCTTCCCAATAAAACATGTCATAGAGTTTTTGACTATTCTTATTTTCTTACCGTCAAACGTAAAATTATGTTAATGTGAAGGGGAAATGTATAGAAGAGCTAGGTTAAGAAGAATATCCAAATTTGGTTTTTGGGTCGAAGTGTTTGGGTGAGTGTTGGTTGAGTTAGGTGCAAACAAGGTTTATTCGACCCACTGGGTTTCGCCTCGACGGTGTAAAGGATGCGATTTTGATAGTTGTGTCAAGAAAGAAAACAACATTAGAGAAATATTAGCATTTCACCCCTTTATTACACCCTTAACAATAAAAAACCTGTAATAACCAGACTATAAAATCTAATGATCCTAACTTTAAATGAAAAATCAAAAGAGTTTTGTATGTGATTCTATGGGCAACCCAATTATAATTGGATGAGGTACTATCCTATATACTATGCCCATAGAAAAGGAAAGAGGTCCAATTAGACACATTCACATAGGATCGAGTCATCAAAGACATTTGGTAGGCACACTTGCATCAATTCATATTTTTCGTTTGATTTCGGCTGAACAGAACAAAATTATATAATTCACTCAGAGCTAGCAATAGATATTTACCTAAACCGGTCGGTCCTTGAGCGGATCCTACATTAGCCCCCAGACGTTGGTCTCTAACGATAAAAGTAAATGCTTGCGCCTGAGAAGCTTCTGGACCAGTAGGTCCGTAAAATTCGCTAGGATAGGCGGTATTAGTGAACCAGACAAAACAACAAGCAATGAACCCATATGAGAGAAATTTATAAGTGAATTCAAATAATAAATTCGTGCCTAGACATTTGATGCGATAAATTGAAGTCCACTAGCTACAAATAAATACACAACATGATTTGCACATGTATTGGTGCAAACTAAATAAAATCTTCATTAGGTTGTACTAGTAAGCAAGTTTAAGAAAACCTAATCAAATCAATTGTCTATAGTGTAACAATTCTGTTTGGTATCTTATTTACATGTTTGCTTTTTTCTATGAAAAGTACATTTTACTAAAGCAAGTAACGGAATCTCTTGGATCAAGACACTACCCTAGCTGTAACAGGGTTGCCCATTTGGTGGCAAGAAAAGCCCTTTCGTTGTTCCCTCACTTAGGAGGGTTCGATTTTGTTTCTTGGCTGTTTTCAGCTGTGTGACTTGTTATATCTGGCTTTCTCGGTAATACGAGTGATCTTTTGGCAAAAAAAAAAAGACACTACCCTAGCCATCTTTAGCTACCGCATAAGTCATCTTTAGCCACCAATTCCACAAGAGTCAGGTCTTTCACGCTCTCCAGTCTCCATCGCATCTTGAACGGCCTTTCCGTATTAGACAACTCACTAAAGAGGACGAAACGTATTTTTCCAATGATATTTATTGAATAAAAAATTACATTTTAGGTTCTGTACTAGACAACTCACTAAAGAGGACGAAACATATTTTTCCAATGATATTTATTGTATAAAAAATTAAATTTTAGGTACTAAAATGTAAAAAATAAAAATTATAGGTACTAAACTGTAATTTGCCGATGATCCATGGATCCAATTTATGAATCCGCCAATCCAGTTGGATTTGGATCAAATGGATTGGATTTAAATAGATTGGATTAGTTGGATATTTTTAATGAATTAATGGAATGGATTTGATTGGATTAGATTGGTGAATTGTATTGAGAATTGCCACCTCTAATCGCAATTAATCTAATTTTTCAGTTTGAGTTTTATAGAGGTAAAAAACGAGCTTCAGGTTGAGAGGTGAGAAATGCTGAGACAATTCATTAAGGAGGGAAATGCCGTTGGTTACTCTACGAAGTAAAATATATATTGATTGAATACTTATACTTGTTGTCGATCCATAAGACCGAGATTTTTAGGTTCAAGATTAGAGGTAGTATCAATAGACCAAGTTCTTATTCGTATTAGAATCGTCTTATTGCAGATCATTGAGTATTTGTTGTTACATTAATATATTATGATGGTCAAATAGGGTTTTGATATTTTATTTATTTATTTTGACATTAGTTGTTCATGGGATTTGGTGCAATGCAGTAGAAAAATATCGAGCGGAAGAATTTTTATAGGAATTGAAATTAGATACTAGCAATTAAGGCAAGAAATCACGTTATGATAAAAATGACATAATCAGCTAATCACATAACTAGCTAGGCCAACAAAAACTTCTGTTACTTATTCCTAGCTATATATATTGATCAAACTAACAAAGGAAAATACTTAAAAATTAAAACAAAGACTGGCTAAATTTATTGTTCATGAAGGATCTTAATTTAATCCTTCATATATAGGTGTGAAATATTTGAGCTCTATTGTGTGCCAAGTCTCTTGTGAACTTCCGTTCGGTACATACTCCCCTTGGAGTCGAGTCTATTGTCTCCAGCCGTCATTACGTCGAGCTTGTAGTTCACGCCGCCCACCACCTGGACTTGGCCGCTCCGAATGCTTACGAGTCTCAATGGATATATGAAATTGGTCTTCAAGTTGAGCATATCTACTGCAAACTCGGCAATCACCTGAACGCGATAGTTGTGTATGTTCTTTATCGGTCGCCACCTACTGGCGTGATTAGCACTGATGGTGGAGAGAACGATCGCAACGGTAGTCAAAGCAACGAGAAACGTAACGGGCTTCATATTTCGTATGTAAGTGATTCTTGGTGTGATTTTGTTTAAGAAGATGTTTGCTTAATATATTTTTTTATTTTGACCTTAATTAATTGTTCATGGAATTTGGTGCAATGCAGTAGAACAATATACAGTGGAAGAATTTGTTGAAATTAAAATTAGATACTAGCAAGTAAGGCAACAAATCACATTATGAAAAAAAAGACATAATCAGCTAATACCATAACTAGCCAGACCAACAAAAAGCTTATGATATTCCTAATCATTAAGCAAGCTAACATATGAAAACCTTAGGAATTAAAAAAAAAAATTAAGAGACAGCTACATTATTGTTCATGATGGATTCTAGTTCAATCCATCAAATATAGGTGTGAAGAATTTCAGCTCCTTTACGCCAAGTCTCTCGTGCACTTCCGTCCGGTACATAACTATCGGGGAGTTGAGGCTGTCGATTGCAGTCGCCATCACGATGAGCAGGTAGTTCAAGCCGTCCACCACCTGCACTTCGGCGCTCCCAATGCTTACGAGTCTCAACGGATGTTTGAAATGATTTTTCACGTTGTATATTCCTACGGCAAACTCGGCTACCTCCCAGACGCGATAGTCATTTGTGTTCTTTATTCGCTGCCATCCGCCGAGCGATGATGCACTGGCGGTGGAGAGAACGATTGCGATGGTAGTTATAGCCACGAGAAATGTAGTAGCAGGCTTCATTTTTCTAGTTCGTAAGTGATTCCTTTTCGAAAATGTTTGGTTGGTGTGTTTTGGATGTGAAGTGAGACTAATTGTTTTGTGTATTTATAGGCTATGGCGAGCTAATTAATTAATTTCTTTCATTCTTAAATATTTTTTTTTTTTGTCTAATGGTAAAGTTGTCCATTTTTAGGTTAGTATCCCGTCATTATAGATAGTGGGCATAACTTTTTTGCAAGTTTATGTTTTGTTAGGCTATTGAGTATTGACTCTCCTTTTATATCGGTTGGTTGTTATATTCCCAATTTTACAACATTACATGCCACAAAGTAGTTGAATATTCTCAACTTTTTTTTGTACTTTCTAGCTAAAAATAATGTTAATGGGAATGAGAATGGAAAACAGTTGCGTTATGCGCGCGGTTAAATTGAAACCGCACAGAATAAGCATGATTCGAGGACTAACCGCAAAGCGCACCGAAAATTGTTAGAGAGGAGTGTAAGATCCGACATAACCTTTTCTCAATAATTCGAGTTATTGTAACCAACTGGTTTATGACATGGTATCAGAGTTGGTTTGTCCTTGAGGTCACGTTTTCAAGTACTCACGACCCCCAATATTAACCGTTGTCTTCAAGCACATGGTATGACGGGCCTGTGCAAACTTTCAAGCCCATGAGTCGACTTTCGTTTGAGGGGGCGTGTAAGGAAGTGGTTAAGTACCCTACATGGGCCTCTCCCAACAACTCGAGTTATTGGGACCGATTGGTTTATAACATGGTATCAGAGCTGGTTTGACCAAGTGGTCGTGTGTTTGAATCTCCACGACCCCCAATATTAACCGTTTATTAAAGCACAAGGTATGGTGGGCCTGTGTAAACTTCAAGCCCGTGAGTTGGCTTTCGTTTGAGAGAACGTGTTAGAGAGTGGTATAAGATCTAGCATAACCTTCTCCCAACAACTCGAGTTATTGAAACCAATTACTTTATAAAAAAAAAACCCAATCTAAACATATAGTTTTATGGTTCTTAATTTTTGATTTGCTAACCAACGAACTTAAAAAAAAATTGTTCATGCAAGTGCGGTTACAACTAATCCCACGGTATGAACGATACTAGTTTCTTTACATTAGAAAGGCTCTCATAAACAATGGCCTGGTACATATCTCCCCCGGCGGCAACACTCTCGTTGGCCGGCGTTGCCGTCACTAAAAGCTTGTAGTTTGTGCCCTCCACGATCTGCGTTTCGCCGCCGTCCACGCTCACGAGCTTCAATGGCTCTATTCTGGGGTCGAGGCCGGAATCGTACGTAATCACCGCAAACTCGGCAATCTCCCTAACGTGTTTGTCCTTCAGGTTCTTTATCGGCTGCCACCCGCCGGTGACGGCCTCGGCGGCCAGGAGGACTATAGCGACGGAAGCAATAGCGACGAGAATGGTAATTGGCCTCATGGTGTTCGTCGTCTTAAGTGATCTTGTTCCCACCTGTTGTTGATGCTTTTCTTTTTGGGTGTGAAGATAGACTGATTGTGGTATGTGTGTTTATATAGACATGGTAGAGAGAAATGATATGGTGGTTAATTAATTTGTTACCATTTTGTTCTTTGGGACTTTAAGGCAAGTTTCTATATGGATTTTAGGTAGGAAAAATCCTGAACATTGATGGATTTTAGAGAGAAATGATAATGGTGGTTAATTAATTTGTTACCATTTTGTTCTTTGGGACTGAAGGCAAGTTTCTATGTGGATATTAGGTAGGGAAATCCTTGACATTGATTGCTTGAATATTGTGTGGTAATTTAAATTTGTTTTTTTTGGCTTTGCACATAAATTTGTATATGGTTCGGGGAAAATTCTTAGCTTCAATATTGGTTGGACGGCGGACGCAGAAGCTCAAACCATTCATGTGTCTGTTTGTTATTGGTGGACTCACCTTCCTTTTTTCTTAATATTTAATGCTCTTAATTATTCTAAAAAATCGAGAATTAAAATATGAAGTAGAAAGATGAACTCACCAATAGGAAACTGACATGTGGCTGGTTAGAACTTCTGCGTTCAACCAAGATTGGAGCTACTTGCATGTACAGTGGCGATGCCACATGGATGGTTGTAGTGCTTGGGAGAAGAAAAAGAAAGGAAATAGTAAAAGAATATTAGTAACAGCAAGATATTTTATACTTTGTGACCTCCAGTTTATGTCAACACGTGAAATGTGTTGGAAGAAGTGTCGAAAATGTTGCATATGTAATATACAATATTTTTAGAAGTGTTTTTTTATAGACGATCGAGATAAATCGTAATTTTGAGTTAACAATAATGAGTTGGAAGAGATAGATAACGGGTGCTAGTTTGAATTAGGACAGGTCCCATGCGCCACCTTGGAATTGAAACTTCCTTTGAGGAAAAGAAAATGTGGCTATTCGGTTTACTACGATTCAAAATCATAGAAAATAGACTTATTATATATGGTCCAGCCTCCGATTCGATTTTACAATTATTACTCAATGTTCAAACGACACAAGTTGCACTTCGCCGGAGGGCATCTCGTGGAGGATCGCCGTCCAGTTTTGAATCCCCGACGGGTGCAGGGACGACTCGTCGCCGACCGTGACCACACGAAGCCGGTAGTTCGTCGAGCCGTCGGAGAGTTTCTGGTACTCGCCGCCGTCCACGCGGTAAAGATCAAGTGGATCGTTGAGATACTTGTCGTTGTGAACCGACACCGCGAACTCAGCCATATCCTTCACGTGCTTGGCCTTTGGATCCTGTAGCGGTAGCCATTCACCGCCGGCAGGTTCTGCTGCTTTGGCGACGACAGCAATCGCGACGAGTAGAAAGGGAGCTGGCTTCTTCGTCATCATTTGATCAGAAATTTTAATTTGTGTTTTTTATTTTTGGTGGTGGTTAAAATTATGTTTGGTCAACTATGAAAATAATTAAAAAAAGGGTTTGTACTTCCCTTTTATGAAGTTATAAGCCGTAGTACATTTTTTTTTGGTTATGAAATCAAGTTGTACCACTTAAGTACATCGTATGGATAGTAGTATTGTACAGATAGATTCTACAGCCGAACTAGAAAATATTAGCGATGCACTCAGCAATTTTTCTAGTAAACCTTAAAAACATAATTGAAATACAGCAATTCTTTTTTTTTTTTAATAATGGTGACATAATTTCATTATTTAGAAACTTAAAACAACAAACACAGATATTACTTTGAAAATATCGTAATGCTTTGGCTCACTTCTTGGTAAAAAAGGTTCAAATTCCTTAACAAGAACTTTCAATTTTTTTTTTTCTAGATCTTTCAAATTTCTGATTTTGTCGTTGTTAGAAAATATCATACTCTCGTCACATGTAAGAATTTTATGTACTTGTCGGAACTCCTACATATTATTAGTCAAACCTCTTTTGTATTAGGCTCTGTTATTCGATCAGCAGGATACCGATTAAAAATACAATATTATGTTCATTTCATTTTAAGAACGATATTACACCGGTATATTATTAGTTGAATTAAACAAATTAAATGTCATTTATCTAAATTGTATAGTTAAAAATAAAACCATGTTCCCTTCATTAATTCAATACGGGCAAAAAGGCAAGAAGCTGTTTCATCTTCTCGCCGGACTTGTCGTCAGCGACGCCGACGACCACCTCGTAAAGCTGGACCTTACCGGGCCCCACGCCGCCGTTGGTATCAGTTTTCAGGTGGAAACGGTAGACGGACTTCCCGTCGTCAAAGACCTTCACGTCGCCGTTCTCCACACTCTCCAGCTTCAGCTGCTCTTTACTACCAGCTGGCAGCTTGTCGTTGAACTGCTTCACGGCAGCTTCAGCCACCGCGGCCACGTCGGCGGCTTTCAAGTCCTTTATCGGCTTCCATTCGCTGGGGACCGGCGGTGGCTGCGGAAGTTTTAGCGACGAGGCGGATAGGAAAACCGTCGCGAAAAGAATGGTTAGGAGAATAGCAAGTGCCCTCATTTTTTTCTTCTTCTATGTGGTGAGATTACTGCTTCTGCATGATTGAAGGAATTTCATCTAATCACTATATAATAATAAGGGTTCGAGTTGAAACTCTCCTTGCAAAATATTTAAACGTAAATTTCAACAAAACGAACAATCGGATAGCATATTTCGTGGTTACAAGAATGTCATTTCTTTGTTTCCTACGAATTTATTGCTTATATGTTGAGATTTGACAATGCGAGCAATCTTATGACAAAAATAAATGCAAATATTCGTAGTTTTTCATGCTTTTAATTTATTGATAACGTTTTCTTTGGTAATTACGAGTACGACTTGCGTCGTTATAAATACGTCCTTCGACGCTTCTGATTTCTATTCACGCAACAATTTCACAGAGAGATCGACGCAAAACAAACAGGATAAGCTAAGAGGACATACAAATTCAACGGGGGGAAAAAAATTAAACCATGGCTTTAGGAACGAGGAGGTCATCACATTTAGCGACGACCCACTAACTCTTGGTCGCCGCCATATCCTTCTTCTTGTCCATGGAAGTTGGATCCCCGCAGATATGAGTGACCACGAACTACAAACCAGCGATTTCAAAGAATATGCAGTGTTTGCTGTGGCGGAGAAGAACAAGAAGACGAGGTCGAAATCCGAGCAGTTGAAGCTCGTGAGCCTGGACAAGGGCTTTTTCGGAAATGCTCATTCGACGGACTATACGTACTACAGAGTGGATATAACTGCCAGCTCGGCTCGCTTCGGCCTAGTCAAATACTCGGCGGTCATCTCGAACGTACTTAGTGGTTTACTGGCACTCGAGGACTTCGAGCGAAGGTAGATGAATCGAGACGAGGAGTGATCGAGATGATCGAGCGAGAGAGGACAACTCTTTATCGTGTGAAAGTTGTTACGTTAATGTGTATGCGCGTTACAAAACAAAATTACGATAGTGACTATAATAATTGGGAGATTGTATCCTTTCTCTGGATATGTATTCGAATCCTTAATTTTATTTCGTTCCAGAATGTGTCATTCTATATTACCTTTCGAAATTAGCAAGTAAATGATAAGCAACGTTGGTGGTTTATGCAAATTTTAAACTCATTATCTAGTGAAAAGATTTGTAGAAATTAAAATAGAGACACTAACAATTGAGAAACACACTCATATTTATGATAAAAAAAGGACATAACATCACTAGGTAAAACAAACATATGAAACAATTGAGACACTATCAAACAAACATATGAAAAACATACTAATTAAAACAAAGACGGCTAAAATTATTGTTCATGAAGGATCTTAATTTAATCCCTCGTATATAGGTGTGAAATACTTGAGCTCCAATGAGCCACGCCTCTCATAAACTTCTGTTCGGTACATACTCCCTCGATTGCCTCCAGCCACCGTCACGTCGAGCTTGTAGTTCACGCCGTCCACCACCTGGGTAAAGCCCCTCCGAATGCTTGCGAGTCTCAACCAATGTTTGAAACCGTTTTCCAAGTTGTACATTCCTACTGCAAACCTAGCAATCTCCTGGACGCGATGGCTGTGGATGTTCTTTATCGGCTGCCACCCACCATAGGGATCAGCCCTGACGACGGAGAGAATGACCGCGACGGTAGTCAGAGCCACGAGAAATGTAGCGGGCTTCATCTTTCGCGTACGTAAGTGATTCTTCGTGTGACTTTGTTGAGAAAGACGTTTGCTTGGTGTGTTTTGGATGTGAAGCGAGACTGATTGTGGTGTGTATTTATAGGATGTGGTGAACTGATTGATCTCTTTCACTTGTTTTTGTTTTTTGGTCCCGTGGTAAAGTTGTCCATTTTTAGTACGTAGCCCGCTATTATAGATGGTGTGTGTATCTTTTTTGCATTTTAATGCGTAACTTAGCCTATTGACTCTCCTCTTTTACCGGTTATTTGTAATCTTCATGATTATAACTTTACATGCCATAAAGTTATTGATTATTTTTATTTTTACCGTCTAGGTAAAAAAAAAAAAATGTTCATAATGCGAATGTGAAATGTATCTAGGCGAGTTAGGGGAATGAGAGTATCTTCCTTCCTCTGAGTCTGAAGAGCAGAAAATAAACGCAAACATTTGTAGTTTTAAAGCTTTTTATTTATTGATTACGTTCTCTTAATTCCTCGTTGTGGACATGTGCTGATTAGTAAGCGTATGACTTTTGCGTCAATATAAATACATTCTGCCACGCTTGTAATTTTAATTCACACAACCATTTCAGGAATAGATCAAAGCCTAACAAAAACGATTAGCTGAAAGGACCATACAAATTCAACCAAACGAAAACCATGGCTTTAGTGACGAGGAGGTCATCACAATTAGCGACGACTCTAATACTCTTAGAGTCTTAGTCGTCGCCATTTCCTCCTTCTTGTCCATGGAAGTATCTTCTTTGAAATTTCAGCCGTATGGAGGTTGGAAACCCGCAGATATGAATGACCACGAGCTACAAAACAGCGATTACAAAGACATGGCGGTGTTTGCTGTGGCGGAGGAGAACAAGAAGACGAGCTCGAAAGCCGAGCAGTTGAAGCTGGTGAGCTTGGACAAGGGCTTTTTGGGCTGATTTGCATTCAGAGGAGGAGTACTTCAGAGTGGATATAACAGCCACCTCGGCTCGCCACGGCAAGGCCAGATACTCGGCCGTCGTCGTAAACGGACTCAGTGGTATATTAGTACTCGACGAGTTCGAACGATCGTCGTGATGATAAACTGAGGCAAGCAAACGATCGCACGCGTCAGAGTGAACAACTCTTTATTATGTGAAAGTTATTACGGGTCAACTCATACGAGTAACAACAGACAATTACACGATAATGATAATAATAATGATTAGGATTGGATCCTTTCTTCGGATATGAATTAAAATTCTTGACATTATTTCATTAGTTGACTGTGACATTCAAATTATCTTTTGGAACTCTTTGGAAAAGAAGAAGAAAGAAGAAAAAACCTCGAAGTTTATGAGAATTTCAAACTCAATTATCAATTTTCTAGGCCAAACACAAAGTTTTGGACGGTATCTCTTAATTTTGAAATTTAGGTATAACATTAAATGGAAATTTGTAATAAATTTAACAACTAAAGTAATTAGTAAGATTTTACCTTCTCTTCCTCGTTTATTATAATTCAAATCGGCTCCGCCTCACTAAAATTTCTAGCTCATTTCCCCTCGCCCCCACCCCCTCTAGTAGCACCTTGTAATTACAAATCTAGTGGAAATATTTGTAGAAATTAAAATGGAGACACTAACAATTAAGAAGCACACTCATATTTATGATAAAAAGGGACATAATCAGCTAACAACATCACTAGATAACCAACAAAAGCTTATGTTATTCCTAATTATTAATCAATCTAACGTATGCAAAACATACTAACTCAAACAAAGACGGCTAAATTATTGTTTATGAAGGATTTTAATTTAATTCCTTATATATAGGTGTGAAAAACATGAGCTCCAATGCGCCAAGCCTCTCGTGAACTTCCGTTCGGTACATACTCCCTCCGTTGCCTCCATCCACCGTCACGTCGAGCCTGTAGTTCACGCCGTCCACAACCTGGAATAGGCCCCTCCGAATGCTTGTGAGTCTCAACGGATGCTTGAAATTGTTTTCATAGTTGTGCATTCCTACCGCAAACTTGGCAATCTCCTGGATGTGATAGTTGTGTATGTTCTCTATCGGTTGCCACCCACCGTAGGGATTAGCACTGACGGTGGAGAGAACGACTGCGACAGTAGTAAGAGCCACGAGAAATGTAACAGGCTTCATCTTTCGTACGCAAGTGATTCTTCGTGTGATTTTGTTTAGGAAGATGTTTGATTGGTGTGTGTTTTGGATGTGAAGCGAGACTAATTGTGGTGTGTATTTATAGGATGTGGCGAACTGATTGATTTCTTTCACTTGTTTGTTTTTTCGGTCCTATGGTAAAGTTGTCCATTTTTAGTAAGTAGCCCATTTTTATTGATGGTGTGTATATCTTTTTGCATTTTTTATGCGCAATATAGCTATTGACTCTCCTCTTTTACCGGTTATTTGTGATGTTCTTGATTATAACATTACATGCCATAAAGTTCTTGACTATTCTTATGCAAAGTTAAAACTCAACTTATCAAATTTCTTGTCCAAACTCGAACCGGTCACGAAAAAAATGCATATAGCCTACTAACATCCCTTAATTTTTTGTCTAATCTGTTTCATATAAGTGAGATTTACGATTATTGAATTAAATAATAATGTATAATTAAAATTTCATTAAAAAACTGACATATAAAAGCTAGTTGGTAGTCATCTTATCTATACCTGGAGAAGTTGGTCGCCTTTGCCCTATTGCAATTCCTTTTCGCCCTTGAAGCTGCGGTCCTCGGAAGTCGGAGGACCCTGATCCTGATGGCAACCGTTATTGGAGAATCTGAACACGTTGGTTATACACTTAAATAAATGTTACCTAACATGTTGCACATATATATTTTATGCAATGCGTCACGGTGGCAGGCTGCGACTGTGTTCAGAGGAAACCCAACAACTGTGGTGGACGTCGGAGATGAACCCGTTCCGGTGGCCGGCAACCCGCTAGTATTCTTCGGATCGTGAAACAATTAATACTGTTAAAACAGAGGAGAACAGGGGAGCCTCTGTTTCCGGAAAAGACCGAAACGGAGGAATTAGCTTCGGCGAGTAGGTAAATCGGCTACCCACTATTCATCATCGGAATCAGTGGATTAGAATTGGTCGGGGGGAAGGATTTTTCTTCCAATCTCTCTCACTCCGACGGGTAATCAGGGAAAGAGCAGATACTCCGGGAAATTTATGACTGGACAAGGAGGCCAAGGTCAGGGAACTCCGGCAGCCGTCTGGGAGGAAGAAGGAAATCCCTCAACCGGCGACGAACTCCACCACCAGCCGCCGCCAACTGCTGCAGGAGGAAGAAGAGGATGCCGGAGGATAAACGGAGCGATCACGGGCGACAGAGCTGCTGAAACAATCGCGGAAAAAGGAAAATACGGGCGCCCGAAACGTCGAAACGCAAAACGTTTCGTGACCTCAAAACCAAAATCGAAACGCGATAAATTGACGAGAAAGTGAAATTGACGAGATACGATATATCGCGAGATATCGTGATATTTTGGAGATATATTGACTTTTGTACGATATGTTGACCCGGTGGCGACCCTGACCATCTCTGCCGCAACTAGAGGGCGGGGAGTGGCCGGCAAAAGCAGAAAAAGCAAGCGGAAATCTCTGCCGCAACTAGAGGGCGGGGAGTGGCCGGCAAAAGCAGAAAAAGCAAGCGGAAATCTCTGCCGCAACTAGAGGGCGGGGAGTGGCCGGCAAAAGCAGAAAAAGCAAGCGGAAATCACTGCTTCTGGCTGAGCAAGGGCAAAGGAAGAGGAATCGCAAAGGGTAGAGTCGATTAGAGAGAAAGGTGACTGATTTTGCCGGCATGAATCTCTGTTACGAACGCCTCTGTTTTCTCTTCCGACGACGGCGATGGAACCCAACGCATATACGGGCCATTAGTGTGGGCTTGGGCCCAGCTCTTGTCGCAATTGTGATCCAATACAGTTTACTTCTTTCTCCGGCTCTTAAATCCCGCCGGCAAAATTGCCGCCCTCACTTTCCCTCCCGTTCGACGAAAAACCCTCTGCCGCCACCGCGCAAAATGCGGAACCTTCTTCCTTCCGCCGCCGCCTCCATCCACCGGGACCTCATCCCCACCACTCAATTCATACTTCTCCTTTTTCGCCGGGGCTACAAGGCGCCGAGGCAGCCGGCTCCTCCGGCGCCGCCGAAACCCCCGAATGCAGAAGCCCCAAGGCCTTCACCTTCCACGACGCCACCTGGGATGACCCGTACAGCTGGATGTCGAAGCTGAGCGACGCCGTGGCGCGGCGGCACATGGACGTGCTGATGGAGCAAGAGGAGAAGTACGCGGAGGCCGTCATGTACGGCGCCGAGAAGCTTCAGAGCAAGCTCCAGACTGAAATGGATTCCCGGATGCAGTTCGACCTCTCTACACCTCCCGTTCGCTGGGGGCCCTGGTAATGAAATTTTGTAACTTTTCCTCCATTTGGTTCTGCACTTTTATTGTAGGTTCTTTGTGCAGATTGTAATGATTTGATCGGTGGAATTACGAATTAGGTTGTACTACCGGAGAGTGGAAGAAGGGAAGCAATACTCGGTGCTGTGCCAAGTTCTTGATGGAGAAAGAGATTGTAGGAGAAGACAAGCTTGCTAGTTGGGGATCTAGTGCCGGGGGACTCTTGGTTGCTACTGCCATAAACCATCACCCTGCTCCCATTACTAGATGCAACCAATACTCTCCTCTACTCCATTATTCCCCTGACGGCAGCTGACTATGAAGAGTTTGGGTACCCTGGTGACAAAGATGACTTCCACGCCATACGTGAATACTCTCCGTACGACAACATTCAAAAGGATGCTGTGTATCCAGCAGTACTCATTACCTCATCCTACAATACACGGTGATCTTTTCTCCCTGGTATCGATCAGTTTCTCTTTGTACGATTAATCTATGAAAGCAGCCAGCAAACCAGTATCGTTGATTAGGCCTTAGTCATTTGTCAACTGGAGACATGGTTTCCAAATCAGATTTTGTCTTACTTGTTTTAAGGCTAAGGTCGTTCAGGTTTCTGTGTGATGATGTCTTTCAGATTCGGGGTATGGGAAGCAGCGAAATGGGCTACGAGGGTCTGGGAGCAGACTATTTATGATCCGAAACGCCCTGTACTGCTCCATTTCTCAGCAGATGTTGTAGAGGATAACAGATTACATGCAATGCAAGGAGGCAGCTTTGGAAACTGCATTTCTCTTGAAGATGATGGATTCTTCATATGGTTTGTGATATCCAACAGGGTTTCGAAATCCGCAGTGCTGGCTCGATGTGGTATGGTCCCCAGAGACAAACGAATACTCACAATTTCGTTAACTAAAAAGATTAATTCCACCCTTCAAATACCACCAACAAACGACCTCCTTACTCACTAGAAAACCATTCATATTCTACATGAGCTTCCCTAACATACATTGATCCATTTCATGTTCTCTAATAGCATTCCCCAAAGGATCAAATCGAAAGACCTCTCCTACTACATAGAGAGAGCAACAAACACAGCATTACTAAAAAGACACATTAATTCAACACAACACTACCAGACCTCGTCGCTAATTCCCCTTTGTTATAGTGACCTTGTAAAGTTGGTCGCCATCCTCTCTACCAACCAGCTCAAAGCAACAAACGTCTCCAGCTTCAAGGGAGTTCTCCTTGGCAAAGACTGTTAAACCCGCACTCAGCCGCACTGCTTCCCATCGTCCTTTCGTTCTGCTAGCAGTCACCATCCACTTCCTATCCCCAACTTGAAGCTTAACCATCTGGGTTTTCTCCAAGTACTTGTCTGCAAAGCTCTTTGGCACCCTCTGCAAAGTGCAAACCCAATTTATACAATCCATCAAGCTAAAGACAACAACGCAGAGGCTAAAACTTAAAAGATTTCCAAAGGTTAAAACTTTTTGTTGTTACCATGTTGCATTTGGTCAAATGAGGCTCGGTGACAACAACTTCGAAGAAAGGGTACACAGAGGTGAACTCGCTGCTGCTGCTGCTGCTAACTACAGGGTACTCGATCTCCATGCCATTTGTGCCGTCGAAGATCACGACAGAGAATCGAGATCCGCCCTCGTACTGGAAAACCAGAAAGTGTCCGTGTTTGAGGAAGTGATGTCGTGCAAATTCCTGCCATGTCTCGTTGACCAAGTACACGTTCTTGGTCCCGCCATTGTCAGCATTTGGGGTCCTTGCTTTGACCATCTGGATCTGCCACGTCATCCCACTCGGGACCTCGATGGAGACAGGGCTCGACAAAGGTCCCCCATGTTCCCTCACAAACTTTGAAGGCAGCATCTGCAGAGAATGAACACAAGGAATCAGACTGTTTCATTGTATAGAAAGAAAGTTGCAGAGATGATGCTTACCAGCTTCTTGTCTCGGAGAGTGTCTGCAACAATCACCTTGAAGAAGTGAGGCTTTCTTGGATCAAACCCATCTCCAAGTTCCTTCCTCTGGCTCATTCTCTGGCTCTTCAAGCTCTCTAAGAAGGTGAGAAAGATGTTGAGTGCTGGGGAGTGAAATGGAGCAGGGGAGTGAAATGGAGGCAGGGGAGGCTAAAGTAAACACAAGAAACAGGCAGGGGAGAATAAATGCTACTAGTTCAGCATTTATTAAGGGTGCAAGAACAAAAAATTGGACGGCATTGATCAATGGATTCGTGTGACTTCCGAATATCCAGTAAACAAAGAACTCAGAAACACACGTTTCCCTAAAAACACAACTGAAATAGTTAAAGGGACCGATAACCGTTACGTCTTTTAACGATTTCAGTTTGATTTCAAAGAAAAACGGATGAGTTTTTGGTTTCTTATCGATTTTACTATTTACAACAAAACGAACTGACACCGCTAATTTTAAATATTGAGGTTGGACAAAATTTGGTTTAGTTTGATATTGAATCGAGAGTTTGAAATATATCGATGGATGGAAAACACCTTCCCCAGCCAGTAATGTCATCTGTTATGCTTCTAGTCATCCATAACCTTTCTTCTTTCCTTCTGGGGTCCGAACGATTAATGAACACAAAAATGGCTCCCAAGGACTAATGTCCACCAAATTTCCCGGCAACAACAAACCAAAAACAGCCAGCCAGCCAGCAAAGGAAACACCTTCCCCGAACAAAACCTAGACCAGACAAGTTGGCAAAGACAATGACGACGTGTACATGTCCCTTTGGCCCAACGGCCATGCATGTGTCACAGAATACTTTGGAATACCAATCGGCCATTCTCGAGCAGCTGAGAAGGGAATGGAGCTTGACATTGTTTGACGTGCGACTTCAACCTGGGAATGTTGGGGTGTGCACTCCTACATCGATGACAACGCAGCTCCATCGACAAATGCTTCTCATTATCATTGCTTACCGTTGCTTTACCTTGACTGCTGATTTCTTCCATCACATCAACCGAATCTCGGAAGAAGGCAGTGTTGAAAGAGTTCCAATGCTTCTTGTTCTTCAGATGGCCCGAGTCGAAGTCTTGGCTAATGACATGCAAGTGTAGTTGTCGCATTGAGGGTTCCTGCAAAAACAGAGGATTCAGAGTGGGGATTTACCAGAAGGATCAGCAGAAGCAATTGAAAAGAGGCATAAAAAGAAGCTTCAGCCTGACATACTGAGTGATAGCCCAGGCGGAAGACCAAGGATGAATCTTCTTGCAGGAAGCTTTCTGCCCATTTCAACCCCACGGAATGCATAGTCCTCAATTGCTCAATGTGTTCTTGATTCACATCAGCAAGTTGGTCAAGACCTCGCTGGCAGCTCAACACTAACAGATGCTTTTTTGCCTGTGAAACAACAGGGTGATACAGGATTCCGCCAAATGCTAACATAATGAGTGGGGGGGATAAAGGAATATGGTAACATTAGATCTAAAAACACACTTGCACCTTTGGATATTGATCATTCAGCACGACCACATCATCACACACCTCCAGCAATTGACCTTCATGCCTCCCAGGATGCATGGCAATATCGTATAGAGCTTGTGCCCACGAACCCCAAGTTTTTGAAACAACATTCCTTCTGTTCTCTTCGCTCATCTTTTCATCACCCTGCATACCCTTGTACTTTTTTCTCCTTTCAGAGTTGCACTCGTTGTCTCTTTTATTCTTTTGCTCAGTGATAAACGACAGGCTTTTAAGGCCTGCAGGATTCTGGCCACTTATTCCCACTTCAGTGACCTGGGTCTTCACTAGAGATGCAAAACTTTCGAAAAGTGATGTATAAGCTCCACGAAGAACTTCACATCCTTTAGCGTAATTATCATTGAGACAGTTGGGTCTTTGAGGATTCATGTTCGGGCCCAGTACATGTATAACATGGGTCACTCCTTCCCTGGTATATAATGGTGAGTCTGAAGTGAGAGGAACAGCTACAGCATGTCCAGGGAGCAGAGATTTTGCACAATCCCTTGTGGAAACCTCAAGAGCTGGACCAGCGGCATTGAAGATTGCAGCATTCACACCTCCACCTCCAGGTTTAAGCCGCCTGTAATGCAATTATAAAATTTCTTCAGAATAATGTTAAATGGGGACCAACCAACAACCACTTTGCAGGTCATTCCTCTAGGAACATGGGATCCAAAAGTGATGGATATCAGTTATGCCACAAGTCAAAATAACCAGATAAGTTCTAAGGAATTTTAGCTCCATAGATGCACATCATAATCAAATTACTTACCAGTTGGCGGCATTAGCTATGATATTGCACCTTAAACCACCTTGAGAATAGAGTTTAGTTATATCTCCAACAAAAGTGAAGAACTTATTTGAATCTATGTTTCTTTGAGCGGCTTTGCCCTTAACCAATGACAATATCTTTGACCTGTGGCTTAAGTCCACAAGAACAAGTCTTGCATTCCTGATCTTATTCACAAACTCTTCAACTTTTTCAACAATAATATCAGAAGCCTTCTCATTCTCAAACTGAAAATCTGACGTTGAAATGGATGGAAATGCAAGTGTGGGTACACTGCTCACAGAAGCATCAACAACGTGCTTATGTGGGTCCTGACATTCTTGTATATTTTTGTTAGCACCTCCAGACAACAAAGAACTGCTTTCTTGTCCCGCGGGGCGTTGATTTTTTTCCACGTCAACAGTTTCATGCACAGGAATCTGAACTATATGTGATGATGGTGAATCTTCATTGGCAGGAACCTCAACTTTCTTTAAGAACTTCATGATTCCAAGTTGGACTTTGGCTTTCGGGGTTTTCTGCCCAAAACAACCATTTGGGAGGGTTTCTGCAGGACCAAGTGCACTGTACACCTTAATTGCAGCTTCAACTTCACTATAACTCTGGCAAAACGTTATCCTTTTGAAGCCTTCAGTAAGCTGAGGCAGTTCCTTCTTCTGTAGCATTCTATTTACAACTGCAGCAGCTTTCCCACCTTGAAGATTCCCTTCATGCCCAGTGCGTTTCACAGACCGGGATATACAAACCTGAGCAGGAAAATCAAGCACAACAGCATGCACTTCTTTTGTGGAACCATCAAGCTTCAGAAACTCAGCACGCTGTTCTTTGTCCAAATTACATCTGTCAATGAACACACTTTTTCCCTCCTTCAATGCAGTGGCTGCACTCTTTAGGCACTGAGGCTTCGTCCCAGCTTTGCCATTGTTAATAGTGTCCTATCAGAAAGAAAATTAATGTTTGATATGCCTAGTTTTTAACCGAAATACCGCTGCAGTCAGTAGACAACAGCTCCTAACCTCTACAAATGAAGCACAAAAATAAGATAGTCCCTGATTCATGGGAGCACAATTGAAGAACTTCCATAAAAGCTATGAATTCATGCTATCAAACACAAGGAGACCAAGGAGAGGTGGCTAGTGATCGTGGATTGGGAGGGAAAATTATGGGAACGGAGCTAAGGCATGGAGGCTCAGTGAAACATTTCGTCGATCACTTAGGGTTAAAACAATGAAAACAGAGAGAGAGAGAGAGAGAGAGAGAGAGAGAGAGAGAGAGAGAGAGAGAGAGAGAGAGAGAGGGACCAACCTGGCAAATACGAGCCCAGGACCGGGAAGACGATTTCATAACATGCTCACAGAAAGTGGACTTCCCACTTCCCGGAGCACCGACGAGCAAGACGATGATGGGGCCTTTTCCCTTCTCATCGCCAACTGAAACCACAAACAACCGAATGAACCAGAGTACAAAGGGAAGATTGAAAATGATATCAGAAAAGGGAATGGAAACCCTAAAAGCAGAAATACCTTGAGGAGTGGTACCGTCTTCATTGTCCGCGTCCATTTGCTGTGCTTGAGCCAGGGTTCCTATGAGTACGCGGGAATTGTTTGCAAAAGGCTCCGGTCGCTACGCGCAGGTCAGCTGGCATATGTACTGTGCAGCATGTTATTTAGGATTGGGTTATCAATCCAAATTTCCAAATAACTCATTTTTAGTTTATTTTGAAACCAAACAAGTTATTTGGGTCGGAATCATCATCCAAGCGACCGCTAGATGAATACTACTCGATTGAATAGTTCTACTGGTTCATACGTACAGAGAGGAGAATAAAGTCGCGGATTGGCTCTCGAAGCACAGTCTCGTGATCTCGTCTATCCCTTCGGTACGTGTGAATTAGCTATGCCACAATAGGTCATCCTATACGTTTCTCGTGTCCACTTTAACTTTAAATTTGAATAGGTCAAACTTACGTAAACACGTTTGAATATGTAAGTTTTAACTATTTAATCATGTAAACACGTCCGAAGATGTAATTTTTTACTATTTAATCATGTAAACTGAGTTAACTAAACCGGTGTATATCAAATCACATTAGAATATGTAAGTTAAACATATATTCTCTTGCAATTTCGAGTAACACAAATAGATCTTGATTTGACTACACAAACTTTGACAAACTTACTCACCAGAGTCAAACGTGAACACTGGACAACATCTACGTTAATAAAATGCTTAATTCACCTACACAGCCATAAGTTTCATGATTTTGACAAATATAACCACTTTTTGAAAATTACACGGTGCAAACTTCAAGCTCAGGAAGCTAGTTTTCACTTGAGAATTATGGGCAAATACAATATCTATAATTGAACATGTGCCAACAACTCTACATATACCGGGGTCAGCAAACCAGTGACTAAAATTATCAAAACCATATGAGGATTTAAATATATTATAATCAAGGAAAATCTGTAAATCAATGATAAATTTTACTAATCATACTTTGGAGTTAACCCAAAAGCAGGTAGATTAGAAGCAACATCATCACTTTGGAATTTGGACAAACAAATCCCACCTCACTTTCCACTAATCATACTTGTCCCCCACAATACTCCATTTTTTTACCTTCCCTTTCCCTAATCTCTCCCTCCACATTTTTCTCCTATCCAATCCACACAAAATCAAATCCCTAGAATTTCGTTTCGCCATTCTCCATACACAGACTGAAAACAAATGACAGAACCTGAGCCTCACCGCTCCGCTCTCCCGCCGCCGCCGGCGGCCGTCCTCCAGCGCCCCAGCCGCATCCCCCACGACGTCGCCATCGACATCTTCCGCCAGCTACCGGCCAAGTCCCTCCTCCGCTTCCGCTCCCTCTCCAAGCCCCTCTGCGACCTAATCGACAGCTCCGATTTCATCAACCTCCACTTATCCGACTCCCTCCGCGCCAAATCTCACCACTCCCTGATCCTCCGAGACTGGCACCTCTACACCGTCGACTTCGACTCCCTCGACGCCGCCGTCGGTCTCGAGCACCCGCTCTCCGTCGGCGGCGGGACCGAGGCGCTCGGCTCCGTGAACGGCCTGGTCGCGCTCCGGAACTCGGACCGGGATCTCGCAATCTACAACATCGCGACGCGGAAGGTCCGGAAGCTGCCCGTGAGTGAGGTGGAGCCGCCCGGCGGGCAGCACCTGAGGACCGGGTACGTGTTCTACGGGTTCGGGTACGATTCGGTGAACGATGATTATAAGGTGGTGAGGATGGCGACTTTTGTCGGGGATGAGAACGCCTGCGATACTTACAATTACGATTACGAGGTGAAGGTTTATAGCTTTAGGAGCAATTCGTGGAAGAAGATGATGGATGTCCCGTTTTATATCCGGTTCTTGCATAAGCCCCTGCATCAGGTTTTGCATAGGAGAGGGTATGGTGTGCTTGTTGGTTCAGCTCTGCATTGGGTGCTGCCTCAGAGGGCTATGGTGGGTTTGAAGAATTATATTGTCTCGTTCGATTTCGTTGCTGAGAAGTTCGATGAAGTGCCTCAGCCGGAGTATGAGAATAAGGATCTGAGCTACCAAGTTGATGTGGGTGTTCTGGAAGGGAATCTGTGTGTGATGTGTAACTACGAGCATGTATGCGTCGACCTCTGGGTGATGAAGGAGTACGGAGTGAAGGAGTCTTGGTCTCGGATGTTCTCGGTGCAGAAGATTAGGAATACTACTACATTTGGGTTTTTGAGGCCTTTGATTATTGCTAAGGATGGTAAGGAACTGCTATTGGAAGTGAACGACGAGAAGCTTGTATGGTATGATTGGAAGACTGGGAAAGCTAGAAGTGTGAGGATTCGTGATGGGCCGAAATCTTTTGGTGCTGTAATGTATGTGGAGAGTCTTATTCCAGTTGATGATCCTGATGAAGTCGAGCGGCAGCGACGGTTAAGGGAGGATGCCGAGAGGGAGAAGTTGAGATCCGAAAATAACTATGGGTAAGTCTAAACTTGTTCTGACATATACTAATCTTGTGAACATTGATGATCTTGGGGATAAAATACTTGTCCTCTTGCCTGTATATCCACTGATAACTTGTCCAATGTCTCCTTGAAATTCTGGTGATGGATCAGAAAAGCAGAAATGTGCTTGCATTTTGTTGCAAGTCTTTCTTTACACATTGTGTTTTTCGTCATTGTGTATGTACCTGAAATTTTAGCTGTTGTGGCAATAGAATTTATTATCTTGTGGACTTGCTTTTCAAGTCAATGGAAAATTTTCACTTACAACAGCCTGCAAGTCAACTGGAGGTCAATATCTATGATTAGCCTGCTGATCTCTGGCTGAAAGCCTATGATCTGTTTATATAGTCTTTGATCTGGGTCAATGAATGGTCATCTTCAACAAATTTCATCAATTAGGCGGGTCCACAACACATTTCTGGCTGCCTGTGATGTGGAAAAAACATGCAATGAACAGTATTTCTGAAATGCTAGGGTTCAAGCTCATTTTATGTCTCGGACTGTAAATTTGGGGTCCACATACTTCAGTCCTCCTTTCATCAGTTGACATTGACCTGCAAGTTGCAAGTCATTGTTATGCTCTTCCACAAATTCTAATAGCATATTGTGATGAATTTTATTTTTCCATTTTGCTGTCTTTCATGGCTTAGCCTTCTAATTACTCGTACTAATCGGCTCTTTCTCGCAGGGATGACTTCCTATCAGTTGGATTTAAACTAAAGCTGTGACCAGCAGAGAAGACACTGATGACCAAGAGATCGTCCACGGGTGCGTATCTTTCTGCTGTCTGATTTAGTTCGGTTGAGGTATGAAGTCAGTTTTGTTGGTCTTATCTGATAAATGCTAAACTTTCGCATGGAAACTGCAGCGAGCTATCCGCGGAGAAACATGGCATCACAAAGTCCATGTGAGGCCATGACAAGGGACGCCGAGGCATGTGGAGGAAAACCTACATCTTCCCTCAGCCCTCAGCAAGTTAGGAGGTGGTCTCTGGTTGGAAAGGCTTCATCCTTGGGCAAAGCATCATTTGCCTGAAATGTACTAGGATTCCTGAGAGATATCTTTGCCATGTTTCTTAGGAAGAAGAAAGAGCTTGTAGAAAGGAAAGGGATCATCTGTAGACTACCTTGCACCGATCAAACCACCAAAACAAAAGCTAAAGAATAAGAAAGCAGAAAGTGAAAGCGACCCAGAAAACAAATAAAGGAAAGCAACAGAAAACAAGAGCGGTTGCTTACTGTACATGCATTGCAGGTTCATACCCGACGACGACGAGAAAGGTGCAGCTGTATTACCTTTTACTCCATTTGTACCTGACTGAAGCTTGATAAGAGGGAAAGTAGAGAAGAGTTGTATGCAGGTTGCTGCTTGGTTACTGCATGTGCTTCTTCTGCTTACTTTCTCTGATGTAAGTGATGGCTTTGTATATGTGTTATTGCTGAAGTCTCTGTTGTGTATTGTATATCTTCTGCTGCAACTTCCCTTGACATGACAATGTACTGCTGTGAGTTTGACACATAAATAGTCTGTTTGTATCTTCTTGCTTGGTTATGCTGCTGTAATCTGGATCGGATCAAGTGCTCAGAGATGTATAAATTTACTACTGAGTGGTTTACATGGCCAGTCTTTATATCAGCCACTGCTGTAGAAAGTAGATCATTTGGTAATGACAATACCGGGGAGAGTATCTCAATATTCATACCGTATTTTGCTTTGAAGTCGAACCAAAACATGTCAGCTTCGTAGGTCTGTTGTCTTACGATGGAGAGTTGTGGCGAATGGTCTCGTTTTGCCGCGTGAATCTGCATTCTTACACATTGCCTGAAATATGATCGCGTTTTTCTATTACTGTTCCTTAAAACTGTGGGCCAAAGTTAGGGATAGCGGTTCGGTTAATTGAACCGAAAATCGAATGATTCAATCCAAAATCAAAGTCGATAATGGTTTATTGATTTCGATCAGAATAAACTGTAAACAAAAAATGAACCCTTGAAATCATTAAGAAATAAAGATTATGGGTTTTTTGATTTAAGGGAATTATCGATTTCTACTCATTATGGAAAATTTATAAAGCTGAAAATCGATTCGGTTTTGGTTAAACCCATCGAATCACCACCCAAGGGTAGAGTAGCATTTGGACTGTAATATAATATCTTTGTAATATGATATCTTTGTATAATATTGACTTAATTACATTGTTTATATTAGAATGGGGAAGAAGATAGAGATCACACTATATAATATATGTGATGTGTACTTGGGATAAAGTCCACAAAAACGTTCCAGTACCACAGTCCACAGATGGGTCTCATCCTACCGTCGATCTCGTCCACAACAAGATCTTAACGGTCAGTATACTCAACATCGCCCCGATCACGTGACCGTCCTGGCTAAAATAGCGTAAGCTCAACCGCACCTAATAACTGCAACAGTAAAAAAAATGAAAATATCATTTTGTAAAAATTAAAAAGAGAGAAAATATTTAATAGCGTAGGATTTACAGTCCCTGGCTGGAGATTAAGGCTCAGAAAGACAGAGAGAGAGAGAGAGAGAGGGAAAGAAAAGAAAAAGGAGAAAGAGAGAGGGAGAGACCACCGCCGCCGCGGCAACGCTTATTTCCCCCGATCACTCCCCCGCTCTTAAAGCTTCCGATCGGCGGCTGTCTGTTCTGAATTGATTCTGTTTTCCACCGGCGTTGTTTCTGTTTCGGATTTCGATGAGTGATGAGGTGAATGATTTGGGTAGGGTTTTGTTGATTCGTGTGGAACGGGAATTCTAATAACTGCGTGGAGGCGTTTTTTCGCATGCTGTTTCCCCCAGCGTGCTAGCCGGCGGGGATTGCGCGGTCGGATGTCTCAAAGGCGATCGTCGTCCGTCGATTGTCCCTCCCAACGCACTGCCGGTGGCGGCGCCGCTGCTGCTGCAGCCGCCGCCGATTACCGAGTCTCGGCTAAGCGCAAGTTGGACGATTACGTGTCTTCAGTCGAAGAGGACGATGAGGACCCGGCCGTCTGGGACCTGGTAAGCGTGAGAATGCGGAAGGACGATTCCCTCTCCGCCGTTAACTCCTCTTCCGACGGTCAGAACCAGGGTCGGTTTTCATCGAGCGGCGGCGGCGGGGTTGGCGGTGAGGATGGGCCCGTCTCTAGCTCGGGGGATGGCGCCGGAGACGTCTCATCTCTCCCTTCTTGTTCGCGCGCGGCTTCGCCTCCTGCCGTGGGGCTCACTACGTCGGTTACGAGGCTCCAGTTCTTCGTCCGGATGATCTCCAACGGGAATCACATCGTTATCAATGCCAGTTCGGAGGACACCGTGGAAAAGATTCTGTTGAGAATTCAGGTCATCACTGGGATTCCTGCTTCCGAGCAGAGGTTAATTTACAACGGGAAGCAGCTGCAGCCGGAGCAATCACTGGCGGAGTGTGCGATTCAGAAGGATGCCGCACTTCATTTAGTTGGCCGAATGCGGAGTACAAAGCATCCACAGACTTGCCGGGTAGTCGAGGAATTGGTAATGCTTATTTGCAAACTATGTAAAGGCGGGATGCATCCTGCTTATGCGCCTAAGCAGATTACAGATTTGATGACCGAGTTCTTCAAATTGACTGGAAACAGTGAAATTGAGGACGCAGGCGGCCATTTTGAGATTTTCATGTCATACTCTGCTCCAGAAGCATTGGTGATGCTGTATATCTCGACCACCACAGGTAACAAAGAATGTGCTGATAGTTCGATTAAGCACTTCGTTAACTCCTGTAGGGCTTTGCCAAAGTCATTGCATGCGAAGTGTGCACTTGTGATCTTAGAATTTTGCAAGTTGCTTAGGAAGGTTGCTAATGATGATCTTCTGTATGTCTGCTGTCGAAGCATTCTTGGTTCGTTCTTGGAAAATGATCTGGGGTGGCGTTGGTCATTGAAGTGTGGGGTAGGTGTGGACGATGTAAAGGCATCTATTACGATATCAGAGATTTTCCCTTTTGTTCAGGAGTTAGCTACTAGGTTGTGCGATGGTCTGGATTCGAATCTGGAAACTCCAGGAAGTTTACGGCCATCAGCTAGTGATGTTCGTGACTTCTCTGGATTCTTGTCACCATTACGGACTGCTATAGCAGAGCAGTTAAGAACTGGCCGACTGCTATATGCTGAAGAGATTGAGCAGCTTCGTGTTATATTTTGGGACTTGTTAATGAAGATGGATCAGTGCCTTCTTAAGTTGGACTCCTCGACTTCGAAGTCAAGTGGAGAAGGTGAGTTGAATCTTACATCAGGGTCTCAGTATCTTGCCATTTTGAAGGAACTGAATGAAATAAGTAAGCTTTACGAGGGTTCCGACGAATTCTGGAATATGTTGAAACTTAGAAAGACTTCGATTCGTGGTTTGATCGTTAAATACGCTAAGAGAACTGATGATCATCAATGGCTTCTTCTGCACAAGGATGTAACAGATTTTGAGTCGCGGAGGCATTTGGCTATGATGATGTTACCTGAGGTGAAAGAAGACTATGAGGATCTATACGAGATGCTTATTGACAGGGCACATTTGTTGGAGGAGTCATTTGCATATATAGGCCGTGCTGAACATGAGTCATTGCATGGAGGTTTATTTATGGAATTCAAGAATGAGGAAGCTACTGGTCCTGGTGTACTGCGAGAGTGGTTTCCCTTGGTAGTTCAGGCTTTATTCAACCCACAATATTCTCTTTTCCTGGCATGCCCAAATGATCAAAGAAGGTTCCACCCTAATCCTGGTATGACTCTACTTGTGTTGGAATCTACTGATTCTTATCATGCTGTATCTAATCTGTATGCAATCATGGTGGTGTGTCATATAGTAAAATCTCTTGAAGTCACGCCTTAATTCTCGAACTTTACTTAGTGATACTGAGTGGTACAATACTTTAATCTCAGTTTGTGGTGCACCGCCAGATCAATTTAGGAGTAGTCTAATCCCCTCAGCTGTTTGACTTAGGATGCTCGTACCTTCGTCTCTCAGAGAAAATATCATTAGAGCGGTCGGTTGGAGTAGTTATGCTGGATAAGTGTCGGGGCCATTCATTTTAATATGATATACTATCCACATCCATAGTCCATTAAAGTCAAATGATAATATTCTTTATGATTTTAACCTCATCCAGGTGTCCTTAATTCAGTAATATGGTATAACCAGTTTGGTACTGGTCGACCTTTGTTTTCTCACCTTACCTCCCCCAACCTTCCCTTTAAAAAGGCATTGCGTATATTAACGATATTCCCTCTTTGCTAGACTAGTGGCCAAGAGTTTGAGGTTCTAATTTGTTGTTTAATTGTATCACATCATCCATGTTGGGATTTGCAGCATCTAAGGTGGAGCCGAGGCATCTCGAGTATTTCACCTTCTCGGGCCGATTAATCGCGCTAGCTTTGATGCACAAAGTGCAAGTTGGAATAGTTCTTGATCGCGTCCTTTTCTCGCAATTAGCTGGAGGACACATATATTTGGAAGACATAAGGGATGCAGACCCAATCTTGTACAGTAGTTGCAAGCAAATTCTGGATATGGATGCTGAGTTTATTGACTCCGATGCTCTAGGACTGACATTCGTTAGAGAATTCGAGGAGTTGGGGTCCAGGAATTTTGTGGAACTCTGCCCCGGTGGGAAAAATGTCATAGTAAATAGCAAGAACCGAGAAGAATATATCAACCTCCTGATTCACCATCGATTCGTCACATCAATCTCTGAACAAGTCTCGCATTTTGCACAAGGCTTCTCTGATATTCTTTTGAATGGAAGCCTCCCTAGGTTCTTTTTCCAAAGTTTGGAGCTTGGAGATCTTGATGGGATGCTGTATGGGAGTGAAGGTGCCATCTGTGTTGAAGATTGGAAGAGACATACCAACTACAATGGCTTTGAAGAAACAGATCCTCAGATATCCTGGTTCTGGGAGGTATGTTTTTTCCCCTTTTGGCCAGTTGGTTTATTTACTATGGCCTATGCCTTTTTACAGTGTCGCATAGCATGTTGAATTTGTCTATGGAATTGTGTGGATTTGTTCAGAAGAAATCTTGTATTCTATCAAGAAGCTCTGTGGGGCTTCTTTTCTCTTAAAGTCTGGACAACCATTTGAAGGTGGTTTTTAATAAGCTTGTCTGTCTTTATTAGCTATAGTTTGTTAATATCCTGGATTGGCAGTCTGTTTCATGAATGTTTGTGAAGTTTAGTTGACCCTCATTTGCTTCAGAATCAAATGGTTGATGTGCTTTGTCTTCAGGTACATTTTTCTTTTCTTGTAACATGACTGTTAGCCTGTCGAGTTTTGCTGTCTTTGGTGATCTCACCTTACATCATAGTGAAGAGAACCTTAAGCTCTTTCTCACTCTATTTCCGTGCTAGTTTCTGTTCGTTTTTTTATTTTATTTTGGGTGAGAGTGCTGAATATTAGAGTTCATAAGTGATGTATCGAAGGCTTTTTTCTTTCTTTTTTGGCTACTGGTTTAGCAATCGACATGGGAACTCATTCCTGAAATATAGGCTCAACACGTAATCTGTCATTCAATGTGTATTGGTGAATGGCTGCTTGGTGGCAATTTTGAAACGCAGCAGAAAAGAAAAAACTGGTGGTAATGTGCCATCCAAGTAACTGTGTGAAAGCTACGAACAAGTAGATGTTAAGTCTGAGTTGGTTGTCAATTGAAATTGAAGGTCTTTTCTTTTACAGCCTATGTCAGAACTAACTTCATAGTTCCAACTTACAAATTCATTCAGCTTCGAGGTTTCAACCATACTGTGATTGAAATTGAATGGCTGATCTGCCGCTCTATTGTTGAGTCACTACCCCATCTGTTAGCTGGGAAAATCTTGCGTCCTGTGTCGTGTATGTGTGACCTTATTTTCATTGTGTCACATTGCAGATCGTTGGGGAAATGTCAGCTGAGCAAAGGAGAATACTGCTCTTCTTCTGGACATCGGTGATGTATCTTCCTGTAGAGGGTTTCCGAGGCTTGAGTTCTCGGCTCTACATATACAAGTCCAGGGAACCACATGATCACCTGCCTTCATCCCACACATGCTTCTACCGCATCTGTTTCCCGCCTTACCCATCCAAGGACATCATGCAAGATCGCCTCCGCGTCATAACCCAAGAGCACATTGGTCGCAGCTTCGGCACCTGGTGAAATGCCTGGGTTTAGAGGAGGCGCGTTCTTTAATCTGCACATAGAAAGAACGAAAAAAAAGCTATAAAAAAAGGAAGAAGAAGAAGAAATCAGGTTTTGTACAGATAGGGGGTTTGATGCCAAAAGTCGGTTTCCTATAATTTAAGGAAGGTCCATTGTTAGGGTTTGATCTTTACATTGCCGCTGTCGTCGTCTCGTCGGGTTATGGATCATGGAGGTTCCATGTCATTGCTCTGGTCTGGTTCGTTTTTTGTTTCGACGGGTAGGTCTGTTAATATAGGGTTCTTAAGCATATGAATAACGGTCTGGAGTCAGAAAGGAAGCACAGAAGGGAATTTCAGTGCTTTCTTCCGTAAGACTTCTCTCCCCTTCCCCCTTAGTTTTAAACTATTGACAATGAGTCTAATGATCTAGTTTTTCTTCTTTTTTGTCACTATTTTCGTCGTGAGTACGCAGAATCATGCTTGCAGTGACATCTCAAACCCTCATATCGAAAGTTCTGTGTTTTCTCGGTTTGGATGTCATTACAACACGTACGAAATCAAGTACCGTTAACGCCCAGTCTAACAGAGAGTCGCAAGAACTCGAATCCAGGTCGTTGGCGATTGACTGTCGGGTCATCACCTGTGTTTGGTTTTTAGGGATGGCTTTAAGAGCTAACTATAATATTACACACTAAGTACACTATTATCACCAATATTGATGTAGAATAAGCTTCATAGCTAAATGCACAAACCAGCATAAAATTAAACCATTCCGACCTCCCCGAATCCTATGATTCCACGTGGCGCGCCACGAATGCTGACGTGGACACGCACCTTACAATAATAACATCTCCCACGCTCCATTCTATACTCCACAAAGATCCCAACACTCAAAATATTTCTCAAAACCCTCCAAATAGAATCGTGGTAATGAACATCGAGAAAGCAACAAAAGAAACATAGATAGATAGATAGACAGATCCCATGCTTCATGATCCAACTGAAATCAAGCGACCATTCATTCCTCAGTTCCCTCCACAGCGACTTCTCCTTCTGCTTCTGATGGCTTCTCAATCACAGCTGCCACCGGTGCCGAGGCCTCTGTTTCTGCTTCCTCTACCGCGACCTCAGCAGCAACAACGGCAGGCTCCTCGACCTCTGCTGCTGCTGCTTCTTCTTCTTCAACTGGCTCCTCAACTGCTGCGGCGGGAGTGGCTTCTTCCTCCACAACTTCCTTTGTGACGATCTCTTCAGCTTCCACTGCGGCTGGTTCTTCCGCTTTGGCTTCTTCCACAACAGCAGCTGCAGGCTCCTCTGTTTCTGCAGCTGGCTCTGCTTTGGCTTCTTCCACAACAGCAGCTGGCTCTTCCAATACAGGGGCGGGGGCGGGGACCTCCTTTGTCTCGGTCTCGACTGGCAATGCTGCAGCTGAATCAACCTGCAGAAAGGAATATCCAAAACAGAAATGAGACAGAGCTTCTTTTTAGCGACCAAAGAATGGACACAAAAAAATCTTTCGCGACGGAAAAGCTCTGGATTCAGTGACATGGGGATTTTCGTATTGTGATCATCATCGATCGATGATCTATACAGAAAGATGAATGAAAACCCAGATAGGAAAACGCATGTATCATGTTTGTAAACTAAGTACCTCAACGCTGGCCATCTTAAGGAATCGGGAGAAGGTTTGGAGATGGAGAAAGAGAGAAGGCAGAGGAATATAAGGTGGCTGAAGTTGAGACTTGAGAGTGTGATGAGATGAGCAGAGTGTGGGAGAGGTATTTATAGAGGCTGTGAGAAGCAGAGGATCGAAGTATTGTAATTGATTTTTATTAGAAAAATGGGAGAGGAGTTGGTATTTCTGTGAATGATAATATTTAAAATTGGAAAGGAAGGTAGGGGAATGATCAGAAAGATACATGGGAGGAATCTTTTTTTTTTGCAATTAGCTAAGACAGTTACCATGTTACTGACACATATTGATGCAGATGTTGTGTCCAGTTGTAAAATGCATTCTTGCTGTCAAATTGATGATCTCTTTCTTCTTTCTTTTCCTTCTACAAATTGATATATATTTGACGAAGTCGAGATAAATCAAAATCATTATGAAAAATTAAAATATAATATGTAAAAATCTAGCGTTATCAGAAGCCAATAGTCTGATATGAGCATGCAGCTAGCTATCATTCGCACGATAGAAGTAATCAGGTCGATATCGATTTGCATGCTCCTCATCAAACTGCAACTGGACAAATGTTTGGGGTTAACTCGCCTAACTTTAATAAATATTAATTATTTTCGAAGATAAGGAATATTCTACATGATTAATTTTTTTGTAAGGTCATTTGGTTATACGAAAAAGAAGATACAGATGAACTGGCATGGTAGTGGTGGACTGGAGGCCACTACTCTCCTTCATGTGAATGATCGATCAGATGACCACACCATCACAATTAGGTTTCACCCCTTTTTCCCCTCTAATCTCTATCATTATTCCATGTTCTTTGCTTTCTGATTTGCTTTGATTAATGCTAACTTAATAACATGCAATTTTTTATGTCCAAAGAGATATTGGCATCGGCACATACATTCAATTATACTTTCAATACTTACTAAATTTATGAGGGTGGGCGATTCGATTGGTAGGCAGTAAGAATTGAATATGAAATCACACTATATCAGCTTTCATGTCTTGCTACTTGAATCACTTGGTAGTTAATTTCACAACATACTCTTAGCAAGAAAAAAAATCCTCAGTTGCTAGACCGTCAAGACTTAAACTCGAAATCACATTAACTCTAATAGTTTCCCACTTGAATCACTCCTAGAGGTTTTGGTGGGAGAGCTTAAGAGTAAAGGGTGATGAAACATAAGGGGTAAAAAAAAAGACTTGTTGGTACCAACTATGTTCAGAATTAATGAGAATGCATAATGGATCTAAATAGTACACCTTGCTAGCTATGTCCAATGGGTTATTGGGTTCATTAAACATTGATATATGAAGATAATTTCAGAAGTTAAAATAGTAATCTTTAACAGGTGAACATGATGATGATTCTAAAGTTCAAATTAAGAATGGAATAGTATGTACTTCTTATTATGATTAACATAAAACTAAAACAAGGGGCCAATTTTGGTACTATATTGGTCAAATTGTTGGTTGCTTTTGCCATCCTTGGGGCATATATGTATATATTTACCTCACTTTTCCCCCCACTTTCTATTCATAAGAGAAATTTTGAGCACACAAAGGAACAACACAAATGTGAAATAATTATGATGTGGGACTTTAGGAGGAGGGGGAGCCAAGTAAATTGCAACAAGGTTGCCTAGGCCGGTGCTTGTAGGGACCTAATTAATATCCCCCACCAAAATTCATTAGTAGTAATTTCTATGGTCATCATGGAATTTTTGCATTTTCTCGATGTTTGTGAAACCATACGATATGATTTCATGATCTTATCGTCTATTAAATGATGTACTAGAGTTTGATTTGATGTATCAAGTTTTGTATCGTTTAGTATCATTGCACAATTGAACAAAGTTCGATCGATATGGTTTCATATTATAATATGATTGAACTTTCAAATGAGTTTGTAGATAGTTATATCAGTCAAATTTTATTAAAACTCTCATTGTGCATGAATACAATAAATAGATTAAAAAAAATTACAAGAGGCTTGAACTACCACAACAACTTTGACCTAGTTAAAAGGATCGATATCTTGAAGATGATAGTCAAGTTCGCCTTGTTGTCGCATCATTTTGCTTCTGATACAAGAAGTACTAGGCCATCATCAGTGTTCCAACTTATATTTTTCATTTCAACTCGCTATTACAAGCCTGACTAGGCTGTACATGTTGTTCTTATAGACCATCTTAGCTCATAAAGATTCGTATTTTGCCTTTAAGTACTCATATTATTACACCAAACGAAGAGCGCACAGAATAGTGTACACTTGTTAAACCGACTTAAAATCAAACATCCTATTCCCATATTGGTATATCACATCCATATATATCATGGTCACAATGACACCTAAGATAATACCACTTTAAGAACATGCCCTTACTAGTTGGGAATTTTTTGATACATACTAGTTGGGGATTACTCTCTAGCTAGTTAGTATCAATAATGAAGTGCAATATTAATGGAGGTGGAGCATGTGGGATGGCAAAGGAAGGACGTGTGTTCTTTAAACATATGTATGCACCATACGTACACGCTGTAAAGTCTTCAGAAAAAGAGTTATATAAGGAACCAAAAGGAAAGGCCGGTGGCCAAGTGTCCCCCAATCTCTCCATCTTATCACCCATGTAACTATCTGTTATAAATCGCTTTGTTCCAATAACTCGAGTGGCTGGAAGTGATTCAGGGATGAATCTCAATCACCTCCATATGTAAGAGAGTGGTATAAGATTAATAATAATCTTCTCCCAACAACTCGAGTTATTGTGAATTGTGAGTAGCTGGCTTTTAACTGGTCGTGTGTTCGAATCTCCACGACCTCCAATATTAACAGTTGATTAAAGCACAAGGTATGGTGGGCCAGTGCAAACTTCAAGTTGTGAATTGGCTTTCATCCGAGAAGGCGTGTAAGAGAGTGGTATAAGATTCATAATAATTTTTTCCAAAAAACTCGAGTTATTGGAACCAACTGATTTATAACATGGTATCAGAGCCTTCTGTTATTGAGTGATCGTATATTCGAAATAGGCTTCTTGTTCAAATTATTTGGACCAAACAGTTTCTAAAGAGTTGAACTTCCAAATTTTGAGCAAAGATAGATGTGAATCAAGGCCCCTAAGGATATTTTGTTTGATCTAAGGCAACAAGAAATCTTGGGGGTTGATAATGAAGGCTTTGATGATCGATCATGGTAATCAAAACATCTTTTGAATTGCTTCAAGTACTTTTGTTTTCTCTTTGGAAAAGGTGGGTGGAAGTGTTAGATCATTAAAGGTTAAATTAGTGTCACCTAAAATGGAGGCATAGATTGAATTAGTAGGGAACATCTTGGGTTACATATGCTTTATTTTTCTCTTGAGTTGATTTAGAAGAATCAACTATAATATTTCTAAATCGAATTGGAGGTGAACATAAAAAGAAACAAGAGAGATCTTCGTTAAAATCAAAGATTTCATCGAATGGAGATATATGACGCGGATGGGTTGCCAGTTTTGACGGGTAAACCTGCATACACCTAAATTATGGTGGATCTATTTGGAAGCGATCTACACCCATCCGATCATTGATTAATCAATTTTAATTGAGTGGTTTTGAATGGGTCTGACGAATGACTCACTCAATTCTCATTCCTATGAATGAAGATGAACAAACTAAATGAAACAAGAACATCAAAAGCTTAAAGCAAATGATGTAGCCAACTTTTGCCCAACACCTGAGATGATGGTTATGGTTCAAAGCATCCAAATCCTAAAAATTGTACCATATCATTCATTTAGCTTTGAACAATCCAATCAATTACCCATTCATGCTTTCAAGGGGCCTTCTAAGTCATCCTCAGTAAGCTAGCTAGGTCAATTCCTCTTTTCTTCCTTGACAACCACTACTTTCGACTCCTTCTAAACGAGTTTCAAAGTTGTTTCATACATACACCTGAACAAGTATTTTATGAAAGAATTCATCTTATTAATTTTCGATGATGCCACATTGCTTCTAAAATCTGAACAGATCACACTTACGACTATGGCTAGTTATAAATCAAACATTTATCGTCTCTCGAAATTAAAATCCATCAACGAAATTTTCGAAATAAAATATAAGCGATAGAAGTTAAAAAAAATAATAGACAAATAATAGATAAATAAGATGTGCAAGAAAGAAAAACATTAACCACAACAACATATCAAGCAAACACTCTCTTGCAAAATCATCAAGAAATGGAGTTCCTCCACCGCCTCGCCGGCGTCTTCCGGCTGCTCCCCTGCCCCTCCCCTGCCCCCCGATGATGATGATGATGATCGCCGCCGTGATCACTTCCATCCAATCCCCCACCCTTACCAAACATACTCAACTTCCTCCAACCAACCGCCCACGCCGACGACCCATGCTTCTTCCCACCACCGCCGCCGCCGCCACCGGCCGCCGCGGTCGCCTTCTCGAACTGCCTCTGCAGGCTCTCCAGCTCCCCCTGCAGCTCCATGTACTTGGCCTTCACCGTCTCCAGCTCGAACTTCAACGTGTTGATGTCCTTCTTCGCCGCCGACCAACCTTCTTGAAAAGACTGCGGCGTCCCCTCCAGCAGAGTCTTCCTGTTGGGCACCATGGGTTGGTAGAAACCGGCCGCCGCTACAGAGTCCCCTGTTTCCTTGAGGCTGCTGTGGTTGTTGTGGGCTATGGCATTGCTGATTTTGACTTGCTCGGAGAAGAGGACTTGAACCACGATTCGGAGCGGGAGGCGCTCGTTCTGCGCGGCGTGCATGCAGGCGTCGATGGAGAGCTTCTGGCAGTCCATTACCCTGCACAGGCGCTTCCTCTCGTGCTCTGACAGCGTCGGGTGCGCCTGTGGTGTAACAACAACAAGATGTTTGAGTTCAACCCTTTGATAGATACCAAATTAAAACGATCTTTTGGGGAAGTAAAGAGGTTTTATGCAAGTACCTTGAGGTAAGAATCAATGGCCCGGTAAAGTCCATCGTCACAAGTCCTCGCGGATTCAGGCAGAGCTTCAGCCAGAACCTGAAACTTAGTCAGTGACAGGTTTCTGTCTCGAGCAACCTCTGTAAGATAGCTATCCACAAGCCTCGCCACTCTCATCTTCGCACTAGGATGATTATTACCACCACCTCTTTGAGCCGCCATTCCATCATACATATTGCCATGCTTCTCAGAGAACGATTGCCTGCTAGGACTAGAGCTCTCTGCAGTCTGCTCCTGCACAAGGAAATGCTCCAACAGCCTCTGCACGAGATCGACATCGTACATTGTCGTCATCGTAGTCGTAGGACCAGTCGAATCCCCACCGCCGCCGCGGACATTGTTGTTGTTGTAGCTAGGGATCAACAGGTCTGCCAATGTAGCCTGCTCGAACTGCATACCGACTCGCTTCTCCAATTCGGTCACCAGAGCAGGCGCAACTCGCAGCATGTTCGCCATCCTCAGAAGCTTGAGAAGGAAGCTGCAAGAGACACTGTCCTTCTGCGGCGGGATGATGCTGATCAAGCTCTCAACAATCATCCTCTGGTCCTTGCTCTGCACCGAGGGAGCGAGGGGATCGTCCTTGTTCGTCGTAGTAGTTCCTCCTGCGATGATCATGTGCAGCCCGCCTTTCCAATTGCTGCTGCCGCTGCTGCTGTTGTTGTTGTAGCTACCTCCACTGCCACTAAAATCACTGTTGTTGCTTCCTTCATGAATGCCACCTCCATCTTTGATCATCCCAGGGAGCCATTTCGTAGCATAGTGCATGATTGCAGCACCAATTAGTTCAAATCTCATCCCTTTCACTTTAATCGCGGTGATCACCCTGACAAAATGGTCCGTCCTGAGGATCGACACGTCTTCGAACCACCAATCGGGAGGAACCGGCTGCTGGTTTCGACTAGGACTCGACGAGCTATCAGTCCATTTGGGGCTGGAGACCTTAGGGGGAACTTTCCCAGTGTAAGCCCACCTGATCCCTTTCGGATTAGCACAAGCCTTCCACGCGATCGATTCGCTGCATCGCCTCACGATCTGGAGATTCTCTGCCCACGGTGACAGCTTCTCGCAGTTCTTGAGCACGACGATGGAGTCTCTCCATGAGGACAGAACCACGTAGCTGAGGAATGCTTCGGTTTTGAAGATGAGGTTGCCTTCCTCCAAATCCTCTGTCATTTCCATGTACTCTGCCGCGCACCTTAGCCCCGAAATGTTGGATGCGGTTAGATCGACAGCGATTCCGTAGCAGAACTTGGCCGCGAGCTCGAATGCGTCGGGGCCGCCGGGGAGATCGTCGAGAACAACCTTGTTCACCTCTGCTGCCTCCCTCGATTCGTAGATCAGTCTGTTCATTTTCCCGCTCCTGGATAGTAAAGGGTACTGAAAGGAAAAATGAAAAAAACAGAGCAACCTATAGTATGAGAAAAGGAAAACAGAGCAGCCTCGTTTCAGAAGTTCAATTGTTGAAGCAGAGCAACGAGTTTTACCTTGTGGAGGTGGAACTGAACGCCTTCAATTTGGACCAGGAAATCACTCGGGATATCAGTAGCAACATACCTTGATAAAAATTCCCATCAAATGAGCCAGTGATTCTGAAGTTGAAGAAGGCTAAAGGATGTAAACGAAAGAGTGAAAAATCATAATTTTCTTACCAGGAACGGTCTCTGAGCTCGAACCCATCAGTCTGGAGGGCGTGTTTGGTGGAGGAAATAGCTCCATTGCCATAATCCCGGCCGCCGCCGCCGCCGGTTTCACTCTCGGAGTCCCACATAATGCTTTTTGCTGGTAAGCCAAGGTGAAAAAACCAAACAAACAGGGTTTATGGGGGAGAAGGAGGGAGAGTGGAGCCTAGAGGAGCTGGTGGGAACTTTGGACAGTGACTGAACAGAGCAGAGCAGAAAAGCAGGCGGCGATGTGAGAGCTCAGAGAAGGGAATTCGAGATGATTGGGGGTTAAGCGGCAAAAAGAAAGAGGACAAACTTCCCCTCCATCACATGTGGTGCCTGCCATTAGAATTATCTCTGTACATTTGTCGGTTTCTTATCTCCAAATTATCCACCGTTGGCAGAGACCGCCCCGCCGCCGGCCGGCATTTACAAGCTGATAAGGGATGCTGGCGCCGTGGGAAAGAAAGGATTTTGCACACGGGTGGGAGATTGGGTTGGGAAGAATTTCTGTTTCTGGGGTTTACCAGAAAGAGAACAGGGAAAATGCAGAGTAGGAAAATGATGAAGCTGATGAAGACAGAGGCATTCAATGAAGAAGCTTTCAGGAAGAAGAAGAAGATAGAACTGACTGTGATTTAACTCTTTGGTCTGTGATAAGATGCAGTAGTAGGCGGACAAGGTGGGTGAGCTGGAGCTATGTGGCCGCCCGCCCGCCATGCCTTTGCCCATTTCTTGACGAGCTGGAACCACCACCTTCTGTTTTGGGCCAAATCGTCCGCCCATCCATTTGGGCTGTTCAATGATCAGAGAGAGAGATGTACAGTAGGAAACCTTACTGCAATTCGCTGGCTAGCTAGACAAGTTACTGCTCAATGCTCAGAGTTTCCATGTCCGGTAGTGAATAATTATTGCTCTGGTGGGGACTCTGGAAGAAGGCAGCCAAAGCCAATTTGCAAACAAGGGTTAGGAAACCATCATGTTGCTAATTTAGGGACGACCCTACCATCTGAGGGGAGTCTGATATTGGCCACGCTCGATCACGGTCCTCCAGTCTCATCCTGTCTTCACAAAAAGTTCAATCATAATGCGAGTTTCATGGCCAAGTGTCCTCCAATTTCTGTGTCATGAACCTTCCCATGCCACATTGCCATGTACCTATCTATGGGATCCATTATGTCCCTTCACAAGATCGACTGCAAAAATGGTCACTAGACTACATTCTCGCTGCTCAAAACCTTTGGTGACGAGCCAACTGAATCGGCTCGCGGTTTGGCACATTGAGCAGTCCAATCTGGACCAGCCAGAAGGTTAGGAAAGTAGAAAAAGGAAGGGGATGAAGATGGAGACAGTACAGGAAACAACCCACATCAAGCTTAAAGCAAATGTTATAGCCACAACTTTTTAGCCAACACCTGAGATGATGGTTATGGTTCAAAGCATCTGAATGTCTAAAAGTTACACCAAAATCATTCATTCAGCTTTGAACAATCCAATCAACCCATTCATGCTATGGGGGGGCCTTCTAAGTGAACCGCAATAAGCTAGGTTCTTCCCTCTTCCAGACAATCTCTATAGCCTAGTGGAGCTACTGGTTTTTTTATTGCAGTAGTCAGCTATCTCAGCATGAGAATTGAGATGAGAGCAAGTTGATGCAGGTCGATCTTCAAAACGTCCTCATCAATTATGATTTACAGAAACCACTCACATTCATCCAACAATCGGAAAATAATATCCCTCCAAGTCCCTGATTAAGCAAGTACCAATACCAGTCGTTTCGCAACTCAAGATTTGGGGACAAAATCAGATGATTTGATCCCCTCTACAGAGTTGATTCATAAGATAGAGCCATGTACTTGAAATCAATGGAAAAACAGTTAGTGAGACATCTTGACTAATAGTGGGGCACTCATTTCATATCACCTTTCTTAGCCGGCCCCCCCATAAATGCCTTTAAACACAAACATGAGATTCAGAAAACCATGGCAAATCGACAAACTCCTTTTTTTCTACCCTGTTCCTGTTTTCTCTCCCTCTTTCCCTGACACTGCCTTCTATTACATCCATCATGACCATATTTTCACTTTCTCATCCTATACCTTTATTTTGGCAAACAAACCTGGTCCACTTTTGAATGTCCCAATGATGAATCAACAGATGAATTCTACCAAGATACCAACTGGTTTTATTTTTCTTCTGAAGAGATGATCATGGTCATTATCCGACAATCAGAAACCATACATATAATACAAGCCTGCAACTCATGCTTCAGTGAGAAACTATTGAAGACAGTGTGCATACAAGGTGCAGTTTCCTACAGCGATGGAGCAACGATTCAATATGTGTTCATATGTTCGCCATACGATTTCATACAAATCTGATGAACTATCATGAACTGTCTGCCCTTTGTTTTCAAGAGGTAAGAGAAACAAACTACAGTAAGCAGGGTGGAATTTTCTCACTGAACATATAATCTTGAGAAACAAAAATCCCAAATACAAGGATCGATTCACTGGGCTCGCGGGTAATTGTTCTAGTCCAGTCAATTTTCTAGCTCACAGAAGATCTATGCAAGACTAGAGACTGTTTTTTTGCATAAATCAACAGAAAACCTTAACTTACAAGCTTTTTAAGGACTGCTTCTGCACGCTGCTCAAACTTTGGTAGGGCCCATTCGTGCTGAACTATATCGAGCCCATCTTTCTCGGCACCCAAATTCTGTCAAGGATGGACATAGGCAGATTAGAAATTACCCAGATAGAAATTTCTTTCAGAGTTATTAACAATCTGGATTCAGATATCTCAAACTAAACACAAGGCTGATATAAAGTATAGGGTCCAAAACAGATACTTGCGAATCTCGTATCTAAAAATCCAGTAATAAGGGTTGGCTTACTGGATGAAACATCTAAAGAAAGGACAATTTTACCAACTTGGACAAACAAAAAGGACAAGACTCAAGCCAGGCACATGTATCTCTTTTGTACTTAGTAGTCATTTGTTTTCTTCACCATGGTCTTGGATAACTTTTTGGTGCCTTAAGTTGTTTTGGCTATTTATGATTCATTGTGGGACTCTCTAGTAAAAAAAGATGCAGCAATTGCATGTGAACCGATCTGGCAGCCATTCAAGAAGACAGGTAGGGAGCTGTAGATGCATGCTCTGGAATGCAGATATTTCAGTAGCTAAAAAGAATGGATAAGACTTCTATGGATGGTTCAACTGAATGAAGTACAAGAGTGCATGCTTGGATTAAGGCAATTGTGACCATGTACTGCTTAAGATCTTTAACTTCTTAGTGCAGACCCATATGAATTTGCTACTTATATTACATCTATCTATCGACTGCTCACAAACCATCACAGGAAAGGCATAACTATAACTACTAGCTAAGGAGTAAGCAGTTTGGGAGCAAAGTTAATTGGGAAGCTTAAAACACGGTAACTAGCAAATTGACCTTAACGGGGATAAAATATGGGGGCAAATTTTGTCTTCGGGTAGGTCACAATCAGATGCAACTAGTATACTACAGAGAACTTAGACAAAGTTCCATTGTCAGAAGCTTGGTTACCAAGAACTAAAGTAAGCATGCAATGCCCCACAATAATCTAGGAGGATCACCAGTCAAAAATGCATGTATTATTAAAGAGTTATGCGTATTCGATATCAACTTGGTTGCCTTATATCTATTACACTTCCTCGGACATTAGATATGAAAAGCAAACACTCCAGTACATGGCAATTCTTCCAAAAAAGTTGAACGTTAAGATTATCTTGTTATCTCCTACTGCACAAGATCGATTACATTATGACAAACTGAAGTCTCCCTAAATCATTTCTTTTATTCCAATCATAATATATTATTCTTGTTCTGAGAGATCATGTATGCAGCCAGTATGACTGTTTAATCCCAAGGCTAAATGAAACCTTCAAAAGTTAAAAATCCAGAACATACTGGCAATAGTTCTTATTATAAGCTTAGAGCAGAATCTTTCAAAAAAATAGAATGCTCCTGTGAATACCAAGTTCAGTTCATACCTTCGTTGGATCAAAGCCAAACCCACTCATTTGCATCATGCGCTGAGCATCATCAGTGGCTGCATTAGGACCATAATTTGTCAGAAAATAACAGACAAAAGACGTCGAAAGCTAAGAACAGCCAGTAATGGTAACATATGGAATCTAAACAAGATACCACTAACCATTATCTTCTCCAAGGATAAGACTGAATAAGCCCCTCAGCCCAAATAAATTAAGAAAATACCTGGACAAAGGATATTAACAGACGTGGTCAACTAAGTAGCTATAGGGGGAAAAATTAGATCAAAGTACATCATTTCTGCTTCGTGCAAGTAGGTAATTACCATGATCGGCTACTGACATAGCTAACATCAACAGTACTCAAGTCAATCCCGTTTTGGAGCATTGATCTGAACCTCTGAGTCAGTGGAAAGGGTATCTTGGCTGGGAGGAAGAGAAAACCAAACAATTAAGTGAGACAAAATATTGTATTATGTAACATGTTAGATAAAAAGAAGAAAAAAATTCAAAGCAGTAACATTCAACAAGACAAAAATAAACAGAAAACAAACCTGCAACAAATCCAGAGAAGAAAAAGTTGACCCAGGCGAAAGTAAGAGTCTGACAAGTAGCAGCGGCAAGACAAGAGAGTCAATAACTTTTATTATCTGAATAACCCCATCAGAGATAGCTAAAATTGGCTCCATCAAACGTGAGAGTACCTGAGGTATAATCATAGACAAATTCTTCTTCATCATATCCATGGCCATGTTCGGATCAGAGAACATTTGCGCTTGTGGGTTCTGAGCTTGCCCTTTAGGAACATGCAGCAGTCCATTCTCCTGCCAGCCCGGAAAGACAAGAACTTTCAATACTTAATGCCATAAACAATCAAATGCCAGCCTCCAGAAAGACAAAAACTTCCTTACATGCTGCCACAAAATCCAATGCTCTTCTGCTAGCATGCAGATACACTCTACAGATTCTTAACTTCAGAACCCAAATTTATTCTATGGAAGCTCACTCTTGACTCTCTCACCATAAGAAGGAACATATGCAAATTTGTGTTTCCTACTTCGAAACCTAAAGCACTAGCTGTTTCATTGTAGCTACTTCCCCAAACCAACAATCCAGATTGCACATTCAAATTCGCTAAATTGATTCCTCTGATAAAACCGAACATGAAAGAACTGAACAAGAAGCCCCAAGCAGCTCCAATGTTTGGGGTTAGGAAGAAGACAAACCTCGTTACTGAAATAAGCTCGACGAGCACGAAATGACTTGGCAGGAATGAAATTCGCCGCCGCCCTCAAATTCCGAGCCCTAACGATCACCTGCCTGAAATTACAACAACCCAGCAGCAAGAAGTCAATTTTATGCCAACCCAGTAGCCATAATCGCAAACGAGAGAGAGGGAGTAGAGATTAGGGCAGACTTGCCCTTCTTTGACGATCTTGCCGTCGGGGACCTGAGTGGAACGCATGAGCTTGGAGACGAAGTAACGAAGCACGCCGATGAGAACCATGACGATGGAGAGCGGGATCAGAACCCAATCTCTGATCGCCGTGTCCAGAACCAGATCCTCCGCCATTGCTAAAACTACTCCTCCCCTTTTGCTAATCCCTCTGGGCGGATTACTAATCACCAGATGCTAAGTTCCCTTCCCCTCTTAAATCTCTCTTCCTATGGCGTCAACGGAAGTCTCTGAATCCGGCGATAATGGAAGAAGATAGAGATGGAGAGGAGATTTCAGAGGGAATGGGATTGGGTTTTTGGGCTTGCAGCTGCTTCTCTACTTTGATTTGGGTCTTTCTGTTCTTGTCGCGCTATGATTTTTTTGGCGTTTCGCGCAAAGACGGACATGACGTCAGCGACCAATACGCACCGTTTTCCCGTATCCAATGGCCAATGCCCAATGGGGAGTTGCACTTGCATTTGTAGCACGAAAGTTAAATTATCATAATGGTCCCCATAACTTTGAGATCTAACAAACTAGTCACTAAACTTTGATGTTAAACATATGGGACATTAAAGTTCGATAGAGCTAACGTCGTAGTCATTCTATTTCAGTCCGTCAGATATTTTTGTAGCTAGTAGTCTAAATCAAGTATCAATTTACTCAAATTTAAAACAAAAGAGCTAGATATATATACTCTATTTGATATATAAGAGAAAGTCTACGCTTTCTTATAATTGATTCAAATCGACCTAATTTCCTGAAACGATGTCAACTCATATTATTTAAACAAAATTTAGGTTTCTTCTCTTAATAAGTTACAGTTTTTTTTTTAATTTCTTGTTAGTATTGATTAGAAGATATTAGTATATTCTTTTGTTTCATACAACAAACATACTTTACTTGTACACTAGGGAAAGGAATATAATTCCTTGTCCAATAATGCATAAAGCATGAAAACAACACTATATGAAAGATTGCATGTTCTCCCAATACTCCAAACCTATTTGCTTCCCACATAATTAATACCCCAAAACAATTAAACAAAATTTAATTTATAAGCCCCTCCAAATTCCAATCCATGGACCATGTTTTAAATCATCTTCAAGATGGCTACCATTGTTGCATTTGCATCTCCTTTTCCTCCACCTTGTACCTCCAAACTCTCCCACGTAGCTCCCAATGTTCCTCTCGGGTGCCAAAAGACCCATATCCCCTTCCACAAAACCAACTCTTCTAGCCCCACCCGAAACCTTTCTTCCTCCTTCGAAAGATCACGGATTCGTGTCAAAATCTTCTCCTTGTCATCATCATCCAAAGACGATAACAATAACAGTGGCACCGGCAGCAACAACAACAAAAGCGTTAACGACGATGTTGATGGCCATATGAATTCCGATGTTTCCAGTGGCGATGAGTTCGATCTCTTCGAAAAACAAGTATGTACATCTAGCGATTTTTCATCTAGAAATAACCCCAGTTAAACCGTCAATTCCTTTATATGTTCTTTAATGAAGATCCACGATCAGATTCCTTGCTTCGATGGCAATATCTATTGATGGATGCGTTGTTTGATCAGCAAGCCATCCATGGCTTCTTCAAGCACTTGATGACGAGTTTGGGAGACAATGTTGAGTTTGTGGTGAAACCCACTTTGCGACATGGAATCAATGTTGGCTTCACCTGGAAATTTCGTACGTAATATAATACATAAAATTAGTTATTATTTAATCCACCCTACTTTCATTCATATTTAACTTCTAATAATTTTCATTAATTTTATGGTGCTAATTATGTAATTGGGTTTATAATAATTTGAAGAATGGAGCAAGACACATTTTCCTCTTGGAGAAGGTTTAAACCTCTACATTCTCCAAACCTACCAGGGGAAGTTTTTTATAAGGTTTGGATCAATATCAATTTAATCAGTTAGTTCATATTGTATTATTATGCTTTTCCTTCATAATCCTTACTGTGATAAATTATATATATAGGAACCTTGAGATGCTTGTGGAAGTACTACCCCTTAACATCGAGCCAATAAGATTGGTAAGGGATTTGACATGCCATAATTTGATCATCAATATTAATTTGGGTTGATTTAATTATCTTTTTTTCCCCGGTAATCTTGATTTAATTATCTTCCAATCTCATATTTGTTGCGTCTGATTTCATAAACTCACTAATAAGCATAAGCTTGAAAGTCATTTACCTCCTCCAAATCCCCCTAGCAAAACCTCAACTTCAAGGGATTACTTATGGATATTTGAAAACCAACTGAGTGCAAAGACTTGTTTGCAGAAATTCGATGAGTCAAATTTAGTTTTCTTAGCCAAATTTACTATTTGCAGAGATTTGTGGCATTCGTGATGGGTATACTCAACATGATGAAAGGTTTAAACCTTTATCGATACAACATGAAACGAGCCATGGTGTATTTGCTTTTGATGGCGATTATCTTATTGTTTTTAAGTTCAGAGATTTACTAAATGGTATGTATCAACTACAACACTTAGATTGAAGATAAGGTTGACATTCCAATGCAAAATTCATGTTTGTTTATACTAGGTATGTAAGTGGCAAGTTACCGCATGTATACTATTGCAATATAATACAGTCGTAGAACGTTCATACGAGTAAATAAGATTTATTCTTAGTTTAACTTGTATCCTTATGTTGTCGGACATATATGATCTTGGATAAGAAAAAAAAATTACATACTTTCTAAAATCATCGATAAAGTGAGTTATGTTTATATATTGGATTATTAATATTTTCTAATCTCATTTCATTTATTCTTCTGTATAAATATGACATGTGAAGGAGTCAAACCCAATTTTAACTCAAAATAGATCGTCTAATATGACTCATAAAACTTCGGATCACCACAAGACTATTTCCTCTGTGTATCTTTCATGTTTGCACTTTCCACATCTAACCATTGACACTATCTCTCTTAATCCTTTGCACTTATCTCCCTGATCAAATCCTGATCATTATTGATTGGTGAGAGGTTGACTTTTATTTTCTTTTCTGGGTGTTCTCCATTTGTACTTTCATTTCATCTCCTCCATTTTTTCCCTATCTTTTGTATCAACACTTCTTACTTCTTCTTTGAGCAATGTTTAACTATCAAATGGTTGTTACATCATTAGTCCATTCTTGAATTATAGAGAGGCATTAGGTTGTTTTGCTTTAATTTGGGATTTCATTTTTTTCCCCAATGATTTTGTAAGTTTGGTTTTCTTTTTGCGGGTATTTTTGCCATTCCAAGGCTACTTGGGTTTATGTGATTAAGAGAGAGAAAAACTAATTAAGAAAGGAAAAGAAAGCAAAAAATGGACAAAAATGAGGAGGAAGTTTCAGGAGAGAAATTGCCTGAAAAAAATGAGGCAAAGGAGACTAAAGGTAAGGACCATGAGGAAGATGAAGATGATGATCATGATGAAGAAAGAAAGATTGAAGTGGGACCTCAATACACACTCAAAGAACAACTTGAAAAGGATAAGGTATGGAAATACTTATTCATTTCAATGATTTTTGTGAGATTATGTTATTGATTGTTATTTCTTTGGAGGTGATTCTATAACATTAAACAATAAATTCGAAATTTATGATATTCAAATTTGCAACTATCTCCAACTACATAGCACAGTTGAATGATGGTTGAAACACATAAGCGTACAAAAGGATATAGTAGTTATAACCCATTGTGTTTATGGTAATTGAGAACATTATAGGATGACGAGAGCTTGAGGAGATGGAAGGAGCAACTTCTTGGTGCTGTGGATATTGAGGCTGTCGGAGGTAAAATATTTATGAGTAATAATGACTCGTGTGCTTTTGTGTTAGTTTTCTAAAGTCACATATTTATTCCTTGAAATCATGCATTGTATTTTACAGAAACTTTGGATCCCGAAGTGAAGATTTTAAGTCTAGCAATCAAATCCCCTGATAGGGAGGATATTGTGCTTTCGATCCCAGAAGATGGAGATCCCAAAGGTTGTTGGTTCACCTTAAAAGAAGGTTGTCGATATAGTTTACTCTTCACCTTCGAAGTCAAGAATAACATAGTGTGCGGGCTAAGATATACCAACACAGTTTGGAAAACCGGTGTCAAAGGTTGCTTCCTCTCTCCCTGACATATTTAATTTGTTTCCTTATTTTTTAAAGATGTTTGTTAACCTCAAGAAATTGTTAAAATTTCATTTATACGACGAATAGACATTTTTGTTTTCAGTTTATAACAATTCAAGATTATGTGTTATCTTTGTTCTTGGCAGTTGATAGTACGAAGGAGATGCTTGGAACTTTTAGTCCACAAGCAGAAACTTATACACACGAGATGCCCGAGGAGACTACTCCTTCCGGCATGTTTGCTAGAGGATCATACTCAGCTAGAAGTAAGGTGAGTGAGTTTTCAATTCATACCTAGCAACGATGTGTTTTGATCAATTAATTATTATTTTATGTTAAGTGATGGATCTATATTCAATAACAGAGATATTCTCCGAGAAACCGTAAAAAAGACACTCGCACTAGTGATTTTCACTAGTTTTATTATAATAAAATTCATTAGAGAGTATGAAACACAAAATACACATAAGCTATGGCGAGCGCACAAAATTCTGAAAGTGAAAACAATTCAAAATCGTAAAAGTGTCTCACACTACTAAAAAAATGGCAATAGTTTATGCTTTTTTCTGCCTTTGATAATTGATGAATTGAACTCATTTTGATTAAGGGATAAGAAAATATCACGAAATTTGTTAGACTATGACATTTTTCTCTCTCACGCTACTCATTGGTGATTAACATATTGCGTGTTTGTTCTTTGCTACTTACATTTTGTTCATGTTTGTTCTCAGTTTGTGGATGATGATAACAAATGTTACTTGGAGATCAACTACACCTTTGATATTCGTAAAGAATGGCTGCCAACATAAACGCAACAGAGAGATTGGTCTAATCGCATGCTTGGATGACAAGATAATTTTTGAGGACTTCATATTGTTAAAATTTATTTTTGTGTTATGTTTATGTTATATTTACAATTAGCATTGTACGAGACTTTGTCTGCCTTTATTTTGTCATTTTGATCGAAAAAGCCAAGAGTTCTTTTTTTATCGTATCGGTTGAAAGTTTGTATGAGACTATTTATTAAACAATTGTGAGGTATATGTTCTTCCAAATCGAAATCATTATGTGATCAATAAATACGGATCAAAGAATTCATTGAGCAAAATCGTACGATACATCCTCTCCATTTTATGAATGGAAAATCTCCAGTCCTTGTCTGACGGGGATTGAAGAAGAGAGCATTATGGTCTTTGAGATATGTGGAGCATGACTTATAAAATTACTAGTTTTAGTTAGAGCTCTCGTAAAACCATAACTAGTTTGATATCCGGTTTCTACATATTTTCATGATTAGTAACTACTTCACCGACCGGAGGTTGGGCCACACCCTGTTTAGTAAATGAGTTGCGCAGAAACAACCTCATGTTATACTTGTATTTAGATGTGATATCGGTCCTCATAAGTTATGTCCAATTTTATCTATGTCGAAGTTTGGGGTATTCATGATGGGTATGCTCGTATGATGGAGGGTTTAATCTCGAGAAATTAAATATGGATGAGAGAAAAAGAGGAAGAGATTGTAGTGAAGCAATAATAAATATTGAAGACCCACTAATTCCATCTCAATAACCTCAATTTCTATAACTTCTAATAGACATTTTAATTTCAAAATTTAGGGAAAATGAAATTAATTTCCCAAGCTATTATCATTTCAAACATAAGAGTATGAAATGAAATTGTCACATAAAAAATGAAATTGGAAATTGAATTGCAATTCCTCAATTTTTTGTCTGACCAAACATGCCGTTATATACTTTTTTGGTAAAATAAAACACGGAAAATAAATATTAGAGGCAAATCACAAGTGGGCTAAGCCCAAAGGAGCTACGGCCCATGAGTTACACGACGCCGTATTCTCCTATTCTCTTTTCCGGTCGCTTCTCCGCCGGGAAACGAAAACCCGCCCGATTCTGGTTATTCTTCTGCCTCCATTTAGAAGCCGCCTCCCTCTCCTTCACTCCAATTTTTTTCCTGGCTCGCAACTCTCATTTCCAGCTTCATTCTTCGTCGACCAACATTGCTTATCGTTCTTCAAGCTGAGAACTTCTCCGCCGGACCCCTGGTCGTAGACTCGCTCGGGGAAGCACCAGAAGACAACAACAACGAGGGAGTCGAGCGGCATCACTGAACCCTAGAGGTACAGTTTGTAATCCCTTCGTCTCCTTATTTGCTTTGTCGACAGCCTCAGCAGTTAGGGTTTTGGTGTGTGATTAGGAATTTCGATTTCGAGAAGAAGCTTAACTTGAGGTTGGAGGAATTTCGATTCGCCCTTTTGTGTTGCAGGTTGTTGAATTTGGGGAAGAGAGAGTTTAGGAGAGAGGATGGTGAGGAAGAGAGATCATGAAGTGGAAGAAGGCTCCGTTAAAAGACAGAGAGTGGAAGAAGGTCCGTCTTCTCCTGTAGATACTGACAACCCTCTAGTCCCGTACAATGACGTGGACGAGGAGGAGGAGAATGAAGCGAGGGAGCGGAACAATGGCGGTAGGGGTGGAGAAGAGGGAGCTGTTGTTGATGATGATGACGACGATGATGATTATAATGAACAAGAGGCGAGCATTCAGAGGCGGAGGAAGCTACTGGAGCCTCGTGAGGACTGCCCTTATCTTGACACAGTGAATCGCCAGGTAGAGGGAGCTCTGATGTTTTTGGGTGCTTAAAAATGTGGCCTTAATTTTTTTCTTCTTGTATGTCAAGGAAGTTTGAATGGTGGGTGTCGATCTACCTTTATTTTGTAGGTGCTGGATTTCGATTTCGAGAAGTTTTGTTCCGTCTCTTTGTCGAATCTGAACGTTTATGCGTGCTTGGTTTGTGGGAAGTATTACCAAGGAAGAGGGAAGAAATCCCATGCGTATACTCATAGTCTTGAAGCAGGGCACCATGTGTATATCAATCTAGAGACCGAGAAAGTGTACTGTCTTCCTGATGGATACGAAATCATTGACCCGTCTTTAGATGACATTCGGCATGTGCTGAATCCGAGGTTTGTTTCTTTTGCTTTACCCCTTATTCTACCTTGTGAAGATGTACAGCTTTGCATGAAGCCTTTTCCTGAAATTTATTATGGGTGAGGGGTGATACACACAGCTTCTTGTTTGGATTGTGATGCATGCAGGTTTACCAGGGAGCAAGTTGCACAGCTGGACAAAAACAGACTGTGGTCTAGGGCGCTTGATGGGTCTGATTACCTTCCTGGAATGGTGTGCATTTACTTCTCTATTCTTGCTCCATTTCCTGAATGTTGATGTGGGTATTTTCCTTACAAAATGATATGTTTATCCCTTTGGTTTAAGCTGTGTTTAACTGTAGCTTTGATCCTTGTATTATCAGGTGGGCCTCAATAACATCCAGGGAACTGATTTCGTGAATGTTACAATCCAGTCTCTGATGAGGGTAACACCTTTGAGAAATTTCTTCCTCATTCCTGAGAATTATCAGCACAATCGGTCCTCTCTTGTTCAGCGTTTTGGGGAGCTAACAAGGAAGATATGGCACGCTAGAAACTTTAAGGGACAGGTATGGCATTAGAAATGATGATATATTGGAGATGGTCTTTGTATTTCAGCTTTATCATTCATACTGTAATTGTGTGCAGGTCAGCCCTCATGAGTTTCTTCAAGCAGTTATGAAAGCCAGCAAGAAAAGGTTTCGCATAGGCCAACAGTCTGACCCTCTTGAGTTCATGGCTTGGCTTCTCAATACGCTTCACGCAGAACTTAAGACCTCCAAGAAGAATAATAGCATAATTTATGACTGCTTTCAGGTAATAGTCTGCCGTTGTAATGTTATTGGGCTAATTAGCCTTTCCATGTTCCCAACTGTTTGCTGCTGTTACTTGTGATCTTATATTTTAGCTGCCTTGGCTTGGCAGGGAGAGTTGGAGGTTATCAAAGAGATACCTAAGAAAGCTATCACTGAAAAGAAAGAAAATGGCGGTGACAAGAGTGAGAAAACTACTGATGGTGAGACAGAACGTGGTGATGCTCTGATGGAGAAGTCCAGAATGCCATTCTTGATGCTCGGACTGGATTTGCCACCCCCTCCTTTGTTTAAGGATGTGATGGAGAAAAACATTATTCCACAGGTATTTGACTATTCTCTATGTCCTAATTTTAGGTTTGCAATGTTGTCTTATGGCTCTCTCTCTAGGATTTCCCATACTATTGCCTAATAGATCCCTAATATGCCTTAGTTTATCCAAGGTCAATTCTGTTGTTGTTTTAAATGGTGTTTGCCCACAACCTAATGCCTTAATGTCATGTGAAAATGTTGGTCTTTGTGGCTATCCTTGTCCTTGGTAATTATTATGGCTAGATAAGGAATAATTAGGATACTCAATCGGCCATGTGGATTGTTGGCAATAAGTCAATAACTTACTGAATGTTAATTGTTGCCTAATTACTCCTCAATCTACTGTGACTTGAATATTAGCTGTCTTGCAGCCATGTTAATTGAATCTATGATAGATTTATCACCTGAAGGAAGAAGCATTCATCTAGTCTCATATTTGTTAAAATCGGAAGTGGATTACTGAGTCAGTTACTGTACTCTCCTTTACCAATAGAGCGGCTGAACTCATATCCCGAGACATTGACATTGCATTTCTGTGAACAATATACTGTTGGTTTTGGTAATCTATTATGCCAATTGTACACATCATGCAAAGATGTTATAGTTCGTTTTTATGCTATATGGAATTGTTGATACTTAGTATGAACAATACTGCCTGGTAATGTAGAACCTGGGTTTCTTTGATTTAGTGTTCCTCCGTGATTAATTCTGTACTCTTCTCAATACTGTTGTTTTAGGTTCCTTTGTTCAACATACTGAAGAAATTCGATGGAGAGACTATCACCGAAGTAGTCCGACCTCATATTGCCCGGATGAAATATCGAGTGACCAGATTGCCTCGATACATAATCCTTCACATGCAACGGTTTAAGAAGAACAACTTCTTCATTGAGAAGAACCCAACAATAGGTTAGTCTCCATCACAAGCCAGGAATTCTAGCATTGAATTATCATCAACTCCCAAAGAGCTTCTTGTGCTTACATTTACATATAAATTGGTGTTGCAGTCAACTTTCCCGTGAAGAACTTGGAACTTAAAGATTACATTCCTCTGCCAACGCCCAAGGAGAACGAGAAATTGCGGTCGAAGTACGACTTGATAGCCAACATTGTCCATGATGGCAAACCGAAAGAGGGTGTGTACAGAGTGTTTGTGCAACGGAAGTCTGAAGAGCTATGGTAAACCACACAATCCTCATTCCCAATATTGATCTTCTTCCATAACTCTATTATGGCTAACGAAGTAATCTCTCGTACAGGTACGAGATGCAGGATCTGCACGTCTCAGAAACACTCCCTCAGATGGTTGCACTCTCGGAGACGTATCTCCAGATATACGAGCAGCATCAGTAGTAGGAGCCATGACGTCCAAGGCTGTGAAACTCGTTCGTGCTACTTCCCTCTCTTTACTTTGGATGCACGACGTGAAATCTGAACCCGATACAGAGCAAAATCCAACAAGATGAATGTTAAGGTTAATTGTTGTAGTGATTGATGTGATGAGGTATTTGATAGTGATCAAAATTTTGGAGGGTAGGGAAGTTCTTCCTTTGCTGTATTACATATGGCTATCAGGTTCGTTGTACGAAAATGAACGGAAATAATTTATCTCTTCGTGAAGGTACAAGCAGGGTATTAGCCCATTGACTAACACTCGAATGGGCCGGACTCGGTTGGGCTTTGCTTGATCAGTCCAATGAATTCGTTTGGGCCCAAGAACTAAAAACTAGTTGAAACGAAAACGGAAAAGGAATTCTTAAACAAAATGGAAAAGACTTATAATAATCCTTAAAAAAAAAATCCTAAAAATCAAAATGGGTAAAATTAAACTCCCGCGTCAAATTCTCTGCCCGGACGGGAAAACCGAAAACGGAAGTCGAACACACGCCGGATTCTTCTCGAGCTCGCAGCTCGCAGCTCCTGGGTAGTTAGATCCTTCGCGAATCGGCTAGCTGAGCCTCTCCGCCGTCCGCTGGCCGGTGACTCGCTCGGCGAAGCACAAGTGAAAGCAGAGGAGAAGAAGAAGAAAGACAACAAGGACTCGAGAGCGGTATCAGTATCACTCAACCCTAGGTACCGTTTCTAATCTCTTTCTCTCTTTACTTGCTTCTCGATAGTGAAAAGCTGAGATTGGAACGAACAATTAGGAATTGGATGGGAGGAGTAAATGAAATTGAAAGAGGTTGAACTTGTCTTGATAGCGTACTGTCTGCTGGTGTTGCAGGCATTGAAATTGGAGAAGAGAGCGAGTGAGTTTGGAGAGATGGTGTTGATGAAGACATTGAAGAGTGAAGAACTTGATAGGATAATGGTGGATGAACAAGGTTCCATTAAGAGACAGAAAGTGGAGGGAGCTGTTCATGTTGTTGATGATGATCAACAAGGGTCTAGCCTTCATAGGCGGCGGAGGCAACTGCAGCCTCGTGGAGACTGCCCGTATCTCGATACTGTGAATCGCCAGGTAATATAGCTCTGATGTTTGCGGTAGAAGTTATGCAAATTGGCTCCATAACAAACCCGATTGGAACCATTGTTTCTTGCAGGTGCTGGATTTCGATTTTGAGAAGAAATGCTCGGTCTCTTTGGAAAAATTGGATGTTTATGCATGTCTGGTGTGTGGGAAGTATTACCAAGGAAGAAGGAAGAATACCCATGCTTATACTCATAGTCTTGAAGCAGATCACCATGTCTATATCAATCTACAGAATGAGAAAATATACTGTCTTCCTGATGGATATGAAATCATTGATCCGTCTTTAGATGACATATGCCATGTTCTGAACCCGAGGTTTGTTTCTGTTCTAATTTTGCATTTATTCCATCGATCCTTTATCGATTGCAGGCAGTGAGACACTCAACTTCATCTTTTGATGCGATGCAGGTTTACAGTGGAACAAGTTGCACAGCTGGACAAAAACAGACAATGGTCTAGGGCGCTCGATGGATCCGATTACCTTCCAGGAATGGTCTGCTTATATTTCCTCAATAATGTTAATGTGTTTATCTTCCCTAGCTAGTAATTCTGTCGGCAGGCTTGGAATGGTGTCATCTTTTTATATGATTTTACCTTTTAGGTTTATGCTATGTTTTAACTATGGCATTGGTTCTTATACTATCAGGTGGGCCTCAATAAGCTTCAAGGAACTGATTTCACGAATGTTACCATTCAGTCTCTAATGAGGGTAACACCTTTAAGAAATTTCTTCCTTATTCCTGAAAATTATCAGCACTGTCAGTCCTCTCTTGTTCAATGCTTTGGGGAGCTAACACGGAAGATATGGCATGCACGAAACTTCAAGGGACAGGTAATAACGACCTCAGTAATAACGTTAAATAGGCCATGCTAGTCTTGAATGTCAGCTTTCATAATTCATGTTTTGGAATTCTGTGCAGGTGAGCCCTCATGAGTTTCTTCAATCAGTTACGGAAGTCAGCAAGAAAAGGTTTTGCATAGGCCAACAGTCTGACCCTCTGGAGTTCTTGCAATGGCTTCTCAAAGCACTCCATGCAGAACTTAAAAATTCAAAAAACAATAGCGTAATTTATGACTGCTTTCAGGTAAGTGCATCGACATTGTAATGCTACTGAATGTCTTTTTCCCTGTTTCCCAACTGTCTTTACTGCTGTTACTTGTGTACTTATAGCTTCTTCGGCTTGGCAGGGAGAACTTGAGGTTATGAAAGAGACAGATGGCAAGACAGGAGATGATGATGTTCTAATGGAAAAATCAAGAATGCCATTCTTGGTGCTCGGACTGGATTTGCCACCACAACCTTTGTTTAAGGATGTGATGGACAAAAGTATTATTCCACAGGTATGTTATCTATTCCTTATTGCCTTACGTCCTAAGCTTTAGGTTTCTTTCTCTCTCTCTCTTGGATGCCACTCTTCTAGTGCTCATAATTATTGCTCAACTAGTTTCCTTTACTTGAGATAGCTTCTTGGCTTAGATTCCTTTGTTCGACATACTGAAGAAATTCGATGGGGAGACTGCCACTGAAGTAGTCAGGCCTCAGAGGGCCTGGATGAAATATCGGGTAACCAAGTTGCCAAAGTATCTAATCCTTCACATGCAGCGGTTTAAGGAGAACAACTTCTTCATTGAGAAGAACCCTACTATAGGTTAGTTTCGTGTATTTAGTTGGAATATGAACCATGGATTATCATAAGCTCTGAAAGAGATCTCCTTATGCTTATATGTGTAATGAATTGGTGTTGCAGTCAACTTCCCCTTGAAGAACTTGGAACTGAAGGACTATATTCCTCTGCCTAGGAAGATAGAAAAGTCACACTCAAAGTACGATCTGATAGCTAATATAGTCCATGATGGCAGACCAAAAGAGGGTTCCTACAGAGTCTTTGTCCACCGAAAGTCTGAAGAGCTATGGTAATATAACATAATCTTCATCCTACAGACTTCTTTTGCTATTCTGCCACTAAGGCCAATGACCAAATCTCTGATATCGGAATTTCTTTCGTTGCAGGTACGAGATGCAGAATATGCACGTCTCAGAGACGCTCCCTCAGATGGTTGCACTCTCAGAGGCGTATCTCCAGATCTACGAGCAGCATCATTTGTAGCTCTCTTAATTTTCGATGTACAATGACGTGAAATCTGAACCCGACTTGGAGCAAAAACCAACAAGATGAATGTTTAAGGTTAATATTCACTATAGTGCTTATCGATCGTCCACCCAACTCATGCATTTATTACAGGTCTCGTGTACAATTTGATGATGATCATGTCTGTGATCGCACTTGTTCAATCAGTTGTCTTCTGAGAATCTTCCCAGCACCAGACCTGGGAACCTTGTCCACGAACGTCACCCTCCTCAGCTTCTTGTACGGCGCGACCTGTGCTGCAATGAAGGTCTGCACACTCGCTTCACTGAGCGAGCTGTTGGGCGCACGGACGACATATGCAATAGGAACCTCGCCGGCCTTTACATCCGGGTACCTACGTGATGTAGATGCAATGAAATTAACACGATGTTAATTATATTAGTTAAAACATATATAAGCCATATGCTTGCAGGTTTTGCTTAGTTAGGTAGCTACTTACGGGATGACAACAGCGTCTACTATCTCGGAGTGGGAGAGCAGCAGCCCTTCAAGTTCTGCCGGCGCCACCTATAACGTACGTACGTATATTAATTAGTGTGTTATTCGATAGTACGTTAATCTATATACTTAGTAGTAATTAATCCATTCAGTCTTTAGCTAAATTACGTACCTGAAACCCATAACACTTGATCAACTCTTTGATACGATCCACCACGAAGAGTTGCCCTTGTTCATCGAAATACCCGACATCTCCTGTGTGCAGCCATCCTTCCTTGTCTATTGTTTCTCTCGTAGCTTCAGGATTGTTATAATATCCTGAACATGATGATACATTCATAGGAGCCGATTAATTCAGTGCAACACGAGGAAAGGAGCTAGCTCAACCCGGCTATGTTGTTCTCAACACCATCATCTATGAGAACGTGCACATAGGCGTCGTTGGATGAATGCGGTAGCAATGCAGAACGCCTATCATGCACAATCCGATGACTGTTCTGTTCGCCCTATTCGCCATGTTCTCACAGATGGCGTGTTGTGAGCACCATAGCTTGTTTCGAGCTATAGTTATGCGAGGTAAGTAAAGGGTTCAAGTACAGTTGTTTAGCTTGATTGGCGTTACGGTACGTACCTTGCATCATATTTGGTCCACGAACACAAATCTCACCAGTTTGATTGGGTGGCAGTGGATTCGAAGTCTCTATACCAATTATTTTGGACTCAACCCCTGGGACTAGTTTCCCAGAACAACCAGAATGTCGAGCTTCTTCCCTCTCATTCTCCATTGATATGATTCCACAAGTCTCAGTCATGCCATATCCCTGCACATTGATATGTAAAAATTACCTTGAACAATGTTCAGTTATATACAATTTGTATGCAATTGCAGCCGAAAATGGAGGAGTAAACATCAATTTACCTGAACAACATGGACGTGCGGCAGTTTTGTGGCACATTCCTGCATCAGATCCTTCCCCAGCGGCGCCCCGCCGGAGGTGATCAACCTCAACGACGACAGATCGTACCTCTCCCCCATCTCATCCCACCGCTTCGCCAGAGCAATCATCACCGGCGGCACCACCGCCAGCTGCGTCACTTCATACCTCTCCACGCACCTCACCATCTCCTCCAGCTCGAACCGCTCCATCGACACCACCGCATTCCCTCGCCGGAGCTGCGAGTAGGTCGCCGCAGAGAACCCGAATATGTGGTACATGGGCAGGAAGCAGAGTAAGACCTCCTTCGCCTCAGAATAAGCCTCCTGATCCGCCGTCACCATCGCCGCGGTCGCGATGAAGTTGCCGTGGCTCAGCAGCACCCCTTTGCTCTTCCCTCCCGTCCCCGACGAGTAGAACAGCGCCGCCGCGCTGCTCTGCTTCACCTCTGCTTCCGGCAGCTCTGTTTCCGCTTCGGCCGATTTGATCAGTTCCGAGTACCGCCAGACCGTCCCGGCGTCGAATTCGGGGAGAACAGAGGAATCATTATTCAGCAGAATCAACGGCAGATTGAAGCCGGCGAGCTTGTCGACGAGTTGAGGGGCGGTGATGATTAATTTCGGCTTGGAATCGCTGATCTGGCTGGAGATTTCGCCGACAGTGTAAGCCGGATTGCAAGTTGTAGCAATCGCGCCGAGGGAGACGATTGCGAGGAAGCAGATGGGGAAATGAATTGAATTCGGAGAGATAATCAGGACGACGTCGTTTGCTTTCACGCCGAGCTTGTTCCGGAGGGAGTGTGCCAGCTTGCTGACGTGGATTCTGAGCTGTCCGAAGGACAGAGTCTCGCCGGAAACAGAGTCGATGAGTGCGGCGGAATCGGGAGAGGAAGTGACGGCGGCGGAGCTGAAGAGGAAGGAGGTTAGCGAGAGGTTCGGGTCGGTCGGGAAATGGACCGGCGGTCTAGGAGAGGAGTAGATCTGACTGACGGCTTCGTAAACTGCTGGTTTCGCCATTTTTTCCGGTTCTTCGGTCGGCAGTTGACTTTTCCCGCGCCTGAGATTTGAAAACAAAAGAAGAAAGAAGCTTGAATTGCTTGTGAAGGCCAATCGCAGAGAAAAAGGTTCGATCTTTATTGTAGCAGGAAGACGTGGATGAAGGTGGCATTAAAATAACAGAGGTTGAATTCCGGTTTTCAGGACTGAGAACGTGGGTGCGTATATGTTGCTGCTGAGAGCTTGATCCAGGGATCGTTGACAAATCCTTTTCCCTACAGCTGAAAATCTGAAACTCCGGCGTCAAATCCCTACAATAGGTAATTAGTTTATGTATTAAGTTCGATTTTGAACCATGGATTAGGTTGGTTTTCCTGTGAAGAACTTGGAGCTGAGGAGCTGTGGTAATAACATTATCTTGATCCTACAGGGTCTGTGTTGAATACTGTGCTGCGAAGCTATCGAAGAAAGTCGTATGGAAATTTCTTTCTTTGCAGGCATGAGATGCAGGATCTGCACATCTCCGAGACGCTCTTCCTCGGATGATTGCGCTATCTGAGGCATATCTGTCTGCAGATACATGAACAGCATAAGTTGCAGCAGCTTCATTCACCAGAGTCCAGTAGCCTTCTTCATTCTCATTACTTCGAACCAAGGTCTTCCTTTGCTGGTTTATGTTGGGATTTTGTGCTGTAAATTGGCATTAAGATGGAGATTTGTCTCAAAAGTTCTCTGTATAATTCTATCTATGATTCAGCTCAAAATCACCATATCTAAGTGTATTCACAAATCACAATCTATCCATTACTCTTTTAGAGTCTCCTCCAAACATGAGATTGTTAACTTTGCAGACAGGAATATCTGAAATCGGCTTGATTGCCTCCTGCTGCTGCTGATCCCCTGGTGCCAACTTGACATCATCGGCGGCTTCCCGGGTGAACTCATCAAACACCATGGACATCGAAGTTGTGGAAGGCGTCGAGATGAAGTTGAGACCGATGTAGAAAGCCAATGCCAACACAATTGCCACCATACCATAAGTTGGCACAGCTAGTGCCCAGTACCTGAACCGAAATTGAAGATTCCACAGGATTCTTAATAACCCTCCCAACAACAACCAAATTCAATTCATCGACTAAATTTTGAAAGGCAAAGTTCACCTGTTGGGGTAGTAAGAGATGCCAATGGAGTGCAGCCAGGGTTCAGGAACATAAGCCCACGCCAGGAAGATGACTGCATCATTACAATGTCCGCCATGGATGAATATATGATCAGCTCGATTTCAACAAAACCCAAAAACGACGGAAAACAGACAGAGAGAGGGACGGTAACCTGTAGCAACAATGGTGGTGATGGAGCCTACAAAGCCGTAAACTTCTGAAGGTTTTGGACCGGAGGCTGATGAAGGGTGACGGCGGCTGCTCGTGGTAGTGTGATGATGGAGAAAATCAGATGATCCTCCCCTTGTTGTTCTCCTCTTCTGGTTCTCTCTCTTTGAGAAGCTCAGGACTGTTCTTGGACTGTTCATCGAGTAACCATCATCTAGTTCCTCCATGATTTGGGAACCAAATTCGCAAAATGAGAAAACCCTAACCTTTCAAATGCGCTCTTCTCTAGGGTCGAATTAGATTGAGCTAGTGATTACTCGGAATCTAGAAATGGGAAAATGCTCTGTTTTTATGGGCTCTGTGAACTCCGCCTATAATAAAAAAGAAGAAATCGCCATTACCGCCTAACGACCATAAAGATGCAAGCTTTCCCGAGTGGCAAAGCTAGTTCTGAGAAACATCGAAAGCCCAATTGAAAAACCAAAATCAAGAGACGGTTTTAAAAGATTTTCAATTACCGTATCGGAGGTAAGAAAGAAGGGGGGAAACTTACCGTCGGCGGGCGGTGAGAGGGTTCAGGCGTCAGACGTTACGGCTAAAAGACTAACGGAAGCTGGCGGATCCGGATCGAAGATTGCTTGCTATCACCGGCGCATCGGAAAAAAGTCAAATCGACAAAATTTGAGGAAGATCTCGTTCTCGAGCTCAGCTCTGACTGTGAGCTGTTTGAAGAATGAAGAAGGGAGAATTACATAATGGATCACTAAACTATGGGGTAGTTAACATCTTAATCACCAAATATTTGATCTTAACCGATTTATTACTGAATTTTGAAATATAACTAATATAAGTTATATAACAGAATCTCTGCTGGTGCCTCAGCAGTTTTGACTTGTGAGCCTTGATGAAGAATGAGTTAGAAATGGAATATTACAGGATTGGCCACCAAACTTTGGGCAGCTACCAGTTTATGCATTCAATGTTGATTTTTAATACACAAAAAATCACTGAAATTTGAAATAACTAATGTTACAATTACTGCTCCCATTTTGTTCAAATTTTCTTCAAATTGCATAGATTAGCGTGTTAAACTTAAACCACAATATAACAAGAATAAAAGAAAGCCCTTATTCATGGCTCATGCAAGTGGCATTGTTCACAACCATTTTTTTTTTAATTTGATTTGATCTAAATTCAATTCATAATATAGTATTATCTTTAAAAAAAAACAGATAATATCATAAAAATGAAAGATACCTTTCTGTTTGTGCCAACTAGCTCGTGGCTGGAACAATAATGATTGTTGGTGTGGGTTGACTCGTCATCTGTTCGTCCGATCTCGTCGGGAGGGAGAGAACCTGTGAAAGAGCCGGGGTTGCCCCCCGGATTAAGCTCCGACGATCAAGTCAGTGTATGTTTGTGGAGAGAGTTGAGAGAATAGATAGAGAGATAAAATGTAGAGAGATAGATAGAAAGTGGAAAGTGAGGGGAGAGAGAGAGAAGTCTCATTCTTTGGAGGGCTTCAAGCCCTTATATACCTGTAGCGGATACCGAGTGTTGCCATTGCTGATTGTGCGCTCCATTACTTAGTCTGTGCACGAAGTATTTAGTAACACCCCCAACAATTGCCCCCCAAGCTGGTGGTGAGTTTTAACTCATCGCTAGCTTATATATATATATATATATATATATATATATATATATATATATATATATATATATATATTTTTAAATCTTCGTCGGTAATTCTGGGTGGAGCCCTATGTACCCCAGTTGCCCCCCAGCTGGTGGCGCGTTTGACTGACGCGGTGCCAGCTTCTTGCGTCTTGCCCCCGAGTTGGTGTATTCCATTAAGGCGTGTAGCCCCCCATTAGCACCATTAACGCTCAGGCAAGTAAAATATTTCAATATTTAATAATGATAGAGGGACAGAGTACTTAGCTTTATGTTGGCGAAGCGGCTCGAAAAGTTGTTAAAATAATAGTGGTGCGTCTGAGGATCACAAGACGCGTGTACAGCCTACTGGTGATCTTACTTGTCTGGCGGAGGAGGGACGCGAGTTCAATTCCTGGCGGCAGGAATAATATTTTTGACGACTTTTTGTTCCGTGGAACTGAGTGGGCGCGAATAGTTCGTGACTATTGCGACTTTTGTTCCGTGGAACTGAGTGGGCGCGAATAGTGCATGACTATTGCTATTTTTTGTTCTTTCGAACTGAGTGGGCGCGAATAGTGCGGGACTATTGCTATTTTTTGTTCCGTGGAACTGAGTGTGCGCGAATAGTTCATGACTATTGCGACTTTTTGTTTGTTCCGTGGAACTGAGTGGGCGTGAATAGTGCGGGACTATTGCTATTTTTTGTTCCGTGGAACTGAGTGTGCGCGAATAGTTCATTACTATTGCGACTTTTTGTTTGTTCCGTGGAACTGAGTGGGCGCGAATAGTGCGGGACTATTGCTATTTTTTGTTCCGTGGAACTGAGTGTGCGCGAATAGTTCATGACTATTGCGACTTTTTATTTGTTCCGTGGAACTGACTGGGCGTGAGTAGTTAAATATCAGATGCCGCGCCATTGTAACAAAGGTTTGCTTATAGCCTGCTGGGGAAGTTGCTTGACTTGTGGAAGAGTGGTGCGGGTTCGAGTCCTGGCGGCAGCATAATTTTTTATGAGCTTCTCATCTGCTGGGCTGGGGCGGGACTGCATCACTTAAACGGAGCGGGCCGGGGATGCGACTTTGGGGCCGATCCGCGAGTTGGGACCTCCGGGCGTGGGCTAGGGCCCATGGACGCAGTGCTGCTATGGCGCGGGCTAGGGCGGCAACCCAAAAGAGAGAGCGGAGCGCGCCGAGAAGTTGGAAGCAGTCCGGGGAGTAGGGATGGCAACCAAACCCGAACCCACGGGTACCCACCCGACCCAACCCGGTCAACGCGGGGAAAATCCGTGTTGACGGGTTTTGGGTTGGGTTTGGGTTTAAACCCGTTCACTATTCACCGGGTTGGGTTGGGTTTGGGTTTAGGTAAACCCGACCCGTGGGTACCCGCCCACACATATAATTAATTTTCTCGGTATATTTAATATTTTAAACAACTAATCTTATTTATGTTTGTGGAGACATGTCTAATTTTTTTCTTTCTAATTGTGTAGAATGAAGTTTGTGTTATCGAGTGGAGAGTGAAGAAACTTAATTGAAAGGAAGAAGCCTTCAATTAATATGTTATTTATGGATAATTTATGATTTACTTCAATTTTCTTGAGTTTTCTAGATTGCGTTGAACAATTTGTATAGTTAATTTGTGATTTGCTTGAATTTTCTAGAATAGTGTTTTAAATATGGATAATTTGTATTGAGAGATTGATATTTGACTTTAATTTTGATAGGAACATGTTATTGTAAATTTTTTACGACAAAAACCCGTGGGTACCCATGAACCCGCGGATACCCAGCGGGTTGGGTTGGGTTTGAGTTTTTCAAACCCAGTGGGTTTTACCCCGGGTTTTTTTCACGGATAAACCCATGGGTTTGGGTTTGGGTTTGGCAAAACCCGACCCAACCCGACCCATTGCCATCCCTACCGGGGAGTTGTTGTTGTCGCGCCACCGTTGTTGTTGTCGCGCGGCCGTTCTCTCCGTGGCGCTCCGGATCTGGGTTTTTATTTCATTTTAACCCCTTTGTTTCTCGATCGTCGGAATGGTTTCTGCTTGCAGTGGTGGATGGAATCGTCGATGGAGCCGGAATTCCGATCTTCCCCTTCTTAACTGCTCCGTTCAAGCCCCGGCGCCCCTTTAGTCGGCGACAAGTAAAAGTCACCGAGATCTGGGTTTTTCTTTTCCTCGATTTGCGTGCTATCCAACCGGAGACGAGTGGATTTGGTTTTCGGGATCGACTTTAACTGGATGTTGACGATGCTTGCAGTTGGCTTGAGGAAGAGTCGTTTCCCGACCAAAAGTCAAAGACTTGGATGGAGATTTGGGTTGTTGTTGTTGTTTGTTTTTGGGTTTCCGACTTGGCCTCTGCCATTTTTCTTTTTCTTCTTCCGAAGCTGTGAACCAGCGAACATGTGGTTGTGTGGAAGAATACACAAGCCACCACAGCCAAGGGAAGCTTGGTATGATGATATGGTGAAAGAGGTCGTATCCTTCCAAAAGCTCTTTCCAAAAGCTCCTGGAACTTTCCCAGATCTCTCTCTCTCTCTTTTTTTTTTAACTTTTCCCTTGCTGATCGACAATCACCTTTCTGGAGGAAGAAAGGGACTTGTGTTGAGGAAGGAAGGAAGGAAGGGAGAAAGCTTGGATTCTCACTCTTGTTGATGCTGCTGCTGTGCTGTTCTCTTTGCTCCTTCCTTTTCTTTTTTTTTCTTCCCCGCTTTTCCCTTTGTTATTTTTACACTGCAACTACTATCGAATGGTGTTGAGACTTGAGAGTGGACGATCCATTTTCCTTCTCCCTTGGAAATCGAACGAACAAATGTTGAAATCATGCCCCACGGTGGGCGCCAATTGTTTGTGCCAACTAGCTCGTGGCTGGAACAATAATGATTGTTGGTGTGGGTTGACTCGTCATCTGTTCGTCCGATCTCGTCGGGAGGGAGAGAACCTGTGAAAGAGCCGGGGTTGCCCCCCGGATTAAGCTCCGACGATCAAGTCAGTGTATGTTTGTGGAGAGAGTTGAGAGAATAGATAGAGAGATCAAATGTAGAGAGATAGATAGAAAGTGGAAAGTGAGGGGAGAGAGAGAGAAGTCCCATTCTTTGGAGGGCTTCAAGCCCTTATATACCTGTAGCGGATACCGAGTGTTGCCATTGCTGATTGTGCGCTCCATTACTTAGTCTGTGCACGAAGTATTTAGTAACACCCCCAACACTTTCATTTTCAAATCTCCAAGTTTTATTTGAACAGTAAGAATATAACAAAATTGTTCAAACTGAATGGCAGTAAGTACTAAGGTAGTTTAGTGGCCTTGTTTAGGAGAGATTCCTTCTATGCTTATTCATAAAAAAAAAATTAAGGTTCCCTAGACTTCTTTTTCAATAATTTTCTTTTTCCTATTTTTAAATTTTAATCATGTGGTTAAGCATTAGTTAATTCAGCTTGGATCTTTGATTTCCGTTGACTAAAGTCGGAGTGGTTAACAAGTGATGCACTAACTAAAAATAATAATGACCGAGATTTTTAAATTGAACTCCATCCAAACCAATCAAATTACTATAGTATGTTATATGCTACCATAAGATGCAATACTCTCCATGTAAAAAATGTATGCACTAGCAAACTTCAAACTTAACAGATGACATTCAACACCATGGAACATATAACGATAGTTTAGAGTGGTGGTTGTTTTGATCCGTTTCTTTCAAAAAAACAATATCAGTCATATAAATGTTAGTTCAAATTACCGATTCTAATCATAAACCAAATTAGCATTGCAACCCAGCTATTAATCATCGAAATCACATTTTAGTTTCCAATTACCATTTGATATATATCATAATATAATAATAATAATAATAATAATAATAATAATAATAATAATAATAATAATAATTCCATTCCTACATGTGATATGCGTACCCGGTACCACTATCTTGTATCTATCACCAACCCACAAACCTTTCTCTTTGGTTCCCTCAAAACCACTATTTCACTATCACACAAAGAGAGCCATAACACTTGCCACTCCCTCACTGCTTCCTTCTCCACACTTCCCTTTCCTCTCCAAACTCCCCACATTCCCTCTTTGTTATTAGCTCCTCCAAACAAACCCAAACACAGAAAGAACATAAGAAAAGTAGAAAACCCACATAGATCTCTCTTCTCAATCCATGGATTCAGCCATGGAAGAGGAAATCCACAACTTCATCAAGGTTTGGGCAACCATCTTCCTCTCCCTCTCCTTCTGCCACTACATGGCCAAAATCACCCCCAAGGGTCCCACCAGGCTCATCTTCATCGCCCCAACAATCGGCCTCTTCCTCTGCCTCCCTCTCCGCCTCCACACCGTCCATCTCGGCGGCATGACCTCCTTCTTCATCGCCTGGCTCGCCAATTTCAAGCTCCTCCTCTTCGCCTTCGGCCGCGGCCCTCTTTCTCCTCCTCCTTCTTCTTACCCAATCTCCCTCCCCCACTTCATCGCCATCGCTTGCCTCCCCCTAAAAGTGTCCCCGTCGCCAAAGGTGGACGAGAACAGAGTCCGTCCGCCGCCGGAGAAGAAATCGCCGCTCAATTACGTCGCCAAAGCTGCGATCTACGTTTCCTTGTCGTGGGTGTACGATTGGGGGGCCCACCTCCACCCGAAGTTCATTCTATTCGTCTACTTCCTCCACATCTACTGCTTTCTGGATGTCTCGTTGACGGTTTTCGGCGCGGTGGCGCGGGTCGCGATCGGGTCGGGTCTCGAGCCGCCGTTCAACGAGCCGTACCTCTCGACCTCGCTCCAGGACTTTTGGGGCCGGCGGTGGAACCTCACGGTCAGCAGCATCCTCCGGCCCGCGGTGTACGACCCGGCCCTGGCCCTGCTGGAGGGGGTTCTGGGCCTGAGGTGGGCCCGCCTCGCGGGGATCTGGGCCACGTTTGTTGTCTCGGCCTTGATGCACGAGCTCATGTTCTTTTACTTGGGCCGGCAGAGGCCCACGTGGGAGATCACGTGGTTCTTCATCCTCCACGGCGCCTGCCTGATGGCGGAGGTCGGGGTGAAGAAGGCCGCGGAGCACGGCGGGGTAACGTGGAGGCCGCCGAGGGTGGCGGCGAACGTGGCGACGGTGGCGTTCGTGCTGGCGACCGGGTTCTGGTTGTTCTTCCCGCAGCTGATCCGGTGCGGCGTCGACGTCCGGGGGATTGAGGAGTACGAGGCGGCCGGAGCGTTTGTTCGGGGGTTTTTCAGGGAGAGGTTTTCGGCGGCGAGATGGACGGTTGGGATTTGATCTTTGGTGCGAGGCGCGATGGAGGGGAAGCGTTGATCGTGTGCTGTTGTATTTCCCGGGGGGAGGAATTTTTTATTTTTATACCTTCTTACAATCTTACTCCTTGATCTTTGTACGGAACTGTAGGATACAGTAAAAAAAAAAGATGCATACGTTAATTTTTGCTATTGGGTTCGGAATTACAGTAAGCCCGTCAGACCTTCTGCTGCATTTTTAAGTATGGGCTCAAAACCCATCTATGAATTTGAAAGTTACAGATTACGAATTCGTCCTTAGAAGACTATTCAGTCTCCACCCATTATGAAGTATATTTATCGTCGATTTGGGCGAAAATTTTCCAGATGGCATTTTCTTTATTTTTGGACGGTTTTTTCGAAATACCATTTTTCTTTGATTTTGAAGACTACAAATCGCAGATTCAGCATTAAGTTACTCTCTATCCAAGATGAAGTGAAGTTTATTAATCGCCAATTTGGGCGGAATTTTTTCGGGGCCATTTTTGGCAGACTCCAAAAGTGTACCATCACAGATTTTGGACGATTTTTTGAAAGACAATTTTCTTTGGATTTTGAAGGGTACAGATCCTATTCTCAATGGATGATAAGTCCATTAAGCACCGATTTGGGCCAATTTATTTTCGGATGACATTTTTGTAATTTTTTGGGAGTCGAAAGACCATTTTCTTTGGATATTGAAGGCTACAGATCACGGATTCGCCCTGAGGCTATTCTCCAACGATGATTGAGTCCATTAAGCACCGATTTGGGTGGATTTATTCCGGGTCAATTTTTGGCAGATTCCAGAGGGGTACCATCACAGATTTGGGGCGATTTATCTGAAATGCCATTTTCTTTCTATTCTGGAGGCTACAAATCAAGGAATCAGGCTAAGGCTATCTACACCGATAATGAAGTCTATTAATCCTATTTTCTACGGATGATAAGTCCATTAAGCAACGATTTGGGCGAATTTATTTTCGGATGGCATTTTCGTAATATTTTGGTTGTTGAAAGGCCATTTTCTTTGGATATTGAAGGCTACAGATCATGGATTCGGCCTGAGGCTATTCTCCAACAATGATTGAGTCCATTAAGCACCGATTTGGGCGGATTTATTCCAGGTCAATTTTTGGCAGATTCCAAAGGGGGTACCATCAGAGATTTCGGGAGATTTATCCGAAATGCAATTTTCTTTCGATTTTGTAGGCTACTGATCACGAAATCAGGCCGAGGCTATTCTCCACCAATAATGAAGTCTATTGGTCCTATTCTCCACGGATGATAAGTCCATCAAGCACCAATTTGGGCCAATTTATTTTCGTATGGCATTTTCCTAATTTTTTGGGCGACGAAAGGCCATTTTCTTTGGATATTGAAGGCTACAGATCACGGATTCCGCCTGAGGCTATTCTCCAACGATGATTGAGTGCATTAAGCACCAATATGGGCGGATTTATTCCGGGTCAATTCTTGGCGGATTCCAAAGGGGTACCATCACAGATTTCAGGCGATTTATTCTAAATGCCATTTCTTTTGATTCTGGGGGATACAGATCACTGAATCAGGCCGAGACTATTTCCCACAGATAATGAAGTCTATTGATCTTATACTCCACGGATGATAAGTCCATTAAGCACCGATTTGTGCCAATTTATTTTTGGATGACATTTTCGTAATTTTTTGGGCGACAAGAGACCATTTTCTTTGGATATTGAAGGCTACAGATCACGGATTTGGCCTGAGGCTATTCTCCAACGATGATTGAGTCCATTAAGCAACGATTTGGGCGGATTTATTCCAGGTCAATTTTGGCAAATTCCAACGGGGTACCATCACTGATTTCGGGCTATTTATCCGAAATGCCATTTTCTTTCGATTCTGGAGGCTACAAATTACGGAATCACGTTGAGGCTATTCTCCACCGATAATTAAATCTATTGTTCTGATTCTCCACGGATGATAAGTCCATTAAACACCGATTTGTGCCAAATTATTTTCGGATGACCTTTTCGTAATTTTTTGGGCGACGAAAGGCCATTTTCTTTAGATATTGAAGGCTACAGATCACGAATTCGGCCTAAGGCTAGTCTCCAACAATGATTGAGTACATTATACCGATTTAGGCGAATTTATTCTGAGTCAATTTTTGGCAGATTCCAAAGGGGTAACATCACAGATTTCGGGAGATTTATCTGAAATGCCATTTTCTTTCGATTCTGTAGGCTACAGATCACGGAATCAGTCCGAGGCTATTCTCCACCAATAATGAAGTCTATTGATCCTATTCTCCACGGATGAAAAGTCCATTAAGCACCAATTTATTTTCGGATGACATTTTCATAATTTTTTGTGCGATAAAAGGTAATTTTCTTTGGATATTGAAGACTACAGATCACGGATTCCGCCTGAGGCTATTCTCCAACGATGATTGAGTGCATTAAGCACCAATTTGGGCGGATTTATTCTAGGTCAGTTTTTGGCAGATTCCAAAGGGGTACCATCACAGATTTCGGGCAATTTATCCGAAATGCCATTTCCTTTCGATTCTGGAGGCTACAGATCATGGAATCAGACCGAGGCTATTCTCCACAGATAATGAAGTTTATTGATCCTATTCTCCATGGATGATAAGTCCATTACACACCGATTTGGGCCAATTTATTTTTGGATGGCATTTTCGTAATTTTTTGGACGACGAAAGGCCATTTTCTTTGGATATTGAAGGCTACAGATCTGTATTCGGCCTGAGGTTATTCTCCAATGATGATTGAGTTCATTAATCACTGATTTGGGCGGATTTATTCAGGGTCAATTTTTGGCAGATTCAAAAGGGGTACCATCACAGATATCGGGCGATTTATCCGAAATGTCATTTTCTCTCGATTCTGGAGGCTACAGATCACGGAATCAGGTCGAGGCTATTCTCCACCGATAATGAAGTCTATTGATCCTATTCTCTACGGATGATAAGTTTATTAAGCACCGATTTGGGCCAATTTATTTTCGGTTGGCATTTTCGTTATTTTTTAGGCACGAAAGGCCATTTTCTTTGGGTATTGAAGGCTACAGATTACGGATTCGGCCTGAGGCTATTCTCCAACGATGATTGAGTCCATTAAGCAGCGATTTGAGCGGATTTATTCCGGGTCAATTTTTGGCAAATTCCAAAGGGGTACCATCACAGATTTCGGGCTATTTATCCGAAATGCCATTTTCTTTCGATTCTGCAGGCTACAAATCATGAAAATAAGGCCGCGGCTATTCTCCACCGATAATGAAGTATATTGATCATATTCTCCATAGATAATAAGTCCATTAAGCTTCGATTTGTGCCAATTTATTTTTGGATGGCATTTTCGTAATTATTTGGGCTACGAAAGGCCATTTTCTTTGGATATTGAAGGCTACAAATCACAGATTCGGCCTTAGGCTATTCTCCAACGATGATTGAGTGCATTAAGCACCAATTTGGGCGGATTTATTCCGTGTCAATTTTTGGCAGATTCCAAAGGGGTACCATCACAGATTTCGGGCAATTTATCCGAAATGTCATTTCCTTTAGATTCTGGAGGCTACAAATCTTGGAATTAGGCAGAGGATATTCTCCACCGATAATGAAGTATATTGATCATATTCTCCACGGATGATAAGTCCATTAAGCACCGATTTTGTGCCAATTTATTTTCGGATGGCATTTCGTAATTATTTGGGCTACGAAAGGCCATTTACTTTGGATATTGAAGGCTACAGATCACGGATTCGGCCTGAGGCTATTCTCCAACGATGATTGAGTCCATTAAGTAGCGATTTGAGCACATTTATTTCGGGTCAATTTTTGGCAAATTCCAAAGGGGTACCATCACAGATTTCGGGTGATTTATCTGAAATGCCATTTTCTTTCGATTCTGTAGGATACAGATCAAGGAATCAGGCCGATGCCATTCTCCACCAATAATGAAGTCTATTGATCCTATTCTCCACGAATGACAAGTCAATTAAGCACCAATTTGGGACAATTTATTTTCGGATGACATTTTCGTAATTTTTTGGGCGCAAAAGGCCATTTTCTTTGGATATTGAAGGCTACATATCACGCATTCCGCCTGAGGCTATTCTCCAACGATGATTGAGTGCATTAAGCACCAATTTGAGCGGATTTATTCCGGGTCAATTTTTGGCATATTCCAAAGGTGCACCATCACAGATTTCGGGTGATTTATCTGAAATGCCATTTTCTTTCGATTCTGTAAGATACAGATCAAGGAATCAGGCCGATGCTATTCTCCACCAATAATGAAGTCTATTGATCCTATTCTCCACGGATGATAAGTCAATTAAGCACCAATTTGGGCCAATTTATTTTCAGATGGCATGTTCGTAAGTTTTTGGGTGACGAAAGGCCATTTTCTTTGGATATTGAAGGCTACAGATCACGCATTCCGCCTAAGACTATTCTCCAACGATGATTGAGTGCATTAAGCACCAATTTGGGCGGATTTATTCCGGGTCAATTTATGGCAGATTCCAAAGGGGTACCATCACAGATTTTGGGCGATTTATCCGAAATGCAATTTCCTTTCGATTCTGGAGGGTACAGATCACGGAATCAGGCCGAGGCTATTCTCCACAGATAATGAAATCTATTTATCCTATTCGCCACCGATGATAAGTCAATTAAGTATCGATTTGGTCCAATTTATTTTTGGATGACATTTTCGTAATTTTTTGGGCGACGAAAGGCCATTTTCTTTGGATATTGAAGGCTACAGATCACAGATTCCGCCTGAGGTTATTCTCCAACGATGATTGAGTGCATTAAGCACCAATTTTGGCGGAATTATTCCGGGTCAATTTTTGGCAGATTCCAAAGGGGTACCAATCACAAATTTCGGGCAATTTATCCGAAATGTCATTTCTTTTCGATTCTTAAGGCTACAGATCACGGAATCAGGCCGAGGCTATTCTCCACAGATAATGAAATCTATTGATCCTATTCGCCACCGATGATAAGTCAATTAAGCACCGATTTGGTCCAATTTATTTTAGGATGACATTTTCGTAATGTTTTGGGCGACGAAAGGCCATTTTCTTTGGATATTGAAGGCTACAGATCACAGATTCCGCCTGAGGCTATTCTCCAACGATGATTGAGTGCATTAAGCACCAATTTTGGCGAAATTATTCCGGGTTCATTTTTGGCAGATTCCAAAGGGGTACCATCACTGATTTCGGGCAATTTATCCGAAATGTCATTTTATTTCGATTCTGGAGGCTACAGATCACGGAATCAGGCCGAGGCAATTCTCCATCGATAATGAAGTCTATTGATCCTATTAACCACGGATGATAAGTCCATTAAGCACCGGTTTGGGCCAATTTATTTTTGGATGGCATTTTCATAATTTTTTGGGCGACGAAAGGCCATTTTCTTTGGATTTTGAATGCTACAGATCACAGATTTGGGCTGAGGCTATTCTTCAACGATGACTAAGTCCATTAAGCGCAGATTTGGGCGGATTTATTCCGGGTCAATTTTATGCAGATTCCAAAGCGGTACCATCACAGATTTCGAGCGATTTTTCCGAAATGCCATTTTCTTTCGATTCTGGAGGCCACAGATCACGGAATCAGGCCGAGCCTATTATCCACCGATAATGAAGTCTATTGATCCTATTCTCCCCGGAGGATAAGTAATTAAGCACCAATTTGGGCCAATTTATATTCAGATGACATTTTCTCAATTTTTTGGGCGACGTAAGGCCATTTTCTTTGGATATTGAAAGCTACAGATCACACATTCCGCCTGAGGCTATTCTCCAATGATGATTGAGTACATTAAGCAGCGATTTGAGCGGATTTATTCCGGGTAAATTTTTGGCAAATTCCAAAGGGGTACCATCACAGATTTCGGGTGATTTATCCGAACTGTCATTTTCTTTCTATTCAGTAGGATACAGATCAAGGAATCAAGCCGATGCTATTCTCCACCAATTATGAAGTCTATTGATCCTATTCTCCACAAATGATAAGTCAATTAACCACCAATTTGGGCCAATTTATTTTCGGATGGCATTTTCGTAAAATTTTGTGCGACGAAAGGCCATTTTCCTTGGATTTGGAAGGCTACAGATCACGGATTTCGCCTGAAGCTATTCTCCAACGATGATTGAGTGCATTAAGCACCAATTTGGGCGGATTTATTCCGGGTCAATTTTGGCAAATTCCAAACGGGTACCATCACAGATTTCGGGCTATTTATCCGAAATGCAATTTTCTTTCGATTCTGGAGGCTACAAATCATGGAATAAGTACGATGCTATTCTCCACCGATAATGAAGTATATTGATCGTATGCTCAACGGATGATAAGTCTATTAAGCACGATTTGTGCCAATTTATTTTCGGATGGCATTTTCGTAATTATTTGGGCGACGAAAGGCCATTTTCTTTGGATATTGAAGGCTACAGATCACGCATTCCGCATGAGGCTATTCTCCAACGATGATTGAGTGCATTAAGCACCAATTTGGGCGGCTTTATTTCGGGTCAATTTTTGACATATTCCAAATGGGTACCATCACAGATTTCGGGCGATTTATCCGAAATGCAATTTCCTTTCGATTCTGGAGGCTACAGATAACGGAATCAGGCCGAGGCTATTCTCCACAGATAATGAAATCTATTGATCCTATTATGCACGGATGATAAGTCCATTAAGCAGCGATTTGGGCCAATTTATTTTCCGATGGCATTTTCGTAATTATTTGGGCTACGAAAAGCCATTTTCTTTGGATATTGAAGGCTATAGATCACGGATTCCGACTGAGGCTTTCTCCAACCATGATTGAGTCCATTAAGCAGCGATTTGAGCGGATTTATTTCCGGTCATTTTTTGGGAAATTCCAAAAGGGTACCATCACAGATTTCAGGTGATTTATCTGAAATGCCATTTTCTTTCGATTCTGTAGGATACAGATCAAGGAATCAGGCCGATGGTATTCTCCACCAATAATGAAGTCTATTGATCCTATTCTCCACGGATGATAAGTCAACTAAGCACTAATTTGGGCCAATTTAATTTCGGATGGCATTTTCGTAATTTTTTGGGCGACGAAAGACCATTTTCTTTGGATATTGAAGTCTACAGATCACGCATTCCGCCTGAGGATATTCTCCAACGATAATTGAGTGCATTAAGCACCAATTTGGGCGGATTTATTTCATGTCAATTTTTTGCATATTCCAAAGGGGTACCATCATAGATTTCGGGCGATTTATCCGAAATGCAATTTCCTTTCGATTATGGAGGCTATAGATCACGGAAACAGGCCGAGGCAATTCTCTACAGATAATGAAATCTATTGATCCTATTCTCCACCGATGATGAGTCCATTAAGCACATATTAGGGCCAATTTATATTCAGATGGTATTTTCGTAATTTTTTGGGCGACGAAAGGCCATTTTCTTTGGATATTAAAGGCTACAGATCACGGATTCCGCCTGAGGCTATTCTCCCACGATGATTGAGTGCAGTAAGCACCAATTTGTGCAGATTTATTCCGGGTCAATTTTTGGCAGATCCTAAAGGGGTACCATCAAAGATTTCGGGCAATTTTTCCGAAATGTCATTTCCTTTCGATTCTGGAAGCTACAGATCACAGAATCTGACCGAGACTATTATCCACAGATAATAAAGTTTATTGATTCTATTCTCCACGGATGATAAGGCCATTAAGCACCGATTTGGGCCAATTTATTTTCGGATGGCATTTTCGTAATTTTTTGGGCACGAAAGGCCATTTTCTTTGGGTATTGAAGGCTACAGATCCCGGATTCGCCCTGAGGCTATTCTCCAAAGATGATTGAGACCATTAAGCAGCGATTTGAGCGGATTTATTCTGGGTCAATTTTTGGCAAATTCCAATGGGGTACCATCACAGATATCAGATGATTTATCCGAAATGTCATTTTCTCTCGATTCTGGAGGCAACAGATCACGGAATCAGGTCGAGTACATTCTCCACCGATAATGAAATCTATTGATTCTATTCTCCACGGATGATAAGTTTATTAAGCACCGATTTGGGCCAATTTATTTTCGGTTGGCATTTTCGTAATTTTTAGGGCACGAAAGGCCATTTTCTTTTTGTATTGAAGGCTACAGATCACGGATTTGGTCTGAGGATATTCTCCAATGATGATTGAGTCCATTAAGCAGCGATATGAGCGGATTTATTCCGGGTCAATTTTTGACAAATTCCAAAGGGGTACCATCACAGATTTCAGGCAATTTATCCGAAATGTCATTTCCTTTCGATTATGGAGGCTACAGATCACGGAATCAGACCGAAGCTATTATCCACAAATAATGAAATTTTTTGATTCTATTCTCCACGGATGATAAGTACATTAAGCACCGATTTGAGCCAATTTATTTTCGGATGGCATTTTCGTAATTATTTGGCCTACGAAAGGCCATTTTCTTTGGATATTGAAGGCTACAGATCCCGGATTCCGCCTGAGGCTATTCTCCAACGATGGTTGAGTGCATTAAGCACCAATTTGGGCGGATTTATTCCGGGTCAATTTTTGGCAGATTCCAAAGGGGTACCATCACAGATTTCGGGCGATTTATCCGAAATGCCATTTCTTTTCGATTCTAGAGGCTACAGATCACGGAATTAGACCGAGGCTATTCTCCACAGATAATGAAGTTTATTGATCCTATTCTCCACGGATGATAAGTCCATTAAGCACCGATTTGGGCCATTTTATTTTCGGATGACATTTTCGTAATTATTTGGGCTACGAAAGGCCATTTTCTTTGGATATTGAAGGCTACAGATCACGGATTCGGCCTGAGGCTATTCTCCAACGATGATTGAGTCCATTAAGCAGCGATTTGAGCGGATTTATTCCGGGTCAATTTTTGGCAAATTCCAAAGGGGTACCATCACAGATTTCGGGTAATTTATCTGAAATGCCATTTTCTTTCAATTCAGTAGGATACAGATCAAGGAATCAGGCCGATGCTATTCTCCACCAATTATGAAGTCTATTGATCCTATTCTCCACAGATGATATGTCAATTAAGCACCAATTTGGGCCAATTTATTTTCGGATGGCATTTTCCTAATTTTTTGGGCGACGAAAGGCTATTTTATTTGGATATGGAAGGCTACAGATCACATATTTCGCCTGAGGCTATTTTCCAACGATGATTGAGTGCATTAAGCACCAATTTGGGCGGATTTATTCCGGGTCAATTTTTGGCAAATTCCAAAGGGGTACCATCACAGATTTCGGGCTATTTATCCGAAATGTCATTTTCTTTCGATTCTGGAGGCTGCAAATCATGGAATATGGCCGAGGCGATTCTCCACCGATAATGAAGTATATTGATCATATTCTCCACGGATCATAAGTCCATTAAGCACCGATTTGTGCTAATTTATTTTCGGATGGCATTTTCGTAATTATTTGGGCTACGAACGACCATTTTCTTTGGATATTGAAGGCTACAGATCACGGATTCGGCCTGAGGCTATTCTCCAACGATGATTGAGTCCATTAAGCAGCGATTTGAGCGGATTTATTCCGGGTCAATTTTTGGCAAATTCCAAAGGGATACTATCACAGATTTCGGGTAATTTATTCGAGATGTCATTTCCTTTATTCTGGAGGCTACCGATCACGGAATCAGACAGAGACTATTCTCCACAGATAATGAAGTTTATTGATCCTATTCACCACGGATGATAAGTCCATTAAGCACTTAATTGGGCCAATTTATTTTCGCATGGCATTTTCGTAATTATTTGGGCTACGAAAGTCCATTTTCTTTGGATATTGAAGGCTACAGATCACGGATTCGGCCTGAGGCTATTCTCCAACGATGATTGAGTCCATTAAGCAGCGATTTGAGCGGATTTATTCCGGGTCAATTTTTGGCAAATTCCAAAGGGGTACCATCACAGATTTCGGGTGATTTATCTGAAATGCCATTTTCTTTCGATTCATTGGATACAGATCAAGGAATCAGGCCGATGCTATTCTCCACCAATTATGAAGTCTATTGATCCTATTCTCCACAGATGATAAGTCAATTAAGCACCAATTTGGGCCAATTTATTTTCGGATGGCATTTTCGTAATTTTTTGGGTGACGAAAGGCCATTTTATTTGGATATGGAAGGCTACAGATCACAGATTTCGCCTGAGGCTATTCTCTAACGATGATTGAGTGCATTAAGCACCAATTTGGGCGGATTTATTCCGGGTCAATTTTTGGCAAATTCCAAAGGGGTACCATCACAGATTCCGGGCTATTTATCCGAAATGTCATTTTCTTTCGATTCTGGAGGCTGCAAATCATGGAATATGGCCGAGGAAATTCTCCACCGATAATGAAGTATATTGATCATATTCTCCACGGATCATAAGTTCACTAAGCACCGATTTGTGCCAATTTATTTTCAGATGGCATTTTCGTAATTATTTGGGCTACGAACGACCACTTTCTTCGAATATTGAAGGCTACAGATCACGGATTCGGCCTGAGACTATTCTCCAACGATGATTGAGTCGATTAAGCAGCGATTTGAGCGGATTTATTCCGGGTCAATTTTTGGCAAATTCCAAAGGGGGTACCATCACAGATTTCGGGCTATTTATCCGAAATGCCATTTTCTTTCGATTCTGGAGGCTACAAATCATGGAATAAGGCCGATGCTATTCTCCACCGATAATGAAGTATATTGATCATATTCTCCACGGATGATAAGTCCATTAAGCACTATTTGTGCCAATTTATTTTTGGATGGCATTTTCTCAATTATTTGGGCTACGAAAGGCCATTTTCTTTGGATATTGAAGGCTACAGATCACGGATTCCGCCTGAGGCTGTTCTCCAACGATGATTGAGTGCATTAAGCACCAATTTGGGCGGATTTATTCCGGGTCAATTTTTGGCAAATTCCAAAGGGGTATCATCACAGATTTCGGGCTATTTATCCGAATTGCCATTTTATTTAGATTCTAGAGTCTACAAATCATGGAATAAGGCTAAGGCTATTCTCCACCGATAATGAAGTATATTGATCATATTCTCCACCGATGATAAGTCCATTAAGCAACGATTTGGGCCAATTTATTTTCGGATTGCATTTTCGTAATTATTTGGGCTACGAAAGGCCATTTTCTTTGGATATTAAATGCTACAGATCACGGATTCGGCCTGAGGCTATTCTCCAACGATGATTGAGTCCATTAAGCAGCGATTTGAGCTGATTTATTCCGGGTAAATTTTTTGCAAATTCCAAAGGGGTACCATCACAGATTTCGGGTGATTTATCTGAAATGCCATTTTCTTTCGATTCTGTAGGATACAGATCAAGGAATCAGGCCGATGCTATTCTCTACCAATTATGAAGTCTATTGATCCTATACTCCACAGATGATAAGTCAATTAAGCACCAATTTGGGCGTATTTATTTTCGGATGGCATTTTCGTAATTGGGCGACGAAAAGCCATTTTCTTTGGATATTGAAGGCTACAGATCACGCATTCCGCCTGAGGCTATTCTCCAACGATGATTGAGTGCATTAAGCACCAATTTGGGAGGATTTATTTCGCGTCAATTTTTTGCAGATTCCAAGAAGGTACCATCACAGATTTCGGGCAATTTATCCGAAATGTCATTTCCTTTCGATTCTGGAGGCTACAGATCGCGGAATCAGACCGAGGCTATTCTCCACAGATAATGTAGTTTAATGATCCTATTCTCCACGGATGATAAGTCCATTAAGCACTGATTTGGGCCAATTTGTTTTCGGATGGCATTTTCGTAATTATTTGGGCGACGAAAGGCCATTTTCTTTTGATATTGAAGGCTACAGATCACGGATTCCGCCTGAGGCTATTCTCGAATGATGATTGAGTGCATTCAGCACCAATTTGGGTGGATTTATTCCGGGCAATTTTTGGCAGATTCCAAAGGGGGTACCATCACAAATTTCGGGTAATTTATCCGAAATGTCATTTCTTTTCGATTCTGGAGGCTACAGATCACGGAATCAGACCGAGGCTATTCTCCACAGATAATGAAGTTTATTGATCCTACTCTCCACTGATGATAAGTCCTTTAAGCATCGATTTGGGCCAATTTATTTTCGGATGAAATTTTCATAATTTTTTGGGCGACGAATTTCCATTTTCTTTGGATATTGAAGGCTACAGATCACGGATTCGGCCTGAGGCTATTCTCCAACGATGATTGAGTCCATTAAGCAGCGATTTGAGCGGATTTATTCCGGGTCAATTTTTGGCAAATTGCAAAGGGGTACCATCACATATTTCGGGTGATTTATCTGAAATGCCATTTCTTTCGATTCTGTAGGATACAGATCAAGGAATCAGGTCGATGCTATTCTCCTCCAATAATGAAGTCTATTGATCCTCTTCTCCACGGATGATAAGTCAATTAAGCACCAAAATGGGCCAATTTATTTTTGGATGGCATTTTCGTAATTATTTGGGCGACAAATTGCCATTTTCTTTGGATATTGAAGCCTACAGATCACGGATTCCGCCTGAGGCTATTCTCCAAAGATGATTGAGTGCATTAAGCACCAATTTGGGCGGATTTATTCCGAGTCAATTTTTGGCAGATTCCAAAGGGATACCATCACATATTTCGGGTAATTTATCCTAAATGTCATTTCCTTTCGATTCTGGAGGCTACAGATCAAGGAAACAGGCCATTGCTATTCTCCACCAATTATGAAGTCTATTGATCCTATTCTCCACAGATGATAAGTCAATTAAGCACCAATTTGGGCCAATTTATTTTCGGATGGCATTTTCGTAATTTTTTGGGCGACGAAAGGCCATTTTCTTTGGATATTGAATGCTACAGATCACGGATTCCGCCTGAGGCTTTTCTTCAACGATGATTGAGTGCATTAAGCACCAATTTGGGCGGATTTATTCCGGGTCAATTTTTGGCAAATTCCAAACGGGTACCATCACAGATTTCGGACTATTTATCCGAAATCTCATTTCCTTTCGATTCTGGAGGGTACAAATCACGGAATTAGATCGAGGATATTCTCCACAGATAATGAAGTTTATTGATACTATTCTTTGCGGATGATAAGTCCATTAAGCACCGATTTGGGCCAATTTATTTTCGGATGGCATTTTCGTAATTGTTTGGGCGACGAAAGGCCATTTTCTTTGGATATTGAAGGCTACAGATCTCGTATTCGGCCTGAGGTTATTCTCCAATGATGATTGAGTCCATTAACCACCGATTTGGGCGGATTTATTCAGGGTCAATTTTTGGCAGATTGCAAAGGGGTACCATCACAGATATCTGGCGATTTATCCGAAATGTCATTTTCTCTCGATTCTGGAGGCTACAGATCACAAAATTTGGTCGAGGCTATTCTCCACCGATAATGAAGTCTATTGATCCTATTCTCCACGGATGATAAGTCCATTAAGCACAGATTTGGGCCAATTTATTTTTCGGTTCGCATTTTCGTAATTTTTTGCGCACGAAAGGCCATTTTCTTTGGGTATTGAAGGCTACAGATCACGGATTCGGCCTAAGGCTATTCTCCAACGATGATTGAGTCCATTAAGCAATGATTTGAGCGGATTTATTCCTGGTTAATTTTTGGCAAATTCCAAAGGGGTACCATCACAGATTTCGGGAAATTTATCAGAAATGCCATTTTCTATCGATTACGTAGGATACAGATCAAGGAATCAGGCCGAGGCTATTCTCCACCAATTATGAAGTCTATTGATCCTATTCTCCACGGATGATAAGTCAATTAAGCACCAATTTGGGCCAATTTATTTTCGGATGGCATTTTCGTAATTTTTTGGGCGACGAAAGGCCAGTTTCTTTGGATATTGAAGGCTACAGATCACGCATTCCCACTGAGGCTATTCTCCAACGATGATTGAGTGCATTAAGCACCAATTTGGGCGGATTTATTCCGGGTCAATTTTTGGCAGATTCCAAAGGGGTACCATCACAGATTTTAGGCGATTTATCCGAAATGTCATTTCCTTTTGATTATGGAGTCTACAGATCACGGAATCAGACCGAGGCTATTCTCCACAGATAATGAAATCTATTGATCCTATTCTCCACCGATGATAAGTCCATTAAGCACCGATTTGGGTCAATTTATTTTCGGATGGCATTTTCGTAATTTTTTCGGGGTCGAAAGGCCATTTTCTTTTGATAATGAAGGCTACAGATCTCGGATTCGGCCTGAGGTTATTTTCCAATGATGATTGAGTCCATTAAGCACCGATTTGAGCATATTTATTCAGAGTCAATTTTTGGCAGATTCCAAAGGGGTACCATCACAGATATTGGGCGATTTATCTGAAATGTAATTTTCTCTCGATTCTGGAGGCTACAGATCATGAAATATGGTCGAGACTATTCTCCACCGATAATGAAGTCTATTGATCCTATTCTCCACGAATGATAAGTCCATTAAGCACAAATTTGGGCCAATTCTTTTTCGGTTGGCATTTTCGTAATTTTTTGGGCACGAATGACCATTTTCTTTGGGTATTGAAGGCTACAAATCACGGATTCGGCATGAGGCTATTCTCCAACGATGATTGAGTCCATTAAGCAGCGATTTGAGCGGATTTATTCCTGGTTAATTTTTGACAAATTCCAAAGGGGTACCATCACATTTATCGGCCGAAATGTCATTTTCTCCAGATTCTAGAGGCTACAGATCACGGAATCAGGTCGAGGCTATTCTCCACCGATAATGAATTCTATTGATCCTATTCTCCATGGATAAAAAGTCCATTAAGCACAGATTTGAGCCAATTTAATTTCGGTTGGCATTTTCGTAATTTTTTGGGCACGAAAGACCATTTTCTTTGGGTATTGAAGGCTACAGATCACGGATTCGGCCTGAGGCTATTCTCCAACGATGTTTGAGTCCATTAAGCAGCGATTTGAGCGAATTTATTCCGGGTCAATTTTTGGCAAATTCCAAAGGGGTACTATCACAGATTTCGGGAGATTTATCTGAAATGCCATTTTCTTTCGATTCTGTAGGATACAGATCAAGGAATCAGGCCGAGGCTATTCTCCACCAATAATGAAGCTATTGATCCTATTCTCCATGGATGATAAGTCAATTAAGCACCAATTTGGGCCAATTTATTTTTGGATGGCATTTTCGTAACTTTTTGGGCGACGAAATGTCATTTTCTTTGGATATTGCAGGCTACAGATCACGCATTCCGCCTGAGGCTATTTTCCAACGATGATTGAGTGCATTAAGCACCAATTTGGGCGTATTTATTCCGAGTCAATTTTTGGTATATTCCAAAGCGGTACCATCACAGATTTAGGCGATTTATCCGAAATGCCATTTCCTTTTGATCCTGGAGGATACAGATCACGGAATCAGACCAAGGCTATTCTCCACAGATAATGAAGTTTATTCATCCTATTCTCCACGGATGATAAGTCCATTAAGCACCGATTTGGTCCAAATTATTTTCGGATGACATTTTTGTAATTTTTTGGGCGACGAAAGGCAATTTTCTTTGGATATTGAAGGCTATAGATCTCGTATTCGGCCTGAGGTTATTCTCCAATGATGATTGAGTCCATTAACCACCGATTTGGGCGGATTTATTCAGGGTCAATTTTTGGCAGATTCCAAAGGGGTCCCATCACAGATATATGGCGATTTATCCGAAATGTCATTTTCTCTCGATTCTGGAGGCTACAGATCACAGAATCAGGTCGAGGCTATTCTCCACCGATAATTAAGTCTATTGATCCTATTCTCCACGGATGATAAGTCTATTAAGCACCGATTTCGGCCAATTTATTTTTGGATGGCATTTTCTTAATTTATTAGCGACGAAAGACCATTTTTTTTGGATATTGAAGGTTACAGATCATGGATTCGGCCTGATGCTATTCTCCAAATATGATTGAGGTCACTAAGCACTGATTTGGGTGGATTTATTCCTCGTCAATTTTTGTCATATTTCAAAGGGGTACCAACACAGATTTCGAGCGATTTATCGGAAATGTCATTTTCTTTTTATTCTAGAGGCTACGGATCATGGAATCTGGTCGAGGCTATTCTCTACTGATAATGAAGTCTATTGATCCAATTCTCCACGGATGATAAGTCCATTAAGCACCAATTTGGGCCAATTTATTTTCGGATGACATTTTCATAATTTTTGGGGCGACGAAAGGCCATTTTCTTTGGATATTGAAGGCTATAGATCACGGATTCCGCCTCGGGTTATTCTCCAATGATAATTGAGTCCATTAAGCACATATTTGGGAGTATTTATTCAGGGTCAATTTTTGGCAGATTCCAAAGGGGTACCATCACAGATATCGGGCGATTTTTCCGAAATGTCATTTTCTCTCAATTCTGGAGGCTACAGATCACGGAATCAGGTCGAGGCTATTCTCCACCGATAATGAAGTCTATTGATCCTATTCTCCACGGATGATAAGTCCATTAAGCACATATTTTGGCCAATTTATTTTCGGTTGGCATTTTCGTAATTTTTGGGGCACGAAAGGCCATTTTCTTTGGGTATTGAAGGCTACAGATCACGAATTCGGCCTGAGGCTATAATCCAACGATGATTGAGTCCATTAAGTTACGATTTGATCGAATTTATTCCGGATCAATTTTTGGCAAATTCCAAAGGGGTACCATCACAGATTTCGGGAGATTTATCTGAAATGCCATTTTCTTTCGATTCTGTTGGATACAGATCACGGAATCAGACCGAGACTATTCTCCACCGATAGTGAAGTCTATTAATCCTATTCTCCACAGATGATAAGTCCATTAAGCACCGATTTGGGCCAATTATTTTCGGATGGCATTTTGGTAATTTTTTGGGCGACGAAATGCCATTTTCTTTGGATATTGAAGGCTACAGATCACCGATTCGGCCTGAGGCTATTCTCCAACGATGATTGAGTGCATTAAGCACCAATTTGGGCGGATTTATTCCGGGTCAATTTATGGCATATTACAAAGGGGTACCATCACATATTTTGGGCGATTTATCCGAAATGCCATTTCCTTTCGATTCTGTAGGCTACAGATCACGAAATCAGGCCGAGGCATTCTCCACAGATAATGAAATCTATTGATCCTATTCTCCACCGATGATAAGTCCATTAAGCACCGATTTGGACCAATTTATTTTCGGATGGCATTTTCGTAATTATTTGGGCTACGAAAGTCCATTTTCTTTGGATATTGAAGGCTACAGATCACGCATTCCGCCTGAGGCTATTCTCCAACGATGATTGAGTGCATTAAGCACCAATTTAGGCGGATTTATTCCGGGTCAATTTATGGCAGATTCCAAAGGGGTACCATCACAGATTTCGGGCGATTTATCCGAAATGTCATTTTCTCTCGATTCTGGAGGCTACAGATCACAGAATCAGGTCGAGGCTATTCTCCACAGATAATGAAGTCTATTGATCCTATTCTCCACGGATGATAATCCCATTAAGCACCGATTTCGGCCAATTTATTTGGATGACATTTTCTTAATTTTATTAGCGACGAAAGACCATTTTCTTTGGATATTGAAGGTTACAGATCACAGATTCGGCCTGAGGCTATTCTCCAAAGATGATTGAGTCCATTAAGCACTGATTTGGGTGGATTTGTTCCTGGCCAATTTTTGTTAGATTCCAAAGGGGTACCATCACAGATTTTGGGGTATTTATCTGAAATGTCATTTTCTTTTTATTCTAGAGGCTACAGATCATGGAATCAGGCCGAGGCTATTCTCCACCGATAATGAAGTCTATTGATCTAATTCTCCACGGATGATAAGTCCGTTAAGCACCGATTTTGGCCAATTTATTTTCGGATGACATTTTCTTAATTTTTTTGGCGACGAAAGGCCATTTTATTTTGATATTGAAGGCTACATATCACGGATTCGGCTTCTGGCTATTCTCCAACAATGATTGAGTGCATTAAGCACCAATTTGTGCGAATTTATTCCGTATCAATTTTTGGCAGATTCCAAAGGGGTACCATCACATATATCAGGCGATTTATTCGAAATGCCATTTTCTTTCGATTCTGGAGGCTACAGATCAGGAAATATGGTCGAGGCTATTCTGCACCGATAATGAAGTCTATTGATCCAATTCTCTATGGATGATAAGTCCATTAAGCACCGATTTGGGCCAGTTTATTTTCTGATGGCATTTTCTTAATTTTTTGGGCGACGAAAGGCCATTTTCTTTGGATATTGAAGGCTACAGATCACTGATCGGCCTGAGGCTACTCTCCAATGATGATGAGTCCATTAAGCACTGATTTGGGTGGATTTATTCCGGGTAAATTTTTGGCAGCTTCCAAAGGGGTATAATCACAGATTTCGGGCGATTTATCTGAAACGCCATTTTCTTTCGATTCTGGAGGCTACAGATCAGGAAATATGGTCGAGGCTATTCTGCACCGATAATGAAGTCTATTGATCCAATTCTCTATGGATGATAAGTCCATTAAGCACCGATTTGGGCCAGTTTATTTTCCGATCGCATTTTCTTAATTTTTTGGGCGACGAAAGGCCATTTTCTTTGGATATTGAAGGCTACAGATCACTGATCGGCCTGAGGCTACTCTCCAATGATGATGAGTCCATTAAGCACTGATTTGGGTGGATTTATTCCGGGTAAATTTTTGGCAGCTTCCAAAGGGGTACCATCACAGATTTCGGGCAATTTATCCGAAATGCCATTTTCATTCAATTCTGGAGGCTACAAATCACGGAATAAGGCGGAGGCTATTCTCCATCGATAATGAAGTCTATTGATCCTATTCTCCACGGATGATAGGTCCATTAAGCACCAATTTGGACCAATTTATTTTCGGATGACATTTTCGTAATTTTTTGGGCGATGAAAGGCCATTTTCTTTGGATATTGAATGCTACAGATCACGAATTCGGCTTGAGGCAATTCTCCACCGATGATTGAATCCATTAAGCAGCGATTTGGGAGGATTTATTTCCAGTCAATTTTTGGCAAATTCCAATGGGGTATCATAACAGATTTCGGGCTATTTATCCGAAATGCCATTTTCTTTCGATTCTGGAGGCTACAAATCACGGAATCAGGCCGTTGCTATTCTCCACCGATAATGAAGTCTATTGATCCTATTCTCCACGGATGATAAGTCAATTAAGCAACAATTTGTGCCAATTTATTTTCGGATGGAATTTTCGTAATAAGTTGGGCGACGAAAGGCCATTTTCTTTGGATATTGAAGAATACAGATCACAGATTCGGCCTAAGGCTATTCTCCAACAATGATTGAGTCCATTAAGCACCGATTTGTGCGGATGTATTCTGGGTCAATTTTTGGCAGATTCCAAAGTGGTGCAATCATTGATTTCGGGCGATTTTTCCGAAATGCCATTTTCTTTCGATTTTGTAGGCTACAGATCACGCAATAAGCCCGAGGCTATTATCCACAAATAATGAAGTCTATTGATCCTATTCCCACGGATGATAAGTCCATCAAGCACCAATTTGGGCCAATTTATTTTCGGATGGCATTTTCGTAATTTTTTGGGCGACGAAAGGCCTTTTTCTTTGGATATTGAAGGGTAAAGATCACGGATTCGGCTTGAGGCTATTCTCTAAAGATGATTTAGTGCACTAAGCACCAATTTGGCCGGATTTATTCCAGGTAAATTTGTGGAAGATTCCAAAGGGGTCCATCACCGATATCGGGCGATTTATCCGAAATGCCATTTTCTTTCGATTCTGGAGGATACAAATCACTAAATCGGGCTGAGGCTATTCTCCACCGATAAATAATGAAGTCTATTGATCCTATTCTCCACGGATGATAAGTCCATTAAGCACCGATTTGGGCCAATTTATTTTTGGATGGTATTTTCGTAATTTTTTTGGGAGACAAACGACCATTTTCTTTGGATATTGAAGGCTACAGATCATGGAGGCCTGAGGCTATTCTCCAACGATGATTGAGTCCATTAAGCACCGATTTGGGCGGATTTATTCAGGGTCAATTTTTGGCAATTCCATAGGGGTACCATCAGAGATTTCAGGCGATTTATCTGAAATGCCATTTTGTTTCGATTCTGGAGGCTACAGATCACGGAATAAGGTGGAGGATATTCTCCACCGATAATGAATTCTATTGATCCTATTCTCCACGGATGATAAGTCCATTAAGCACCGATTAGGGCCAATTTATTTTCGGATGGTATTTTCGTAATTTTTTGGGCGACGAAATGCCAATTTCTTTGGATATTGAAGGCTACAGATCACGGATTCCGCCTGAGGCTATTCTCCAACGACGATTGAGTGCATTAAGCACCGATTTGGGCGGATTTATTCAAGGTCAATTTTTGGCAGATTCCATAGGGGTACCATCAGAGATTTTGGGCGATTTATCCGAAATGCCATTTTCTTTCGATTCTGGAGGCTACAGATCACAGAATCTGACCAAGACTATTCTCCACAGATAATGAAGTCTATTGATCATATTCTCCACGGATGATAAGGCCATTAAGCACCGATTCTGGCCAATTTATTTTCGGATGGCATTTTCTTAATTTTTGGGCTACGAAAGGCCATTTTCTTTGGATATTGAAGGCTACAGATCACGGATTCGGCCTGAAGCTATTCTCCAACGATGATTGAGTCCATTAAACACCGATTTGGGTGGATTTGTTCAGGGTCAATTTTTTGCAAATTCCATAGGGATACCATTAGAGATTTCGTGCGATTTATCCGAAATGTCATTTTCTTTCTATTCTGGAGGCTACAGATCACAGAATCAGGCCGAGGCTATTCTGCACCGATAATGAAGTCTATTGATCCTATTCTCCACGGATGATAAGTCCATTAAGCACCGTTTTGGGCAATTTATTTTTGGATGGCATTTTCGTAATTTTTTGGGCCACGAAAGGCCATTTTCTTTATATATTGAAGGATACATATCACTGATTAGGCCTGAGGCTATTCTCCAACGATGATTGAGTCCATTAAGCACCGATTTGGCTGGATTTATTCCGGGTCAATTTTTACAGATTCCAAAGGGGTACCATCACAGATTTCGGGCGATTTTTCTAAAATGTCATTTTCTTTCTATTCTGGAGGCTACAGATCACGGAATCAGGCCGAGGCTATTCTCCACCGATAGTGAAGTCTATTGATCCTATTCTCCACAGATGATAAGTCCATTAAGCACCGATTTGGGCCAATTTATTTTCGGATGGCATTTTGGTAATTTTTTGGGCGACGAAAGGCCATTTTCTTTGGATATTGAAGGCTACAGATCACGGATTCGGCCTGAGGCTATTCTCCAACGATGATTGAGTCCATTAAGCACTGGTTTGGGCGTATTTATTCCGGGTCAATTTTTGCCAGATTTCAAAGGGGTACCATCACAAATTTTGGGCGATTTATCTGAAATGTCATTTTCTTTCGATTCTTAAAGCTACAGATCACGGAATCAGGTCGAGGCTATTCTCCACCGATAATGGAGTCTATTGATCCTATTCTCCACGGAAGATAAGTCCATTAAGCACCGATTTGGGTCAATTTATTTTCGGATGACATTTTCGTAATTTTTTGGGCGACGGAAGGTCATTTTCTTTAGATATTGAAGGCTACAAATCACAGATTCGGCCTCAGTCTATTCTCCAAAGATGATTGAGTCCATTAAGCACCGATTTGGGCGGATTTATTCCGGGTCAATTTTTGGCAGATTCCAAAGTTTTTGCTAATATTCTTGTTAACCAATTTTGAAGGTTATTTTATATATCACAAAATATAGCTTTTGTAATAATAGTCTAAAATTGTGATGAATATCATTCGAAACAGGCCACATAACCCTTAATAGCCAATGTTTTCATCGATTTTTGAATGCTATTATAAATTTATCTTGAGAGGGATTCCCACCATAATGAATATTCAGAGAATCGTGTTTTGGATTCGGAGAAAATGCGTGATACTTATCATGGCCTGTTGCGTTCTAGCGTCCTACTAAGGTAAATAAGTTCATTCATCTTGAGAATGAAGAAGCCAAGTAACTGTGCGGTATGAAAGGATGATTGATTACGACCAGTATGAAAAATTGAAACACTAACTGTGTACTTAAACTGATTGATCAAGCTATTAATTTTGCCTCTTTCGGTAATCAGGCCACCCTGAAAAGAATCAGTTGCAGAATACAAGGGTTTGGGAGTAATCATTGTCTGTCAAATGGTAAGTAATCAGTAATTACTGAGAACCATATAATCAGCTTTTCTCCTAATCATTCATCAAAGAAGCTACAAACTATGCCACTAACTAATCTCACTGTTTAGTGAAATCACTGGAGCAGGCTATGTCAGCAGCTACCTGCATTGGCTTTGTTAAGGGAACGTTAGGACCTAACAGTTCCTTCACGACATCTCTCATTGTGGGTCTCTTGTTGGGCTCTTTCTCTGTGCATCTCAAGGCGACCATGATCACTCTCTCAATTCGTTCCATTGCGCTTGAATCGAGGAACAGTTCTTGATCTGCATCAGCAAGCCTGGGATCAGCTATGGACTTCACGTCTTGATCAGGGTCGGCATCCCAAGTGGATCGAACCCACGTCACTATGTCGATTCCTTCTGGAAATGACCGGTCGACTGCCTTCTTCCCTGTGATCAGCTCGAGCAGCACGACCCCGTAGCTGTAAACATCTGATGCCTTGCTCTTGCTTGTTGCAAATGCCATCTCTGTACATGAATAGTAACACACAAATAAAGTAAAGGGGTCAGATGGAGATGTTGATTCTGGTTCGAGCTGGGTCATTCGATTGTGGGTGGAAGGATTGCCGAGTCATTGATCAACATGCATTGTATGGTATATAGCAGGAGAGTCGAGTGGGAGAAAAGTTTATTTTACCTGGAGCTATGTATCCAACGGTTCCATCAACCATCATCGACTGAGTTGAGCTGCCAGAAGACTGATCGAGGAGCTTCGCGATGCCGAAATCAGAGATGTGAGGCTCCATGTCAGAATCCAGCAGAATATTCTGTGGCTTGATATCACAGTGTACTATCGGAGGGTTGCAGTCATAGTGCAGATACTCCAAAGCATGAGCAGTTCCAAGAGCTATCCTAAACCTCACATCCCATTCTATAGTTTCTTCAAAGTTGCCATGAAGAACATCATAGAGGCTTCCATTCTCCATATAACAGTAGAGAAGCAGCCCATATTCCTTCCTCAACCAGAAATCTTCTAGCTTGATGAGATTCCTATGCCGAATCTTCCCAATCGTCTTGATCTCTCTCATCATGCTCCTGCTCCCGCCTCTTTGGCCTGCAAAGTTCACTTTCTTCACAGCAAAGATCTCGCCATCTTCCATTGGAACTTTGTACACAGTTCCATGACCTCCCCTTCCTATAACGTGCTTCTCATTCAGATCCTCAGTAGCTTCCATCACCTTGTTGAGAAGCGACGGTGGGCCCTCCAGCCCGGCAGCAACAATCTCATGGCACCTCTTGGGTCTCCACACAATGAACAAACAGCACAGTCCTAGAAGCGAAAGAACAACAATTATTGTGGCAAGTGATATGGCTGCAACTTCCAATATGCTATGCCCTCTCTTCTTGCTTTGACATGGCTTGATACCAGTGTTCGAAGTGCAAACACCGTCAGTCTGGTTTCGATGGCAATCGATGCATAGACTCGGGTTGCCCAAGAATGCAGATGGAGATGAGATGAGGAAACGAGATAAAGTCTCGGGTATTGGACCTGTGAGTAGATTGTATGAGACATTGATGAGGAGGAGAGTTCGGATGTTTTCCAAAGGTTCTAAAGAACCTGTTAGCTTGTTGTTTGCTATGTCCAGCTGTTCCAGCATGTTCAGCTTTCCTAATGACAAAGGAATCAAACCAGTTAACCCGTTGCTGCTGAGATTCAGTCCATACCGAAGACTCTGCAGAGATCCAAGGGAGGAAGGAATCTCTCCTCCTAAGGAATTTCCACCAAGGTCCAACTCTTCAAGCTCCCCAAGGCTTGATAAGAATGATGGAATCCCTCCGGTGAAACGGTTCTCACTCAGTACCAATGTTGCTAGTTTTGTCCAGTTTCTGAAACCAGTTGGAATAGAACCAGTTAGTGAGTTGAAGCCTACATCAAGCTTCTCCAACTGGTAACAATTTGATAGCTCAGATGGTAATGAACCTTCCAACTGGTTGTGTGAAAGATCCAGAGTGTCAAGCTTAACGAGATCTCCAATCTCCCTGGGGATGGATCCTGTGAGCTTGTTCATGGAAAGATTGAGAAATGTTAGGTTGCCACAGTGCCTTAGACTCCAAGGAAGAGACCCATTGATGTCATTTCTGCTGATATCCACATGTGAAAGGCTCGAGTTTTCTGCAAATTCCGGAAGAGGACCCGAGAGATGGTTCTCACTAAGGATCATTCTCCACAAAGTTGAGCACTGCCCAACATCTGAAGGGACACTGCCCTTGAGCTGATTCTTACCCATGTTGAGAGCTCTGAGCTGCTTTCCAAAGCAAAGATTCGGCGGAATTTCACCAGTGAACTGATTACTTGTAAAGTCCAGCTGCAACAAGCTACTGTTGATCCCCAAACTCTGTGGTATCACACCAGAGAACTGATTCTCATACAAAGACAAGTTCTTCAGTTGCTTGAGCTCAGTCATCTCAACAGGTAGTTCACCATAAAGACGGTTCTGATACACTAGAAGGAACTCAAGGCTCGGATTTTTCCAAATGGTGATGGGAATCTCACCACTCAGATTGTTGTTGAACAGTTCAAGGTCACTCAACTGAGGAAGCAAGCCAATCTCACCCGGTATCCCTCCCTCAAGCTTGTTTGAGTAAAGCTTCAAGCTTGTCAATGACTTGCAGTTCCCCAGCTCACGAGGAATCTTTCCATACAGCTGATTTTCAGAAAGATCAAGAGAGGAGAGATTCTGCAGAAGACCCAGTGAAGAAGGAATGTTGCCTGTCAAATTACTATGAACAATAGCCAGGGTGTTCAAGCTGCTACAGTTACCTAAATCCTCTGGGATCCCACCACTAAACGGATTGTAAGATAAGTCCAAAAAGCTCAGACTCTTCAAATTTCCAAACCCTGAAGGAATTCTACCCTCTAAACTATTATGAGAAACATAAAAGTTGACAAGTTCTCTAAGACTACCTAAGCTCCCAGGCAAGGAACCAGTTAACTGGTTATCTTGCAAGTAAAGAGTCTGCAATTTTCTGCAATTCCCAATAGAATCAGGAATCGAACCAGTAAACGAATTGCCATACAACCAAAGCTCAACAATCTCATTCAACTCACCAACACTCCCCGGAACCGAACCATTGAACGCATTCTCGTGCAGATACCCATATTGCAGCAGAGGCGTATTCTGGAACAAGGACTCGGGAATTTCACCACTCAGCGAGTTGGTGAACAAGCTCAAGGTTTTCACCCTCCTCAAGTTACGAAAGCTTCCAGGGATTCTGCCGGTAAACCCATTGTTCGACAAATCGAGGTACTCGAGGCCGGCACAGTTTCCCAGGAGCCAGGGGATTTCGCCGGAGAAGTTGTTGTAGCTCAAATCAAGAGTGGCCAGCCGAGAAAGCCCTCCAATTTCCGGGCCCAACTCGCCGGAAATCGAGTAGCCGGTGAGGTTGAGGTAGACCACACGGCGAGTGAAATTGTGGCATTCGACGCCGACCCACGAACATGGAGTTTGGTCCGAAGCGTTCCATGTGGAAACAACGGGTCGAGGAACGGAAGAGGCTTCCCACCTGTTAAACAGCGATAAAAGAGCCAACCCATCGTAGCTCAAACAGGAAACGAGACTTCCAGTGAAAACCCAGAAGCAGAGCAGCATCAACAAGCAAGAAGAGGCGGGAGAATTCAACTCAAGCGCCATAATTGAGATGAAAATTTTGTGGGTAACTTAATTTTACGTTTTTACCCAGTTGGGTTGGCCATGGAATGCAGTGGAGAAGAGGAGTGAAAGAGAGAGAGAGAAAGGGAGTGGGGAAGAAGAAGAAGAAGAAGAAGAAGATGTGGTGGTTGTGAGAATGTGGGGAGGCATAAATGCATGGGGACGGGAGATTTGCAGGGAAAAAGAGAAGGTGGTGCGGTCGTCTCACTGGGAGACTGGATTATCCGGTAGGTGGGAACCAATTAGCAAAGCAACTGAGTGGGTTTCTTTCCGTGTGAAACGTTGAACAGTTTCCTCCCAGCCCCCATTTTTGGTTTCACATTCAAACTTTCCGGCCAGTTTCCTGCCAAATTGCCACGTTGTCCCTCTCCCTCCTTACACAAAAGAAAACTGAAGTTTACCGTGTAAATTCGATCAGAAACGTTTTTCTGAACACCTGAAAGTTCACTCTCACTCTCAGTAACAGGGATCAACACCTCGCAGCGAGTAATCGATAATTGATAATAAAAAAAATTAATGATTTGTATTGTAGATGTCAAGAAAACAATTATACCAATGATTCAGTTTTGGGAAGAGTTACGGTGCTAATTGTACAATAGTTAGCACCGTTCTAACCAAGGAAAAAACTACTACTAGTTTGAATTAGTAGTAATTTAGCTTAGATGTTGTAGTGATTTCGTTATTTTTAGTAGCATTTTTTGCTAGTTATCACGGTGCTAACCCCTATAGGGGCGGAGCCAGGATTTCAGGTTCGGGGGGGCCGGAATTTATGTTACTCTATTAATCGTAAACAGACAAAAAAAAACATAATTACATAAAATAATATCATATTAATTATGAAACTTCACAAATTTCATAGAGACCTAGTTACCCGGGGGATTGTACAAAACATTTTTTGAAAGAATTAGATTAGGTGGGAAGGGTTAAAAGAATAAAAGTGAACATTAATAGGATCAATTAATGAAAGTAATTAGAGTAAGTGGGCATCAATTGTTAAGGGAAATGGGTTAAAAGAATAAAAGTGGACATTAATGGGATCAATTAATGAAAGTAGGCATCAATTGTTTTGGAGAGAAAAAATGAAAAATTAACATTGATGGGGATCGAACACTAGTCACCCAGCTAACAAGATAATCAATGCTCCACTGGAGCAACTTAGATTTTGTTTATCATATTAGAACACGCTTTCATTAATTAACTACAGTCCAGTTAATTCATAAACTTCAGAATTCCCGAGTGTTCATACGTGATTTTTGAAATTCTCGGGGGGACCGGAGCCCCCCCAAGGGACTGTGTAGCTCCGCCCCTGGTTAGCACCTAATCCCATCCCTTCAGTTTTCGATATACATGTATCAACATTTTTTCGGTTAAGCTATTCGCGTAAAGGTACGAACTTTGGTCCGGTGTTAGATAGGGTTATATTAAACTTAAATTAGAACATAAAGTGGTGAGATTATGGTGGGTGGTGGGGGTTGGCTAATGGTCATTATCATGGGGGATTAACAAACTAACTACCTATTTTGCTTAAAATGGTTATGGATGGAGATTGGAAGGGACAAATTAAATTTGTCATTTTCCCCAAAGTCAATTTTCTCATTCATGAAAGTGTTAATGCATTCATCAGTACCTAATTTTGCGAGTTATTGTATAAAAGGGAAAAGGGTTAAATAAGCAAACTTTCTACAATTAATTTCTTTTGAGATTTCCTGATTAATGGAGACATGCAAGGCAACTATGGGTGGTCATTGTCTCACCAATTATATTTTCAGTTCAATTTTAGCAAGGAGGAAGTGGGAAATGGGAAGTTAAAAAGGTGATTGGCATCCACTAATTACCGTCATTTTTACAGTTGCGGATTACAGCTAATTCATCCACTGAATTTTTTTTAACCAAACGACCTCTTAAAAAGAGGATGCAGAACCGATTCAAAATTACAATTGAAACTATCTACTATTGTACCACGCTACATAATTCATCCACTAATTGATGTGCATAGATATTAATTTTATAGTAAAATGATGGGCTGGGCTCTGTTAATATGTACTGTCAACCTTGTTTATGGGGCTAATAATCTTTATGGGCTGAATGGGCCTTGTTTGGACATGGAACCTTACGAAATTCGTGGAACTCTATGCTGGGCTGCTGACTCTGGGCCTACAACTGATTATAAGGATATAAAATGACAAAATTATTATAAAGTAATTTATTGGTAGACATAATTCATAAATGATACATTATTATCCAGTGACAAACCTTCAAATCAACCAAATAAAAACAATTACAATAAAGCATAAACAAAATAAAAGAACACACATAACTGAATTTGATCCTTTTTAGTTTTCACCCTTGTCGTCAAGGGTTTGAGTTGGACTTAATTCCAATTTGATTCTCATAATTATCATCGGTCATTCCGTCTCTTGATTTTCATAAATATTAATCCGACCATCAGGCATAAGGAAGTAAGTGTAACCCGACGTCATCAAATTTGACGTAACGGTATGAACGATTGAGATGAATAGTAGATATGATCCAACAAACATCAATCGATCAAATCTCTTGTCAGAACATAATGAACACAATCACCATATGTCATCATCATTGTATTCGTTGCTCGCCACCAAATACCCTGAAATCTCCGTAGCCGATGACAACCCATCAGAATCAGACACGTGTTGGCGATCCGCGAGCCTCCACATGAGGTGACCGGTCGCAACGTCGTGGGACCCGGCCCGAGACTTGTGGGTCCCCTTGGCCTTGTCCTTGGACTTGCCACAAGGGTGGATGTGGCACTCGTTGCACCGTGGCACCCTACATTTGCCGGTGAACTTGGAGTGGTTGGTGGGCTTGCGGGAGACCTTGGTGAAGACCCCGGCGGTGGGCGGCGGCGGTGAGTCGTCGACGGCGGCGGAGGCGCTGTTGGGCCCGGGATTCATCGGAGATGGCATGATCGGATAAGTTCGCACCATCCCATGTTGCCGGCCTTCTCTCTTCATCTTGTTTTCACCACTTTTTGAGCTGAAGAAGATTTGATTTGGTGATTGATCAGTTGGAGAGATCCTATGTATAAGGGAAATGAGATCAATGCCGAAACTTGGGAAGCAAGGTGGGGTTTCTTATTTTACTTAATTTTGTTAAGGCTTGGCTCCCACGGTCAAATTAATATCATTATTGGCTTTAATTTTTTATCAATATTATTGCCCACTCATAATACCAATAATAGCGTATAATTTCTAATTTCCCCCGCCAGAGTCAACATATGAACTCGTAATTAAAAGCAAATTAGATTCCATAAAAGGGAAACTACTAATTAATTTCCTAGTTGTGATTTGTGACTGATTCTTAACACGGTTTAGTGTAGTAGGATAGGCACACAGAAACGGGCTTGGTGGGCCTGTCTTGGTTGGACTATAGATGGGTTGTGGCCTTGTGGGCTTTTACCATCCATTTTCGGATTTGAGCCCATCGTTGCCTTTTTTTTCTTGACGACAGTTTTGACTTGACTTCCCTATGTTATGTAGCTCAGAATTATACCCGATTTACCATGAAGTTGCATATAGCCATATAGGAAGCAAGAAATAGGGGTGTGCAATGGTCCCGTCCGTATCGGACCACATCAGACCAAACCGTTGTTAAGACCGGGCTAGACCAGACTGAGTAAAATACGGTCCGGTCCTTGGTCCTCACAAATTTTATAATTACTGAATAAATGGTGGATCGAGCTCATATTTGGATTGGACCGGACCGAACCGGACTAAATGGACCAAATACAAGAATGGTCCGATCCTTGGTCCTAACATGTCTTCACTAATGAATCATGGTTCTCATGAGTTTGGTCCGATCTAGACCGAACCGTTGCACACCCCTAACAAGAAAAGCTACTCTCGTGAAGATAGACATTAAAGCATTGAGCAAACCAATACAAGCATGCACCGGCCGGCGACAGAAACCAAATTCAACGGCCTTCATTAAAATCCCACCATAAAAAGACTTTCCCTATTTAAAAACCCTACTTCCAAGTCTTCTACCCAATTACTTCAGAGATTTCCCTATTGCGTTTCCAACGATGAACACAACGGGGGCCGCGCAGCGGCGGCGGGTGATGACGATTGCGGTGGCGTTTATCATCATGATGCAGCTGGTGACTCCCACATCTCCGACCTGCCACCCCTCGCCGCCGTCCCACCGCCGGCCGAGCCCCAGCCGCCACCGCGGCGGCGGCAGCGGGTGCAAGCAGTGCGTGGTGGAGCAGCTTCAGTACGGGTGCCCGAAGTGCACTCCGGTCCTCCGCTGCATGGCGCGGTGCTTGTGGGGCGGCGCCGCCAAGTCGAGGTGCGCCGAGAAATGTGACTGCGGCGGCGGGAAGCCGACCCTGGCGGACTGCAGAGGTTGCATGTCTAGGTGCAAATGCAGCTGTTTGTGATTTTTGTTATCGTCATCATTAGCTTGTCTGGCTGGTTTATGATTAGTGTTGTTGATTATCGTTACTAATTAGTAAATTAATGAGTTTGCTATGATGTTCTTATTAGTTATTTGTTCTTTTATATGGCTAATGTTTGAATTTTGGTTAATGAAAAGTTGTTGATCGCTGTCTCAATTTCATTTTTCCTCTTTGCTTTACTTTACTTTATATGGGGATAAATGCATTATAATCACTGAATTTTGTATTGTACAATGAATGACCACTAAATTAAAACTTGTCACAAAATGCTGGTCAGGCTAGGAAATTTTTAACATAACAAACTAACCTTCACATTATTATTCATGTAAAGTTGTAAACATAACTTATCTAACAAACAGTAATTAGCTATGGCGCCGAGCTCAAATCACTCCCGCAAAAACCGCTGGAAGCATCTGAAGCCGAGGTACTCAGCGCAGAACTTCTCCATCTCCTCGCCGCCTCTCTCCCTACACACTCGCTCCTCCATCTCCGCCACCGTTCTGTCCCACCCGAACTCTCCTCCGCCGCCGTCCCAGTCCCAATCCTCGACTCTCGACTCGTAGATCCCGTCGAGCACCTCCTGAATCCCGACGATCCGCCTGCTCGCCTTCCTCCTCGCCTCCCTCACCGCCGGATCGAACCCGGGGACGGCGTCCAGCCTCAGCAGCAGCCGCATCAGCTCCTCGTTCACCCTCGCCTTCTCCCTCTCCTCCCTCCTCACCGCGTCCACCGTCTCCTGCCGCTGGATCCGCCGCTGGATCTCCCCTGCCTCAGCGTCCACGGCCGAGATCGTGCGGTAGAGCAGGCGGATTGCGCGGGCGCGGTACGCCGCCTGGATTTTGGTCGCAGCGGCGGAGGCGGATCTGGTGTCGGTGGATGGTGGTTTGGTGGAGTGGATGGGAATTTGCTTGGTCAACGGCGGCGGCGGCGGCTGGGTGGCTTCATCGTGGAAGGCGTAGGTGACGGTGGATGTTGTTGAAGAGGAGAAGTGGTAGAATTCTGGGAATCCTCTCATGGCGAGAGAGGAAAGCTTGAAGATAGGGACAGAGGAGGGGAAATGGACATTTGTGATGGAAAATTGAGGGAATGGTCACTATTGATTATGATTTATTTATGAGTATCTTTTGGAAAGATCATCGCCGGGGCCTACGTTATTACTACATTCAATTGCTTTTGCCTTTTGGTCCTTTATTAGTTGACGATAATGGAGTTAAGTTAATGGATCAATCTATCAATCACCTAAAAGTTCAATGACCATTCCTGTAATTATTCTCTCACGTTGTTTTGTTCTCCGACTCTGACCGATTTCACCCGTTACAGGATGCTGACCTGACATACCACTGAGAAAATTATACCGTTTCCCCCGACAAGCACCGTTATTTACTTTAGACCTTTATCCATGACGAGTTATCATGTGGACAAAGCGTGAAACGGCACAGTTTTGGTCCGATCCTTAACAACACAATAATAACATGGTTGATTCTGACACTAAACAACATAACAAAGCTCTTATTTGGCGATAGAGAGCATATGCAGAAGCTCTCTCTCACTCGCACTGGAGATGAAGTTCACCAGCCCTTTAGGATGAGTTCGACGGGAGAATTTTCCCAGTACAAGTCCCGAAACCGACAGTGTAACCATCTCCCTGCACAGAACTAGCTAGTTAACGTTTGCAGACCAAAGAGAGACGAGAACAGAGAAGATGTACATAAGGGGAAAGAGCTGCAGTGGAGACCTTGCAGCAGCCGGTTATCGTCACTTCATCGCCATCTTCGAGGAACTTTCGTGTTGTGTTGCTGTTTAGTGGCAATGGTTTCTGTCCGTTCCATGTCAGTTCTAGTAAGCATCCGTAGGAATCCGGATCCTGTTATTGGTGGTTATAGATCAGAACAGAATCGACTTGCCTACGGTTTTTTCTGGAGTTGAAAAGAGCAAAATGAATGAGAAGAAAATCGTTACCGGCCCACTGATTGTTCCTGTTCCGAGTAGGTCACCTGGTCGTAAGTTGCAGCCGTTTATTGTATGGTGAGCTAGCTGCTGAGTTATGGTCCAGTATCTGTCACAGAACAGTTTCATCAGTCATCAAATCAAAATATGACAATAAGAGTATGGTGCTCGTGCACTTGATATAATTGATGAAGATAGAAACTTTATACACAAGCTTATGAAAGTCATTCGAGAGCAGTGAAAAGCCATACAAGTGATTGAAGTTGGTTCTGGTGACCACAGCTGACTCCTCAACTCCAGCCGGTTTAATTTGCACCTTGAAGATATGAATAGATAAACAATCATTAATATACGAATGGATCGGAAAGTTCAAAAAGAAGAAAACTATCTACAGACTACAGGAGACCAGAAGAGCTTAGTTATTGCATTAAAATGCCCAATATGTTCCACCTCTAAGGAAATGTTGTAGTTTTTGGATGTCTTTTCAGCCAGATACGGAAGAGGAGCAGGGTCCTGCAATTTTTTTTATCATAAGAACACAATGAGAATAAGCAAAAATATGGGAGGACTTGGAAACTTAATATACTACTTCTTGGAATTGTCATTGGGGCTACCTGTTTAGGGGCATCACAAGTAAAAGGCTCTAGGGCATCAAGTGTTACAATCCAGGGGGATAGTGTGGTAACTATGGATCAAAGACAAGGGGATAAGACCGAAAAGAGAAGTTAGCCTCTCTCTATGTACTTCCAGGTGAGTCTCGGAATGCAAGAAATATAAAGTTAGTTTCTTACTGAAGCTCTTCCCAAGGAAAGGTCCAAGAGGCACATACTCCCATGCTTGAATGTCTCTAGCTGATCAAGATAAACATTTGTTATGGGTTTATTGCATTAACACAAGGCACAAACATTGGATAAAGGGATAGTCTATAATAAGAATATACCACTCCAATCATTCATCAATACGAGCCCGAATATATGGTCTCCTGCTTCATTGACATCCACTGGTTTCCCTAGTTCATTTCCAGTACCAACGACAGCAGCCTGAAAGGAACACGAGGAAGACGTGAACAACTGAATGATTAGTTACAGAATGATCATTCTTAAAATGCTAACCATTTCTAGCTCAAAATCGAGCTTCCGTGAAGGTCCAAAATATGGTGGGGGGGCTCCTGTTGGTGGTCCCTGGCCTCTGAGGAAAAAAGAAGAAACAGTTCATGATCTAGAAGTGCTCAAGAATGCACAATGAGAACAGCTCAAGTGTTCTGGGAGATGCATAATGGCTTCTGATGAGTTCAAACAAATACGATTGTGAAGCTAAATTAAAGACACATGAAGCAACCAAGTTAGCTTACCTAGGCCGAATGACATCTGTTCCAGAGATAACAATAGACGAAGCCCTACCATGGTATGCAATCGGAAGATGGAACCTAGAAGAGAAATGTCATTACTATGTAGAACTGAATTCACGAGCCACGCAAGGAACCCAGTAGGATCTTAAACAACTCTAAAGTGGACATACCAGTTCAGATTGATCGGATTCTCAGGTCCACGAAAGATGGTTCCGCAATTCTTTGCATGATGCATCGAGGAAAAAAAGTCCGAGTAGTCCCCTATCACAATCGGTAGAAGCATCTCTACCTCACTCTACAAGTTGAGAATCCACAAATTCATGTTACATGAATCATCCATGTCAATTGTATCAAACTAGTATCTTATCCACAGTAGCTCTAGTTATATCACCATTGGCAGGAGTGACTTCTCCCTCAAACTGGCATTATCTCTCAACTTCGGTTCAGTAGCTGCAATGCAAGAAAACAACCGAATGTCTTCATGAGAACAGCTCAGAAAAACAGAATCAATGAAGTTTTTTGGATGCCAAAAATTCAATTAAGTTGCCCACTGTACACGATAATAGCTTCTGAAGCGTAGCTCGAGCTTCCTTCCACGCAGGCCTTCCCAAGGATAAGAACTTGTTCAAGTTAGGCTGCCAAACAAACAATCCGGAAGATAATTAGCGCGCGCTACTTTCTAGTTCGACTAATTTTCTTTTCCCAGCAACCAAGCACCCTGCCACACAGCTCAATCTATTCACGCAGAAGAGATTCTTCATTCTTCCACCGCAGCAATCAACTAAGAAACCAGAGACTGAAGCAGAGCGAGAGGGCGATAGAATCATAGGAACCTGAAGGAAGCAATCGGAGGAACTGAGGAGAGGACCGTCGAAGAGGCCGGCGAGAGCGATCTCCGAGAGGTCCAACACGTAGTCTCCGATGGCGACCGCCGGTCGAGGCAGTGAACTCGGCCGGTGCTTGAAGACGCCGAAGGGGAGGTTCTGGATGGGGAAATGAGAGTCCGGACGAACTTCGATGAACGATTTCAGCGCCGCCATGGTTTCGCAGTAACTTGTGTCGGGAACTGAGAGCAGCGAGAAATGCCGGACGACGGCGACGGAGAGAAGTTAATAGGCGGAGGAAGGTGAGGAAAATAATTGAAATGGAGTTTGTTGGAATTGACGGTTAGATAGATGTCCACGGGAGGCCCGTCTACGGATTACGGACACCGTGGTAGACCCGACCCGCCAGTGAGCAAAACGGTCACGCTTCTTTCTCCTTCCTCCGTTTTCTTTCGCTTTCCCGATAAAGTATTTGCTCCATATTCTTTTCGCCCCGGCCCGAATCCGAATATTGAAATGGAGCACGATGCTCATGCTAACACAAAATTATTTGTTCAACTTTAGAAAGAGTGTAAGGTGAAATTAAGATCATAGTTAAAATTTGATTCGAGTTGGGAGTATATGATATAAACTCGGTAATGAAAAACATTAACAAAGAAGTAAACAAGTAGCAATAAGATCAGGCAAAAACAAAAAAATAAAAAAAGGAGCTAATCAAATGACATTTCATTTCGTTAATTATAACTGACGTCCGATTATCTAAATATTTTCACCGGCTTAGATCAATTGTAACTATTTACCAGTTAGTCAGTTCCACCAACATTGCCACTAAAATAGCACAGACAATTTCTCAAATAAATATACACATTTTTTAATGAAAACTAGTCCAACAAAAAATTTGGTAAGGGCGAAATCGATTCATTAATTAGAAAATGTGACATAGTTCCAAGCCATAACTTCATAGAATGATCTGTATATGGTTGCTTGTGAATACTTGAGACCTTTCTTTCAAAACCGTTCCCGTGCCATAGGGGAATAGAGAGTTAAGTTGCATGAAAAGGATTGAGAAATGACCGACAAATAAAGAAACCTAACCCCGCTTATGAAATGAAATCAAGGCTTTAATATTTGACTATAGATTATAAAATATGAATCACATAATGATGGTACAATGAAAAATAATATGACGATAGAATATCAGCCCTTTCATAGAAAACCCTAACATCAATAAGCTATTGGATGAAGATCGACGCAAATAAAGCCAAACGGTTTGCATTGTAGAGACAGAGTTTTGCTTATCCGGGTCGGGTTTGATAATCTTCCTCTTTGTCGTACATTGATGTCGAATGCCCCGCCTTGGCAAAGAAACACTAAAACGTTCGTTATTATCAGTTGGCTGTCTCTTCTTCAAAACTCTCACAACTTTGGATCCCCTTTTGTCTGTAACTAAAACTGTCTTCACATGCACGATTCGTCTCTCGACCAGAAATGACCAATGGCATTGCTCCGGCCGGCGACTCCTCCACAACACACCCATGCATTCACCAATTACAGCTGACATGTCTCGGTTTGTTAGTCATGTTGGTCAAGGCTCCGGCCGGCGACTCCACAACGAGCACCATTCATCAATTACAGTTGACATTTCTGGCAATTTAACCGTAAGGAGAGATCGGGACGATCAATATGTTGGCTTGAAGTTTGCTTAGGACGAGACTCGTCTCGTGATCGAAAATGTTACATGAATTAATTAAGTTGGGATACAGCAGTCTAAGAGTGGATCTCGATTAAACCATTGCTTCGTATTGGAATGAAGATACACAAAGTTATTGTATACATTACAAAAATAGAATTCAGGTACCCGTCACACCTTTATAACTATGTGCGCGCATCACTAACAGTAACAAGTACGGGTACAAAATACTCGAACCAGCTAACATTTGGTGACTCCTGACCACATCGAACAAAATGTTTTTATTACAGAATGTGTAGTTGTTGTTCTTATGATTTTCACTAATTGACCACAATTTACTTGTATGGAACCATACACCCAAGCTTAAGAAGATTATTACTACTCCACGCATCCAAAGCTTAATCGCAATTAATTTAATCTTTCCCGCCTTGCCATCTCCGCCACTCCGCTTATATATCACCCGCTTCCTTCCCCGTCTCAGAAAAATTCTTCTCTCTTTCTTTCCCTTTACACGTGATCGGAAAAAAACCAACCCCATCGCCGCCGCAACCGTCATCCGCCGGCGGAGAAAAATGGGCCCCGCCTCATCCTTAATAGAATGGCTCAAACCCGACTGCTTGTTCCCAAACAAGAACCACCGCAAGAAGAAGAAGCGGAGCACCCCGCCATCACCACCAACCTCTACAACCGCCGCCCGACGAAAACCACTGACGCTGGAGGAGCACCTCTCGTCGGCGTCCTCTGCCCCAACGGGCCGTGGGGTTCGGAAGCCATTCCCCAAACGGGTCCACCCATCTTCTTCCTCATCGTCGTTGTCTACCGCCGGCGGAAGGAAGGGAAAGGGGAAGAGCAACGGGTTCACGCTGGAGACGCTGGTGAAGCTGGACAGGGAATCGAGGGACGATTACTTCAGTGAGAACAGCAGCCGGAGCAATTTGGTGGTGTCGGGTGATGGTTCTGGCGTCGGGTCGGTTAGCGGGTTAGCGGCTGGGAGCCGGCGGGAAGGGAAGAAGAGTGGGAAGAGAGTGCGGTTTACGTTGCCCGGAGACGGCGACGTTTACGTTTTCTATTCCCCGAGGGCGCCGATTAATAGGCCTTTCACTCTCTTTGAAACTTCTTAAAACTATAATTTGGTGTATAATCATTTGATTGTATATTTTGGCAAGCCAATTAGTCAAACAAAAGCTTTATTATTTTGGTGTGTGGAAACTAATTAGGAAGATTTTTTAATTGCTTGCTTATGATAAAATCTGGGGAAAAAAGAGAAAAAAATAATGATTAAGTGATGAAATTTTGATATACTGTTGTATGTTCACGTTCAAAAATAAGACTTATATTAGCAAGATATAGGCAAATATCGTCTATTGAAATATATTATAACTATACTAACCCCATAGTTCCCTCTAATTACAACTTCTTCATAATCTCTAATCATTATTCCAGAGGACGTGGAAGCGAAGGTAAGTAATCCATCCATAGAACAAACTAGATCACAAAATAGTAACCTCCAGTTGATCGATGAAAGACTTTCTACTCCATTTAACTATACTAACTATCAGTCCCACTAATTATAAAATTTTCCATATTTTCGAACCATCATATCAAAGGGCCTAAAACCGAAGGGATGTAAGATTAGAAAATCAGTAACCTTCCTATTTTTCCTGCACGAATCTTCGACTGATGCAACCATATAAGATTTGACAATGTCAATATCAAAGATCACCTCCTCCATTACATCCTTCTCAAGGCCAGTTGAATGTAACAATTGATGATATTGTCCTTTAATTGGTCAATATTCTACTATATGACTATTTTGTACGATGCCATTTGTGAAGTAATTAAATTCCATGGAATTCTCCAAACTATGAATCATACGTTTTGAAGTAATTAAAGGATGGAATATTTTTGACCACCGTTGCTTCCAATACTTTCTTGTGAAGTAGAGACAACAAAAACACATATGAGAATTTAGTAATAATCGGCCCCTAAATGTTGTATTTAGATCACTAATCCAATGATTAACTAAATGAAAGTTAGGGGAATGGTCTCCTTGGTTCTTTCTACTTATTATAAAATCTCACTTAGCAACAAAGAGACTTAACTCCTAGCTAATCTCTTACTTTGCATACTCCATCATTTTTTGTGGTCCATATACCTCATCTAACCATAAAAAAATTTAATTACGAAAACTTAAATAGATCAACTTGCTATTCACACTTTACAAATATTTCATATAGATAAACGATGAGTGATTAAATAGTAGTACTTTGTATGGTTACATTTCGTAGCGATTTAAGGGTTGTCGAATTCTTCTTAAGGGAGCAATGCTACATTTTGATATATGACTTCAAAAAGGATAGGCTTAAAATTGATAGCCTACAACAAAAGAATGTACCCCAATTAGTTTGCAAATTGCAACCTCTACTTCATGCAAAAATTGACTATTGGACCGTCCAAACTGCCAGTAAGTGTCACGAGCCCAATCGCTTAATCACAACTCCAGGCCCAATTCTTATTTCATCGTCAGCCCAGTAAGACAGAAACGAAATTATTGAAGAAAAAAAGGAACACAAATTCCGTGTTGCCCCACAAATTTATTGAATCCGTGAATTCATCATCGTCAGCCATTACAAACTACAATTTGATCAGTAGGAAATCAAACTACTACAATTCAGTGCCTAAAGGAAAAACCACTTGCCAAATGCCTACACTGTCTGTTTGGCAAATCAAAAGCAATCAATCCAAGAAATTGATCAAAATCCCTAACCCCCAAATTTCCCATCCGCAATTCGGTTCAAAGTCACGGCAGCGAGTTGGCCGCCGGCGACGGTACTGGGATCAGAGCGACAGATCCCTTCGACGAGCTGGAATACTTGTGAGCCACCGCTTTCAACTTTCCATCCTTAACCTTCCCGATCAATTCCACCAATACCCTGCCGCAATCCCTGACCTCCTTCTCCGAGTACCCTGTGTGAAACTCCAGCACATCGGTCCAGCCGGGAGCCCGGTTCATCACCGTCCTCGCGACGTAGACCGCCGCCGCTGCCGCCATTGAGGGGGGAAACATCACCGAGCACTCATAGTCCATCAGGCCGAGCTCCGACAGGTAGTTCGCCATGTGCTCCACCTTCACATCAAGCACCGGAGTTGTGGCGGCGGCGAAGACCGCCGCACCTGCTTTGGCGAATCGGGTGAGAAAGACGAACTGGGTGGGGACTGTGAGGGTCCATTCGAGGTGGGCAAGGATGGTTTTCTCCATGGCTAGAATCTGCTGACCACAGTAGGCTCTGTCGGAGATGTTGACCAGTTCGTTGACCTCCGGCGGCCAGATCTCTTCGTACTTGGATGCCATCAGAGTGGCGCTGATTCCGACTAGCTGTAGCTCCTTCCTCTGGACGGTTTGCACGGAGAGAAAACGGTCGATGATGTTGATTGTGAGGTACAGGGTTTCTCTAGAGAGATCGAATTTCTGGTGGACGTCGATGAGCCAGTCGACGAGGATGGATCGCATCCGAGTGTTGATCTCCGGCTGTGAATTCATGTAGCAAATCGGCCGGCTCTCATTCTGCATCAAGAACATAAGAATTTGTTTGAGTAAGTTGCGCTGTATTGAGATTTTGTGAAATCAGAAGGGGGGGAAATGATTTTGTCTTTTACCTCGACAAGCTTGTAGAATTTGTAGATGTCCTCGACGTATTCGACGGCGGCGAGATGGTTACCAGCGTCTGGTGCATCGATGTTGAAGACTTCCTTCTCTTTTGGCTTGCAAGCTAACTGAAAATAAGCAAACCGAGAGGCGAATGAGAAACAAGACAGCAATTTGCGAGAACGGAGAGAAAGAAAGAATGGGGGAGAAATTAGGGACCTTGCTGGAGGTTGTGAGGATGGAAGTGAGGGTCTGAAGCTTCTTGTTCTTCTTCTTCGACTTTTCTTGACACTTCTTCTTGTTACTCTTGGCCTCCGAATCAGAGCTAAGGACGATTACTTCTTCGTTGGTGACTGGCGGCTTCGGCTTCTGTTTGGGTACGGCAGCAGCGGCGGCGGCTGTTGGTCTCTTCGTCGCTACAAGCGCCTTCTTCTTGTGATCGACATTGACGCAGATTTTCTTCTGGTAAATTGAAAATCGAAGCAGCACCCAAGATTCAGATTGAGTGCGATTCAAAACTAGAAATCGAAAACCAGAAACCAAAGAAATCGTTGGATGAATTGGGAGAGGAGAAAGATCGGTACCTTGTTGTTATCCGCTGCGGCGGCGGCTTGAGCGTTGGCGAGAAGTTGAGCGCGGAAGCTCCTGGTGACTGGGCGAGCGATCTGCTTCCCGGGGATTTCAGGGACGATGCCTGCTGCCAGATTCCCGATGTCGCCTAGAGCTCGCCGGCTCTTGTTCTCCCCTCCGGCGGCCATTGTTTTCTTCTGCGGTTCTGGATGCTTGTTCAAACCCCCTGCCGGGCGGAAAAAGGCAGAGAATCTCGTCAGAAACAGTAAGGAATAGTTTTGATTGCAAATCGAACTGATTTGAAATCAATCAAGAACAGAAAACCCAGATAACAGAGGGCGGCGACTTGAGGGGAAAAAAGGGGAGCAATTGGAAAGAGGGAAGAAATTGTTACCTCTAACTTGCTGAGGAACGATGGGTCTCGAAGCCATTCCTTCTCTCTTCTATCTTCTTCTTCGCTCAAGAACTCCGTCTTCTCTCTCTTTCTCACTGATTTCTCTCTGCAAATCTCAGAGCAAGAGATGAAAGAGACATACGGAGATTTGGGGGAAAGGTCGCTTGCTTGCCTTATGAACAGACTTGGTTCCAACGGTCGAATTCGTTTTTCACTTATGGCCGTTGGATGACATTCTCTATCCGACGACGTAGATGATAGAGCTGTTGGACTGTGAAACCCGAAATGGGAAAAAATAATTTTAAAGAGGTAAAACGGAGCGGGGGAGCGGTAGCTTTTGGAAAATGAATGGACCGTATGGGATTGGGCCTCGATGGGCTTTGTTTCGTTAGTCGGGTTGTCGGCCCAAATAAGTGGCATCGTGAAGTAGGATCTGCCTGGTGAACTGAATGGTGATGGATTAGATCAGGGCTCAGAATGTTGTATTGGCCTAGGCCCATGCATTTTCTTTTGTTTTCGTTACAATACATCTACTTTTAGCATGTTAGAACAAGAACCATATGTTGTTTGTCACGTGAGTGTTTGGTTGAGTCATTTAGTTAGATTCGTCGTCGTTTGGGGGTTAGCATAGATAAGTTACAGCAAGCAATCGTGTAAGCTTGCTGAGTCAAATTCTGTTAGGAGTTAAGTTAGTAAGTGGCGTTTCTTTAGGGGTAGTGGGCGGTAGATATGGGACTCTGTTTTCCAGCAAGTAGTCGATTAGGGTCTGATGTATTTAAAACCTTTTTTCTACATTCAATAAAATTGGTCAGTTTGTCTTCAACGAGAGCCTTCATAGCAATCACAACTTCCAAACTAATTACAACGATGTGTAATTTTACTTCTAACAAAAATCCATTTTATTACAACAAAGCACCAAAAAGCATTTTAGATCAAATACAATAACGAGTCGCATCATCATTGGAGATTTCGTTATTTGACGAGTCACTTCAAGCCTCTTTCTCGTTTTTTAAATAATGTGGCAATCTATGTGAAATAGATCTCGTTAACACATCACGTAAGAACTCTAAAGAATTGAGCTAGTTATAATGTAGGATGGTAACATCTCCCACGCTTTGGATTCAAACATGATAACTGAAAATTATCTTACAAATATGTACTATATAGTGATCGAGGGAATACTTCTTAATTATCTTATATATATCTAACTTATCTCTTTAATACAGTCCAAATCACAACATTGCTAGATACTAGATGCCTTTGGACTTTGGAGCTTCCTTCCATTCGATGACCACTAGCTGGATACAAAATGACAGCCGCTATAACCTGCAGCCAAATACTCGAATTTGTAAATGATAAAAAAAAGAAGATCATTTTGGGTAATTAAGAACAATATTAGTGACTAATTACTTTACTTACTTGGATCAATGGAGACGAGCATGGCAGTGCCACCAAAATCACAAGTCCCACCAGCAGCCTTAGCCTTCTGCCAGTAACTGTTGAAAGCGAAGGAAGAGTGGGCCGAGACAGTATTGGGCTGGAAGCAAGGCGCACTGGGCTGGATCATCTTGCAATCCGCTCCCATCCCACAAGCATAGTCCAAACCCCGTTGGAGCGTCGAGTCCGATACCGAGGGCTTCGCCACGCACCATACGTTGGACCCGGGCTTCGTTTGGGACGGCGGCGACGGTGGACTGGGAGCGACGATCGGGACGGAAGGGTTATGTGTCGGTGGGCTGGTCGGGGTTTGTGTGGGTGGGCCGAGCTGAGAGTTGGGTGGGCTTGGGATTTGTGTTGGTGTTGGTGGGCTGAGTTGAGAGTTAGGTGGGCTTGGGATTTGTATTGGCGGGCCGAGTTGAGAGCTAGGTGGGTTTGGGATTTGAGTTGGTGGGCCTAGCGGAGAGATAGGCGGGATTGGAATTTGTGTTGGTGGGCCGAGCGGAGAGTCGGGTGGGTTTGGAATTTGTGTTATCGGTCCAGGTTGGGAGATAGGTGGGCTGGGAATAGGTGGTGGATCGCTAGCCGGAATACCAGATAATGTTGGCGGTGAAAGTTGTTGGCTTGGTGAAGAAGGTAGGGCAAATGGTGGCTCTGCACAAGGAGAAGGAGCAGAAGGAGGTTGTTGTTGCCACTGCAACGGAAGTTGTGAGAATGATCCCATTGAAGTTTCCTCGTCTGCTAATTCAGTGTCCTCGTATAATATTTCATCAGTTGGTACATTGTTGTTGGCTACTCCTGGAGAACTTAGAGCTCGCGCATCTAAATGACAACAAAATAACAATCTATGATCACAACCTCTAATCATATAATTAAGAATCAATAAACTCAACCGATAGAAAAGAGTACCGATGAGACTGGAGAGCGAAAGGTGTAGAAGCAATGCAACGAGGAACGAACATGATGGCCTCCTCATCTTTTATGGCAATGAGAGGATGGCTCTTGAGATTGTGAGCTCATAGATAGCTATTTATTGGTATTTGGGGAACCCCTTTTAAGGAGCTTAAGAGGAACATTGGGATTGTGAGAAGAGACAAAAAGGGCAAAGTCCCCATGGAATCATGGTTGCTTTTAGGGTTTAAGGAATATGTACTTACTTAAGGGAAGAGGAAGATGGAGACAAACTTTTGAAGTTAGATTTTGATTCTCTTCTGTCATGCAACTTTTGTTAACGTTGCTTTGCTTGGTTGGTACTCAAGGATTTTATAATACACTGTTCCAGGATTTTGGTGCTCATTTTTTTTGAGTAAATATAAACTAGCACTCATATCAGGCTAGGGATAAACCAATTTCCAAAATTGAGCAGAGAAAACCATGACCTTATGACAATAGCATCCACACCACCATCTAATGAATTGCTTTATAGTATAATCAAAATGTGCTGAGTTTGAGTTCTGAGAATGTCTTCAAAGAAAATCTGGTAAGAACTACAACAGGTACACCTCAGGTATTAACTCGAAGCAATGCCCTATTAACCGTGCACTAACTTCGTGCGAGTTAATACGTCTTTCTGACTTTTCATCCGTGAGAAAACTAGTAGACAATCACCCATGTACAAATGACGATCTAAAGAACGTGTCGCGGCAAAACTGCAGAAAGTGGCTGCATTGGATTCTTCAAGAGTTTTCGTGAATAGAGAGACTCTGCTTAGGCACGGGCTATGGAGAACCTAAGTTACTGCCACTGGTGTCAAGGAGTTGAGTTCCCCTCGTGATGCTTATTGATCTGCTGTACACTCCGCAAAACTAAATGGTCATGATGTCATCTTTCGATATGTGCATCTTTGCTTTATCTCGTCTACCATTTACTTGACCCCGCTCTGGTTGGCCTCTCTGATCAAGACACAGTGCTAGAGTTTTAGTCTTCCGCAGAATGTGCAGAGAAGTGATAGGAATGGTAGGGGAAATGGTTTACCTTTCTCAAGGCGAATGCAAGGTACAAGTATGCTACTTCCCATTCATCTGGCGATAGGGTGCCTAAACAGCAAAACCAAGGCCGTAAGTACGAGAGAAATGAAAACAGAAACCAAAAAGGCATGCAAGGACAAGAAGAAGCTTACTCTTGTCTCGATCATCCCCCAAAGCACCAAGCCGCCGCATTAGGTCGACGTATTCTGGTTTCTTTAAGTACTCATGCACGAAGTCATGTGCATTCTTCGCAAATACTAGCTCTAAATCATACTGCATAATAGAAGATGACCATGTGCAGGTTTTTCAGTACAGATAACTACCATAATAACCCATTGAGGTCATCTTCAAAACAAACAGTTTACCTCATCTGCCAACGCTTTAAAGACATCAACAGGCACAATCCATTCTGGACAATCGACAGCATCCTGCAAAAACAGAGCAAATCTCACAATTTTGGTTGACTCATTACCCGGAAGTATCCCTTGAATAATTCATTGATAAGAGTAAATACCTCTAGGTGAAACTGGTACTTGATACCAAAAGGAGAAGATGAGCTAAATCGCTGAATCACAGAAAGGGAAAGGTGTTATCCTCAAGATTGCAGTGTTCAAATCCAAGGAGGTTTGCAAAAAAAAAAAAAAAAATCACCTTTTCTGCATAATCTTCGTCAAAACGAATCCAGTAGACACTATTGCCAAAGGACAGCCCATCAGCTGTACATTGACATAAAACCATATCTTTAATCATGAGTTTTACATAGGGGGGTTCTGCAATGGCCAATTTATAACTCTCTCACAAAAACTATTGCAGAACGGAAAATTATCTAAATTAGCATCTCATAACAAGAAAAAGAAAAAAAGGGCAACTCACATGCTCTGAGTTTTCTGATGATAACATTAGCATCTGGCATTGTTCCAATGAAAGTACCCCCAGGACGTAGTAAGGCCGAGACATTGGCCAAAGCTCTCCGTGCACGTGTCTCAGTAGACCACGAATAGTGTAGGGCAAACTGCATAGATATAAGTTCATGCCTAGTTACGGAAAATGATATGGGAAAACCAGGCAATTCTAATCACATTACACAACGAACATGTTTGTCAGGTAATTAGCAAAAGCAGAATAACATTTTACTTCAAAATAAGGATAACCTATAAAACTAATCGGGCATAGCGTACATTCTGCCAAAGTAGCGAGAAACTCCGTGATTTGAACAAAACTAAAATGCATTGCGATAAAAAAAAAAATATGGAATGTTTTATGTCTATAAGTAAGCAAGTCCTTAGCAAAATCATCCACCAAATATTGAAAATTGATGCTACATAATTGACAGTAAATAGCTTTGTAATTTACCTGACAGCTGCAGACATCAAAAGGGGCATCATCAGCAAGGACCTTGTCCAAGCGAATCTGAATTAACAAGTCAGAACACAGGTATATCAGATGACAGCACAATTTTTTCATCAAGGGTTAATGAGTCATCGAATCATCATGAAATGATCTTCAAACTAACATAGAGGAATCATGACATCTAGCACAATTAAATAGTTCTGTTCAAAGCAATAATTGACTAAGTCTTTTGAACCTGCGATTACCTCATAGCAGTCTCCACATATCAAACGAGCTGGGAATGAGAACTTCTTACGATTTTGATGATGATTGGCATCACCATTATAACGGGTCCGACAATCTTCGATCTGTCGTGAATATGGTGTTGCAAATTCAATAAGACAGATTAGATAGCAACTAAGCAACCCAAACCAGAAATTAAGAAGCAATTGAAGAACATATTACCGAGCCTTCAGCGATGTCAACACCAACATAATATCCTACTTTTGCTTTATCCCACTTAATGAGATCTCCACCCTGGAAAACAAAAACAAACTCTAAATAAATAATTTTCTAAGGTTCCAGTAGGCAGATCCAAAGAGCAACTGAGCTTACCTTTCCACAAGCCAGATCAAGAACAGCATCCCCTCTACGAGTATACAGTTGGATTAAGACACTTTTTATCTGTCAAATTGATGGTCCAACAAAGTCATCCACCATTCCATCGATCTTCAGAAGTCTAAGGAAATAGAAGTAATCAAACATACCCAGTTGTTAAGTTTCTTTAAATGGATAATTGGACTCGATTCTCGCTCTGCCAGACTCTGATTTGTCCTTGCACTGTAATGGGCCGCCACTTTCTGCACAACATCCTCGGAATAGTCGGTATCACCTAGAAACACAAGAAAAGCTCAGTACTCTCATTGCTCCAAAAAACAAAGACAGATGGAATCCTCTCCAGCTTTCTCAATATGAGATTGTTGACAGAATGCACAGTTGCAAGTTTATCAATTGAAACAATTAAAATCCAAGAGGCAACTTTCACATGTAGGCTCAATCACAAGCATTACTACTCCAACCTAACCAGAATCAGAAAGTTCCATGCTTTATTACCCCAACCTAACAAAAAAACAAACCAAAGCCCTTGAGAGCTAAAACTCAATGTCCAAAAGACCAACAACCTGCTATCTACACAAGGAAACATCAACTTAGCACGACCAATTCCTTCTTCAAAAGTTCACCAACCCCGCATTCAAAAAAAAGCACCAGAATTCATAACAAAAGAGGCAAACCAAACTACAGCAACCATGTTCAACAATCCAATAGCTTAAAGAAAAAGCAACGGTCTTTACCTTCAGTGGTGTGCTTCAATCTGGATTTAGGAGGACCCCCAGAGTTGGACGGAGAACCTGTGTACCCACGTTTCATGGCGCCAAGGAATCGAAACCAAACAATCACAAAAGCGAAACCAGCCCTGAACCCCCCACAGAGGAAGAAGCAAACAAGCAGGGGTTCGGGCGTCGGGCGCTACGCAAGCTTCTAGGGTTCTGAGAAGGGGCGGAATAATATCGAATTCGAAAGCGATAATGGAGGGATTCTATATGTTAGACAGGCAAATGGGCGGCTGCCGTAGAAGCTCTTTCCCAATTCGAAGGGGTTGGTTGGTTCTTTCGTTCGTTAACGGTTATCGATGGCGGTTGGTATTGGAACAATGGAGAAAGCAAAGAAGCTCGTAGAGAAAGAAGAATGTGGAGAAGGAGAAAGAAGAGTGAATGAGACAGTGAGTGTGACGGTGGTCGTACGAACGCACTGCCACCGGGATTTTACCAGTTTACGGCTGTTTTTCTTTCTCCATTTTTATCCCTTTTACTTCCTTCTTCATTTTCCTTTTTTAACTTCGGAAACTTCGAAATATATACTTCCTTAATTCATTCAATATTTAAAAAACAGTCTACAAAACAATTCTTTCATGGTGCTTCTAAAATAAATGATTTTTCACATAATATGATTTATAATATTTGAGATGCAAGTTACATAATACGGGATTACAAATGAGTTTATTTACATCTAAAATTTTAAGTTCAATTTAAGTTCAATCTCGTCTATGATGTAGAATCAAGTCATTCGAGATTTCGAAACGAAAATTTGATGTCTTCGTCCAGTTGAAGTATTTGTCCAATTTTGTGTCGATGCAGGCTCTTTGGCTTAGATGTATAATGCAATGCAATTAAGAATGATAACCATATCCATATGATAGAAAGACCAAAATCAAGCAAGGTAGAAGAGTGATCACCAATGGTTAAACCAAGCCTTATATAAACAAATGATTTGTTTTGGCGTCTATCTAACAGCAATGTTGCCCTAATTATCATACCAAATTGAAAGAATGATCACAAGATATTTACATTTTATTTTCAGATCATACAACAAATGAATCCAGTTGATGTCATGCTGTTGTCAAGCTTGAAACTCAGCTTCCAATTGGCAGCTTCAGAGGCTTGAGCTCATTTACAAGTCAACTGCCAGTCTCCCCTACTTCATCACCACAGCAGCTGGCAATCCAACTTAGCAATCAGACGCATGCAAAAAAGCCTCTCAACATATTCAATCAACTGCACGAAGAACGGATCAAATAAACTTCCAGCTGTTCGGCAGACTGTGCCTCAGCTCGTATTAATGGAAGGGGTAGTCGATGACAAAGATCTTGATCACCACCAAAAAACCTACGTCTGTATGCTCTGGTAGTAATCTGCAATCGTACTTCAGCAGCAACTACTTCTCATTATTCGCATTGGTATGGGATAAACCCATTGTATCTAGCCTTTCCCCCCCAGCCTCCTTGGGTTCTTCCATCCTAGCAATTTTTGCCATGCCACAGCGACCTAGTGCCTGTGAAAGAGAAAAACAAGAAAGACCATCAGACTAGGTTTGCAACAAAATAAAGCCTTCTGAAGTATGTTAAAGTTCAGAGCAAGTACCCAACGCTGAGTGATAGTCTCTAATTGGAATATTTCGATTTAAGAAGTTTAAGTCATATTGCTCCATTAAGGGAACCAGATTCCCAATAGCAAATTGAAATCAGACTCAGCCAGCTGCCACAATCAGACTTAGGCATGGATGTGGAGTATCACCTGGTCACTGCAGCAGGTATCTTGTGAATCATGACATTAAAGCAGGATCCTCGCCAGATTTGCACGATGGTGGCATCCGACTTCCATAAACACAAATAATTTCCTCCAGAAGGAACACAACTTAGTAGCTCCTGCAAATTGTATAAGCAGTCACTTTGTTCAGAAAGGAATTGACTAATTAAAATTTTACTCCAAGGTAGTATCGTGAAAAACGCAAGGGAGTTTACTTATATACAAAGACCATACCCGAAGACAGGCACAAGGAAAGCTAAAGCATAAAGCTTGTGCTACATCCAGCCAGGATCTCCCATTGACGGCATGGTTGACATGCAAACAATGGTTTCCTTCTCAGCTTCAGTCTGCAAATAAGTCAATAAGCTTCTAAGAAGTTGTAAAAGAAAACTGGACCGAAATAGATAAAATAAAAACCTTGCAACAGTAAGCAAAATCTTCCACCCACAGAAGATACCAAACGGTATAAGATAACGGTTTAACCAAACACAGGCTATCATAAGAAATTGACACAAGAAATTCATCAAAATAATACCTGTTGAAAATCAAAGAATTTCATAAGATAACCACAATAGAGTTCGTATCAAGATAGATGCATGAACAAGAAACAAGCAGTGATGTTTATCTTAATTTCAGTAATAAAGCACACCGTCTCTTATAATTAACATGCACAAGCTGCTAGAAAGCACATGAGGAGTCTTTAGGCTGTGAAGGTTACCAATGCACCTAACAAGAACTTAGCCATCATGAGTCTTCTGAAAGATCAGAAAGGAATCATTATTTTATCATCTGAAAATAACGAATTGCCTTCCTAAGCTTCCTTGCATCTGCTTGAAAGCCAGCACGCTGGAGGCCATTGAGAACAGCTTGTTTAGCTGCCGGGAGTATTCTAATCCCTTCTCTGGCACAAGAGAGCATTAGCTCTTTTGCGCAGCCCAACCTTCCAGCTTTGGAAAGATTGTAAACCAATGACGAGTACGTAAATGAGTCTCTCCCCTCCATCGACTCGGTCATCCTCCAGGCAAGATCAAACTTGCCAGCTTTACCTAAGCCATCAATAACAGAGTTTGTGGCAGCAGAGGTGGAATCAAGACCGCTCATACTCATAGTCATCAAGTGTTGTCGAGCCGCCTCAATATTGCCAGCCTTACGCAATCCATCCACAATTATGGTATTTGTGTACTTATCAAATTCCAAACCTTTTCTCCCCATTTCATCAATCCAATTATCAGCTTCATCCAACTTACCTTCTTTACATGAGAGATTCATTAGCGTATTGTATGACACTAAATCAAGCTCGATACCATTCGTTATCATCTCTTCTCTGAACGAAGCTGCTTGTTCAATTCTACCAACCTTGAGCAGAGCTCCAAGTGCTGTACAATACCCAAACCCATCATAAGTGTACCCTTTACTCTTCATCTCTTCCAACACCCTAAGTCCTTGATTCAATTTTTTAGACTTAAACCAGCATTTCATCATCGTAGTATAAGTCACAGCATTGGCAACTTTCCCAGAAGCCTCGCATTCCCGGAGGGCCCTTCTAGCAGCGCCCAATTTCCCAGCTTTACACAACCCATCAATAAGAACATTATAAGTAACCACATCGGGATCAAACCCCTGTTCCTTCAAATACCGGAACAAGCCAAGTGCCTTACTAGCATACCCATTCTTGCAGAGACCATTAATCAAAATGTTATAAGTAGCAGGAACGGGTGTCATACCTAGTGACTTGATACTGTCCAGCATCCTATAAGCTTCAACTGGCTGCCTCAGCTCAAAGAAACAGTGCATCAAAGTGTTGAAGCTCCAAACATCCGGGGATACGTTTCTCTCCAGCATCTCGTCGAACAGTTGGAATGCATTCTCGAACAAGCGCCGCCTGGCAGCACAAGCAATCAAAGAATTGTAAGATACCACATCGGGTTCCATCCCGGCTTCCGCCATTCTACCCAGAACAGCATAGGCAGCCTCGATGCTAACCAGACGACCGTAGCCATTGATTAAGGTATTGAAAGTGACCACATCGGGGAGAACTCCCAGTCTAATCCCGTCGATAATCACCGTCTCCGCTCGCTTCAAATTCCCAGCCTTGCAGAAAGATCTCACGCACTCATTCAGTAGTATGTTCTCCAAATTCACCCACATATCTCGCTCCTTCCCCCTTCCCTGCTTTCTACTACCCGCGACCAAAGAGCAAAGAAATGGACGAAATTTCGCATACCCAGAGGGCGATTTCGTCACCTCGAAACAAAAATGACGCGAACGCAAGGAAGCCGAAACTCGGCTTGCACTTTGCAGGCGGTTTTTCGAGCAGAACTGAATCTACCCGAAGATTACAGGAGGAGACAAATAAACAATGGAGGTGGAGGAGAAGAAGCTGTAAGCGTAATTGACTGGGCCTGGCCGTCAAGAAGTTGAGCAGGCCCAAGTGGGTAGTTGGTTGCTAGCCAACCCAATGTCGGCCCTTGGGCTCATTAACTTGGCCTCGGCCCGACTGCATTTTCCCTCGTATTTTATTTATTCCCACCAAAAAGAAATGGAAATAAATGTCGGGAAAGAATAAACGGATAAAAAACTGTCACGGGACACCCGCCGAAGATTTAAATTTTTAACTGCAACGGTCACCATTTCCGATGCCATCTAAACTCTACAAAAAGCAGAGCACTGGAAACGAAAAGGAAAACAGAGCAAAACAACGGTCACAAAACAAAGAATCCGAATCCAGGACGGAGAGAAAAGGAAAAAGGGAGATCAGATGTCGAATAATAAGAAGAGGAAACAAAGGGGAAACGAAGATGGAGGAGGAGAAGAAAGAGAGGGATTTCTGAGCTCAAATTGCAGAGTGGTGGAGTATCTTCAGCCTTTGATGTCGAAGGAGCTACTGGTAAAGTTCCCGGACAACTCCGCTTTCGATTTTAACTACTTGGAGAGCTCTATATGGTCGCCTCTGGTCCCTCGAATCCACAATTTTGGAGGTGGGTTCCAGTCTGATTTGGAGAACAGAGGCGAGAGGCCAAGGAAGAAGATGAAGGTGAAGAAAATGGTGGTGGCAGGGGAAGAAGAGGAGAAAAGCAGTGCTTTGTGTAACTTTAATTTCGGATTGACGAAGATGAAGAAGAAGAAGATGACGGAAGGGATAATGGTGGACTCTGTTTTCTCTTCAAATTATGTTGAGGGCTCTGTTTCCTGTGTCCCGCTGGCTACTAAGGTAAGGAGATTTTATGTAGATTTTTTCACAAATTCATGAGCTTTCGTTCCCTCGACCCGATGATTCATATATAGTTATTGGGGGGTATTTGTGTAGGGGTGGAGTAAGGTGCTGAAAGCTGCCACAAAGCATTTCAAGAATAGCAAGAAGAGGAGAGATTCTCATGTCAGGCTGTGCAACTACTTGGGCAAATTCCCTGAAGAATTGTGAATTCTTCCCCTCTGAATTTGCATAGGGGAATTGCTAGACTAGCTAAGATTAATTGATCCATCTGTATAACAATTACTACTGTCAGCGAAATCTATCTCTTCCACTCTTTTTTTACTTTGCCAATTCTATTTATGATTCAATGTTCTATGTTGTTAGCCAGTGTCCTTTCTGGAGAAGACAAGCAATTAGCAAGTGCTACTTTGACCAATCTCCGATAACAGAGAAGCAAGAAGGAACTAAATAAATCGTGGCCGGAATGTGATTGACTATTGAATATTGATATGTTCCAAAAGGCTCAACCTATAGTTTGAATTGAATTTCTTGTTTATATGTGTTTTTCTATTAATAGATAGGAGGATATGAACAAATACGACTAGAAGGAATAGGAAGGGCATGTATCGAATTCGTGATGTTATAAACGCGCTGCTACGAATCGGGAAATCAACATTGAGCCCACGATGTATGGGCTCAATGTTATTTGGGTTCGGGTTCTGGGCCTGGTCTGTAACCGTTTCCTTTGCCAGATTGGATTAGGTTTAGACCCACATGGAGAAGTACTATAAATACTTCTCATACTCCTCTGTAATCTGTAATCTCCTCGATATAGTGAAACTGGCTCTCTCTCGCCCGTGGACGTAGCTAACACACATCGTGTTAGTGAACCACGTAAATCGTGTGTCTGTGTTTTTCGATTCTCGCTTTCGTATTCTTGCTTTGTCGATTCCGACGATTTCCAGATCCGTAGCAGCGCGTTTATAACACGTGAAGACTCGAATTAGGTAGTTTTAGGGCTACATACATGATACATCACTGCCTTTAAGCATTTTCATACCATATTGCTTTACGATACATGTCGCGACACACTGTTTTTTGCTTGATCCGTGTTATGGACCTCATTTGATTGATTGATTCAAGCAGATATCTGGATAGCACTAGATGGTTAGACATGTCAAATACTTAGGTGTCGATTTCTTTCGACCCACAAGAATTAGCGCCACGTTACGCGGGTCAATCATATTTCAATCCAATCAGGAAGCTAATGCACCACACATTCTAGGTCGATCGAAGCATGGTTTGAACGAATTACAATGCATCATCGACTCTACGTTTTGGATCGGGTCTAGTTAGATATAGACAACAATAAACGAAAATCTAACTTATAATAAGCACCATTGAGACGGTCCATGCTTACAATATTTGATCAATCAACCCTAGCATTATTGAAACGACTGATTTTCGGAGGACTTTTTGACTAGAACAGCATCTTCATCATTCGGCTTGAATTACAAAACCAGATCTCTTATTATATCATTGCCGTCAATCTGCTCTGCATTCCCCCACCATAAAACCACGGACGGACCCGTCTGGAATCAGGACAAACCGCCGACTGTGGGAATCATACAAACGAAGCTACGTTGAAACAGAATCTTTTCTGCCGAATCCGGCTTTCTCAAGTGGAGAGAATTTAGACTCTTTAACGGAAGAAGGCCAAAGTCCTAATTGAAAAAGGGACGACCTTGTGATTAGACTTCATTGTGATTTCTTGAAGAACAACAACGTTTGTACTTAGGTAAACTCCTTGACTGAAATGTCAACAAATGCCATTTACTAGTAGTGTTGTGTTGCTACTAGCTAGAGATGAATTTGAGGTGTTTAGGAGTTGTTTGGTTGCCATCTACTAGGTGGTTAATTATAGTTATTCGAGAGATGGTTGTGTTACACTATCATTTCGTGATATTATGAGATATATTTAAGGAAAGTAGTATAGGATTTCATACATGGGCTTTTCTCTATAATCCGAGTTATGAGGATACGTTGTTTGGTTGTCATTTACTGGATGTTAATACGTTATACGTAATTGAGAGATAGTTATGTAATGCATCAGGTCTGGTGAATCTGTCCAGGACAACTGGTTGAAATATTATTACGATATATGTTGATTCATAGATAATATATTGAATCATGTCAATAATGAGTTAGTCCGAATAGTACAAATTGCACTTGTCATTTGAACATCGTGTCAAATACCTCCAATCAACCTCGGATTCCGCCGTCCATGCAAACAATTTCTCCCCTATAAAACCACTATATGAAAATCACAACCCAAACCACCACACTCAGCTTTCATAGCAAGAAAAAGGCACTTCCACTTCCACTCCTCCTTCGCCATAACCATGACAATTACCGCAGAGCTCATCATGATCCCAATCCCAGCAATCGGCCACCTCCCGCCGGTCATCGAGTTCTCCAAGCGCCTCATCTCCCAAACCAATCGGCTCTCTGTCACCATCGTCCTCATAAGAACCCCTTACGCCCCTGAAATCGAATCTTTCTCAGACTCATTAGCCGCTTCCTGCGACCCAGATCGAATCAAATTCATCAGAGTCTCCGGCCCCAACATCCCTCCATTGGAATCAATCAAATCTGCCCACACGTTCTTCCCTCAGTTCCTCGATTCCCAGAAGAACGCCGTCAGAGAAGCTCTGCTGGCAGATCGCGCGAAACAGAGTGGCTCCTCTGTTTCGACGGTGGTGGTCGGCGTGGTGGCGGACATTCTGACGACCGCCGTGGTCGAAGAGGTCGGGAGAGAGCTAGAAGCTCCGACGTACCTTTTTTTCCCTTCCTGCGGAGCTGTTCTCAGCATGTTGCTCAGTTTCCCGGCGGAATTCCAGCCGGCGGTGGCAGCAGGGGATCCCGACGGCGAGATTTTTTTCCCTGGCTTTGCCAGCCATGTCCCCCACAGGATGCTCCCGGCGACGATCCTCGAAGAGGAAGGTTACGCGGCGCTGAATGAGCATGTGGGTAGGTTCAGAGAAGTGAAGGGCATCTTGTTGAATTCGTACGAGGAGCTGGAAGCTCACGCCGTTGAGTCATTGGTGGGGAATTCGTTGCTGCCGCCGGTCTTCTGCGTCGGCCCGGTTCTCGACTTGAAAGGGCAGGGCAAATTAGGGAGAACCAGCTCCTCGATTGAGAAAATCATGACGTGGCTGGACGACCAGCCTCGAGATTCGGTGGTTTTCATGTGCTTCGGGAGCGTGGGGAGTTTCAGCGACGCTCAGTTGAAGGAGATCGCGATCGGGCTCGAGCTGGCAGAGGACCGGCGGTTCTTGTGGGTGATGCGCGAGTCGCCGCCGAAAGAAGGTTTTGGGATGCCCAAGGATTACATCGCCTACTCCGAGTCTGCTCTGGCGGGGCGCCTGGGAGAAGGGTTTCTGGAGCGGACGGAGGGGAGAGGGATGGTGTGCGGGTGGGTCCCCCAGGCGGCGGTGCTGGCCCACGAAGCGGTCGGAGGGTTCGTGTCTCACTGCGGGTGGAACTCGACGCTGGAGAGCCTGTGGCACGGGGTGCCCGTGCTGGCCTGGCCGATGTACGGAGAGCAGCAGATGAACGCGTTTTACCTGGTGACGGAGCTGGGGCTGGCGGTGGAGATGAGGGCGGACTACAGGATGGAGGAAGGCAAGGTGGTGAAAGGCGAGGAGGTCGCGAGGAAGATGGAGCTGCTGATGGATGGGGAGGGCGAGGTGAGAAGGAAAGTTAAGGAGATGAGTAAAGCTGCCAGACGAGCAGTGGTCGAGGGTGGTTCTTCCTTTGATGCTTATGGTGGATTTGTTGATTTGGTCATGAAGAACAAGCCTATAGATTGATTTGGTTTGTCTTTGTCATGTTGGGTAGGAAAGATTTTATGTGGAGCTTATAGCCTTTTGGATTCATGAGCAAGGTTTAGGGGAAGAGTTCATGGCATTAGGGGCAATTGTGTCATTTTAGTGTTCTCTTGGTTTTAAGGGATTGTTTGGTAGTTCAAAATAAAATAGAGTAACATTTCGATCATAATTCGACTACTTCTTACAGTTCCACACACATACTGATAGGGATGTCAATCCAACTCGTAACCATGGGTACCCTACCCGATCGTAATCGGTCAACGAGGGTAATTACCCGCTTTGACGGGTTAAGGAGCGGGTACGGGTAATACCTGGTTTCAAAATAAAGGGTAGGGTACGGGTATGGTAATCGATAATACCCGCTCCGTTATACCCGCCCCGCTAACCAAAGGGTCAATTTCCCTTGAGAAATTTAGATTAGCTTGAGAAATTGAGTTTAGCTACCATTATTGATGATGAAGATGTAGACAATTATTATGTTTGTGTGGATTGTAGAAGCAAGAACAATTATTACGTGTTTGCTATTTTTATTTGTGTGGATTGTTGAAGCTCGAACAGTTACAAGTATTGAGATTTTTTTTTATAAAGAAGTATTGAGAATTTTTAATGGACAACAGTATGTATGTGCATATATGTGTATAAGTTCATAGTTTAGGATTCGTACCCATGGTTACCCGAATACCCGTGGTTACCCAGTGGGTAGGGTATGATTATATAATTTTCATACCCGGTGGTTATTTGGTCGGGTATTTTAGAAAGCTCTACCCAGCGAGTTAGGAGTTGGTATAAGGTAAACCCGCACCTGACCCTACCCATTGTCATCCCTACATACTGATGATTCAGTCTCAATCTTGATAACTACCAACTCTTTATCAAAGACCTCGATCAATCTTTCGATGACGACAAACCTTCCATGACAGCTGCTCTGCTCCTTTCGTGCTCTTCCTCGTCGGGCTTCCTCGATCAACCTCAGCGTTTATTAGTGGAAATTCTAGTGTACATAGAATATAGACGGTATCACTTAAATCATATTGTATCAGGTTATTATATGGATTAAATTCGTAGGAAGAATCCCACAATGGAGTTCAATTTAGTCGTTTTAGTGGAAAACAGGGGGGTGCTTAAACCAGAGACACCATAATTTAGTGGTTTTAATTACTTTTTAGACTTTTAGTGGAAACCCCAAGTGGACGGCAAACTCCAAGATTCAAACTTTGACCAGCCGGCGGCCACAGATCCTTACTTAAAAACAGCGCCAAAAGAGGAAACTTACAACCCCCACTAATCCGAATACCCAAATCCCTGCCCAGAGAACGAAAGACAATAATGAGCAACAAGGAGCTCTTGTTCGTCCCGGCGCCGACCGTCAGCCACGTCTCGCCGGCGGTGGAAGCGGCCAAGCTCCTCCTAACCCACGACCGCCGCCTCTCCGTCACCTTCTGCCTCTTCAACATGCCCTTCGACCCAAAACTCGCCCAATACAACTCCTCCCTCGCCCTCTCCTCGCCCCGCGACCCGCGCCTCGCGTTCGTCATGCTGCCGGACGTCCGACCCGACCCGAATTCGACCCGGATCGAGCTCTTCGCCTCCGTCGTCGCCGCCCAGGAGGGCCGCGTCAGTGAGGTCGCCAGGGGAATCGTCGCCCGGAGTACCGGGTCGGGTCGGCCCGGTGGCCCGGTGCTGGCAGGGTTCGTGTTTGATATGTTCTGCTCGGCGATGATGGGGACGGCGGCGGAGTTCGGGGTTCCGGCGTACGTTTTCTCCCCGCCGAACGCCACTTTCCTGGGATTCGTCTTCCACGTGCAGAAGCTTCACGACGAGGAGCGGGTCGACACGACCGAGTTGCCGGACTCGGTCGGCGAGCTGGCGGTTCCTTGTTTGACCCGACCTGTGCCCAGGTGGGCCCTGCCTGACGTGGTGGCCGACAAGATATGGCTGCCGATTATGTTGGGACATACTAGGAGGATAAGGGAGGCCAAGGGTATTTTGGTCAATACGTTTCGCGAGCTGGAATCGTATGCGCTCGACTCCTTGGGTGGTGATAATTCCATCCCTCCGATCTACCCAGTGGGGCCTGTCGTGAACCTGGAGATCGACGATGTCGTTTATGACGATCGGACGAACGAGATCTTTCGCTGGCTGGATGATCAGTCGGAGTTGTCGGTTGTGTTCCTGTGCTTTGGGACCATGGGGAGATTCGGTGGGGACCAGGTGGGGGAGATTGCACGTGGGCTGGAGCGGAGTGGACATCGCTTCTTGTGGGCCCTGCGTCGGCCTCCGTCGGATCACGAGCCTACGGGCAGCGTTCCTGTGGATTACGACGATTTGACGGATATCCTTCCGGAAGGATTCTCCGATCGAACGGTCGTGACAGGGCGAGTGGTCGGGTGGGTCCCGCAGAAGGCGGTGTTGGCTCACAAAGCGGTAGGAGGGTTCGTGTCGCACTGCGGGTGGAACTCGATCCTGGAGAGCCTGTGGTTTGGTGTGCAGGTCGCGGTGTGGCCAATGTACGCTGAGCAGCAACTGAATGCTTTCCAACTGGTGGTCGAGTTAGGGTTGGCGACGGAGATAAAAATCAGCAACAGGATGACGGGCGATGACAAAGATATCGTGAGCGCAACGGAGGTCGAGAAAGGGATCAGACGTCTGATGGAGGAAGGTGTGGAGGAGAGGCGAGGAAAGTTGAAGAAGATAAGTGAGATTGCCAGAAAAACGTTGATGGACGGTGGTTCTTCATTCACTTCGGCAGATCATTTCGTTCGAGATGTACTTGATTAATATCCCATCGGCCATCATTATCAAAATATCAGTTCCTCATTGTTCTTAAGCATGCCATGTACATGTGATGGAAAAACAGGGGAGTTACGTTGCTGAACTACTTATTAAACACATGGCTTTCCGTTGGGAAAACAGAAGACTTGACTTCATAAGTAAATTTAGGTTCCCCAATCAATAAGAAAGCACTTTTTCAGTTTATTAAGGAAACTTGACATGCTTAATCCGTTGTTGCCAAGAGATGCCTACCACTATGAGTGTTGGTGGACATAACATGTGAGCTCTATAGTGGAAAAGATGGTGGAAACAAGTTCTTAGGCAACTGGTATTAGCAACAATTGGTTTAATCATCCCTGTGATATCAAGTATTAATCCAATATTTATTTTCTATAGACGTGGCAATTAGCATTCAAATTCATGAATCCAATCCAATTAATCCACTAAATTATTCACCTTTTCCAATTCATTTGATCCAAAACTTGAATGTCATTTGGATTTATGAATCAATCCATGAATCCACCAATCCATTAATTCAGCAATCCATGAATCCAATTCATTTGCCACCTCTAATTTCCAATTACAAAATTACGGTCTGATTAGTATCTTGCAATTGTTGTGATTAACGTTCAAGATGATCCTCCAACGATCAAGTATGAAGAATTTGTAGATGTCGCATGGAAAAATGTCCAACAGCATTTACCATTTTGAGGGAAAATTATGAAGGGGACAAAAATGTCAATAGGGTTCATTGTATTTGTCGCAAGTGGTCATCACCTCCAAATTCCAATGAGTAAAGGTCGAATAGATTATCCAAGATTCAAGCTTTGATCTAAACCAAGAGCCGCCGGCGCGAGATCTTTCCTTAAAAAGAGTGTTCAGAAATGGAGATGGCCGCAAAACCAATTATTCCATCCAAAGAAATGGAGTCGATGACTACCAATAAGGAGCTCTTGTTCATCCCGGCGCCGACCGTCAGCCACGTCTGGCCGGCGGTGGAAGCAGCAAAACTCCTCCTCACCCACGACCTCCGCCTCTCCATCACCGTCTGCCTAATCAACATGCCCCTCGACCCAAAACTCGCCCAATACAACTCCTCCCTGACCCGATCGGCCGACGGCCCGCGCCTCCAATTCGTCCAGCTGCCGGAAGTCCGACTCGACCCTACCCCGACCGGAGTCGGGCACTTCTTTTCCGTCGTCGCCGCCCAGGAGATCCACGTCAGGGAAGTCGCTAAAGGTATCGTCGCTCGGAGCGGGTCGGGTTTGGATGGCCCGAAGCTTGCCGGGTTCCTCGTCGATTTGTCCATCTCGACGATGATGGGTGTGGCGGAGGAGGTCGGAGTTCCGGCGTACGTGTTCTCTCCGGCGAATGCCACTTTCCTGGGATTCATATTCCACGTCCAGAGGCTTTACGACGAGGAGCGGGTCGACACCACCGCCGGGTTGCCCGACCCGGTGGGCGGCGAGCTGGCGGTTCCTTGTTTGACCCGGGCTGTCCCATGGTGGGCCCTGCCGGACGTTGCCGTCGATAAGACGTGGCAGGCCATTATGCTGGAACACACGAGAAGGATAAGAGGGGCCAGGGGTGTTTTGGTAAACACATTTCGGGAGCTGGAATCGCATGCGCTCGACTCCATGTGTGGTGCCGAAGATGATGACATCCCTCCTGTCTACCCAGTGGGACCCATCGTGAACTTGGAGGTCGACGATGTTGCTTATGATGATGATCGGACGAATGAGATCTTTCGTTGGTTGGATGATCAGCCTGATTCGTCGGTTGTGTTCCTGTGCTTTGGGACCATGGGAACCTTTGGAGAGGACCAAGTGAGGGAGATTGCGTATGGGTTGGATGAGAGTGGGCATCGATTCTTGTGGGTCCAACGTCGACCTTCGTCTGATCACGAGCCAAAAAGCAACATACGGATTATGATGACCTAACCGATATCCTTCCTGAACGATTCTCTGATAGGACGGTCGAGGTGGGACGAGTGGTCGGGTGGGCTCCACAGAAGGCGATACTGGCCCACAAAGCAGTAGGAGGGTTCGTGTCACACTGCGGGTGGAACTCGATCTTGGAGAGCATATGGTTTGCGGTGCCGATCGCAGCGTGGCCAATGTACGCCGAGCAACAGCTGAATGCTTTTCAGCTGGTGGTCGAGCTGGAGCTGGCGACGGAGATGAAGCTGAGCTACAGGATGAAAGGGGACCACGACATGATCGTGAGTGCAACAGAGGTCGAGAGAGGGGTAAGACATCTGATGGAGGAAGGGATGGAGAAGCGAGTGAAGTTGAAAGAGATGAGTGAGATGGCAAGAAAGACGTTGTTGGTCAGTGAATCTTCGTTTTCTTCGACAAGCCGTTTCGTTCGAGATGTTCTTGGTTAATATCTTCTTATCCACCCAACTAGGGTTACTCACTCTTCCTAAACATGTATTGTGAATTTGTGATGGAAAATAAAACTAGTTGTACTTCTCTTTGGGAAAGGAAAAGGCGTGACTCACAAGTCACAAGTAGGTGGTTTAGGACCACGATGTAACAAGACAAACACTTCTCTAGTCGAGTTAATCAAGGCAACATGACTTGTTTAATCCGTCGTTGCCTAGTGATTAAGAAAATCAAAGTAGTTGAAATGGACCTACGACTTTGAGTGATGAGTCATGGGCGCCACGTATTAGCTATATCATGGAAAAGAACGTGGAAACAAGTTTTAAGTAATGATCGTTAGGAGCAAATTTAAAAAGCACTAGTAATGAATTGGTTTCATCATTAATGTGATCAAATATTGATCCGACGTTTACACTTTGCTACAAGATTATGGTTCGATTATCTTTATGATGCAACGGATTTGATCAAGTCTGTGTCTCTAAGTGTTAGTACTCAAACAAACTCTTCACGATCAATTCCGGACAAGGTTATATGATCCAACTAGCTTCTTTTGATGTAGTTGTTGTGGTCAAGTGAACTCCTCTTAATGTTCAAAAGGACCCTCTGATCGACGATCACGTCCAATGTAACAAATTAAGTAGAGATAATGTGGAGAAATCTACCATTATAAGAAAAATACGAAAAAAATTAATGAAACATTTTATCATCTGGAGAGATAAAAGAGTTGTTTATAGAGAAAACACGAGTGTTATAAGGTTATTAAGTAAGCGATCATAATTAAGTCCAACTAAACATTTTTGCTGCCTACAAGGCTTTAAAGTTTTATACAATTTTTTTTAATGTATAAAAAATATACCTTTTTGTCAATATTTGATATTATATAAGCATTATGATAACCCGCCTACAAAACAACTTATTACACAACACTCACAATAAGCTATAACTAATCATGTTTAATTATTTAAAACCAAGATCATGATTATGCCAGCTCATGGATGATACTAGATTCTCTTAGCAACTCATTGCCAACCAAACATCAACTACTCTTTAAGAAATCTTTGTTCCATGTGAAATAGAATCCAAACACAAAATGTCTAGCTCCATAAACCCCACATATATCACTTTCTAACTTATAAATTTATATTTCCATATAGAAAACCAAAATAAATTTTCTAGAATTATATTATTTTTTTAAAAAAAATATTTCAATAAAGTTTCCCTTAGCTATCTACTACACTATTCTAGAGGATAACATTCCTGTCTTTTTCTTTTTTTCATTACAGATAACCTCAAAAATAATTTCATAGAACACAACTTGCACACTCAATACCGACGTGGCAAAAGGCCATTCGTCCAAATCATTAAAATTTAATTGAAAATAGAGGAAAATAAAATATTTTAGATGTAATGGAAGAGTAAAGACAACTAGAACAAGTGGAACATATATATATTAGATAGGGACTGTAGGGTTTTTGGAGGAACCAAATGGGAATCGCCATGTGCATTGTAGACAATCACAGCTACAAACTTCTCTTCTTTCACATGTTCTTCTCCATCAATATATGGTATGGAAGTAAGGCAAAATCGATATAGAATCGAATCGAAAATGAACGAGACGTGGAGTTGAAATATCAACAATTTATTTGGCTCATTATAGAATGTCCCTCTGATTTTGTATTGAAGCTCAAATAAATGCATGGTTTTAATTCGATTTGAACAAATTCAAGATTTTTGTTAAGATGTGAACCTAATCGTTCTGAGTTCTAAAATGGTAAAAAGTTGGAAATGAATACATTTCAACCAAAAATAAAATGACCCAAATTTCCCACTCATTAACTCAAATACAACAACAATGTTCTCCCCTATCTATCTCCTCCAACTAACAAATCAAAACCATCTCCAACCAACCAACCACCACAAGCCAGAAGCTTTGCTTCAAACCCCAAATCCTTACCCGATCAGGACTACTACCATCTCCTAACAAATCTGTCAAGGTTACTACTTCCTTTTCCAACACACATTGACAAAAGGGAGGGAAAGAAAAGAAGTAGTATTGCCAACAAAAGAAGAATGAACAACAATACAAACACATCCATAATCAAACTCACTCCACAACCCATCATGTACAAATTCATGGCCCTAGTAAAACTATCACCACCATTGATCATCATCACCTCCCATCGGCGGAGGTAAATGAATCAGCGAACCCATATGGTCTGGTGGGAATGCTGGTCTGAGTGTTATCCAGGCTCGGCAGGAGCGAAGAAGACGATGACTCCATGTTGCCTCGACCCTCGTAGGCTTGCCATTTCTTCAGTGCCTGTGGCAACGACATGTCTAGATCGATCCCATAGATGTCGTCCGAGTTCTGATCTGTTGGTTTCCACAGCTCGACAAGGGAGGACAGGACGTTAACTGCATGGCCCATGTCCGGCCTCTGGTAAGGCTCTCTGGCGCAGCAGTGCCCTGCCAGCTCAGCTACGGTGCTGATGCTGGCAAGGGTTTCTTCATTGAGGTCGAGCGTTGGGTCGATGGCCTTTCGGAATGTGTCCTTGTTGAGGGACATTCTCTTGAACCATGTCACTAGATGCATGCTCTCCTCTGGCTGGGTTTCGTCTAGAGCCCTTCTCCCAGTGATTAGCTCCATTAGTATCACGCCAAAGCTAAAGACATCGACTTTGGTAGTCACCCTTCCTGTGACTGCATTAGCGAGTGGAAAATGTCAGCTTGATGATTCTCTACCAATCATATTGTTACAAACACCATAATTCAGTGCCCATTCAAGCATCTAGCTATTCAATCTCACAACTAAAGAATCTAAAATCCAGTCAAACAAGTAAAGCAAACTAAAATGAGCTTTACCTGCATATTCTGGTGCCAAGTACCCAAAAGTTCCAGCAATCCTAGTTTCAATGGACCCTTTTCCCTCTGGCGCAAGACGAACAAGGCCGAAATCAGCCACCTTTGCCCTCATATCATCCCCAAGAAGAATGTTGGAAGGTTTCAAGTCCCTATGTATGAAACTCTGATGCGCCAGGCCATGAAGGTACTCGACACCCCTCGCCACATCCAAAGCAATCGTCAGTCTCCTCGTCCAATCTAACGGACTGAACCCCTCCTCTGCCCAGTTGAAGATATGCTGACTAAGCGTCCCCTGTGGCATGTACTCATAGACAAGTAGCTTCTCATTTCCATCAAGGCAGTACCCTAGCAATGCCACAAGGTGGCGATGCCTAACTTTGGTCAAGACAGCAATCTCCGATGTGAACTCAGTCAACCCTTTCCCACTAATCACCCCTGACTCCATCCTCTTCACAGCAATTTTCGTGCCATCGTGGAGCTCACCTTTGTAGACCACTCCAAACCCTCCTTGCCCTAGTATGTTCTTCTCACTGAAGTTGTCGGTCACGTTCCTCAGGACTTGAATGGAAATGACCATATTCCCTGATTCCACCATCTGAATACCCCCATGCTCGCTTGTTGGAATGGTGTGTGCCTCGCTGACTGCTCCCACGCTAACACTCGAGCCAGCAACCGTGATCTTGACACTCTCGTTGTCTGAACCTGAGTGGCGAGGATGAACAACCATTGCATTGGGGCTCTGAACCCTGCTGAACCTCTTCTGTTTCTTTTGATACAGACAGAAGACCAGCAATCCAATAAGAAACAGTATGAACACACCACCAATGACGGAGAGCACAATTACCCCGACATTAGAGGACGATTTCTTCACCCCGTTTCGGGAGCTTCCATCTGAGTTCGAACCAGTTGCTTGACCTCCTGATGAAGAACCATCTGGCGGCTGACTACTGATATCCTTTCCAATATCTTTGTTCCCATCGGTATTCAAATCAATCTTGTTCTTAAAGACTGGAACTTTACCAGAAATCTGATTGTTTGCAACATCAAGCTCTTTCAGCATAGGCAGTGAAGCAAGCTCCTGAGGGATTGTACCAGTCAAGTTGTTATCAGCAAGAACCAACCTCTGCAGCGAGGTAAGCAATGCGAAATCAGGCGAAATAGTGCCCGAGAGGCCCATCTTCTGGAAGTTGACAACAGTAATGTTGCCACCACTGCAAGAAATCCCAATCCAATCAGCACAAGGATCATTCCCCTTCCAATTCTCAGCAAGCCTCTGAGGGTAACCAAGAGGCCTCACGATGGAGAGCAACGCATCGACCCTCGAATCACATGGTCCAGGCGTAGGCAAGCAGAAACTATTGGAATCCTTCGTCATATCCACAGCAACCGAGCTCTTGAACTCGGGCACCGGCCCTTGGAACAAGTTGTTGGTCAAGTTCACCACTTTGAGTGAATCCAACTTGGTCAAGGACTCGGGGACCGGACCAGAGAACGAATTGTCCCTCAAGCTCAGGCTCTCCAAACTTGTCAACCCAGAAAAGTCAGGCAAAGGACCATCGAACCCATTATCATGAAGCCAAACTTCCTTCAAAGAAGTCATGTTCCCCAACACATCAATTCCCCCAGTGAGCTTACCTACACTCTTCTGCCCATTCACCCAAAATGACTGGATTTGCGAACCAGCAAGCGCCACAGGCAAAGCACCCTCCAGATTGTTAAAAGCCAAATGCAGGGTTTCCAAACCAGGGAAAGCATCAGAACCGAAATAATCAGGAATCGGCCCAGAAATATTGGCAGAATTAGCAGAGAAATTCTGCAGGGCAGAAGCATTCTTCACACTCTCCGGAATCTCCCAGCTGGAAAACGGGTTGTTGTCAATTTCAACGGACTGAAGAAAGGAGCAACCTTGGAAGAAATCGCTGGGAATCGAAGTGAACTGGTTGTTGCTCAGCATCACCACGCGGAGCGAACCCAACCCGCTCAAACTGGGCAAATCACCCGAAATGCTGTTCCACTGCAGCTCCAGCCGCTCCAACATAGTCAAGTTGTGGAGATCTGGTGGGAGCTTACCTTTGAGACCCAACCGGCCGATTTGAATCCGAACGACCCGGTTTTCTTCGGAGCAGCCCACATGGTCCCATCGGCATGGATCCGGGTCGGACCACCCGATATCCGGGGAGTTGAGGCTGTCCTTGAGAGCAAGCATTACTGGCGCGTCTTCAGTTAAGGAGCTCACGAGCGAGAAAATCGAACAGAACCCAGAAATGAAAACCAGGTAAAGACTGAAGCTGGAGCTGAAATGGGACTTCTTCTTCCTCGCCATGACTATCACTTTTTCCCCCAAAAATCAAAAGGAGGAAGAAAACAGGGGAAAATTTTCAACTTTCAAGTTGAGTTTCTTTTTTTTAAGTGAGAAAGCTGCTAAGCTCGGTTCAAGCTGGAAGTACTCTAGGCCATGGAAGGACGAGGGGGGGAAATGGAGAGAAAGGAGAGGAAAGATTGGAGCTTTTTCTCTGGGTGGGTTTTTAGGGGTTGGAAAGATGGAAAGGAGGAGCAGGTGGTGGGAAAGGAAAGGTGCTGCAATTGAGAAGAAAGCACATGGGGTTGTGGGGGAGAAGGCAAGGTAAGGTAAGGAAAGGAAAGGGAGGATTGGGGAAGAAAGAAGGCAAAGGTGAAGAAGGGTGGTGGTGGTGGGCCGACAGAGTCCCAGAATATAAAAGCTGTCATAACATGGTTTTACGTGGAAAATCTGAAATTTTTATCGTTTTTTCTTTCCTCGTTTGATTTTGAAGGATGAAGGTGTAAAAGCTTATATATTTATAAAAAAATTGGATGGATATCTCCTTTTGGATTTCAACTGGAAAGTGGAAAGCACCGGAATTAGCCTATTATTTGTGGCTTTTTATTCCGGTTGTCATTTCTTCGAGTTCATACCAATTTTATAATATGGTTTCTATCGCTATCAGTTTGTTTTTGTTATCAGCAGCAGCAGCATCATCAAACTACAGTTGTATGGTTGATGGATTTGAAGACTCCAAAGTTGGAACCTATATGGCTATATCCCAGTTGCAGATTCTTGACCCGAGCCAGTCATAGCCACAGACTGAACCAACATTGGCACCATCGTCCCGATCATCCTAGCCCACATGTTGGTCCTTGTTCGTTACACGATTGAGAGAGTTATAGTTTGGTCGTCAGTTATTGTATGGTTGTTGCTTGTTACTGTTTCGACTTGTAATTAATAATGCCTAGCCCTCGCTCACACAATAAATGATAGTACATATATGTGATGAAGACTCTAGAAATATGAACGACTGGATTAGTTCGATAATGTATTCACTCATACTTAGAGATATGACACAAAATGGACCAGTAAAGTTTTGAACTTTGGGTGTCCATCTCTCAAAAATTAAGAGCAGAGCTACACTCTCTCAAAACTCATATCCCACAACTGTTAACAAACTATCTACTTTACAACCTGAAAGTGAATTCCGAATCAAACCCTATTACATACCCAATAAAAAATACCAAGAAGGAAAAAAGTGTTAATAGATTAAAGGAGGGAGAGATCATCATCGTTTTCCTTCAAAAGTTGTTTTCTTCTCGTCGTTTTCATCAGTACTTTCATCGGTACTGCACTGTTGTTCATCGTCGTAATACTCTTCCTCACCATCTTCATACTCATACTCGTCTTCGTCATCATCATCATAATAATATTCCTCGTCATCGTCGTCCTTGCCATTTAGGAGCATCTCCTCGGATTCCAGTCCCATTAATCGTTCTTGAATTCGATCTCTAATGGCTGTGCCCTGAAATCAAGAGAAAGGTTGGGTTGTTGTGATTGTAGAATACCTCCCCAGAGTCCGGATAGAGACTTCCCTTTCGATTTCGGTTTGCATAGGGGCTTAAGGAAGAAGAGAAGAGAGGAGAACTACTAACCATTTTATGGCAACCTTCCTCAAACATCTCAAGGAAACCAACAACCCATCGATTAGCATTGTCCACCCATTCATTACGATGCATTGCCACTGTTTGAATCTGAAGGATGGAAAACGAATACATACGAAGCACATTGAACTTACCATTAGAGCATAGCAAGAAAAGATAACAAATTCTCCAATGTCAGAGGAACCATAGATTGTTTAAAGATGCAAGCATTCAAAGAAGGAAAGATTATGCGTTTGAAGCTTCAAAGGACAGATAATGGAACATGTTTGCAATTTCGACCATTCTGAAAAATTTAGCCATCTTGGATGCTCATTGATCATTGCAGAAATCAAGCAAACATAGCCAAGCAAAAACCTCCCTTTCTGATGATCAGGGAAGGGACAACAGTATCCAACACAATAAAAACACACCTTTTCTCCAACTTTCTCTTGTTGTTCTTTCACTTTCTCCTGTAGTTTCTTCAATCTCATATTGACCCTCAGTCGTTTTTCCTGATTACAAAAACTGGGAAAGTCAGGATTTGATATTTCTCTTTCGCAAGAAATAAAAACAAAAATGGCTAGACAACACAATAATGCAGCACATTGTCCAGACAGGAGACATCCCAACCATACCTTTACATAGCTAACACCAAGTTCCTTTCGCGTATATCCTCTGTCCAAATTGCGTATAACATACTGATTGTAGTCTTTCAGAATCCTCATTATAATATCTGATGTAGAAATCCCATCAGTTCTTTTAGTTTCTTTAAATCTCCCAACTTTTTTAACCTAAAGTAGAGTCACACAGAAACCATAAATCATCTGCTGAGAGACAAGCAAACACCAATAAGAAAACCAAAACTCCACCACTGGACTTACAAACTCATAAACATCATTCCCAGCTCCACTTGCATCTGCATATCTACACACACAAGAGATAGTGTTAATCGTCCTCTAAATTTCACATAATCCAACAAAAGATAGTGTAATATTCATTTTTGGCCCCCAGTATCCCTCAACATGGTTATTAATCAAGAGAGCTCGGATTGTATCCTGGTATTCCGGATACTAATATAGGATTCATTATTGGACCCTTCCACAACAGCTCGGATTTTTAAGATGAACGAGTTCTTGACACAGATTGATCTAACACTAAGAAATGAGAACCATTCATATCATCCTAGATTCAAACTCTAGCGACATTCGCCTATATAAAAAGAAGACATTGCTCCACGCCTCCATGACAACCCGAAGTGGTTGATCTAGGGGTAATGGAATGAAAGGGTGAACAATGAACATTCATCGCACCTAGGTTCAAATCTCAGGCAACCACCAATTAATATAACACTAACGAATATGAATCCACTACTGATTTCCAATGATCAATGGGAAATTCTAATCAAACAAAATGCACAAGGGAGCTAACTGCTGAACCCAAAATTGAAGGTGAACAGAGCGAGGAGCAAACATACGGCAGGGCGTCATGAGCCACATAATCAATTTTGTGCTTGTCAAGAAACTCCTGGTTGATTACCCAAGGCGCATCCGTAATGACTTCATCCACCCACCTACAAATACAAAGACAACAAAGATCCACCCACACTCTCAGATCGTTCACAAATCCAATCCCCCGAAACAGAGAATTCAGTCTTTATTGTTTTCTGGTTTCAGCAGCCAATTTACTTGCAATGGCGAAGCGATTCGTAGCGCTCGGCTGCCGTCATCACCGTTTTCCCCTTGTACTTGTACGTGATCTCGTCGTTGCAGCACCCGACGAGAAGGTACGCGTTCGGAAACCTTGCGAATCAAATCATTAACTCAAGTCACAAACAAATCCAGCTGAGATGAGGCTGAGAGAGAAGGCAGGAAGAGGAAGGAACGAAGGACGAACGATTTCTTGGCCTGCTCGAGGGAGCGGGCGTGGCCGAAGTGGAAGAGATCGTAGATCCCGTCGGCGTAGACGCGAAGGGGCCTGTCGGAGGGGACCGGTTGATCGGAATTGCCGCCGGCGCCATTGGAAGAGGCGGGATGATAACCGTTGGATTTCTTCGCGTTGTCGTCGTCCATTGGATAAAAAAGGATGCCGTCGCCGGAGAATGGAGAATTGATGCTACGGCTACTTCGCCGGCTGTCTCCGATCTCCCTCTTCTTCTTCTTCTGTATGAGAAAAAAAGGAATCTCCAATTTTTTTTCTTCCTTCTGCCTCTTCTAGAGAGAGACAGCGCGTTCTTTCCGGTTTCCGCCCTCTATATATATCGCCCGGATTAAATTTGGGAATATTTGCTTAAATGGTACTTCAATTGTGGGAATTATACAAAATGACCACTGAACTAAATAGTTTAACAAAATGGTTGACAAACTATGGATGTTTGTATATGACGGTCTAATTCATTTATTTTCATAACACACAGTCTAATTCTCGTTTTTCATTCAAAAAATTATAATGATCCGCAGCTGCACGCTAGTATTTTTTTTCTTCAACCCATGACATTGAGGTTCGAATCTAACGTGTGATGCATATTATATCTCTCCATATTACAATCAGGTTAACCCCTCAGAACGCACAATAGTATTTTTTTCCCCATTCAACCCATTAGATTCTTTTAAATGATCGTCGACTTTGAGGGTTCGAATCTAACGTGTGATGCGTGTTGTATCTCCACGTTATAGTCAAGTTAACCCATCATAATCCAATTCCGTAGAAAATGTAACATGAGCAAGTATTCGTATGATTAAGCGAGAGCACAAACCGACTTTGAAGTTAGAATTCGATGTACAACCATCCCAAACACGAGACCATGTGATTTTAACCGGCTAAGTCAACCATTGATCTGCATCGATGAAGGACATGTCGATGAAAGGAGCAGCCAATGTATCATTCAGCTTCTGCACATAAGGTGCCCTCAGGCTCAGATTAGCACCTGCGCCACTGCAATTGTACTCCCCGTAGAAGATTGTCCTGCAATTAATCCATTGTTAATCGTATTTAACATGTAATTAACTAATGACAAACGTGGTTAATGGATCATTATCAGTTTGTGTTTAGTCTGGGCTTACTGGTCTCTGGCGGGGTCGTTGAAGTCATTCCAGCCTTCAGGGGCGACGATATCGGTCATGGCCGTATTGGCGAAAACTACTCGAGAGAAGGGCCTCCAGGCCCGGCCCAGCCAGATCCTGCCCGTGCCTCCCAGGCTGCAGTTCACGAACGCAAAGCCCGTGTTCTCGTCCTTGGACGCCCTCCCGTGGGCCGTCACCGCCCCGTTTATGGACCTCACCCCTGGGCCCACTGGGTTCGCCATGGATATCAGCTGGCAGTTCTGTCAGCAAATGGTGAAAATCATAAGACAATTTGATCTTAGTGTGGTGGATGATCGCCTCATCCTTCAATCATAGGGTTAGAAACTCGATTTAGGTGAAATTAGAGTTCAATTTATCGTCTGTTATGTACTAATACTTCGTACGATCACTCATGACAGGAGTTAGTCACTGCTATACTACGAGGTTAAATTAAATTACGTATACTAACCTGATAGAGAGATCTCGCGTTACCGAAGATGAAATCAATCGACCCTTGGATGTAACAATCCCTATACAAATGCCGCCCCCTGTCGTCGTGCAGTGTGTCCTGCGCTCCGAAGAAGCCACAGCTCGAGAAAACTGCCTGATCTCCCGAAACCCTAACGGCCACCGCCTGAGCTCCGACGTCTCCAGGCCCGGGAATCGGCGCAACGTTCTAGTTTACATGCATGCATGAAGATCCAACGTTACTTAATTAGTATCAATAGAGTAATGTTTACCACATATGTACTATATCGTTGTTACTTTTTGGTCGCTAAATATATATATACCATGAAGCTTATGCCGTTGGCGACGAACCTATCGGAGAAGACCTGGACGGAAGCGCTGTAGAACGTGCCGTGGGCTGAAAACGCGGTGTCGTTCCATGCGATGGCCGTGGAAGTGTAGCCTTGCCCTTGAAACGTGACGTTCGGTTTGGTTCTCGGCACGACCACTTTCTCGCTGTGGCCACGGGCAGTTTTCTTATTAGCCACCAACTAGTTACCGCAATAGAAAAGAGCTCAGCGTTGCGAAAAAAGTTATTTGGTGATTAATTAGTAAGCTTACTAGTAAATTCCGGAGTTTATCCAGATAATGCTCCTCTTCGAGCTCATGTTGGGGACGGCGTCAATGGCGGCTTGCACCGTCGTGAAATTGCAGCACCCGTTCCTGTCAACGCAGATCGTCGTCGTGGTGTTGGTATCCGGTGGCGGAATGTCCGGCGGGAAGTCGTCGCAAATGCTCGCCGGCTTCGGCTTGGCACCTCCGCCGCCGCCGTCCGTCGGGCGCTTTTTCTTGTGGCTCCGGCGAACGAGAGAAGAAATAGATAGATAGTGAAACTCGGATGCAAGTCTTTCCAGGCGATCCGTGACCAGCTCTTTGAAATCAGTAATTAGTGACGGCAGGGTGAATAGCCCGTCGCTATTGGTGTTATTAGCGACGAGTACGGAGGATGCGAGGAAAGCGAAAATGGCGACTAAGACGGCAAGGGAAAGGTTTTGGAATTTGAAGTTGCCCATGAATGAAGGTTGAGACTTGAGAGCAATTGAACTAAATGAATAGTTCGATTCTACCTAAGAGTCACTTTTGCTTTATCCTTTATATATGAAAAGGGAGATCAAGTGGTGGTTGGAAGTCTTTTTTTCTATGAATTGGATGATGCAAATGGATGTCTTAGAAAATCAATGAAGGATGTCCCAATCGAGAAAATTGAATCTTTAAGCTATAAGAAGGGTATGTACCCAACTTTGATGTTTGGGTTAGATTTGCTTGGATTGAGAATACAAGTTAACGTAGGGTAGTTTTAGACTCTAGGTAAGGGCATGTTTATGTATAAGTCCTCTTGCTTATTGGTTTTCTTCTTTCAAAAGAAATACTTCTTTTGTTTTCCATGTCTTACAACACAAGACGAAAGGGTTCCTAGTCTGATCGCTGTCAAAACAATGTCGTAATCACAACAACGTTGGTTTTCAATTTCGTAGGTGTTTTTATCTTTTTTTTTTCTCTTACTCCTTACGATACAGTGATAGGTTGTAACATCACAGTTTTGAATCTTTGTCTTGTCAAAATCAAGTGGATAGTTTTGCTGTTGTTGAACTAGAATTTTGTATCAGCTAATCCAAAATGCTAGCTTGGACCGTTCTGAATTATTTTGTTCACATGTCTTATAACACAGAACTAAAGAGTCCCAGTTTGATCAAAATTGAAACATTGTCGGCAATCACGAATTGTTGGGTTTGTAATCCACTAATCCCACACACTTTTCTCTCTTTTTCTCCCTCCTTACAATGTAGCGTTAAGTTGTAGCATCGTAGTTTCGAATCGTTGTCCATCCAAAATATAGAGGTTAGATATGTTCCTTTTGACTTTCCGGTTAGATATGTTCCTATTGAAGACCAATGTTGTATCGTCTCATCTATTGGAATGGTGCTAATTACTAACCATAAACAACAATTGTCACAAACAAATCTAGGAGACAACACATGGATCGGGCCAAGATGGGAAGCTCAATTTGATTTGGGCCTCATGGAATCCTGTTTTACTGGGCTTGTACCAATTGGTAATCAAATACGCAGAATAAGTACCCCTCCCCGGCGGTCTTCCCTTATAATTTTGACTATTACAAGCATAGGAGTGGAAAATTAGTTTCTTCATCCAAGTGATTGCCGAATGAAAGTTAGCACATTCTGATTTTCTAAGTATATCTTGAATCAAAAAGAGTTATCGTGCGATTACAAAATCAACGAATCATATATCATCGTCTCATAAATAAAATATATTTTGTTGAAATTTCACGACATTGTGATTATCTTTTTGGAGTATTCCATTATATTAATTAAGTGGCTAGAAACTAATATTTGTGAGGACTTGGAAAAGTAGTGAATGCTTAGGAAACAAGGCAAAGGATCAGGAAACAGTGGGTTGGATTGGATACCCTTTTGCCATCCACCACAGAAGCCAAGTTTAACAAGTCAAGATCAACCCCATCTTCTTCACAAAACTACATCCACATACATATAGCAAGAAAGAAACATTTTTCATTTATTTCCCGTTTTATAATTCTCATATCTTAATATTGGTTTACACAAAATCGGAACAATATGATTTGACTTACAACTTGACCTGATCTTTACGAGTCATTCACACTGTTATTTTCTGTGTAATTCATCTGTGTAATTTTTTTGTCCAAGTTTGTTTTCTCCAAAAGACTATAGATGACCTACACTAACAGCTGGCGATCTTCCTAATTTAGAATAACAATAACCATTATGAAAATAGATAAATACTCAATTTTACTCTTCTTATCTTTGCAATATATGACATATTTCTCATATTTGTCAGAAATCAACCACGTGTTTGACATTATTGTCTATATATATATAGCATACCAAACATTATCATAAATTTGAATTTTGTTGTGGAGGTAAATTTTTTGTGATGTCGATCACCCAATTAGGGATTTAATTACATATAATATATAATAAATTGAAAGTAGCAAAGATTGTGGCAATGTGTGATTGACTTTTATGTGAAGATGATGATAATTACTTTTTTTTGTTGTTGTTAATCCCTTTTTTAGGCCGACTAGGACCGCATATATGATTCACGCCTACATAATACATTCACCCCCCTCTTCCCAATCCATTTCTCACTCAATTATGTTGTTTCCTCGTAGTTTCGATGGGGTTTTTTGTGAGTGTTTTTGCTTAGCTGGCATTGCCAAGCGGTAGAGAGTGAGAATGGTGCTATGTTTGTGCGGCGACGAATTCAAGATTGAGGTGATCACGAACGACTAGATCGAATTAAGCAAATTATAATAGTTCATATATCTTTTGTTTTGGAGAGAAACTCGACAAACTAGCTACTAATTAATCGGTGTTTGTGAATAGTTCATATGTATTGAGAAGAGAATAGAGTCGCGGACTGGCTCTCTCGAAGCACAATCTCGTCTATCCCTTTGGTACGCAAGAACTTGAAAACCCTCCACTGAATTTAGATAGGCGATGCTGCGATGAATGTTATAGAGGTCAGCTTCCCCAGATAGATCAGATCCAATTCAAATCCTTGACACCGCCCGCGCTCGGCTTTTCTTTCTGATTGGTTGCTTGTGTTGCGAGCCTCGCCTGTAGGCTGATGTATTTTGGTTGTTCATACCTCCAATCAATAATAAAAAAATCGTTGCTCGATCAAAAAGATTTATTGAAGTCTAAATTGATGGGCGAATTTTACCAATATAAAACGATTGAACCATAACTTTAATATTGCTTACTTTTCTACTACAACCTCTAACAATTCTAATTCATAATATCCATATATATGGTTCGTAGCTAGCTAGTAAAGCTTAGGGTTTTAGTTATGCCATATATATGATCCATACATATACTTCCAAACTCCAATCATAAACATAAATCCATTTGCTGTCAGGTTTACACACGAGAAGGAACCACTTTCTTTGCGCCAAGTAATGAAGTGCTAGCGGCCGCACCGGCCTATGTACATATACGGCGCTCTAGCTAGCTAGCTAATACCTTAAAAGAGCACACAAGATTAGTTTTGAAATCCTGCAAAAAAACAATTCTTTGTTAGTTCCGAGTTCCCACTTGCTGTTGGAAGAGATTCCAACCAAAACTAATACCATCGATGATAAACCATGCACTACTGCTATTCTACTAGCTAGTAATAAAAAGAAACTGTTGAGGCATACTAAGGTTAAAGGGTTTCGTTCAAATTCGAAGTGGTATTGAATCTGAGGTTGACCATCGCTTAATTATCGAGGTTTCCGAAGATAAAGAATGACTGGCTTGAGTTGATTACACCCGAGTGACCATATAGAACTACTTCTATATATGATTAGTGATCCGAATCCGAATGACCATGTATTTAACTCTATCTATTATTGAAGGAACACAAATTAAAGCAGACAATGTTGAAGAGAATGCTATCAATATATATAGAAGCATATGCATTCTCTATCCAATTCATTCTTTGTGGCATCACCATATTTGGGATATACAATGGAGCAATTAATGAGGTGTAACTTATAATTTTATTAAAAAATTAATAAGTGAATGTAGCCAACTTCTGCTTACTCTTACAGATTCTCAATCAATTCCCATCTGCATGATGAATGCTGACCTAAAAATTATTATTCTCTGTTGTGCATATAACATAAAATAAAGCAAAAAATAAGCCAAAATCATAATTAAAATATTTAAAAACCACGTAGAGCCGCCTACCTTCTAGAAGCTGAAACTAATAATTTAAAAAAAAAATTGGGCAAAAATCAGCCCTTTAATTAATTTCTTGATGGGAAAATGAGAAAGTGTAAGTAACACGGCATTTACATTGGTCAATGAAAGATGCTAAAGGACAAAAAAAAAAAGGTGTCAGCTTGCCTAACTTCTCCCTTCCGTCAGTACATGAATCCGCTATTCCTGTTCTCATTAGACCCCGCCGACGGTGGCGCAGCCTCCGTCGGCGCCGCACCGCCCTCCGTCCCGATCCCTCGCTGAAGCAACAGATCGCTGTTGACACCGTCGATGTTAGCATTCTCGTCGCTGTTGCTCCCATTTGCCAACGAGAACAGAAATGGCGACGACTGGTGGAACTGTGACGACTCTTGGTACTGTAACTGGTGGAACAACCCTTCTCCTCCTCCTCCTCCTCCACCGCCGCCTCCCGTGGCGACGGGAGGAGGCTGCGCTGCGTTGTTCGACATTCGATCGAACGGATGGCGGTGCTGCTCGAGCCCGAAGCTAAAACCATTCAGTGACGGAACATTTAGCGACGACCCAAGGCCTCCGGTGACGAAAGGTCCCGCGGGACCGCCGGTGAACTGCTGGACCATGGCGCGGAAATTGCTCGTGTCCGTGCTTAGCAACGTCGTCGGCGTCCTCCTCGACGCCCTCGACCGCTTCCTCGCCGGCTTCGACACCCGGCCGCCTTCCAGCCGGCTCAGAGTGCTGCTACTATTAGCGACGGAATTATGGCCTCCCCAGCGGTTCGAGCCCGCTAGCTGGATCGGGGTGGGCTCGGCCGCGGCCGAGGAGGTGATGGTAGAGGCGGTGGTGACAGCGGTGATATTACCGTCAGAAGAGAAGTTGAGCTGGTTGTGGTGGTGGTAGAAGTGATTAGCCCAATCGTTAGGGTTGGACATGGTCTTGCTCATGGCCGGCGGCAGAGGAGATAGGGTTCTTTTGGCTTCTGGTTTTTGAAGGAAGTGGGAAATGAGAGATGCGGTAAGGAGAAGGTTATATAAAGGTTAGGTGGTGGTGGTGGTTTTTGGTGTACCAAAAATCGGGTCAAAGTAAGCGGAGGGACGAGAAGGGTTGTTCATCTCTCCTTTCTCTTCTTATGTCTCTATCTCGTAGACCCATCAATGACTCCAAAATGGGTTGTCACGCCGGTCAGCGTGCCACCGATTGTACCTGGTTCAACGGTCATAAAACTGGTGTGACAACATCGGTATGGCCGGCATGATCGATATACGAATCTCTAAGTAAAATAACCTTATTTTAGTGACTTTAATTGTTAAAAATAATTTATTACTTATTTTATGAGTATAAATGTTAAATATTGATATTATTTGTTGGATTCAAGTATAAATGTTTAGGTATTGACGTTAAATGTCATGTTTAAAATGAGTATTTATAATTTTATTTGTAATATTGACCGGCATGAACCGACACAAACCGGTATGTGCCACCGGTCGAACCATTCCACTTGCTAAACCGACACACTGGCATAAACCGGTTTGACAACCTTACCAAATACATGAAAGTTAAGTTGGCATGTGGTGAGTGCCCACCAATTCTTGATGGCGGAGGCACAACTTTTTTGGAATTGAATATCTCTGAGGTTGATTTACATAAATGTTACTGATGAATTGGTGATTCAATTTCGATAACTAGTGAAGTTCTAACTTTCGTCCTGTTAATAAGATTTTACGCTCTACTATTACTCATTTGAATTATGTGCAAATCGATGTAAGAGATCTGATCATATAAGTTACGCGTGGTCCTTTTTTAAAATTAATACAAATCAACTGTCACGTTAAAAGTCCTTGACGTACAATTTTAATGGAAAAAATAATGATAAACTGGATGTAATTACTATATATTATATTTCAACCTAGTTGTCTACTATCAAAGACTTTTAGGCAAAATAAGGGATCAAAAAGTGGATAGGGTACTCCTATTGGGCATTAAAGGAGTATGTGTGGTTCAATTAATGAGGCTCATACACCCTACAAGAAAAATGATATGGAACCCTCCAACCTTTTAAATTATCAAATTAGATAAAATAGTTATTAGAAAGATTAACCGAGCATTTGACATGATAGAACATGTTTTAACTGATTGAGTATCGATCTTTCCGTTAGTCGAAATATTAAATACTATCATTTATCCACATAATATAACTTGTGCTATGTATGTCTACCTTACAAATCTTTCGTCAAACTTGTATATCTTTAGTCAAGCTAAATGACTCTAAGTTGCCAGTCTAATCTCACTTAATTTCATCATTAATTTTCATGGTGGTGGTGGCTGTATATTGCCGACGCCAGCTCTTTGACTTTTGGGTGGGGTTGGTGGCTGTATATTGACAAGATAATCTTAATTAGGGAGGCGCTTGTTTATCATTATTTTATTTGTTTAGCTTATTATATATCATTTTTCCATGTATGGTAACAGTAATGTTTTTGATATGCTCGATATATATTTGTGGTAAGAGGAAACAGCCTAGTACTTTCTCATTCATATATGTGCAGTGGAGAGTAATTAAGTGGATGTTTTTGGTGACCATTATATAGACGATAATTCTCGTCCATCATATATAGATAACAAAGCTTATGCTATATAATGTTCATGAGATGACAACAAAAGTGAAACATCATATATTGTGATTTATGTTTACAGTTTTTTCCCTCAGAAATTAATCTCATAAAAAATCTTCGAAATTAATCATGATACATTAGTGATGCCACGAACTCATCGACATTCCTCTCAGAACTCCCACCATCGGCGACAGCCTCTCGTGCCGATTTCTTCCACTTCTCTGAATTCCTCACGATCTCCTCCCGACTATCCCCTTCCATCACTTCCTTGATCCGTCGCCCTATCTCCTCCTTCGTCACCACCCCACTCTCCTTGTCAACCCTTCCACGCGCTCCAACCCGCCACACGTCAGCCACGAACTTGGCGTTTGTCGGCTGGTCTCCCCAAACCGGCAACGCCACCATCGGCACCCCGAGGCAGAGTGCCTCCATCGTCGAGTTCCACCCGCAATGTGTCAAGAAGCACCCAACGGAGCGGTGGGCCAGGACCTCAACCTGTCTGCACCAAGTCACCACGAGTTGGCTTGGTGAGACCACTTCGGAGAGGAAGTCAGGCGGGAGTTTATCCTGTTCGGATTCGCGAACCACCCAAACGAAAGGGTGGGAGCTGAGTTGAAGCGCCCGGGCGAGTTCAGCAGTTTGGGTTTTGGAAATGTCGGATGTGCTCCCCATAGATGTGTAGATGACCGAACCAGGAGGTTTCGAATCGAGCCACTGAGTGATAGATGTTTGTGATGTACCATCTGGATGGAAGAGGTTGAGCCCGTATTCCGATCCTGTCCCAGACAGGTCGAACGATTCTTCGGTGCCTAGATAAGCGGATGGGATCGTCGGGCCAATCGGCTTAAGTGGAATCGATTGATTTGCCATCCACTCAAGTAGCTAGTATAGTATGGTAGAAAAAGCGACAATGAAATCATTAAAGCATGTCATTCTAATTTCTAATTAACATCAACCCAAAAAAAACTTACCTTATCTTCCAATCTATAGAACGTGTTGCAAAACGCCCAATCGGCTTCCCTGACGGTGGAGAACTGTCCCACCAGCATCTCGAGCGCCACCGGATAGCTCTCCGGATTGGAAACTAACGACGGGAGTTCATCCGTCGCTAATAATACCGTCGGCAATAATCCCTCCACCGCAATCAAACCACTCTCGTCCACCGGCGCCGGCGGAGCCTCGAGCCTCCCTTCCATGATGTTCAAGTACACGGTATTAACAGCCATGGGCTGCGTGAAAAAGGCCGCCCCCACCATCCCCAGCTCTTTCGCCACGTGGAGGGCCCACGGCAGGATCGAGTCGTAGACCAGGCAACACGGACCTGGAGTATTGCCTGCAGGTCCGCGCAGCCTGGTCACAAATTCACGCAGTCCTTTCTGGACGAGGCTGCGGAAATTTTCGAGGAAATGGTCGCCCCACTTGAGCCCGTCGTCGGAGAAGAGCTCCACGGCGACGGAGCCCACCGCGGAGCCCTGCATGATCAGCTTTTTGTCGGTGAAGGTGACGAGGGTGACGGCGAGACCCTTAGCGACGAGCTTTTTCGAGAACTGGAGGGCCGGGTTGATGTGGCCCTGTGCTGGCCACGGCATCACGATGACGTGTGGCCGCCGGTCGGTCGTCGTGGAAGGCTTTTGTGTCGTTTCGTCGCCTTTATTGTGCTTTAGCGACGGATCGGTCATTTTTTTGGCGACGGATAGAGGGTGGCTAATTGTATGATTGAGCTCTGTGTGAAGTCACATTCACGAGGAAGGGATATATTATATATATATACCACCGTAACAGGGTAATCAAAGATCTATGATGGTGAAGATGATCACTGAGTTTCGGCTAGGTTTGTCTTCTTTTGGTCAAAGGTGACGACTGAAAGGGAACTTGCTTGTGGTGACCAAGTCTCGTTGAAGGTGATACAAATGGAAGACGTGCGGTGGATTCTTTTCCTTGAGGCATAATTAAACTCGATGGAAATGGACACCTTGTGGCTTACTCGAGATGTTGTATTGTTGGCTGGCTAATTGGTCTGGCTTTTTGGTTTTATCCGAAATCGGACGGTCGAATTCGGATCGAGATTGGATTAGGATTGGCTAGCAAACAATACAACCCTATTTTCGGGCTTAGATTTGAGGTAAAAAATCGTTTGGGACCGGATCTAAAACCGGATAAGAGAACCCAACACCAAAACTTAACCAACTCCTCACCCTTTGAGACCACAGACCACTCAAATTCTCACAAGACCAACTATCGAACTAAACTAACCCATAGTGATCATCAAAATGTGAGTGCCGTTAAAGATTCATTGTGCATTTGCAGTCGAACACCAGCAAACAATGCTCTTAGTTAGTGGTGGCTAATATAATATTTATCCGTCGCTAAAAGTGAAATTGTAGTGTTGAGCACCATCCAGATGGAGCATGGCCTCTGCACCGCTCTAATATGATATAGAAGCCATCTCTTTCCCAAGAAAACAACGATGGAAACTGTAAATAGAAGGAGCCAAAATCGCTCTTCGTCTGTTTTCAAATCACTATGTAATTGTTTTTGTCTTTTGATTGATTGTGACGATTCTGAAAACGAGTTTGTTCATGTAGATTACGACGTTGATGGTAAAGTAAATTGCAAATTCAATTACGATAAGATAAAGCAGGAATAACTTATATATGGTGCTTGAATCAATAGGAGTCCCGTCATTATATAACAGAAAAAGTGATCAACAAGTAAATAGTTTCAATTCTACAAATCGTATTGATTTAAGCAATGTGACAACACTTAATTTTTTTGGTTGATGAATAACACTTCTATAAATGGTAAATGAAGTGAAAAGAACATAAGTTGATTACATTATACAGTAAGACCAAATTATTTAAGGGATATAGAATCACACTTAGTAGATCGATAAGCACTCATATTATAAAGGAGAAGGATGTGTCTAACGACTACGGTCACGATTAAATCTTGGCGTGTCGTGTTCAGAGAAGGATGTGTCTCACGGCTTAGGTGGTGCAATCTTGGAGGAGATCCGATTGGCGGTGTCTTCTTCTCAGCTTTTCTCGCGCACTTTTACTCCTTACAAGTCTGACCAAGCTGGCTATTAAATGGCGAACAATACTCTTTCATCGACACAGTTCAACTATTTGTCGACTATCGCGTTTGGTTGCTTACTATTCTTTCACTTTTTATCTACAATTATCTATAAAAAAAAGAATAAAGTTGAATGAGTTGTTTGTTAAAAAGGTCCAAAACAAGGGCCAAATAGAAAAGGATCACTAACGCGAGAAATAAAGTTTAGGGGGCAAAGTGAAGTTTCTCAAAATTTTCAGGTCATAGCAAAATCCCAATCTCCATTCTCTCCATTTTGCAGTTCTCTTTCCATCTTGCTTCAAAAACCAGTTCGTCGCTTTCCCGCGGATTCTCCCCTTCTTCGGCTTCCAATTGGGTCGCCCTAATTCCGCAAATCGCTTCTGGGTACTCGCGACATCAAATCAGAGATCCATTTCCGTCTGAATTCGCCTATTCGTCGGTCGCAGAAACTCGAATTCAGTTGCTTCTTAAGCTCCCATGGCTGCGGACAGCAACTGACCAACGTCGCGGCTACCTTCAGAAAAGGGAGTCAATCCCTTAACGTATACCCGAGTTCCATTTACACTCGGTAACTCTTCTTCTTCAATTATTGCTTTCCTTTTGGGATTCTGTTTTCACGTTCTCCGTGCGGAGAGTGATTTGGTCGCCATGCGGCCTGTTCTAGGGTTTAGCTGATTCATTCCCACCTTGGCCTGGTTAGTTGACAATGGTAGGATATCTGAGGGATTGATACAAAAGGGTATGATATGTTAACTCTACGAGAAGATGAGGAAATGGCACCTACTGTGGATCAGGTACCAATTGAAGATGGTGACTGTACTGGTTCTCCCAAAAGGGCCGTTCTTCCATTGTTTGACGCTGCTGGTCCAGACTTTGAGCCAAGCAATGGGATCGAGTTCGACTCACATGAAGCAGCCTATACATTTTATCAAGAGTATGCGAAATCTATGGGGTTCACCACGTCAATTAAGAATAGTAGAAGGTCCAAGAAATCGAAGGAGTTCATTGATGCTAAGTTCGCCTGTTCAAGGTATGGAGTTACTCCGGAATCAGAAAGTGGGAACAGTAGGCGGTCAAGTATGAAGAAGACGGATTGCAAAGCCAGCATGCATGTTAAGAGAAGGGCAGGAGATGGTAAATGGATTATTCATGAATTTGTTAAGGAGCATAATCATGAGCTTTTGCCAGCTCTAGCTTATCATTTCAGAATTCATCGGAATGTTAAGTTAGCGGAAAAGAACAACATTGACATCTTGCATGCAGTGAGTGAAAGAACAAGGAAGATGTATGTTGAGATGACTAGGCAATCTGGTGGGTATCGAAATTTCAGCGATTTCCAGATTGAAATGAATGGAGAGTCTGAGCAAGGAGGTCGTCACTTGGCTTTGGATGAGGGAGATGCCCAGGTACTACTTGAATATTTCAAGCGTGTCAAAAGGGAGAACACAAACTTCTTCTACGCGATAGATTTGAACGAGGAGCAGCGTCTGAGAAACTTGTTCTGGGTTGATGGGAAAGTTCGGAATGATTACACCAGTTTTAATGATGCTGTTTCTTTTGAGACGTTCTATGTAAAATATCATGAGAAGTTGCCATTTGCCCCCTTTGTTGGGGTGAACCATCATTCTCAGCCAATATTACTTGGGTGTGCATTAATCGCAGATGAATCAAGATCAACATTTGGATGGTTGTTGAGAACATGGCTTAGGGCAATGGGTGGAAAATCACCGAAAGTTATAGTCACTGACCTCGGCAAAAACTTAAAGGCAGCTATTGAGGAAGTCTTACCCAGTACCCGTCATTGCTTTTCTCTATGCCATATACTGGAAAAGGTCCCTGAAGCTCTGTCTCTTGTGATAAAGAAGAATGAGAAGTTCTTATCAAAATTCAAGAAGTGCATATTTAAATCATGGACAGAGGAACAGTTTGATATGAGGTGGTGGAAGATGGTCAGCAGATTTGAGCTACAAGAAGATGAGTGGATCCGAAATTTGTATGATGATCGTAAGCGTTGGGTGCCTACGTATGTTGGTGATACTTTTCTAGCTGGGCTATCTGCAACTCAACGTAGCGAAACTATTAATTATTTCCTTGATAAGTATATTTCCAGGAAAATGACCCTGAAAGAGTTCATGAAGCAATATGGAACAATTCTTCAAAATAGATATGAAGAAGAATCTATTGCGGACTTCGATACCTTGCATAAACTACCTGCCTTGAAATCTCCATCTCCTTGGGAACGACAAATGTCGACAGTTTACACACATACGATATTCAAGAAGTTTCAAGTAGAGGTTTTGGGTGTGGTTGGTTGCCATCCTAAAAGGGAAGGTGAAGATGGAAGCACGGTGACATACAGAGTTCAGGACTGCGAGAAGGATGAAAGTTTCTTGGTCTTGTGGAATCAAACAAACTTGGAAGTTTCTTGTATGTGCCACTTGTTCGAGTACAAGGGTTTCCTTTGTAGACATGCATTGATTGTTCTCCAAATATGTGGTCTCTCAAGCATTCCTCCTCGATACATTTTGAAACGGTGGACCAAAGATGCGAAGACCAGGGAACAAACGGAAGGAGGAGAGCATCTGATAACTAGGGCGCATCGCTATAATGAACTATGCAAGTTAGCCATTGAGATGAGTGAGGAAGGGTCGCTATCAGAGGAGAGTTTTACCATTGCTTACAGAACTCTAGTAGAGACTTTGAAGAATTGTGTGAATACAAATAATTGTAATAATAGTGCATTTGAATTTAGTGGCAATGCTCAAGCCCCTCATGAAGTAGAGGTAAACCATGTAAATGTTTCTACCAAGCCAAGTAAGAAGAAGAATCCTATCAGAAAAAGGAAGGTGAGTTCTCTCTACTATTTACTCCAAATCTGTTGATGATCAAATGTGTTATGCCCTTCAGGTTTTATTATTCACAGTGTCAAAATCTGAACTGAAAAGTTATTTAGGAATTTCTTCTCTCATTTCAGGTACAATCGGATTCAGAAGCTATGGTCATGGAGGCACAAGATGAGATGCAGCAAACTGTACGTCCTGTGCCATTGATGTCATTTCTGCGTCACTATACTATACCTGTGGTCGTCAATATGGGTATTTATGTACAGTTGATTTATAATGTACTGGTGTCTTCAATATGGATAGGAAACTCTAAGTTCGGATGGGGTTCCACTTAATGGTTATTTTGTTGCTCAACAGGTAACATTGCTTGGCATTCTGGTATCTTTCCAATTACTATTATTTTCCCGTATCATAATGACCAACATTTTAAGCAAATATTTTTTTGTAGGTACAACTAAACTTGATGGATCCGCCTCCAGATGCTTATTTTGTCAGTCAGCCAAGCATGCAGACACTGGTATGTCATACTTGATAGTCTATTTCTGAAATGTTGAAGGGTACCTCGATGATATTGATGGTTCTGAGATCTGGGAGCTGGGTTTTGCTTTCTACTTTTCAGGGACCACTAAATTCAATACCCTTGAGCAGTGATGGATATTTTACCGGACACGGTCTGGTATGTCACAACTCGTATGTTAGATACACAAATCTAAACAAAACTTCCAGTCTTAACAAGCTGTCTCTGATTCTTCTCCATTCATCTAGGGCTCATTTGATTTCCGGAATCCAAGTGCTTTCAGCTACAGCTTGCAGGTGAGCTGCTGGATCTTGTATCAACATGTCACATTCACAATTTCTACGAAATGGGATCCTTAATTCCTGTTTTTTGTTATGCCATCCCTTTTCCTGATTTGCAGGATGATTCTCATTTGAGATCTTCTTCACAGTTGCATGGAAGCTCTTCAAGACATGCATAATGGATCAGAGATATGTCCAGATGCTAACTGGTTCCCTAGTTTATTGACTTGTTACCTGAATTTCAACTGTTAATTGTTTAATTAACTGGTGGAAATAGGTCCTTTGTAAGGTAATTTAATCATTTAGTACCTCTGATCGTAGATATTGAACACTTAACACCCTTAGGACATCAATCAACTGAGTTATCCTGTGCATAAGGTTGTCATTGTTGTCAGCGATCACGTCTCTGTAAAAACTCCGACCCTTGTGATGTTTTCATGAATTCGTTTTCTCTGTAGTAAGAAAGAAATCTGGGAAGAGAAATTTGTAGCATCGCTTGCAAGTAGCAGGTGAAGCTGGAAGAGAAATCCGACATCCTGGAGAAGCAGATATCGTTGATTTACAGCTCCATCTGATTCATGTGTTCTGTAGAATGTAGATTAATCTTTTGTGATGTATACATGTGGTCATCCAGTTCATTAAATGTATCTTACATGTGATTAACATGTGAATCTGCCTCACCATGTTCTAACTCGTAATTAACTGTGCAAGTGCTACTTTCATATCTCAACTAATTTGACTTCATTTGTAGATTTCATATTTGTTTCCTTTGAGAAGAGAACACAGATTTCAAGAAAGGAAAAAGGACTCGCAACAAACATTAGGTAGTGGAATTTAGTTTTTTTGTTTTTGTCTATTCCTATAATGGTCAATTACATACAAGTTCAACGAAGTTTCAAAATCAATAAATCATCCAATTTTGAGTTTTGGACAAAGTTGTCTCCCAAGTTTGAGATTGATAAACATAATACTTGCTTCATCCATTTTCCTCTTGATTATGGTCAAGATTAGAGTGTCAAATCATCCAATTTAATTGCAAAAAGGGTTGCATGAACTCTTTGAGAAGTTACTCCTATAGTGAACTATGATGATTACCAATAATGTGAACTCAAATAGGGCAGTGAATTGGGTTTTATTTGATCAGACTAAACTTCAAATTAGTCGTTTATACTAGTTAGTCATAGCTATTATTGATTTCATTTAGTGAACACACAATTAATTACAACTTGGACAACAAAATTCCGCGTAAATAGACGGTTAGTTGTTATGTTAGATATTCTTCGAACTTTATCCACAAACTTATCGAAAATGAAAGTTCAGTGATCCATTTTGTTATGGCTTTAAAGTTTGAAGACCATTTGTGTATTTATGTATGGTTGACCCAATTTCTGTATAATGCCAGTCTCTCTCAACTTACTTTCTCTGTTTCTTTCTGGCTGTCAAAAACCTTCTCTTTTGTCAGTTTTTGGGAAAATATTCTCTGGCTTCAACTTCAACAGTTTCTTCTCCACCATTTTCCTTTCTTAAGGATTTCTTCTGGTCTCTCTCTATCTGTTGTTGGTCTGCCCCCCCGGCTGGAGCTTTTCTCCATTTCTGTAGGGGGACATGTAGAGCTTTCGTTTCAGCTTCACACCGTCTCTGCATTTTGCCTTGCGAAAAATTTCCGTTTCTTTTCTCTCATTTTCTCATTAATGCTGACAAAACGAGAGACTAAGTAAAACCCACTTCCCCATTCTCCATCCGTTTTGGGGTTTATTGGTTTCAGACTGCACAGAATAGAAAGTTCAGTTCTTTCTGTTCTTTGCTTCCATTTTTGTCTCCTAGGACAGTTCCTTTGGTTTTTAGGGTTTTGGAGCTTTTCTAAGCTCTGGTATTGAGCAATTATGGTGAGGAAGCATGGATGGCAATTGCCAGCACACACGTTTCAGGTACTGAAATTTTCTTTGCTTCTCTCATTTCTTCACAAGTTAAGAATTTTCTCGTTCATTTTCAGTTTCCATTGGATTCCTTTTCCTTCTTTCCAGTGTTGGGTTTGCCTTTGACGAGCTTTGTTAAAATTGTATTCATTTGCTTTCGATCATGGTTAGGCAGGTCAATTCAGTTGTCCTGTCTTCTCTCCGCCCTCTGGAATGAGGCTGATTGCTAGGAATGCCATTTAAGAGGAAACATGGATGATATCAAGTAGCAGCAGAGCAGGATTCCTGGGTTTCTAGTTGTCTTATTTTCTTGCCGCGCCTTCTGTTTAGGAAAGAAGTAGATTTTGGGGGTTTTTTTCCCCCTTATGGAGGTGTTGATTGCAGATGGGCTTTTGTTTTTGGGGCTCGTTCCCAATATTAACCTTGGCCCAAGATTAGCAGAAAAGTATTGTATTTGCGTATACAATAATCTAATCTACAACCCAATCATCAAAATATTGGCTCTTTTTCCTTTATTTATTTGTTGGGTTTTTTTTTTGTCAAAAATATTCTTATCAGGGAATAGTTAGATACGAATTGAAAACACATCAGTAATAATACATATAAGAGAAAGAAACGGCTATCAACGATTAGTTGAATTATCAAAAAGAAAACTTTTTTTCGTCATGCAACGGACATTTTTTTTATACATATACGGAATGAACAATATCCATGACTTTTACCATACAATAGTGAAAATTTTGGAACTAACCATACTGAAGCATAGAAGCAAATCATTGCTACTAAGGGAAGTCCTTGAAAATATAATCTCTGCTCCTTTTCGGCATAGGACTAATCACATTAATGTTGATGAAACTAATTGCATTTTCAGTCTCATCATTTTTAACAAACAAGAGAATAATTTATTTATTGGTTGAATTATGTTATCCTTTATTAATTACTAGCTTGTAACCCGACCCGTTGGTCGGAGGAGCTGAGCGGAATATTGAATTATTGGGATAACCCGTAGATTCAACCATTAAGCTAAATTGGTCTAATGGTGAGTACCGCCTAGCATATCCCTAATAATCATACCAAAGTGAATATATTGGAACATAAACAGTACATCAAAAGTTGGTACAACCATGAAGTTAGACCATTAAAAACATACCAATGAAATTGAATAGCATCGAAAAACTTCAACTTCATTATATAATTACATGAGATCAGAAAGAGAACACCATTAATTTGATTTATAAAACTTTCATCTTGTCGTCATTGTGCTTTCTGGTTTTTGTCAGGCCATGATAAAATCTAAGGAAATCAAGAACGAACAACACGATTTGGGATAGGAACCGCCGTTGTCGTATTCCTAGAGAATGGTGGTAAACACGGACTCACCTGCCAAACTGGTTTGGATTGAGATTTTTATCAGGTATCAGGGAACCATGTGATTATAAATTAGACTTGATCAAAACGGGCCAAAACTTAAAATTCAGCCTGTTTGACCGACCCATGCAAAATTCTAATTATTCGTTACTTTTAAACTTTCTATTTGAAAATAAAAAATAGTGAAAGAAAATAGATGACTGCAATTCGCCATTTGCACATCACTTATTCGGGAATAAAACCATAGAAATTCAAAAGAAACTGAAAATGTTTAGGATCGTTTTAATGTTTAAAATAACCAAATAGATCTTTCTGTTTAGTTTTTTACTAACAAATACCAAACGATTCCCTATAAAATACACTATAATTTTATCATTATGATATCAAATAATTATATAATATATATTTGAAATGATAAAAATTGGACTAATTGGGTTGGTCGAGATTGAACCATTGAATAACTTTAAACTACATTATATTTTAGCCACTAAAATATAAAATAATATAATAATATATATTATGCTAGAGAAAATAGCTTGTTTTAGAATGTCAAACCAATGATGTTCATTTGTTTTACTTGATGGCCAAATCCGGTGTAGGTCAGGCCCATTCAACTCTTTTATTTTATGGTTAGCGGTTAGCCCTTTAGATACCATGCATTAGTTTATTGTTAATTTTTTTTTATTTTTAGCATAAAAAGAAGTATTGTTTTTGCCTTTTCATATATATTTGATCACCACGGAGAAATACAAGGGCTTAAAGAAAAAAATTGACACTCCTGAACCCGTTTAAATCCGCATGTGTACGGTAAGTTGGCCCGTTCCACAGAGGAAAGAGAAAAAAATTAACACTACCTATTCTACCCTTCCTACAAACGCTCATGGAGCAGGGAATTTGAAATTGGGGGAAGAGGTTTTTCCTCCCTGCTATTATATGTTTTTGATTTAAAAGGATATTACAAATGTACTTAGTGTGATTGGTTATGTTCCTTGCTTTTCTTTAAAATGGACATGGTTCGAGTCCCAGTACGTGTCTTTTTAATGAATAAAAAAAAGTAATTGTGAAGACCAAAATGTCCTTCCTACTTTCACTCTCGTTGCAGGAAATTTGAAATGGGGCTCCCGTTTTTCCCTTCGGTGTATTATATTATGTGTAGATGTAGAAAATATTTTCCCCCTGTTAATCACTAAATAATATATCTAAACAACACTGTGAGATGAAGGTCTACCTAAACAAACCACCCAATCAATAACCTGTAAATAAGAATATTAAACCAACCCCAAAAAATATATATAATTAATTTCCTCCCTTCACTAACAACATAGTTGACAAAATTTAAAGGCCCCAAAACAGAACAAGTTGCAGGCGCCAGCACTTGGTGACAAATGCATCGCAATTAACGCTGAAATATGATTAATTATTGACTTAATTATAATAATGAGACCGACGAGACCATACTAAAACTGATGAAAACGGTTCTTTTACATTCCTCTCCCAGCTTCCCGTCCTAATTCGAGCAACGATGAATCGATACTGTCATTAGCTTCCACCATCATGGCTGCAGCCCTTATTTCCCAGGTCCAGAAAGAGCTGGTTGACTTCGCCATTAAAGAGATTAAGCAACACGGGAAGCTTGTGATAGACACAGAAAGAGACATCGAGAAGCTCATATCCACTTTCACAGCCATCGGAGCTCTGCTGCTGGATGCAGAGGAGAAGGAATTGAAGAATGAAAGCATCCGAGACTGGCTGAAGAAGCTCAAGGACGTGTCCTATGAGATCGATGATGTGCTGGACGAGTGGAAAACCGACATCCTCAAGCGTCAGCTCGACGGAGACGATAATGATGCTGACGGCGGTGGCTGTTTGGAGGTGAAGCTGCTTCAGATCTCTGATTTTCTGAAACGAGTATGCCCTTTCCTCCCTACTTATTGTTTCTCTCCTAACGAAATTGGTCTTCGTTATGATATTGGCTTGAGGATGAAAACATTAAATCAACGTCTAGACGATATAGACAAGGAGAAAAAATTTCACAATTTAACTCCCAAGCAGGGGGCTTCATATTCAAGTTTGCCAACTAGTTCCGTTATCGATTCCTCTGACTTGAAAGTCAGACAAGGAGAGTTCGAAATATTGCAGAGCAAGTTATTGGATGATAGCCATGATCAATTGGGTGTGAGAAGTATCTCTATCCAAGGCCTCGGTGGGTTTGGGAAGACCACATTGGCCAAAATGTTATACAATGATAAGAAAGTGGAAGATCATTTCGGCAAAAGGGTATGGGTCTGTGTTTCTACTGATTTTGTTCAAGAAACAGTCGCGAAAGCCATACTTGAATCTTTCAATCAATCTGCTTCAAAAGACAGTTCATTATCATACATGTTGGAATGTATCAAGTCTCTTATGGAGGTCAAGAAGTTTCTTCTAGTTCTTGATGATGTGTGGGAAGATAGTGAAAGCAAGTGGAAAGAACTCATAAGTTCTGTTTCTCACGGATTACCAGGAAGCAAAATCTTGGTGACTACACGAAAAGAGGGTGTTTCTCAAGTGTTTCGTTGCATCAAGAAAGATATCTTTCCTTTACAAAAGATATCTGATGGTGAATGTCGGACTATTTTCACACAAATTGCATTTTATGGATGGAGCGATGAGGAGAGAGAACGTGTAGAAGAACTATGTGAAAAAGCAATAAAAAAGTGTTCTGGTTCACCGCTTGCGGCAAAAGTTTTGGGAGGGGTACTACATGTGAAAAAATCTAAAAGGGATTGGAAGCAGCTTCTGGGAAGTGAAATGTGGCGGATAGAGAAAGGAAGAGACGAAGTTATTGCTCCTCTAGCGTTGAGTTACTATGATTTGCCTCCGGCGCTTAGACAGTGCTTTCAGTTTTGTTCTGTATTTCCGCAGGATTACATAATGGAGAAGGACGAATTGATTAAGTTGTGGATGTCACAGGGTTTTCTAAAAGCAACAACGAACCAAGATATGGAGGAAGTCGGTGAAGAGTACTTTCAAATGTTAGTTATGCGATCATTCTTCCAAGATTTGGAAAAGGAGCTGTGTTGGGATAAGGAATATTTATTTTGCAAAATGCATGATTTGGTTCATGATTTTGCGCGGCTTACAACCAAGAACGAGTGCATCAGCATCGAAAAGCAAGATGCAAATAGCTCATTACCCTTGATCGACAATGAAGTTCGTCATTTTATGGTAAAAGACCTGAGTAGCGAGGAAGTTACAAAACTGATAGGATCCATCGGATGTTCGCACCTCTCTTTAACAAGGCGTAATAATTATCTACGGAGCTTCATAGCAAGAAGGTGTGGAGGTGACATCGAACCTGATGCATATGCTCATCTGCGAGGCATAAGGTCGTTGGTACTCTATGAGCAATGTGGTCTGGAAGAAATACCATCAACAATCATGCAGCTAATTCATTTGAGACATTTGGATTTATCTTTTAACAGATACTTGAAGGAGTTGCCGGAGGAAATATGCGAGTTGTATAATCTAGAGACTCTGCTCCTCAATGAAAATGTGAGCTTGAAGATGCTCCCTAGTGGAATGGGGAATAAGCTGGTGAACTTAAAGCATCTCGAAAATTGCAGCGTCCCAGCGGTGCTCCCCAGATCAATGGTCAGGTTGGCTAATTCCCTAAAGACATTAACCCAATTTAATGTAGTGAAGCTGCAGGATAAGGAGGTAGCTACCAATATTGGTGATCTAGAGTGCATGAACCATATCCAGGGATCCCTTATAATAAGCGGGTTAGGTAAGGTAGCGAATTGCGAGGAGGTGAAGCGTGCACAGCTCGCCAAAAAACAATCTTTGACTTGGTTAATGCTGGATTTCGACGGGGGAGAGGAAGAACAAGTGTTGGAAGCCATAAGGCCATCATCAAGCTTGGAAAGCCTATACATAGGAGAGTACAGGGGAGTGAGCATATTCCCTAGCTGGTTACTGTCACTCTCCAACTTAACATCCCTAGAATTCAATGGGTGCTATCAAGTGGAGCATCTTCCCCCTTTGGGCGTCCTGCCCTCCCTCGAAGAGCTTAAATTGGAAGCCATGTTTAGAGTGAAGAAGGTTGGGGTTGAGTTCTTGTGGGAGACTAGTACTGTGATACAGCAGCAGCTGCAGAAGAAGAAGAAGATGGGTAACAACAACAAAGGCCGTGATATTATTACTGCATTCCCCAAGCTCACGCTGCTTTGTTTTGGGGAGATGAGTGATTGGAAAGTGTGGGATTTAGAGTGCGATGATCAGGAAGCCGGAATGTTGATCAGCTCGACCACAGTCATGCCCCGCCTGCGTCATTTGGAGCTGTCATGGTGCGAGAAGCTTGAGAAGGTGCCGGATGTGCTTCTCCGGAAAACCACTCTGGAGCGGCTGGTAATGTACTACAGTGGCGGGCTGGGGAATTACAGGTTCGAACCCAAGAATCCCAAAATGGTGCCGGATGAGGTGTGGGACAAAATCTCTCACATCCCCACCATTAGCCTCGAAGGAGTGGACATCCGAACAAGATTCAAGAGCCAGATAGGTACTTATTAAATTCCATGCCAGTACCTACCTAACCTAGCTGCTAAGTAGTAGATTATATACTATCATTACTATACTTTTTTTATTTATACATTTAAAAAAAAGATCAAGTTAAAATCATTATCTTCTTATTCCCAAGGTGTTTTTTTCCCCCTACTCCTATACTCTTATGTCACCATACGTTCAATTTTGCTCTTACAGTGAAGTGTTTAGGCATATTTTCCATGTTCTACACATAAAAGTTATCATAAGCTCCTTTTCTCCAACTATCTAGGAGACGTTTCATATTTTAGTTCATATATGATTAAATACAATTTATATATTATTACCTGCAATATTTACAATCTCATCAAGCATTACGCAAAGGTTCCGCAAGATATATGTTAATATTACGTAGTAATTTAATAAAATGCGAGACTTATCCGTAACTTGATTTTATTATCAGACCACATTGTATTACAGAAATTATCATTTAAATTACTTTGTAAATTAAATGATTTTGACTAAATTATTAAATGAGTGGAGGAAGTTTTAATACAGAATTAGAACTTTCTTCCCATCCGAAGCACGGTACCTTGTTAGTTTGGATATATGAATGAGTTTCTTGTTCCGCATAATTGCTATTGCATCGTGAAATCGCAGATGCCATGTCGGGAATCGGCTGCTCTAACAGCAAACCGAAGGAGGAAGAAACAGGACATGATGATGATGACGACGACGACCATCACGATGAAGAAATACGGTAATTAAAGTTTGATTAAGTAGTGCTCTCTGCTTCTTCTTGTCTCTCAATCCCCGCCCCATCCTCTCCTCCCTCTTTCAGTGGCGACAATGTCAGCTTCATTCATTATTATGTTTGTTCGACTGTTTGCAGTTCGGAGTGAGCAGAGCAAGAGCAACGCACTCATTCGTTCTTCCGCCCAATCACCTCCGCCCATCTCCGCTAGCAGCTGCCACCCGCACCCGGCTACAGTTTCATTTATCATTTTACAACACAGCTTTCATTTCAGATTGACGCTTGAAGTACTGTGATAACAATTTGCGTGAATCGTTTAAGACAACAATAAGAGTTTGCAAACAGAACCTCAGAGGAAGTCTGTCTGTTGTATGACTATGCGTGTTTGTATGTTTGTTTTGTGCCGTACTTTACCAGAGCTGCTCATCTAGTGGTATATCAAACTCTCTCCTTCTTCATCTGTAGCATGCTGCTCTCTAGTCTCTATGTCTCGTTGTTAAGCGTCTTGTTAATTTCTCTTTTCTGTTTGGATTTTCCCTTCTTGACTTATGTTGGGGAAACCAGAAGGGAAAAGCAGAGCTTTTGTGCCTGTAACTGTAAGTATTGCCAATAAATTGATCAATGTAAGCCCGCGTGCATGTTTTCAGAACAGGGACCATCATCGCATGGTTGAATTCGGTAGCAAATATCTCATCCAACACATTTGCAGGTCTACACCTAACCAAGAATATTAAACCGACTAATCAACGACTACAAACAACCTTTTGACCAAAGGCCCGAAAGAGAACACCTGGTTGGCAGTACTTAGTGACAAATGCGTCAAGATTATGGTCAAGATTAGAGTGTCAAATCATCCAATTTAATTGCAAAAAGGGTTGCATGAACTCTTTGAGAAGTTACTCCTATAGTGAACTATGATGATTACCAATAATGTGAACTCAAATAGGGTAGTGAATTGGGTTTTATTTGATCAGACTAAACTTCAAATTAGTCGTTTATACTAGTTAGTCATAGCTATTATTGATTTGATTTAGTGAACACACAATTAATTACAACTTGGACAACAAAATTCCACCTAAACATACGGTCAGTTGTTATGTTAGATATTCTTCGAACTTTATCCACAAGCTTATCGAAAATGAAAGTTCAGTGATCCATTTTGTTATGGCTTTAAAGTTTGAAGACCATTTGTGTATTTATGTATGGTTGACCCAATTTCTGTATAATGCCAGTCTCTCTCAACTTACTTTCTCTGTTTCTTTCTGGCTGTCAAAACCTTCTCTTTTGTCAGTTTTTGGGAAAATATTCTTTGGCTTCAACTTCAACAGTTTCTTCTCCACCATTTTCCTTTCTTAAGGATTTCTTCTGGTCTCTCTCTATCTGTTGTTGGTCTGCCCCCCCGGCTGGAGCTTTTCTCCAATTTCTGTAGGGGGACATGTAGAGCTTTCGTTTCAGCTTCACACCGCCTCTGCATTTTGCCTTGCGAAAAATTTCCGTTTCTTTTCTCTCATTTTCTCATTAATGCTGACAAAACGAGAGACTAAGTAAAACCCACTTCCCCATTCTCCATCCGTTTTGGGGTTTATTGGTTTCAGACTGCACAGAATAGAAAGTTCAGTTCTTTCTGTTCTTTGCTTCCATTTTTGTCTCCTAGGACAGTTCCTTTGGTTTTTAGGGTTTTGGAGCTTTTCTAAGCTCTGGTATTGAGCAATTATGGTGAGGAAGCATGGATGGCAATTGCCAGCACACACGTTTCAGGTACTGAAATTTTCTTTGCTTCTCTCATTTCTTCACAAGTTAAGAATTTTCTCGTTCATTTTCAGTTTCCATTGGATTCCTTTTCCTTCTTTCCAGTGTTGGGTTTGCCTTTGACGAGCTTTGTTAAAATTGTATTCATTTGCTTTCGATCATGGTTAGGCAGGTCAATTCAGTTGTCCTGTCTTCTCTCCGCCCTCTGGAAATAGATTGACTTGGGCTGACTTCTGGATTTAGCAGTTGGTCTTCTGGGTATTTCATATTTGTCGGTTTGTTTGATGGGGCAGACTAGGAAATGTGCAGACAGCATTTCGGAGTCTTGAATTGTTGTTGATTACTAAGGAGAGACTAGGAAATGTGCAGACAGCATTTCGGAGTCTTGAATTGTTGAGTTGAAGAGCTTTTTTTATTATTATTGTTTAAGTACTAGTAGATTTTGCAAGATTAAGTCTTTGATATGCTAATGGTCCTGGAAAGTGAGTGAGATTAGTCTTTAGTCATGGTGGTCTTGCTTAAGAATGAACCAACACTTGTTATCTAGTAGGGGCAGTTTGAGTCACTTTGTAAAGTTTATCCTCCTCGTGACATATTATGGCAGAGGTTTTGAACAATTCCTGAGCTATGGACGTAATGCCATTGCTTTTTTTTGACTCAGCAGACTTCAATTCCAATTCTAAGTGCTGGCATATTTTGTACTGAAGTGTAATCCAGTTCTGATTTCTGAACACAATGTGAGGAAGTAACATAGATGAGTTTCGTTGGTTATGTGAAACTTGACTAGTGACGACCATCGTAGATTGCCAAATCTAATAATGCATATATCCTGACACTGGCAGTAGGTGATGCTTCTATATGAGCTGGCTTTCCGACTTTCCTTTCTAACTGTTGGCATTATCTTTCATAGGTTGTTGCAATCACGGTGTTTTGCCTGTTGGTAATAGCATTCTATGCTTTCTTTGCTCCTTTCCTCGGAGGCAACTTTTGGGAGTACACTCTGGTTGGCATATACTCTCCTGTGGTAAGTGACCTTCAAACACTTCCACCATTATTTCATTATTGCTAGGTCTGGATCATACAGCTTAGCCATGTTTGCATTTGTGCTAGTAACCATCCATTTGGTACACCCTTTTTTTTTTATGACATTGCTTATATATATATTTTTCATTTCCAGGTGCTCCTGGTTTTTATCCTTTATGTTCGGTGTACTGCAATCAACCCAGCAGATCCCGGCATCATGTCTAAATTCAACCCTCATCATATAGCAGATAACAGGAATGCTAAGGATATACCCAGACGATTTAATGAATCTGGGAGTGGAATTCATTCTTCCCCATCTTCTATGTCCAAAAGTTCTATAGGTCCTGCCAACTCTAGCAGGCAAGGGTCAGTTGGAGATGCCGGGAGAGTTGAAGAGGAACCCCAAACCCAACTAAAATCATGTTCTATTTTCGGAGGAATCTTATGTGCTGTGTTTGTTCATGAAGATTGTCGCAAGCAGGAAAGGCTTGCCGAGCAACAAGGCTCTGTTGAAGATGCGTTGTTCTGTACATTGTGCAATGCTGAGGTATTCTTCTGCATGCAAGCAGTTCCTGATTTTTCCTAGGGCAAAAGCAAAACTCTGTAGTTGATCAATATCTTCTGTTAGAGGATGAGCCATAAAAAGCTTGTTGCAATATCTCCTCATCAAACTGAATAAATTTGAAACTTTGCAGGTACGCAAATTCAGTAAGCACTGCCGCAGTTGTGATAAATGTGTTGATGGCTTTGACCACCATTGCAGGGTAAAAACTTCCCGCCTTTGAATCCTCTCTCATGATACTGTTTCCTGGCTTCTAACTTTCTCTATGTAATGCAGTGGCTTAACAATTGTGTGGGCCATAAAAACTATGTGACTTTCATTTCCCTTATGGCTACAAGTGTTGTATGGGTATGTATATTTTGGCTCTTATTAATAGTTCTCTCTCTGTAATTGTAGTCCTAGTGCTGACTTTTCTGCTTTGTGGTTTAGCTTGTACTTGAAGTTGGAGTCGGGATTGCTGTCATGGTTCGTTGCTTTGCCCACAAGAAAAGCATGGATGCTGAAATAGTCGATACCCTTGGAAACGGATTCTCTCGTGCCCCTTTCGCCACTGTGGTGGTATGCACATCTTAAGCATGAGCTTTAGTAAAAAAAAAAAAAAAATAGTGGCCTTATCGTGTCGTTTTGCATTCGTTGGATTGGATTTCATTCTTCATTGTCTACCTGCATTTTCTGCAGGCTGTATGTACTGCAATTTCTATTCTGGCCTGCATACCCTTGGCTGAACTCTTCTTCTTCCACATGATATTGATTCGAAAGGTTAATTACCAAACTAAGATCTTCAGCATTCTGTCAACTCATTACTATAAACGATGTGTTTGTTCTGTTATTTATTTACTTATGTAACTTTTGCTACTCTTATCAGGGCATTACAACGTATGAGTATGTTGTGGCAATGAGAGAGGGACCTGCTGCGCATTTTGAAGAGCAATGGGCCAATCTAGGCAACTCTCCAGCAGGATCTGCTACAACAGGATTCAGTGGTGGAAGTTCTCTTGGCCTGCAGTACAAGGGAGCATGGTGTACCCCTCCCCGAGTATTCGTTGACTATCAGGTACGTTCCACTTAGGACATTGATCCCTACTGCTTTGTGTACCCCTCCCCAAGTATTCTTTGACAATAGGAATATGGTATCTAACATCTTCCAATATTAATATCAATCATTCAACGATCTATCTATTTAGAAGTTAGAACAATCTACCTGTTCAACAAATCATCAATGCGAGCAACCCCTTAGTTTCAGGCTACCAAGCATGGCCATAAAAAGATATAGTTTGACAAGTAATTGATCAAGGGTTGGATGACTATTTTTAGCTACGGATAATGGGGCTGGATTTTAGTTTTTCCCATTGAAATACCCAATTGCCCTTATACATCATCGACTTTGTAAAGCTATACAATACCTCGAATTTTCAAACAAATAAAGGGTCATAATGTCAAAGTCAAAACGCATGGGGGGTTCTGGAAGTCACACCCTTACCTATGGCTTCTACGACCTCCTCTTGTCTGTATTCTGGAATCCATGCATGGTGCCAAGAATGCACCTCAATTTTCATGTTTTGCTTGCCAAACAGTAGAGTCCAGGAAATCTCCTCCTGGATGTAACGTGTCCTACAATCCATCGCCATAATTGTCAATCCAAACGACCTGTAAGGTGTTTCATTTTGCAAATAGGACTATATAACTGCCATTTTTTATTAATTGAAGCAAAAACAAGGACTCTTACATACCTTTCCTCCGGCTATTTCTTTTCTGTTGCAGGAGGAAGTCATACCTCACTTGGATCCAGGAATGGTCCCTTCGACAATCGACCCTGATGTGGCAGGAAATGTAGACCAAGGAGGAAACAGGCAACCCAAAAGGCCCGTCCGAATCAGTGCTTGGAAACTTGCGAAGTTGGACTCAAACGAGGCAATGAAAGCAGCAGCAAAGGCAAGGGCATCTTCTTCCGTTTTAAAGCCAGTCAAGAACCCTCCATATATTGAAGGAGGTAGCTCTAGTGGCAACATGAGCATCAGAAGTAGCCTCAGTGCTGAAACGGATCCAAACAAAGAGGCGACGAGGACCGAGCTGCGGTTACCCTCACATGGTCATTCTATACCTCCTAGTCAAGGCAGTCAAGATGATTGTGAAACTGGGACTCACAGTGTCAGTAGCTTCAGCAGCCCAAGCCACATCCATGAGTCCGTCACCCTTAGCCCTATGCCACAAGCTCATGTTCCTAGCTTTCTTCCTAGTCGGCCCATGACTTCCAAGATGATGATTTCTACATCTGGATTTGATGAGAAGATCGCGCAGAGGGGAAGTAGTAGTACTGCTGATCCTTTGCTTCTCGGAGCACCGATATCATCATCAACATCTCTTCTTAGAGATGTGAAGAGGACATCTGTGGTATGGGACCAAGAAGCCGGGAGGTATGTATCTGTTTCCGTGTCTTCGACTGATGCACGAAGCAGACCAGCCCCTCAAATTGGGGTGCCAACATCATTATCCGAGGCAAAACCCGCAGCAGTTCAGCAAGGAGAGAAGCAGATGTACACAGGAGGTGACTCCATTTTCTTTGGCGGTCCACTATTGACTGGTCCAACCATTGGAGGAGAAGGCTTGAGAAATGAAGGTTTGAGAGACAACCACCACCAGCAGAGGCTAGCATTGAACTTCCCACGTGAGTCGAGGTTCAGAAGAGATGCAGTGTCGAATCAGCTTCCTGTTTTCAACCCGGCAGGATCATCTGACCACCACCACAAACCTTCATCGTAAGGTGACGCCATTTTCATCTGTATAGTCCATAGAACAAACAGCAGAATGCAGGCTAAACCCTGCGGCACCCTTTCCTTCTAGTGATAGATCCTGCCGCTCATTAGCAGCAGGAAGCTCATTTCATTCGAGGTTTAACCAGTTTTTTGATTGGAGGATGGAGGAAGAGGACATGATTGGTTGCCTAGTATTGTCGACGAATGAGAAAGGTGTCTGGAGATCGAATAACGAGCGAGAAAATCGGTCTTCGTCTCGGGGTCTCATCCAATCCTGGCCTGACCAAAAGGGTGTGTTCTTGTTTTGTCGATGAGACTGTACATTTGATTCTCTCACTACCATGATATTATTCTTACTGATTCTCCCCTTCATGTTGTGTCTTGTGTGTGTATCTTCTCTCCAAGATCACCTTTTTCTATTGGATGTGGCTTAACATATTTTATATGAACTTAATACTGACTTTTGTCATTTTTATCAATTGGTTTTGTGGTGTAGTTGGTTATCACGTCAGTCTAACACACTGAAGGTCTCCGGTTCGAACCTGGGCGAAGCCATTTTTGTTGTCCCCATTTGGTGTAGTGGACCAATGGTCCTATCAAAATCATTATTTTTCTTGCTTCTTTTAACCTTCTTTTCCCAGTTAACTGTATGAGTTTCATCTATAGCTACAATCATTTGTTAAGTTGCCAAAACTAGGGGATAAGGCTGAGTCATTGGTCAACTGTGGTTACTGGTCAATTGCCAATTCATCATGAGGAAATAGTGTATGGTACAGATTCATTCCTTCTTCCCTTTCAATATTTTAGCAGAATAAAACTTGTAGTTTTCCCCTAGAATGTGTCGACCTAATGTCCTCTTACATAAATCAGATTGATTTTACTATAACTAATCTCTTAACATATAATCATTTCGATATTAACTCAATAAACAATCTTAAATCTCGAGAGTAGTTAATTTGTAGTATACGTAATCCCTGCAAATTTTCTTGATTGTAAACACTAAACATGATAAATATATATGATATTCAAAATTCAAACTTGTGATCCTCCAAAGAAATAAAAATATGGTAACTAATGATCTAACATGATTCACTAAGAAAAATAATTAAATGTGGGAATTTGAAGGAATCCCAAAAAAAGCCTCTCTAAGAAACAGCCTGACTGACGTCTCTCTCCAAAAAGCTCCATTATACTTGGTTGTCCGTATCTCCCTCGGGCCAGTCAGACTCAGTGGCCTTCCCCAAGTTCGCCTCCTCAACTCGCAACATTTTTAGTCATCTTCTCGAACTCTATCTCCTCTCTTTTCTTTTTCCCCTTCGTCCAGTTTGAACGCTCTGCTGCTTTGATTTGCTAGTTTTGTGCTAAACTAAAAAAGCTATGGTGGTCTTCAACACACTCATGCGATCCACTTTCAATGCTCGGGTAATCATCACCATTATCGTTTTCCTTGAAATCCCACCACCTGATTGTTTTTCCTCGTACCATGTATGAGAAAGTTCCGTACTTTGTGGATCATAGCTTGTTTTTTTTTTTTTGCTTGCTTGATCGATGTTCGTGATAGTTGGTTTTGCTTCCCTGATGTGTCCCTTCCGGTGTTTTTTCTTCTTCTTTCGCTCTATGGGATTTGATTCCCCCCTTTTGTCTTGGTTTCTGGGTTCCCGTTTGTTGCTCGCTCGTCTTGTGGCGGGGGGAAAATGGAATTCAATTTTCCCGCTTTTGTTTCAGGAAAGTTTTCAAATCTTTAGAGACGCTTGTGATTTATTGTTTATGGATCAGAAGCATCATCGATGCGTTTTTTATCTTATTATGTTGCTTCAAATTCCAAAATTTCGTGCGACTCAAAAGAATGCTGATCAAAGTAGCCTAGTTGAAATATGGAAACATGAAGGTTATGAATCCCCCCATCGAAGAAAGAACTGCAGTGGGGCTGGTTTAAGAATCCGCCTGAGAATAGTGAAATACTAACTCGATGCTTAGAATAGGCAGTAGTAGAAGTTGTATATGTTTTTTCTACTGAATTCGAACCTTATCCCGTTGTTCTTATTTTGATCAGCTTGGCTCATATGTGAAGCATGTTGCTGGCAAGGGACCATCCCAGATATACATTCCATCAGTGTCTAGATTGTACAGTAAAGAAGCACATTTGATCAAGGATGATGTTTCAGATGGTAGCAAAAGGTAATGTCGTATTAACAATTTTGTTACCTGGAAGCACATAGGGGCCAGAAAATTCTACGGGTCTTAAAAATTTCGTTTCTTGCAGTTTCAAGGGGCATGATATGCTGGCTCCTTTCACTGCTGGGTGGCAGACAACTGATGCAAACCCTTTGGTCATTGACAAGTCCGAGGCATGTTCTAGTTCATTCTAGTTTCCCCATACTATCTCTACTCGGCTGCATTGTTCCACAATTAACTGGTAATCGGTTGTTGATACAGGGTTGCTACGTATATGATGCTGATGGGAAGAAGTATATCGATTCTCTTGCCGGTCTCTGGTGTACTGCTTTAGGTAATCTTAGTATATCCAATATTCATTTATAATGCTGTATTGCTTAGGAATCCAATAATTGCATTGACCACAAATGCTTGCTTGAAGTATGATACATTTCATAGTTCTCAAGGTATTTGTTGGAAGAAAATCTTGAATCCAATAATGCTTACTTCTTATGCAGGTGGAAACGAGCCACGCCTTGTTGAAGCTGCAATGAAGCAACTGAATAGCTTGCCATTTTACCATTCATTTTGGAATCGTACAACAAAGCCTTCTCTGGTACTCACATCTCTTCCATTATCAAATAACGGTTGAGTTTGGGATGTTTCTTTTCTACGTCGAAAGCCCTCTGCTCCATCTATGGATCAAAGGAAATTTGCAGCTGGGAATTTATATGCTGTATAATTTGATGCAACAGGATCTTGCGAAAGATCTTCTGGAAATGTTCACTGCGAATAAGATGGAAAAAGCTTTCTTCACGAATGGTGGATCAGACGCCAATGATACTCAGGTTAGCTTGTTTCTTAAAGATGATTGCTTAGCTGTTTCGTTCTGGTTAGAATTCTAAGTCATTCTAAGTGGTTAATCAGTTCATGAATAATCTGTCATCTTCTTTTCTGAGCTAGGTATTTTAAATATATCTTTCAATAACTTCACGCGTTATTGATACATAGTTCGGTACTGCGGTTTTTTCCTGTAGGTGAAGCTGGTGTGGTATTATTATAATGCTCTTGGGAAACCAGAAAAGAAGAAGTTTATTGCTCGAAATAAATCGTTAGTTTTTTTACCACTTCATCTGTTTTGTACTATATCCTTCAATCATTTGTAAATCATGCTCGAAATTCTGATGTTTCTCTTTGTGTTTGTAAGGTATCATGGCTCGACCTTGATTTCAGCCAGTCTTTCTGGGTAAGAATGTAGTTTACATTAATTATGAATGCAAAGTTCTAATCATGTAAACTTTATGTGACGTATGAAACTGCATTGCAGGCTACCACCCATGCATAACAATTTTGATCTTCCAGCACCATTTGTGCTGCACACTGACTGTCCACACTACTGGCGTTTCCATCTTGAAGGTCCCTCCCTCCCCACCTCTTCTACTTTCAAGCTCCATAACTAAAAACCAGCAGCTCTTTAAGTACAACCTCTTGGTATGCATCTTTCAGGTGAGTCAGAGGAGGATTTCGCAACCAGATTAGCCAAGAATTTAGAGGAGCTTATCCTGAAAGAGGGCCCTGAAACGGTAATCAATGCTAGTAACAAAATTTCATAACAATGCTTTTGGTTGCTGACCTGCTAGGTTCCACTTTCAGATTGCTGCATTTATCGCTGAACCAGTCATGGGTGCCGGGGGCGTGATACCCCCTCCTGCAACTTACTTTGACAAGGTGAGACATCCATCCCGATAACACAGAAGCCAACATCTGTAAAGTCTACGACATAATAGTTTAATGTTTTTTTGGTCATTTATTCCCTTTCTTGCTTCTATTGTGGCTATGATTAATTGGAGATTCTGACAACTCTACAGTTTCCTTGCGGTTGGAGATGGTTGTTTGCTTTTAAGTCTTATGGGTTCATGAAGTACAGTGGGGAAAATCACACGACCTTCCATTCTTATATCTGCACTTCAGACTTCAGAGACCTAATGCTGATGTTTAATCCTGTACAGATTCAAGCAGTCGTGAAGAAATACGACATTCTATTCATTGCAGATGAGGTAATCTGTGCCTTTGGGAGGCTTGGAACAATGTTCGGGTGTGACAAGTACAATATCAAACCAGACCTCGTAACTTTGGCTAAGGTGAGTTCTATAATTGATTCAGGGGTCAACTATAAAAGCTCTCTAAGCATACTCTGGGTTCCGTAACAAATCAGTCACCCGACCTTCTTTCAGGCTCTTTCCTCAGCATATATGCCAATCGGAGCAGTTCTCGTGAGCCCTGAAATAAATGAAGTTATTTACTCTCAAAGCAACAAACTTGGTACGCGGTAACAAAGCATCCTTTCCTTGTAGCTGTTATTGAACTACTTGAACCGAACTTTTCTTACCACCTTTTGTACAGGTACATTTTCTCATGGATTTACTTACTCCGGCCATCCTGTTGCATGTGCTGTGGCGATTGAAGCCCTCAAGATATACAAGTCGGTGTTTTGCTCTGCCATTTCGAAACTACATTTCCACTAGATCGAGTTCTCGATAGCGGGTTTTCATGACTGATACTTTGCATTGCCACTTGCATTTGCATAGGGAAAGAGATATTCCTGGACATGTTAGCAGTATGGCGCCAAGGTTCCAAGATGGCCTAAAAGCCTTCTCTGACAGTCCCATCATAGGAGAGGTAACAACACTGGTCACATGCACACACTCATACTACGAGACCACGAGAACTTAGCACAACTTCTTCGTTTTGCAGATCCGCGGAACTGGCTTCATTCTTGGCACTGAATTCGCGGACAACAAGTCACCTAACAGCCCGTTTCCTGCTGAATGGGGCAAGTTCTTCTTCTAGCTCGTATATTTCTCAAAGTCGGAATCATAATCATTTGCTGCAGTTGCAATGCATGATAAACAACAAGGATTGCTCTCTTTTTTCATGTGGACTGCGAATTTCATTGCAGGCGTAGGAGCATACTTCGGAGCAGAATGCCAGAAGCTCGGGATGTTGGTACGTATAGCAGGAGACATCATCATGATGTCTCCGCCTCTCATCATGGGCACTGAACACATCGACGAGGTATAATAGTACCCTCCACACCACAATTTGCTCTACTGCAGACCATGTCCTTCTCTGATGCAAATCTGTTATCTCCTCGTGTGCAGATCATTAGCAAGTACGAGAAGGCGCTTCGGGCTACCGAGGAGAGGGTGAAGGAGCTGAAATCTAAGCACAACAAGTGATAGATGATGTCGAAAAAAATCGTTTTCAGTTCTTTGCCTATTGAGGTTGTAAAGAGAAGAGCTTTTTCTTTCAGCATGCTGCATTGTTAATAGATCACATTGGCAAAACTGAATAAAGCACATCAGCAATTATTGCTGTATTGGGATTAATCATGCTTCATTCGGAATCCTTAATCACGTTTAAGTGTTCATCATTGCTTCATCTGTCAGAATTGATGGTCATTAATGAAGACAAATTGCAATTAGATTTCTGCAGAACTTTACAACAGTTTCCAACGTAATTGAAACAAACAACAGTCTTCTCTGACGAACATGGCGATGATCCGTCTAGTTCTTGTTTCGTTTCTCGGCGTTCCTTCTGGCGCGGCGCTGCCTGGAGCTGAAAGAAGGCTTGTAGCCACCCTCGTCATAATCGTCCAAGTCTTTGAACGATTTCTACGGAAGACATTCAGAGGTTACGAATTCCGGTGAACTCGAATTAGAGAGACAACGAAATAGGAAGAGGACATAAAAAGTACCAACCAACCTCTCGAATCTCGGCGAAGCTCACTGCATAGAAGGTCACGGCAGCGGCGGCGACGATTCCCAGCACCGGAAGCGCCATCTGCGATACTACTCCTCCGTCCATTTCTAGCCTTTTCTTTCAGTCGATCAGAGTGGCGCCTAAAGGATGAAGAATGAGATAACGTTTTTCTTTGGCGCTCTATTGTTGTTTTAGTTGGGTGAATGACCTATTTGGTCCCTCAACTTCCGATTAGTTGATAAACAGGTCCCTGAACTTCTTTTCTTTCGTTGAATAGGTCCCTTAACGTTACTTTGGGATAGTGAGTTTTTCTTTCTTGGTCAAAGAATCATTGCAATTTGCACGAGGCACTTGCATGGCTAATCAAATCATACAAAATTTCTCAACCCAAACCAAGACACAACTTGGACATCACTACCTCCTAGACATTTGGAGAAGAAAAGCATAAGGATTAATTCCTTTTGTCATTTAACAAGTTGGTTAACATAATCCGGTTGGAACTTGGAAGTCGAGCCCTGATCAAAGGTTAAAGAAACACAATGATAGCGGTCCTTCGTCTAACCTATGATGACGGCATGATGACTCCCATAGTTCTTAGTGAGAAACGTCGATGGTTGTTGTCCGCCTTGGAACCTTGGCGCAATGCTGCTCATATGCCCAGGAATATCTCTTTCCCTGAGTGGCAGTGCGAAGTATCAGTCAAGAAAAAACCGGGATTCAGACCTCGATCGAGTGGAAATGTAGTATATAGCGGCGGAGCAAAGACCTACCTGTATGTCTTGAGGGCTTCAGTGGCCACAGCACACAAAACAGAATGGTCGGAGTAGGTAAATCCCTGAGAAGATGTATCTGCATATCAGGTGGTAATAAAAGTTCAGTTCGAATCAGTCAATAACAGCAACAAGAAAGGGAAGCTTTTTCTCTTTTCCACCCCTTTTATTGTCAGTTGCTGCAGCATACCAAGTTTGTTGCTTTGAGAGTAAATCACTTTCATTTATTTCAGGGCTCACAAGAACAGCTCCAATTGGCATGAATACTGACGAAAGAGTATGAAAGACTGGGAAAGCATTAAACTTTTATGTCATAGACTCTACGATGTTACCTTATGCGGTATTGGGCATAGATGTTTACCTTATCGAAGTAAGTTGCAGGAGGGGGTATCACGCCTCTGGTAGCCATGACTGGCTCAGCGATAAATGCAGCAATCTGAAAGAACCTTGCAGATGAGCCACAAAAAGCATTGTCATGAAATTTTGTTATCTAAAGTTGCAGCAAGTCATAACATTAATTACCATTTCAGGTACCTCTTACAGGATAAGCCTGCTCCTCTATATTCTTGGCCAATCTGGTTGTGAAATCCTCCCCTGACTCACCTGAAAGATACAAACCAAGAAGCAGTGATTAAAGAGCTGCTGGATTTTAGTTATTGAACTCGAAGTAGAAGTGGGGAGGGAGGGACCTTAACGATGCAAGTAGTCCATAAAGATATCTGTGTTTCTAGGGAGTTAGGAATCTCATTTCACTCGCCAACCCATGCAGTGTATGATATATGTTCGCCATTTGAGGATGTGCTGCGGAACCCACCACGAATTCATGGACAATACCATTGATATTGACCCAACTAGACCCTGACTGCTTCTTCACTCCTTTCTCCCTCATAAACCACCTTAGGACAGACACATCATCCCATCGCCTATCACCAGCCAAAGCATTTGCTAACATCACATAGCACCCAGAACTATCTGGGTCGACTTCAACAAGCCTGTCATAAACATCTTGAGCCAAATCCAATCTGGAATGAAGCAGGCACCCTCCAAGTAATGCCCCCCACACAAAATTGTTAGGCTTAAAAGGCATGGATGCAGCAACACTAGCAGCTTCTTCTAATTGACCGTCACGGGAAAGAATATCGATATAACAAGCATAATGTTCCATCCTGGGATGGATTCCAAAGGCTGAGGTCATATCATTGAATATCTGCCGTCCTTTATTGGACAATCCCGCGTGGCTGCAAGCCCATAGAAGACCAAGGAACGTTCCAGCATTTGGGTAAAGAGCAAAGTCTTGCATCTTCTCAAAAAGATTAATTGCATCCTCTCCTTTACCGTTCACAGCTAGCCCCATTATCATGGCATTGAAAGAGATGACATCTTTGGTTGTCAACTTCGCAAAAACTTTCATTGCCTTGTCCAAACTCCCACATTTGCAATACATGTCTATCAATGCAGTGGCCAGAAATTTGTTGGATTCCATAACACCTCTGCATCCTCTAGTTTTCAAGAATTCATGGACCCATTGCCCAAGCTCGAGGTCACCTATTTGAGCACAAGCTGTGAGCACACTGACCATTGTGACATGGTTGGGTTTACAAGGATGATCATCATCCACCATTAAGCGGAAAAGATTCAAAGCCAGCAAAGGTTGTCCATTTTGCACATAAGCATTTATCATAGAGTTCCAAGGAAGCACACTTGTTTTCCTATCACTGATGATACAGTCAAACCTTTCCTTGCTCTTGTCTGTCTTTCCGCATTTCCCATACAAGTAGACAAGGATACAGTTCATGGAATCATCATCCCTACCAGTCCTTTCAACCAATTCAGAGAAAAGGGAACCCCATTTCTCAATCTGGTCTATTTCAAGTTCAGAACATGCTGACATAACACTGACTAGCGTATCACTTTCGGGCTTCACATTCTCCTCAACCATGGAATAGAACAGCCTCATAACTTCCTCCGAACGACCCACCTGGCCATAACTCGAAATCAAAGAAGTCCAACAACACACCACACTCTTACCAGGCATATCATCAAACACCTTGCGCGCAGATCCCACATCGTCGACTCCCTTCCCATACGCAGCAATTAGAGCATTGCAAACAAAAGGGTCTGACGAGAATACACTTTTCACGACATGGGTCTGAATCTGCTTCACGGAAAGTGAGTTCTTTGAAACAAAGCACGCCTTCAAAATGAAAGAAAAAGTGAGGTCGTTGGGGAAAAGCCCGTGAGCTGATTTCAATCTTCGGAACACAAGGAAAGAATCCAAGAAACGAGCTTCCTGTGCTAGGACTCTGATTATGGCATTGAAGGGAAACAAGTTTGGATTTTTAAGCTGATCAAAGACGCGAAGAGCCGCGCTAGATGGGTAATGGCCAATGAGGCGAGTGGCGATCAAGTTGTCCTGATGGGCGTGCTGGCGTAGGACTCTGGCGTGGATTTGGAGGACATGCGAGGGCGGAGTGCGGCCTTGTAGAAGTGCAGCGAGGTTGAGATGATTAGAGGACGAAGAGAAGTGGAGACAATGGATTGAGCTTGAGCAACGGGTTCTGAAGGCGGCGGGAAAGTGTTTGATAAAAACTGGGAACATGGCTCGCAAGCGGCGGGAAAGTTTTAGAATTCTGTTTGATAGAATGAGGAGAAATGCAGACGCAGTGCCACACACGATGGAATTCTGTTTCGCGAGTTTGTACGTCTAACTCGATTACTGGGCTTTTCTACTAAAAAGAATAAGTGGGCTTTAGTTTGATTAAACGGGCCTAACCAGTTTGTTTTAGAAGCAACTTAACTTGATTAGCCCAAACGAGTTTTTGGACGCTATGCAAGCCCACTCCTTGATCTTCTCAAACCGAAATTATAATAAGAAATTGGTAGAAGAAGACACAAATTGGTGATTTGTATAACGTATAATTTTGATTAAGGAAATTATTTAGTAATAAAAATAATATAATTTCTCACAATATCCTCTTTACCTTCTTCTTTTTCAATCACCACTTCCTTTTCTTCAAATCGTGAACGTACGATTAGTTATTGGTATCATAAAGCGACATCATAAAAAAATTACACATAGTTTGAGATGAAAGTTTTAAATATTGACATATTTTTCTCCATAAATTTTCATACTCGTACTTTAAAAAGAATCAAATCATTTTCATGGCGGTCAAAAGAAGTTTAATCTACAATCAGAAGCTTCTTGATTATTTGGTGAAGAAAAGTCCATACCTCCTTCTACCATATTAAACAAAGGAATTTCTTTTAAGCATTGACTGCATTTCATTTTATATTCAACAACTTGACATTCGAAGGAGTAAAAAAGGATTGTCAATTGACCATCGTAGGGATGGATTCATTTTGTTATTTCACAAGTTCTAATCACTTTCGGTTGGAAGTCATCGATTGGTCGTCTTATGTTAAAAAATAATAATGTTCGGTTCTTCATCTAACATTGTCCATATATAGTACTAGATGGAAGATCAATATCATCATGAATTTTTAACCTAGAATTAGAGCATAACTTCCATGATTCTCATATTTCACAAGTTGGTTAGTATACTAGCTAGCACGATCCAATCTCTTCCAATTGGAATATCTTGCCAATGATCATCATAGGTTAAAAGTATGATGATATTGGTCTTTTGTCTAGACGTGGGGTTGATTAAGTGCGATATCATCATCTAGATAGTAGTACTAGAGAAAAATGCATCGTGTTTTTAAATCTACGGTCGTATGACCTAATTTGTATGATCATTAATTTGACAGAACTGATAATTGTTGACCATCGTTCCAATGCCAATGATATCAAAGAAGAATATCATCGTCCCGTCCCGTCCCATCCCATCCCATACTTTATATGTCTTCACGAACAAGACACGCTGATAACTTGAATCTTGGATACATCATGTCCACCGCGCTCATGATTAATGATATTGGCTTCAACTTGCTGCTTGCATATTAGGGCTGGCTATTTGGTCCCGGACTGTTTGGTTTTACCCGAAATCGGACCGTATAACCCGGACCGGAACCGGACTGGGACCGGATAGCAAATAATGCAATATCATATTCGGGCTTAGATTTGATGTATTAAAATCGGATAAAGACCGGATAAGAGACCCCCAACACCTAAAATCAAGATAAAATTGGGGCCGGACCGGGTCAAGACCGGACTGTATCCAATCCAATCTTTGGTCCTTATATTCCCGAAAAGACCAGACTGGAACCGGATCAATTTGGTTCAATTTAACCGGACCGGACCGTATAGTAACCCCTATTGGATATACATAGTCCTTGTAACATTTAAACATGGTGGAAAAAACAGAATAGGTAGCTAGAGGGCGTGTGGATCCCATTTCCATGGATTCCAATTTCATTCAAACGAAAGAACGTACAAGCCACAAAAGGTTGAAGAAAGGAAGGAAAAGGAGATGGGAGGCTGGGGAATTTGGCTGGTAGTCGCCAAAGAGGAAAAGTAAAGGAGGAACGTCGCAGTCGGCCAAAGCGAAGACACAGTCATCATCATCGTCGTCGTCGACTCCACTGTGTGTACGAAGGGGCGGTTTGGTCGGTCCATGGTGGCCGCCACTTTCTACCACCCTGGAGGAAAAAAATAGTCTTTGCCTCTCTTTCAGAACCTTTGCGAAAATTCCAATTACGCCCTCCGTTCGTCCCAAGTATTGCCACTGAGCCATTTTCTCTCTGTTGGATGATGAGTTCATCTGTTCATGATCTAGCTTTCTAAGAATGTTCGAGTGAATGGTGAGTTAAGAAGTTGGTGATTCTAAAGACAAAAAAAGGTTGAGTATTTGTACTATGGAGATAGAATTCATAGCATGGAGAGGTTGTGTAGCTTAGCTATTAATGGCTATCCAAACCGCAAAAGTGAAAAAGAAACGAGAAGATATCGTCGATCTACCATCTATTTGACGGCTGTATAATGTAATGTAGGATTTTGAATGGGCACAAAGTCATGATTTTCGAATATTGAGAAGGGGTTTGAAACTAAAAGAATGAATTGGAGCAGTTTTTTATCGAAATTTATTTGCGTGTGTCGTCAAGAAGGGGTCGTCTAGCAGTCCACCGTCCCAACACTTTACAATATTTGCTCAACACGTGTATACATAAGTTAATATCCAGATAAAATCTCGAATCGGACAGGATAAGGGTATATTCAATTTTTATTCCATGGTATCTGTATAAAATAAAATGCAAGTCCAATGAAAATGAAACTGAACAACAAATCATACAAAATACATTCTTGATTCTGTTCTTATAACTAGACTTCTCCCATTATATTTTGTTTTGATTCATGACATAAACCAACTGGTTTCAATAACTCGAGTCATTGTAAGAGGTTAATGTATAGATTTTAACTACTCTTAATTGTCTCTTCAAACGAAAGTCAACTCCTGGACTGAAGTTTGCACAGGCTTGCCACCCCATATCATTTAAGACAATGGTTTAATATTGTAGGTCATGAGGACTTGAACCCGTGATCTCAAGAACAAACTAACCCTCATACAAATATCTTAAACTAATTGGTTCCAATGACTCAAGTTGTTGGGAGAGATCTATCTAATGATGTTAACCGCTCCCTTACAATTTCGAGACAGATGAACCGTGCACCCACGAATCATTGAATGGTTAAGGCAGAACCAATATTTGTAAAATCGTATAATATCGATTGTCCGATCGAGAAAACCTCCTACCAGAAACTAAATTATTATACGGTTTTAGTAGTATGAAAACATTAAACCACTATTTCAATACAAAATACCATATACATTTTAGCCTTTTTAGGACTCGTGTACAAACTACAAATGAGAGATCCAGCAAATTATTACGATATCAAGGGGCCATCACGTAATTTCCGCAGCAGGCAAATGGGCCCAAAGGCCCAATTGAACCAGTCTCCCATTGGATCATTTCATTACCCATGGGCTGGCTGGCTGGCTTATAGGGTCGGTCAGAGGGACCCCACTCCTTCTCTGTCTTCCTCCCCATTCCTTTTAAAAAGATTCTCTCTCCCTCCCTCCCTCTCTCAACAGAACACGAGAAATTGAAACCAAGCGACAAACAGAACACACTCTTCTTCCCAATTTCCGCCCCCGCTTCCACCTCCGCCTCGTCGCCACCGCAGCCGCCGTTTTCTCACCAAAAGAAACAACTCCTCAAAGTCCGCCGGAAAGATCTGCTCCCTAATTCCCTCCCTTTCCTCCTCGCTCACCGCAAAGTCAAGTAAGCGCCGCCCCAACTCTGTTTTCATTATTTAGACGCTTTCTGTTTCTCCTAAGGTTGTGGAGGTGATCGATCCTCTGCTGAAATGAAGTCTTTCGGTTTCCTGCTTTGATTTCAGCTGGTTTTGAGTTATCGGCCTCGGCTTTGTTTGCTCTTCGTTTAGTTTTACTTAGTGCTTTTCGTTTTTTCAAAAACTGGATTAGCTGCCGTGATTAAGCTTCCGGCGGGAGGATTGGACTAGGATGATTTGCGGATCCGTTTCCTTGTTGCTTAGCTCGTTTGACTGGGGTTCATTTCTAGATTTGGTGGAGCTCAATTGAGCTGATCGGGGCTCCAGAAACCCGATTCCGATTAGCTTAATCCGTGCTTAATGGTGTTTCAATTAATTTTATTTATTACATTTTGAATTAATTAAACGTTCTGCTGATTTTCAATCAATAATTCTACCCAACTAAATTATGTGGGAGATCTCCTTTTGGATTAAATGATTATAAATTATTACGGTAATTACCACCAAATATGACGTTATCTAATTAAAAAATTTTCCCTTCTGGAACTTTTTTTTTTTTTTGACAACACCTTCTGGAACTTAATAACAATTAAGTAGAGTACTTAACTTTCGATCTGTCTAGTAGGTAAGCGTATAAGCAAAAACTAGTGCTTGCCTCCACTTCTAGTCTATTAGTCCTCCTCCCTCTGCCTCTTCTGGTTTGCCAGTTGGAGGAAAAGGAAAGGCACTAATGAGCAGAAAACGACGTCGATCACTGCCAAGGAGAGGCAGCCAAGGAGGAATAGAAGGATGTGTCTTGATATTACTAATCTACCCTCTAAGCCTTTTTCTTTCATTTCCTGCACGCGCTTCAAAGTTAATCTTGATGATGATGAGATTGGTGGAGAAAAGGAAAGGCAATTTGATGGTTAGAATTGGGGACGGTGGGAGGATTAGATGTGGGATCAGGGATGGGTAGTGGGCTGGCTGCCCCGCTTTGATGGCGACCCGCCCACCTCCACCTCTGCCCTAATTGGGATTTTGCCGTTTTCTCACTAAAAAATGGAAATTCATCATCTCATACGTTGTGGTTGGAGTAGGCATGGTGTATGATATATACACAGTCGTCCGATTTGTGATAAGAAAGATAAATCAAATGAGCAGTCAAATTTTGTTTTGTTTATTGTACATCCTCTTCTTTAGCTATAATTTATCCATATTTGTGTCAATAAAGAATCTGGCTTTTTCCTGTGTAACGTGCTGGGCAGTTGTGACTTGTGCGTGCTAACTTTGCTGTAACTGGAAAGATGATCGATCAGGAAAAGGAGGGGAAACGATTTTTGTCCTGAAATTATTTCTGAATCTATTTAATGGCAGCATGTGCGTTCCAGTAATTTGGTTGTTTTCTTCTAGCAATGGACGGTGGTGATGCTAGATCAGAAATCAGTGTTCTTTCTAGGAATTTCATTTGCAGGACCTGGAAATGTTAAAAAGAAACGAAAAATATTCCTCTTCTCCACCTGCCAAAGTTTGTAACTTTTGGTTTTTCTTTGACTGTCTATCTTTAATACTTACTTTGATTGGATGAAATGTTGTCATATGAAAGGTTTTTGTTTATTAGCTGAATAGCTTCAGCTGTAAACAGAAGAAAGGTAGAGTTTTAACTTAATTCCTTTACGATTTAGAGTTGAAAATTGAAATACTGAAATAGTTAAAAAGATTACATAATTGGCTGCCAAGATAGTGGTAAGAATCATGGCCTTTTGTTTCTTTGACCCAACATTGCTGTTGCTTTCTGACTTTGTGGATATGTGTAATGCATCCATTGAACCCAATAAAAATAATCATACCAAATTGTAGTCATACCTTTGTTGCAACATTAGGAATAATTTAATTGAATACTAGAATCAGAGGGCGATTATGTTATGCATTTAATGGATTGAGCTTCCCCTGGCCATGGCCCATGGGTGAGGACCCTTGATTTTGAACTATATGGTCCACTATTTTCCTCCTATCAATTGTACCTCTTTGGCCCTTATGAGGTATCAACGTTGAGTGCAGATTGATCTTCACGACCTCCTTTAAGACCATTTAGGAGGAGAAATATTAATAGGGCCACCTCAGCTTGATCCTTGGTTTATGCTTGGTTGAGTCTTGGTCTTGTGCGTTTTAGTTGCCTATGTACAAAGGACTGACGAAACCACAAAACTTCAATTGCAATTTGCAGATAAGTTATCTGGTTAGTTGAGAATGGAAGACGAGACGCAAGTCAATTCAGAAGTCCCGGTGGTGAAGGCGCCGCCGGCTGACAGTAAAGCTGATCTTATTGAGGTAAAATGGTCTGCTACGAAGATCAACAAAAAGTTATGCATATGCTTAATTACCATTTAACTATACCTGACGTTGGAAATGTAAACTTTGTTCTGGTTGGTCTTGATACAGGTCGCAAATGGAGACTTGCCGCAAGCAGAAAAGAAAGAGGAGGACGAAACAGATGGAGAGTTCATCAAAGTTGAGAAAGAACCATTGGACGTGAAAGACGGAGTTGAGGCCCACGTGGCAGCTTCCTCCGAGGATGATAAGCCATCTATTACCGAGACAAGCGCAAGCAACTTGACCCGGGAATCGCTAGAAGCCGAGGAGAAGATCAAGGAGCTCGAATCAGAACTTGAGAGAGTTGCCAAGGCACTGAAGAAGTCCGAGTCCGAAAATTCAACGGTCAAGGTCGAAGTTTTGTTAGCAAGAGAGAAGCTCGAGGGGTCTGAAAGCAAGTACACGGAGCTTGAGCTCGTCCACAAGAAGCTGCAGGAACAGGTCAGTGAAGCTGAGGAGCGATATGCTTCACAGCTGAAAAGTCTGCAGGAGGCGCTCGAAGCTCAAGAATTGAAACACAAGGAATTGGTCGAGGTTAAAGAATCATTTGATGCTCTTACCTTGGACATTGACAGCTCGAGGAAGAGAATCGAGGAGTTGGAGAGCGGGCTCCAGCAATCTATTGATGATGCAAAGAAGTTTGAAGAGCTGCATAAGCAGAGTGGCTCTGATGCTGAGTCTCATGCAGAGAGAGCTTCCGAATTCGAGAAGCTTCTCAACGCGGCGAAGTTCAGTGCTAAAGAAATGGAAGATCAGATGGGTTTGCTTAAGGAGGAGGTGACGGGTTTGTATGCAAAGATTGCGGAGAACCAGAAAGTAGAAGAAGCTCTTCAGAATACTACAAGTGAGCTCTCCAAAGTTCAAGAAGAGTTTGCTCTTTCAAAGTCGCAAGTGGCTGACCTGGAGCAGTGCCTTGCCTCGAAGGAAGCCGTTCTTAGCAAACTGACTGAGGATTTGGAGTCAACCAAAGTTTCAGAATCGAAACTGAAGGAAGATTTCTTGGCTCTTGAGAATGTACTCACTGTTGCTAAAGAAGATCTTCAAGCAAAGGCTTCCGAGATAGAAGAACTTGCTAAAATTGTGAAGGAAAAGGAGGCACTTGAAGCAACTGTGGCAGATCTCACCAACGATGCAGCACATGCAAAGCAGCTTTGCAATGATCTTGAGGAAAAGTTGAAGCTTTCAGACGATAATTTCTCCAAAACTGATTCTCTTCTATCTCAAGCATTGTCAAATAATGCAGAGCTCGAAGAGAAGCTGAAATCACTGGAAGAGCATCACACTAAAGCTGGAGTTGCTGCAGAGACTGCTACTCTGAAAAATGTGGAGCTCGAGGACTTGATTAAAGCTTCGAATGAAGCAGCATCTGAGGCTCAGGCCCAACTCAGAGAACTCGAGACGCGGTTTATTGCAGCTGAGCAGAAGAATGTGGAGCTCGATCAACAGCTGAATTTGATCGAACTCAAGAACAGCGATTCTGAGAGGGAAATTGGAGAGCTTTCAGGGAAAGTGACTGAACTCAGTGGATGTCTCAAAGAGGCAGAAGATCAAAAGAAAAGCTTGGTTAGTCAGATTGAGGAATGCCAAGGAAAGATAACCAGCCTCGAGACGAGCTTAAGCGAGTCATCATCTCGAAACCTAGGGCTGGAAGATGAGCTGAAGAAATCCATGGAGAAAGCTGAGGATGCTGGAAAGAAGGTCGGTGAGCTGGAGTTATTGCTCGAAGCAGAGAAGTATAGGATTCAGGAACTCGAAGAGCAGATCAGCACCGTAGAGAAGAAATGCGTTGAGGCAGAAGGTGATTCAGACAAGCTAAAGCTGAAGCTGTCTGAACTCGCATCTGAACTCGAGGCATTCCAAGCAAAATCATCCAGTCTTGAAATTGCACTTCAGATGGCCTCTGATAAAGAGAAGGAATTGACGGAAAGCTTGAATCTGGCAGCGGAGGAAAAGAAAATGCTGGAAGATGCATCGATCAGTGTGAACGAGAAGCTTAGTGAAGCTGAGAATCTTGTCGAGGTCTTACGTAACGAGGTAAATGTTACGCAAGAGAAGTTGCAAAGCATTGAGAATGATCTAAATGCAGCTGGGTTGAAGGAAAGCGACATAATGACGAAGCTCAAAGATGCCGAGGAGCAACTTGCAGAACAAGCAAAGCTGTTGGATGAAACTTCAGCGAGAAAATCGGAGCTTGAATCATTGACTGAAACATTGACTAGGGATTCAGAATTGAAGCTTCAAGAAGCCATTGAAAACTTCAGCAGCAAGGATTCTGAGGCCAAATCCATGTTTGAGAAGCTGCAGAAGCTTGAGGAGCAAGTTAAGACCTACGAGAGCCAGTTGGCTGTAGCAACTGAAAGATCTGCTGCTTTGAAAGAAGAATTCGATTCATGTTTCCTGAAGGTGGCCTCAACAGAAACTGTGAATGAAGAACTCAAGAGTAAGATCATGGAAGCAGAAGCACAAGCTTCTAATGCTATGTCAGAGAACAACGAGCTGCAGGTCAAGGTTGAGGAACTGAAGAAATTGCTGGATGCCACTCTATCAGAGAAGGATACCACAACACAACAACTTGCTTCTCACATGACTGCAGTTACTGAGATAACCGACAAGCATTCGAGAGCAATAGAGCTCCATTCTGCAACTGAGACTCGGATGCTGCTAGCAGAGACAAATTTGCAGGAGGCCACTCAGAAGCTGGCTGAGAAGGACTTAGAAATGAAAGACTTGAATGAGAAGCTCATTGCTCTTGAAGCTCAGGCAAAGTTCCACGAAGAACAGGCTGCTGAAACGCATGGTAGCTCACAAGCTACAAAGATTGAGCTAGAGGAAACTCGAGAGAAGCTGAAGCATCTAGAAGCTGTCGTTGAGGAGCTGCAAGTCAAGTCTGGTCATTTTGAGAAGGAGAGTGGTGGGCTAGCTGAGGCAAATTTGAAGCTAACAGAGGAGTTGGCTTCATACGAGTCCAAACTAAGTGATTTGCAGTCCAAACTCTCTGCAGCATTGTCTGAGAAGGATGGAACAGTGGGAGAGCTTCAGTCTTGTAGGAAAACCATTGATGATCTGACGCAGCAGCTCTCTGCAGAAGGAGAGAAGTTGCAATCTCAGGTTCGTGTAATCTCTTATCATGTTTCTTCGAAGATAATTCTCTTATCATTTTCTTAGTCGAAACTGTCTTCCTTGCTGCAGATATCAAAGGTTATGGAAGAGCATAGCCAGCTCAACGAAATCCACCATAGCACAAAGAGCGAGCTCCAATCGATCATTGACCAGCTCACGGAGCAGCTGAAAGAGCAGAAGCAGAAGGAAGATGCCACAAAGTCAGAGATGGTAGCTCTCCACGCAGGCAGTAACGAGAAGTCGACATTACAGGCCCGCCTTAAGGAGGTTGAGGAACAACTGGTTGCAGCTGAAGCTCGACTGAAAGAACAGGTATATAATCTACCTCTTGAAAGAAAGGAACTAACCCAAATTCTTCTCATTTTCCTTCTGTGAGCATATATAACTAAAAAACCTCTTTTCCCCTTCACCTCCGATCTTTCAGAGAGGCGCCCTTGAAGGTCTGGACGCCAAGAACAAACAAGTCTCGGTTCTGGAGCAGCAAGTGAAAGATCTTGAACAGAAACTGCAGCTCGCCACAGCTAAATCAGTTGAGAAGGTCTGTTTCTCTATATTAATCTCCCTTCAGCCAGGCAATGATTCAATACCTGTACAATTCCGAAATCAAACTTGTTTCTTACTGGACTTTTGTGGAATGTGATGAAGCAGGGCGAAAACAAGGACGGAGTGGAGATCAAATCGAGAGACATCGGAGGAGCCAGCCCTTCAACTCCATCAAAAAGGAAGAGCAAGAAGAAGCTAGAGGCTCAATCCTCAGCATCTGCAGAGACCCTTACCACGGCAACGGCGACTGCACAAGGTTCAGGAGCCATGAATGTCAAGTTGATCCTTGGAGTTGCCCTCGTATCCATCATCGTTGGTATAGTTCTTGGCAAGAAATACTAGACACAACTACTATTCTTTTTTGTTAGGTGTGCCACCATTACAAGGTTTCCATTTGCATAATTTATTTTCCCTTTGGGAGGGTTTCTATTTCTTTTTTATTTTTCAAAATTTATGCTGGGTTGATAGCTTCATTTTAGTTGCAAGCCAGGAAGAAGAATAAGAAGGTTGGGTGAAAGAAGGTTTCTTTTGTATGTATTGGTGTTCTTTTTCTTTTTACCAAGTTTGGGCAGGGATTTGTGTTGTTTTTTCCTCTGAAAAGCCCAAATTAAAAAAAAAGTATGAGATTTGGTTTGTTTTGGATTGGATTGTGTATTAAACTATAATTGAATTTTTTCGGAAGATATAAAAGAAGTGAGGTTGCTATTTTGTTATATGTTCAAATTTGTATCTACTTAAAATCGTCACAAATCTTTGTTGGTCACAAAAACGTGAAGGGCGTTTTATCATATCCTCTCAAAGCAAGGACAGCAGCCAAGACTTCTCTTTCACATATGGAAAGAGACTTGATAACTCAATTGCTTGCAATCTGACAAGCTTTATTAATGATAAATGACGAAAATGTAATTGCTTGCACTCCAACCACTAACACGACTTGCACAACTCAACCACTAACCCATGGTTTCTACAAATCAGCAACCATGATTCGACTCTGAGTTATAACAAGAGTGACTAACTGAAATAAACCACTCGACTCCCCCAGCCGCCATCGACGACGACAAGGCTGGAGCTCTGGCAGTGGCTAGGGTTTCCGCTTTGCCGAAGCTATGAGAAGAAAGATAAAAATAGTTGCTTTTGACTGACCTTCCAAAGACGGTACCGACGAGGAAAGGTAAAGGGTAGGAGCTATATAAAGAGTGCAGGTCGTGGAAACTTGTGACGCAAGGTCCCCAAAAACCAATTAGGACATAAGGGAGACGAATACTACTGCTAGAGTTTCTGCTTCACGGTTTGCTTGGAGAGGTATGTTCCTTGGGGGACAATTTAAAGAGATGTACTTTACAGTGGGAGAAGGAGAAGGAGAAAGATCACGGTATGAAGGGATAAAAACTAAAAGGCGAACAGCTTTCCCTAGGAGAGAACTTGTATATGACAGGTGAAGTTCCACCACCATGAAAACAGCAATTCTAGCCCATATCTTTTACCAGAAGATCCTACATTTTCTATGTACCACCCAAAAAAAACATGGGAAACTGATACTACACAGATTCTGACTTTGGAAACAGTTACTCCTACTCAGTAGAAGCTCGTAACTCAAAGCAACACAAAAGAAGGGGCTGAAATGTTCAAATAAGCCTTTGATTTCTGCATTAAGATCACTCCAGAATGAGAAAGGAACAAGTCCTCGAAGCTTTTTCACACATAGCCACCATGAAAGCAAAGGAAACAAGAAAAACAAGGTCTAGATCTCTGTCCACCCATCAACGCCTCTTCTTATTCTTCATCTTCTCAACGATTTAGATCAGACCATTAAGGATCTCCAGATCACCAAAGGCTGCAGGTTTCACAGAAACACAATCTCTCAGTACTCGCCAAAGAAATTGAAGAGATTAAATGGATGCAATGCTTGTAACTTTACCTGTACCCAAGTCTTCAGTTTCGTCAACTGAAGATGCCAGCTGCATCGAGTTGGTGTTAGACGGGACAAGCGCCATCCAATCCATCTCCCCGTAGTCCTCTAAGTTCATCTCATTTTCGGCGATCCAATCCTCAATCAGACTGTTGTTTTCGAATGTTATGACATCTCCTGAATTATGTTTTCGACTTTCATTCGACCTATTTTCAAACAAGGACAACCTAAGTTAGCATAGCAGGCAGCAAGCCAAGGGTTAGTTTTTTTCCCCCTTAATGACAAAGTCTGTCACTTACATTTGCTTAAGACGAAAGTTACATTGGACAAGGATGGTATCTGCCAGTCGTTGGCGCTCGAGGCAGTTCCTTGAGCTGTGCAACTTCTCAAAGGGGATATGGTTCCAGTTGCAAACTGGAATGCCACAAGGCTGGTTGAGTATCCGAACCGCTAATCGTGCCAAATTCGGGCAGCCTCCGCCATATGTTGACCACCATTCAGCTAATAAAAACCAATTTTTTTTGTTTCAATACTTATCAGCAAACAATAAAAAACTGAAGCAGTAACAAAGAATGATCAGAATTGATATGATGCAACGGACATAGAAAGAAGTTCAATATCTGGTGCAAACTAAGAAAGTAACGAGGAAATATGCTTTATGCAACCCACAAATTCAGCTAGGGGGATTGGTTCCAGTTAAGGTTAAGCAAAACCAGAACTAAAACATGAGTATTTGTGAACCGAACCAAAACTGAATAGAAATTTGGCTAACCAAAATCCGTCGGTTTTAGTAGTCGCTCACCAGAATTTCAACTATACTTAATACATAATACTCGTTATAGTTATAGACACTAAGATTGAAATACGCTGCTTGAGTTACAGTCACTAAGAAAACAATTTCTTAAACTACATTACATTCTAGCACCTGGGCAAGTAATCTAATAACCTTCCACCGAATTTCGTCAATTTACAAAGCAAACTTCGTACTTCAAAAGCATTTGGTTACTCCGGTTTTGGTTGTGGTTGTAGTTAACCAAAAGTTTCTACCGATACAATAAGAAACGGAAAGTGAGATAACTAGCTAACGAGAGAGATAAGAAGCTGATTACTTACCGGGAAGCATGGTTTCTCTAGTTCTAACGGCCATCTTCCTCCCAAGATCCCCAGCAGCACTCTTGTACAGGTTTAGTTCCCCAGCAGTCTTATCTTGGACCTCTGGATCAGGAAGTTCAGGAACCAACCTTTCGATGCAGTCCAACATCTTAGATGTGGGGATCTGCAACTCTCCCCCGCTTCCATAGAAGAATTTAGGGTTGAGGAAGAAGCCTGCAGCTTGAATAGGAAGGTGCTTCTGTAGTTGCCACCTTTCATCAATGATGTTCCAGTATACCATGTACTCCTCGCTCTTAGTTAGTTCCCTCCTAATTGCCTCCTTCGCTCGATAGATAGCTGCCAGTACATAACCCATTGCACCCCTCTTTTGACTGCTCATTACATTTAAAGCACGAAGGAGCGGACTTGTTAAGCGAATAATCACAATGCAATCCGACCAAAATGATCGGTCGTTAATAACTTCCATAGCTGCCATCCCCCCAAGTAGCTTAGAGTAAGGAGATTCCATCCACTCTGGTGAAGTAACCATAGTTTGCAGATTGAGTTTGAAATCAGCTAGTCGTTTCAAGGAAGTGAAGTTGGTTGCAGCTCGAGTAGCTCCTTGCTGTAAGATGTCATTACCATAAGTAAAAGTCCTCATCAGCTTCAAAACAGCGCTCTGGTTGTAGAAAAATTTGGTGATGGATCTAGCTCTCTCGATGACTCCACTAATTATTTCGAATTTTCCAAAATCCTCCAGCATCAAATCAATGCAATTAGCAGCACAAGGGGCCCAATACAGAGAAGGAAAATTATCCATTAGGTTCTTCCCAGCAACAGCATAATGTTCTCCAACATGTGTAATCACTTGAAGAACATGTTCGGGTCCTACAATTTCAACCACTTCTTTGAGGACACCATACAGATCATCTGCAGAGTAGTCGATGTTTGATGCATCAACAGATTTCAGAAACACAGTTCCTCTTGCACACTGGACCAGGAAGTTCAGTACTATTCGACCACTCTCTGTGGTCCTTTGCTCCACCAAAATAGAGCAACCAGTTCTCTCCCATGTTGACTTATGCCTATTGATCTCCTCGTTCACTTCCTTGACCAAATTCTTCAGTATCCAGCCTCGAAGATCACGGCTCGAGAGGCCCAAAACCTCTGCAGCTCCTCCTCTATGGGAAAACATACCACTAAATGATGAGAAGAAAGCTGAATCAAGAGCATCAAAACTCGCACCTACATCATACAAGAACCGGCCTAATTTCACATGAACAGAGTTTTCCACATTAGCTCCCCCCGCACCAGCAACTAGAGACCTATTATCTCTCGTCCCGTCTTCCTTCCCATTACCTGTTCCTCCCTGATGAAGTAAGGAATTCAGGTTTATTTCTAACCCATCTACACCTTCAGACTCAGAATTACCACCTCCATCGTTGACATCATCATCATCATGGTGATTACCAAATATACCCATTGGACCAGCAGCAGAAATTGGGGAAACAATACCAGCTTTCATATCTTCCAGAGTCAAATTGTGTCCCCTGCTAGGCCTGACTGGAAGCTCATCCAATAACAGCTGCATTGCCTTCCGGATATCTTCTGAAACTTTAAGACAAACAGGTGCAGAGCCCTTTCGACCAGCAAGATGCTCCTTGAATCGATAAATCCCACCACCCTTAAATATTTTGCCACAGTATTTGCACTTAATCTGCACTCTGTTGTTGACTTTCAGTGCCTCACAGTGCAACCATGCAACATCCTTTTTTCTACGCTTATTAGGACCAGAATCTGAATACTCCAGAGGGTTTACTAGCAACTGCACGTGATTGTCAACTAAGCCGGCACTACTCAAGTCTTCCTGATAATCCATCTGGCTGCGGCTCATCCTCCCTGAACCACCGCCATCTAGATAGTTTTGGATCGTGGCCTTGACGTCGCCAGGAACCTTATCACAGATGGGCCCGCCGCCCTTTCGACCTGAGAGGTGCTCCTTGAATCTATAAATCCCGCCTCCCTTAAAGACTTTGCCACAATATACACACTTCAAGTGTTTTCTTAGACCGTCCTGGTATGTCTGGCAATGATTCCACGCTGGGTCCTTCTTGGGTGTAGAGGACGCCGGTGTGAATTCAAGACCATCGGCCATTTGCCTAAAACCACTGCAAATGTAAACTGGGCCAAAATCACAGCTCTAACTTCAAAACCTGTGAGCAGTAAGATAAACAGATTGCAAGTGAGAGAGGGAGGAAATCCAGATGTGAGAAGGAAAGTGCAAGAGGCCATCCAATGTGAAGAAAATCCCCACATTTTAGTCAATGATAAGAAGCAAAAACAATGAAACTTGACACACAATCTGTTCCAATCAATTTTCCAGTAAATTTTGGGAAACCAAATTCCCAATTCTTTTCAATGTGGGGAAAGATTAAACCTTTTTGTTTTTCTTCATATCACCACAACTAAAACATAAAATCTGAACCCCTAACAACAGATTAGCAGCAGCCAGTTCCCTCATTATGTTCCAACAACTTTCCTCGGGGCAATTCACCTACACCCCTAATTAAAAACAACCCTCAATTATGAAGGCCTGAAACAAATTGGAGCTCCAAAACCCTAGATTTGATCCAAAACGATGAAGGAAATCTCAATCTCAGCAAATCGGAAACAGCCATAGGATGATTAAACATACAATCACGAATTCCGCATTGAGTAATCCAAAGCCCATAATTAAAGCAGATAATCAGAAAATCCATTGAAAACCAAACAAAACAAAACCAAAATCAGGAACTCCATAACCCAGAAACCAAAATCCGAATTGAAAGAACTGGGGCGGCACAAAAATGAAAATGGAACAGAAAAGGAGGAATCTTTCGTCGCTTGTTTGAGAGCTGAAGGTTAGAGAGACGACGTACCCCGAGTTTCAGAGCAGGAGAGGGAGGGGAGGGGCGAAAAGTGCATCCGGGCGGACCGGTTTGAGTTAGCATGTCAAGCCAGATTAGGGCAAACGGCTGTATGTATACCCGCTCGCTCCAACCCGGGAACCCGGATCCGGTTGTTGCTTTTAGGTTTCGGCTAGCCTTTATTAATTTTACGTTTTCTTTCTTGGTTTCTTACTAAGATGGAGAGGAGGATAGAGAAAGAGAGAGATTAGGAAGATTTTGATAAGGATTACATAGTAATTACATTTACATATTCACCTAAATAATGATGGTTATAAATCACAATTTTTTCTTGGCAATAGATAGTTTGATTTAACAAAAAAAATCACAACAAACAGGTAAAGCAAAATAGTAATAGAAATTTAAGAGTCACGGAATTTAAAAGACTTTAATATGGATTCTCGAACATCATCATAAATATTATTTTGGTATAATACAACACTATTTACTAATTTAAGGAATGCACTATCATTTTCTTTCACCTCCTCTCGTAACATGTTGTTTTCCACTTTCCTCTAATGAAAATTATCGTTGGTTATAGACGAATTAGACTATCAAATTCGGATAATTATCAGCAAGTTAATATTTAATTAAAAGTCCTTTTTAATGTTTTGGGCTTATATTGAGATGATTCTCTCTTTAGAACTTACATACTCATCTCTCTAGAAAAACATTCATAACTTGATCATAGAAGAGCTACCGATTTCTCAAATTTTTCTATATTTATGTGGTGTCTACAGACATTAAACGATAGTTGAAAATATATACGCAAAAAATAGCTCCGAAGCACGAGGTTGTTACCAGACTTAAAACAAAATCATATCAACAATAAACTTGGTTGTTGAGGTAATTTGGACTCCACTAATTCAACCTTTTATTGTATAAATGCGTTAGGTAAACCATTACTTTCCAAATCTTAAACGTTATTATTGGTCAAATAACCGACAAAATGCATATCCGGAATGGTCCAACTCTACTCCACCAAAATTGCATTGCCTAACCGAACTGGCAAAAGGCTCCGTTCTATTGTGGAACGCGCCAACCAACCAACCAACTCTTATAGTGGTTCGGTAAATAGGGTCGAAACAAAAATTGTATGGGCCTTAGTATATCGCTTTACTGGGCCTGAACTTTGGACCTCCAAGCAATCACGTCAGCCCAAGACCAGTAAATAAAAACAAACCACCACCTGAAAGTCTGAAACGGAATTCAACTGAAGAGTGAAGAGCCCGCCGTCGCCGGCGAATCAGTACGACCGTCCTCCCGCCGACGAAAAATGGCAATCAGAATACATCGCGCGCTCTCCTTCACTACCTTCCTCCTCCGCCGCCGCAACTTCACCGCATCCGCAGTCGCCTCCGAGCTCCCCACGCTCGAACCCTCCGCCGACGCCGAACTGCTCTCCCAGATGCTCCTCCACCACCACAACCCTTTCCACGCCATGGAATCCTGCCTCCAGCTGAGCGGAATCTCGCTCACGCCTTCCCTCCTCCACCAGACCCTCCTCCGTCTCCGCCACAGCTCCAAGATCGCCCTATCCCTCTTCCACTACTCTCTCTCCCTCCCTTCTTCTCCGGCCACCTCCGCCGCTTACAACATCATGATCGATATCCTCGCGAAGGTCCACCAATTCGACGTTTGTTGGCAGCTAATCATCCAGATGGGGCAAAAAACCGACGTGGGTTCCGATTCCCAGCCCAATTTCACCACTTTCTCCGTCCTCATTCGGCGGCTGATCGCTGCGGGATTCACCCGCCAAGCGATTCGTGCGTTCGATGATATGCAAGGGTTCGTCGGGCCGGTGGATTCGACTCATTTCTGCTTCCTGCTCGACACTCTGTGCAAGTACGGGCATGTGAAAGTGGCTGTCGAGGTTTTCAACAAGAGGAAATTCAGCTTCGTTCCCAATGTCAGGATGTACACTGTTCTAATCTGCGGATGGTGCAAGCTGGGTAGACTGGATATGGCGGAGAGATTTTTGAGAGAGATGGATGAGAAGGGAATCGAGCCCAATGTCGTTACTTACAACGTTTTGTTAGATGGGATCTGCAGGAGAGCTAGATTGCAGCCGGAGCATAAGTTTGAGAAGACGATTGTTTTGGCGGAGCAGGTGTTCGACGAAATGCGCCAGAGAGGGATCGAACCAGATGTGACCAGTTTCTCCATCGTGCTCCACGTCTACAGCAGGGCGCATAAACCCGAACTTACTCTGGACAAGCTAAAGTCAATGAAGGAGAAAGGTATTTCCCCATCCCTGGCAACCTATACTTCAGCAGTGAAGTGCCTCTGCTCGTCAGGGAGACTCGATGACGCGGAGAAGCTGCTCGATGAGATGGTAGTCAGTGGGGTGAGTCCATCCGCCTCAACGTACAATTGCTTTCTTAAAGAGTACCGAGGGAGGAAGGATGTCGATGGTGCTCTGAAGCTATACAGAAGGATGAGGGATGATGATCAGTGTGCACCAAGTTCACAAACCTACAACATATTGTTGGTGATGTTCGTGAAGTTGAATCGAATGGATGTTGTCAATGAGATATGGGGTGATCTGAAAGGGAGCTGCTTGGGGCCGGATTTGGATTCGTACACACTGTTAATACACGAGCTGTGTGAGAAGGAGAAGTGGCGGGAAGCTTGTGGTTTCTTCGTGGAGATGATAGAGAAAGGGTTGCTTCCCCAGAAGGTTACATTTGAAACGCTCTACAGAGGTTTGATACAGTCTGACATGTTGAGGACTTGGAGAAGGTTGAAGAAGAAGCTTGATCAGGAGTCAATAACATTTGGTTCTGAGTTTCAGAATTATCACTTGAAGCCATACAGGAGATAGAAGAATCGCCATGATAAAGTTGTGCCAAGGTTGGGATGATTCCATTCAGGTATATATATACTATGACTCTTTTTGCTGAGTTTTTTTGAACTTAGGGTGATTGCTGATTAGGTTAGTGGGAGCATTCTACAGGGCCTTCTTTGCATGCTAGGCTAAGGGTTGTGTCTGTTGAACCTGAATTTTAGGTGGAACTATTTGCTCCATTAGACCATAACCGAGTTTGGTACAGTACTCCATATACATCTTTGAAGTCAACATTCATTGCAATACCCGAAAGTCAGAGTTTTAGTGTCTTCAGTTTTCCTCTTGATCCTTTTTAGTATCCATAATTGGCGTGGACCAGAACAAGTTTTCTTCTCAGAAAGTGCCACAATTTCGTCCACTTAATTGTGACCTTTCCTTTGACTTGTTAAACCTTACATTATTCATTTGTAGGCACACCTTATCTCCAACTAGTTTTTCTCCAACATGTCAACACCCTAGATGGGTCAGTTTGCTCCACAGCTACTTCACAGCATTAATACCTGAATGTCCTCCAATGTCCAATCTTGAAGCACTCCTTCGTTGGCAGTTGTAGGGTATGTCCCTGCTCGTTCCTTTCCCTACATATGTTGTATAGTTGAATGGCAGGACCATGTGAACATCTCGTGGACTATGTCTTAAGCTTGGTTTTTGGCCAACTAAGTCAAATTTGTGAAGTTAGGTGTTAGAGAGTGGTATAAGATCCACGATTGAACCTCTCCCAACAACTCGAGTTATTGGGATCAACTGGTTCTTGACATGGTATCAGAGCCTAGAACCGAAAGGTCATGTGTTCGAATCTCCACGACCCCCAACATTAACCGTTGTCTTTCAAGCACATGGTATGGTGGGCCTGTGCAAACTTCAAGCCCATGGGTTGACTTTCGTTTGAGGGGGCGTGTTAGATCGTGGTATAAGATCCACGATTGAACCTCTCCCAACAACTCGAGTTATTGGGATCAACTGGTTCTTGACATTAGGAACCCACATATTTATATATAGCTCTCTTGATAAACTTGGCTCAACACCAACTCGAAACAACTGAAAGCAAGACACCAAAAAATCTCCTGCTAATACCTTTCTCCATATTTTCTTCTTCTCAGATTCATCATCAGAGAAAAGCCATGGCTATCGGCTTGCCCGGAAATCTCGCCAAGCAAATTCTCCGACGATCTGGGTCCAGCTCAAGCAAGTCAGCCTCGAAAAGGTTCCCGGATATGCCGAAAGGTTTCTTGGCAGTCTACATAGGAGAGACGCAGCGGAAGAGATTCGTTGTGCCGCTATCCTACTTGAGCCAGCCTTCATTTCAGGACTTGCTAGCCATGGCAGAAGAGGAGTTTGGGTTCGATCATCCGATGGGGGGGTTAACGATTCCCTGCAGTGAAGAGACTTTCATTCATGTAACTTCAACCTTGACCAGATCTTGAACAGCAGGAGCTGCTATACGATGATGCAGTGGCGATTGACTTCATTCTTTGATACACCAAGGACACCAGTCTTTTTCTAGTGTAGATGAAATGACATTTTCCCCCCTTCTTTTCCCTTCTCTGTTTTTGAGCTGGAAAGCTTTGTGAGAAGGATACCAACAATAGTCTCTCCATGTATGAATGAGAAATTCTGTACATTAATTGAGAAGTTAAATCTGTTTTGCCCCATTCTCATTTGCTGAGTTCCTCCGGCGGCTATGAAGCTCTATCAAACACAAGTACACAACCACAGTGCAAACACAGATAGGACTATCAATGATTTATATGTCCAGATCAAAGAAGCGACTTGATGGTTCGTATAATCAGCAACAAAGTTAGCCTCAAGATAAACGTCTTAATGGAGATGTGTGTTCCATAGGACATACAGAAGCTGCCATATGGTAAGTTGTATCTATCAAGTAATGAGTGTAACCGAGGAATCCATCTATCAAGTAATTTTTCTGAAACAAATCTAAGAAGATAGCCTGAAACCATGCAAAACTATCACCAATTCAGCTCCCAATTCGCGACGAGGACCCTAATGAAACGGCCTATTCCTCCCTAAACAATGCCACCACAATGCTTCACCGAGGAAGAGTGAAGGTAATGTGTAAAAAGTGGATGTAGCCAACCTAATGCATTGAAATATCATTCTGAATGTTTCCAATACATAACTGAGTACATGCCGTAACGGGATACTCAAAGAAACAGGTACAAAATACCAAGTACTCCAAAGTCATTTTCATTGTCATACCAGAATACCAGAATGCGAAGTTTCCTTGCCTTCGTCCTTCCACTTGTTCTTTAGCCTCCTTAATTGGCTTGGACCACCAAGCCAAGTGTTCTTCTTTCTTCGAAGCATCTGCCGGCTAATGTTGGATGCCAATAGTTTCTTCCTCTTAAATGCCTCTTTGATTAGTTGAACTCTTCCGTCTTCATTAGCAGACACGACTTATCGCCCAACTAGTTGTCTAAGCCATGTCCAGACCAGAAAATGGGACGGTTAGCTGCACAGCTAATCCACAGCATTAATGCCTGAATGTCCCCACAACTAGGGCCCAATCTTTAAGCCCTTCACCATTGGCTTACCCTCCAGTTGTAGGGTACGTCTCCCCTACGCTCTCTTCCCTACATATGTTGTAGGGTGGTATGGCAGGACCATGTGATATGCCATGGACCATGTCTCAAGCCAACCCAGTCAAATTTGTGAAGCAGCCATCTATATAAACATCTGCATATTCTTAGCTCAGAACCATCTCCAACCAAGAAGCAGATAACAAAGAGTCTCAAATTCCCTGCTTACACCTTTCTCATCATCTTTTCTTGTGCTCAGATTCATCAACAGAAAGAGAAATGGCTATCAGTTTGCCAGGAAATCTCGCCAAGCAAATTCTCCGACGATCTGGGTCTGGCTCAAGCAAATCAGCCTCAACAAGGTTTCCAGATGTGCCGAAAGGTTTCTTGGCAGTCTATGTTGGAGAGACTCAGAGGAAGAGATTCATTGTGCCAGTATCTTACTTAAGCCATGAATCGTTTCTGGACTTGCTGACCATGGCAGAAGAAGAGTTCGGGTTTGATCATCCTATGGGCGGGTTAACAATTCCCTGCAGTGAAGAAATTTTCGTTCATGTCACTTCAGCCTTGACCAGATCTTAAACAGCAAGAGTTAAATCATAACGATGCAATGGAGATCAATGACTAAACTGTGTAAATGAAATGACTATTTGTTTTTTTGTTAGTTTTTTTTATCCTTCTCTAGTTTTTTAGCTGGAAAAAGCTTTTATGAGAAGGATATGAATAGAAAGATGTGTATGAATGTGTAATTTTGTTATACTAATTGGGAATTACACCTTTTCCATATTTTTTCACGATGAATATGGAGATAGAAGATTACCTCCCATTCTAATCTCTTATACATGCTTTTGAATGGAACAACACTGCTGGAAGTGAAGCTGGATCAAGCTCCCAACAGTCGTTCAGAAGCTCGGGGATCTCATCATTAGAGACCTTCCTCGCAGGAAGTTGATGAGAAAACATCTGGAGATCATTTTTATGGACACATTTAACACCACCAAACCCGAACTATCTTCTCTTGAACATAGTTTTGAACCCATAAACCTTATCGAGGTAAGTAAAACTCAGACCATGAATCTCACTGTAATTACTCAAAACCACAACAAAGTCGGACCACAGTTCATCCCTCTGTGGAACATGTCTTTGTCTTTCTTTGTAAACTCCACACACAGAACCCTTCTTAGGGTAAATTCTATAAACTTGTCTGGCAGCCCTCTTGCACTGCATAACATGCGAGAAGATAATCACGGAAGCGTCCCCAAGATTCTGTTATGAAACAGCTAATCAACCTCTTCTCTCCATTATTGACAACATCCGGCCAACTCAACTTCACCTGGAAAGGATTCCCCGAGACCACCTCATCGATCAAGCCATATCCCCGAGACCTCCCTATATAATGGCACCACAATGATTAATCGAGGAAGAATGATAGGTATAGTCATTAGTGTTAACGTTGACTCAACTCCAAGTAGGACCTCCAGTATTGTTTGTGTAAAAAGTGGATGTAACCAACCTAATGCATTGAAATGTCATTCCGATTGTTTCCAACAAATCGTACATAGCTCAGTATATGTCGTGACGGGGTACTCAAAGAAACAGGTACAAAGTACCAACCAAGTACTCCAAAGTCATTTTCATTGTCATACCAGAATACCAGAATGTATGGTTTAATTGCATTCATTCTTCCACTTGTTTCTTAGCCTCCTTAATTGGCTTGGACCACCAAACCAAGTTTTCTTAGCCTCCTTAATAGGTCATTTGTTCCTCGTAAATGCCTCTTTGATATGTTAAACTCTTCCGTCTTCATTAGCAGACACAACTTATCGCCCAACTAGTTGTCCCGACCATGTCCAGACCAGTAAATGGGAAGGTTAGCTGCACAGCTAATTCACAGCATTAATGCCTGAATGTCCACTACTGGTGTCCAATCTTTAAGCTCTTCTCCATTGGCTTACCCTCCAGTTGTAGGGTACGTCTACCCTACTCTCCCTTCCCTACATATGTTGTACGGTGGGATGGCAGGACCATGTGATATGTCATGGACCATGTCTCGAGCCAACCCAGTCAAATTTGTGAAGCAGCCCTCTATATAAACATCTCCATATTCTGAGCTCAGAACCATCTCCAATTACACAAAAAGATAACAAGAGTCCCAAATCCCCTGCTTAAACCTTCCTCTTCATCTTTTCTCGTGCTCAGATTCATCAACAGAAAGAGAAATGGCTATCGGTTTGCCCGGTAATCTCGCCAAGCAAATTCTCCGACGATCTGGGTCTGGCTCGAGCAAATCAGCCTCCACAAGGTTTCCAGATGTGCCGAAAGGTTTCTTGGCAGTCTATGTTGGAGAGACTCAGAGGAAGAGATTTGTTGTCCCAGTATCTTACTTAAGCCAGCAATCTTTTCATGACTTGCTGACCATGGCAGAAGAAGAGTTTGGGTTTGATCATCCAATGGGTGGGTTAACAATTCCCTGCAGTGAAGAGACTTTCATTCATGTTACTTCAGCCTTGACCAGATCTTAAACAGCAAGAGTGAAACCATAACGATGCAATGGAGATCAATGACTGAATTGTGTAGATGAAATGACTTTTTTTTTTTATCCTTCTCTAGTTTTTGAGCTGGAAAAGGCTTTTATGAGAAGGATATGAACAGATGTGTATGAATGTGAAATTTTGTTATACTAATTGGGAATTAGAATTACACCTTTTTCATCTTTTTCACTTGAAAAGCTCAGCATGAATGCAGAGATAGGAGATTACCTCTTACTCTAATCTATTATACATGCTTTGAATGGAACAACCCTGCGGGAAGAGAAACTGGATCAAGCTGCCAATAGTCTTTCGGAAGCTCGGGGATCTCATCACAAGTGACCTTCCTCGCAGGAATTTAATGAGAAAACATCTGGAGCACATTTTTATCGACACATTTAACAACGTGAAACCCGAACTCCCTTCTCTGGAAAGGATTCACAGAGACCACCTCATTGATCAAACCATACTGCCTGCATTCCATTAGTATCGTTGTGTACAGCCCACACTTGCCCCTTCTTGAAACTCTTCTCTGCTTTGTCAGTATCGAAGTCATAGAAGTCTTGAGTCGTCAACCTCCATCATCTCCAGACCACCATTCTCCAAATACCCGACATTCTTAGCACTACTAGGCTTCCTGATATAGCTTGCTTCTCTGTCTCATGAATCGCAATCTTCTTTGATGTCTGAGCTCTTTCATTTACTCCAACTAAAATCCCACTTTTCCAACAACTTGATTCTTAGCTCTTCTTTGCTATGTCTACTCTCTCCGGTTCCTCCTTCTGTTATCTTTCAATTTTACCTTCCCTTTGCTAGCCTTTCGCCATGCTTCCAATTGCATTTGAGCCAATGTCATCATTTCTTCATCTAATCTCACCTTCTTAGACTTCAAGTTCCTGCAAAACCTCGTCTTCATCAGTGGCATTCCTCCTCAAAACCACATTTCCACTTTCCTGATTCCCTGAATCAAAGTTGCCCAATCCATCTCCACCAAAAAGTTTACTTCTCAACCTCAAACTCCTAACTCAACCTTCTCAAAATTACCAACCTCTTCTTTATCCTCACTATCCTCAACCTCCACAGCTTCAAAGCTCCTCTTACAATTACAGATGCAGAACGCTACACCTCGAACCAGATGTCCAGAAAGTCTCCACTACAGAATCATGACCATTACCCCTCTCTTCGAGCAACCTGATTCTGAAAGCTACATCATACTCTTTCCTACTAGCTCTATCACATAAAACCCTGTACCCTTCATATGCACGAAAACGACCTCTTCCTTCCTGAATAGCAAATAGTGCCTCCACTATCCTTCAATGAGGGAGATAGAAAAGTGGAGTCATTAGTGTTAGGCTGACTCGACCCTGGGTAAGGCCTCCCGATAGATCTAGTATGTTTGTGTAAAAGTGGATATAACCAACTTAATGCATTGAAATATCATTCGAATTGTTTCCAACAAATCGTACATAACTCAGTATATGCCGTGACGGGATACTCAAAGAAACAGGTACAAAGTACCAAATACTCCAAAGTCATTCTCATTGTTGTACCAGAATACCAGAATGTGAAGTTTCATTGCCTTCGTTCCTACACTTGGTCCTTGGCCTCCTTAATTGGCTTGGACCACCAAACCAATTTTTTTCTTTCTTCGAAGCATCTGCCGGCCAATATTGGATGGCCACAACTTCTTCCTCTTAATTGCCTCTTTGATTTGTTGAACTCTTCCGTCTTCATTATCAGACACGACACACTGCCAACTAGTTGCTTCGGACATGTCCAGAACAGAAAATGGGACAGTTATCTGAATTCACAGCATTAATACGTGAATATCCGCTACTAATGTCCAATCTTTAAGCCCTTCTCCATTGGCTTACCCTCCAGTTGTAGGGTATGTCTCCCCTACTCTCCCTTCCCTACATATGCTGTACGGTGGGATGGCAGGACCATGTGATATGTCATGGGCCATGTCTCATGCCAACCCAGTCAAATTTGTGAAGCAGCCCTCTATATAAACATGTCCATATTCTTAACTCAGAACTATCAACAACAAATAAGAAGTTAACAAGAGTCTCAAATTCCTTGCTTACACCTTTCTCCTCATCTTTTCTTCTGCTTAGATTTATCAACAGATAGAGAAATGGCCATCGGTTTGCCAGGAAATCTTGCCAAGCAAATTCTCCGACGATCTGGGTCAGGCTCAAGCAAATCAGCTTCCACAAGGTTCCCAGATGTGCCAAAGGGTTTCATGGCAGTCTATGTGGGAGAGACTCAGAGGAAGAGATTCGTTGTGCCGGTATCTTACTTAAGCCAGCAATCTTTTCAGGACTTGCTGACCATGGCAGAAGAAGAGTTTGGGTTTGATCATCCGATGGGCGGGTTAACAATTCCCTGCAGTGAAGAGACTTTCATTCATGTCACTTCAGCCTTGACCAGATCTTAAACAGCAAGAGCTAAATCATAACGATGCAATGAAGATCAATGACTGGACTGTGTAAATGAAATGACTATTTGTTTTTTTGTTTGGTTTTTTTTTTATCCTTCTCTAGTTTTTGAGCTGGAAAAAGCTTTTATCAGAAGGATATGAACAGATAGATGTGTATGAATGTGAAATTTTGTTATACTAATTGGGAATTACGCATTTCCCCCTTTGGCACTTGAAAAGTTCAGCATGAATTGAATGGAACAAAGCTTACCTCTTACTCTAATTCTTATACATGCTTTGAATGGAACAACACTGCTGGAAGAGAAGCTGGATCAAGCTCCCAACAGTCTTTCAGAAGCTCGGGGATCTCATCATTAGAGACCTTCCTCGCAGGAATTTGATGAGAAAATATCTGGAGATCATTTTTATCGACACATTTAACACCGTGAAATCCAAACTCCTTTCTATTGAACACAGTTTTGAACCCATCAACCTTATCGAGGTAAGCAAAACTCAGCCCGTGAATCTCACTGTAATTACTCAGAACCACAACAAAGTTGTAGCACTCATCCCTCTGTGGAACATGTCTTTGTCTTTCTCTGTAAACTCCCCATACAGAATCCTTCTTAGGGTAAATCCTGTAAACTTGTATCGCAGCCCTATAACACAGCATAACATGTGAGAAAATATTCATCGAATCAACAGTCATGTTTCTCTCGACCTTAAAGCTCCCACAAGATCCTGTTTTTAACCCGCTAATCAACCTCTCATCTCCATTATTGACGAGATCCAGCCAACTCAACTTCACCTGGAAAGGATTCACCGAGACCACCTCATCAATCAAACCATATTGCCTTGGCATTCCATCAGTATCGTCGTATATAGCCCACACTTGCCCCTTCTTGAAACTCTGCTCTGTCACTATCAAAGTCATAGAAATCTGAGTCCTCAACCTCCATCATCTCCGGACCACCATTCTCCAAATACCCGACATTATTAGCACTCATAGACTTCCTCGATACAACATGCTTCTCCGCCTCATAAATCACAATCTTCTTGGATGTCTGAGCTCTTTCATTTACACCAACTGAAATCCTACTTTTTCCACACCGAGATTCTCTGCTCTTTGCTACGTCTTCTTTCTCCGGTCCCTCCACCTTCTGCTTATCCTTCAATTTTTCCTTTCCTGCACTAGCCTTGCACCTGGCTTCCAATTGCATTTCAGCCAATGTCACCATTTCTTCATCTAATCTCACCTTCTTAGACTTAAAATTCTGTAAAACCTGGTCTTCATCACTCGATTTCCTCCTCAAAACCTCATTTCCACTTCCCTTAATCCCTGAATCAAAGTTCCCCAACTGATCTCCACCAAAAACTTTCCTTCTCAACCTCAAACTCCTAACTCCAACCTTCACACAACCATTACCAACCTCGTCTTTATCCTCATCATCATCAACCGCCACAGCTTCAAAGCTCTCCTTACAATTAGGGCAAACCAAATTATGCCCCAAATACTTCCTCTCAAACTGATGCAGAAGGCTACACCTCGAACAAGCTGTCCAGAAAGTCTCCACTACAGAGTCATCATCACCCCTCTCCTCCAGCAACCTTATTCTCAAAGCTACATCATACTCTTTTCTACTAGCTCTATCCGATAAAACCCTAAACCCTTCCCCTAGCAGCTTGAACGCCTCCTCGCAACCGTCGAATACGTTCTTGTCAGGTTGCAAAACTAGTGCCAGCTTCTTGTACTGCGTTTTTATAGTGTTGATGTGAGAGAAAGGCTCTACCTGGAGAATTCCGTACTAGTCGACGACCTCGGAATTGGATTTAGCGGCAAACCGGAGGGTTTTCAGGGCGGTGAGCATGGCGGAAAGGCCGTCGAGGTCTGGGCAGGGCCGATGGGCTTTTATAGCATGTTTGAGTGCTGATTTCAGGTTGGAGGCTGAGAATTCCGCCTCAGCCATGGATTTCAGGCGGATGGCTTCTTCCTCCGGATGCTGCTCCGGCGGCGCCATGGATTTTGGGGCGGGAAAAGATTGGAACTTGGAGGCTGGGGGAATGGGAAGTGAGAAAAGAATCCACCCACCAAAGATGGAAGCTTTGGCTCGATCTTAGGCTAATTACATAAATGGTCCTTATACTTTGGGATGACGAACAAATTCATCGCGCAGCTTTGATTTGTTGACAAATTTATCATCGAAAAACGAAAATGGTATAATTAGCATAATAGTCACAAAGTTTGTCAACTTTTCAGCCACATTACTCAGATTAGCATGTCAATCATCTGAATCAACATCAGCCTTCTTTTCCGTACATCTAAACCTTTTCTGAAACCCAATCCATTCATTCAAAGCAAACTATCCTATAAGCTGCCATTGTCTAAACCCACTCCTGCAACTACAACTTAAAGAACAAAATGGAACAATGCCTTCTGGTTTGCTTTACATGGGTGACTGTTGTGAAAGATGAATGAATAAAAAAGCCCTAAAATTCCCAATCACACTGCTTTGTATTGGCATCAAAACTAAAGTATGCTGCTTTAATTTTATTATTATCCATGAAAGTTACCAAGACAAATAAATGTTTCACAGAGAAAAGGAAGATGGTGACTTGATCCATTAATAACTAAGGCATTCCATTCCTTCCTTCACATTATGCTACAGTTTTGTTGGGAATCCATCATCTCGGGTGTTCTGCAATGGCCAAAGAAAAACAGAAAACCAGAAAGCCATTAGCTATCTCATCATCATAAAGGGCAATGAAATAACTAACAATCAGCGCACCCATATACCATATGAAGCACTCACATTTGACCGAGAGTAGCCAAATCGAGATCAGGTGCAAGTTCCCGGATGATTTCATCAGGTGGCTGTCCGCATTCTTGCATCTTTTGCATGAGCTCGGTGATCCTGGTGTAGTTACTGGGATCATTCTCATAGACCTCGTTGAGAACCTTTATAAGTTCATATTGATTGGAATAACGTTCAAAATCCTCTTTACTCAAACTTGATTCGTGGTCTTTCAACCATGCCGGATACCTCCCTTCGATTTCCTTCATGGGTTCATGAAGAATCTCCTTAGACAGCAGCTGTTGCATCATGGTGTCTACAAGAGACGCCATGTCCTGATAGGCACAAAAAGAAAATATGAAGCTCATGAACTAGAAAGATAGAAACAAACAGCGGGAATGTTCTAAATGGCCTTAAAACACAGATGGGAGAAATAAATACTTAGATAACTAAATTGATCCTTATGCAAGAGATAAACTCACATTATCGAATGTCGGGGCAAAAGAGTGAGCACAGATACAGAAAACACTCTTGAGAGACTACATTCAAATCTCACAGGGATTCAAGATTACAACTATTTCACAATTTTGGAAATGTAACTCCTAGTATCCTTGCAGCAGCATAAGCAAAGCACCTAACTCCAAAGTGACTGATAAAGTTTCCTTCCTAACCATAAGAGACCAGTCAATCAAGTCTCAAGGAAATCACTTCTCTCTACTCAATTGGGGCCTAATAACTTCACCAGCTAAAGAAAAGAGTTCTATATATGGAGAAAGAGAGAGAGCAAGAACTTCACTTTACCTGGCCAGAGGCAAGCTCCTCGAACTGCTTAACCCAATCCTCCACCATAGCATCCTTATTATCACCACCACCCTTCGAGCCAGTGACGGACTCCAATCCCAGCACAGCCTCTTTAGTCTGCTCCATAAGCTTATCAAGCGCCTCAGCCACATGAGTATCCTTCGAAGAAGCCGCTGCCATTTGTTTCCCTTTCTTCTTGCTCTTCAGTTGCGGCAGTCCCATACCTAAACCCTGAACCCCAGTCGGCAAACCATGAACTGAATCCCCCACCTTGCTCTTCTCCTTATCGCCACCATCCCCTCCCCCGCCGCCAGCAGTTCTGCATTCCCAATTTACGCCTTTGTTTCAACTCGCCATGTCGACAGAAACAAAGAGAAGCCGAAATTGGAATTAAGAAATAATACCTTTGTGAAGACGGTGGCGCGAGGTTGAGACTTTGGAAATCATCGAGAGCACCTACAGTGAGCAAAAACAAAAAACAGAAAGGTTTGAAATTGAGGTGCGAAATCGCAGTGAGAAGAGGAAACAAGAATAGGGTTCTGTTGAAAAGTTGGATTCTGATTATGGGGAATTACTTACTGTCAAGAAGCTGTTCTAAGTCATCGACATGAGACGCCGCCATTTTTCCACTGCTCTGGTGGTGCTACTTCCTATCGCCGTGGAAGCTTTTACTATTTTTGGAAGGAAATCGACTGATCCCGGAAGGAAGGAATTTTGATATATGTAAGGGATAGGAGAATTTACGGTGAGAGGAAGAGAAGTAAATTCGTTTCCTTGCGTCCAAGGATTACGCGAGAGAGATGGAGAAATCGTACTGCAAGTTTATCAGTTTTGTTTTACCGATCACTCGATCGGCCATTGTTTCATCTTCGTCGTTTGATACCATGACTTTGGGCTGGATCGGGCTAATGATTATCTCAAGCCCATGCCAAGTAACTCCTCACTTGCATCTCATGGGCCTTTGACGAATTCGGCCCATCTGTGATTATTGATTACACCGGCCTAACTAACCTTGGCGTCGAGAATTACATTTGGAACAGCAAACCTTTGAAAATTCGGTAAAATGCCACCAAACATACTACTATGCTACTCTTCACAACTCGAGATATTGTGACCGGTTGGTTTATAATATGGTATCAAAGTGGATTTTTCTTTGAGGTTACATGTTCAACTCCTCTCGACCCGAATATTAATAGTTGTCTTTAAAAGCACGTGATATGGTAGACATGTGTAAACTTCAAGCTTATGAATTGGCTTTCGTTTGAGGGGGCGTGTAAGGAAGTGGTTAAATATCATACATGGACCTCTCTCGGCAACTCGAATTATTGGGGATCAGTTGGTTCATGACATAGTGGCCCGCACGAAGGATCATTTTTTCTTCCCGATTGAGTTGGAGCCCCGGAGATCTCTTAGCAAAACTCGAATTATTAGAATTAAAGGTTTCATATTTAAAAAAAAAAATACATGTGTCATGTTATGAATTGAGATGCATATAGAACAAATCCGACTATCCTGTGCTCACGACTCAATCTAGGAATAATACATACTCATAAATATTCTAAGTTGTCGGATCAGACGCTAGGCGCCTCCTGATCATTGGATGGACGTGATGACAATTTTATAAATAAAGTGTCAACGCATCCAACCCACTATGGGCGCGCCCAAAACTTAATCCGACAGCGCCCAGCTTGTGAGAACCATAGTCGGATTGATATTAAACTCTTGAATCAATTCAGGGCCATACACACATACACTCACTTTTATACTATCCATCTATGTCCACAGACCATAGATATAGATATCAGACTGGTTTTACTGTTGAGCATGCACCATTTCTGACAATGACGATTCAGAGAGAGGCCCCAGAAGAAGAAGAAGAAGAAGAAGAGAAAATTGGTAACGAGCCAAGCCGATATGTCAAGTCACAGTCAAGCTTTGGGACTCCTTTTTTCACTGTGAAAGAAAGAAAGAAAGAACTCAATGATCAGTACGTAGTTGGTTCCTTCTTTGTCCCATCTCTTGTTCTCTTCTTCTCATCCTTTTCTGTCTCTCCATAATTTTCCCCCCTCCCATTTCCTCTGCACTTACCAAGAAACAGATAGGACCGAAAGCAACTTTTCTTCCCACGAATATCTCAATATGAACCCTAAATATAGCTACGACGAGAATGGATCAAAGTTGGAACGAAACAATTCCAAGATACAATGTGAAATAGGTTGTTAATGTTTTTTTTTTTAATCTTGGTGTCATCGTCGGATTCAGGACATAATAGATCACTGAATCACATTTGAAAAGAGGCACAAAGAGGGTAGAGCTGTAACCCGATTAGTACTGGACCGAATACCAAAAATTAAAAAAGTTACGATTGTTATACTAACTCTAGAACCAGAGAAGGGCTGGGTTCAATGGGTTGTAGCCGGGACAGGCCTCCCCCTTGATTTGCCACTATTTAATGGTATAAGAGATTATCTATGAGAAAGTTGACACTGTTGATATATATGCTGAGACCTACTCGACTTTTTAGTTCTTCATATGGTATGTTGCTTGTTCGATCTTTTCCTTTATTTTCAAATCAATTTCTTACCCACCCTAAGCTTGTATAGTTTTGTGGTGATATTGTCCAAATGTAATACGATATCATTTGGTCTAATGACAAGTTTGGTTATCATCGTTTGACTTCCAACAAGCATTTGAAGATGGAAAGCTTAATTAGTGAGACCCATTACCTCTTTCCCCAATCAATTATTAAATAATCACAAGATTAAGTTGTGTTAAATTGCGTCTCAATTGTTAATTAGTTGATATCATCTTTTTATAAATATTTGTGTTTGCCGCCTTTCTTCTTGTCTAGATGACAGAGCAATTCCGGCCTTAACAATTATTCTATTTTTCCAGTCTTTTTCAAAGGCATGATTTCTATTTTTCGTATATAATATAGCGCATGGAAGTGTTTTAGAGTTTTAGGAATCTATTGAATTTAATTATTAGCATTTTTTCAATAAGTCATAATACGATGGAGTGGTTCTCTTACGTGCTCTCCGCCGGGCCAAGGCGACTAGCTAGCTGTATTTTCTTGTAGCAAAAATTCAATAAGAGAAGAGGAATTTTACTATGTGGACTCTTTCTAAGCAAATTGACTATTCCTTCCCAATAAATATACACGAAATATGTTATTAAATAATAAGGGAATGCTAATAGTGATGTTTTGAAGACTCGAATACAACACTATGGTTGTATAAGTTAGTAGATCTTGTGTAGCGTTTAGGGTGGTTTTTCGGGTTGTTGATTGAATTGCTCATATAGTAACAACTAACAAGTAAAGCTTTTTCAATATTTTTGTTAGAGTTAACATCGTTTGATTTTGTAGTCTAGTTGTTTCAGGCTTTGGGGCTAATGGGTGTCGATTATGTTATACCTAACAATCAATGGTCTATGGAATTGATGGACTCGCTTGTATCTTCCTTGTCAATGGGATAGAACCTACTCTAAAGGTTCATCATTTACTGCTTCACTTGTATATAAATCAAGACGATCACGTATATTCTCTCTCTTAACCTACTCATGTTTTACAGACATTAGCAGGATAGAATGTCAAGCTACTCGAACAATGATCAATGGTTCGTTAGAATTGCGATTCACAAATTTAATAACTATTATTCTTTCAATTTCACGATTTTTTCTTGGGAAAACTGATATAACAACGAATTCGCTTCTGATCCAGTTCTTATGCTCATAATTGCTTGCAATCGGAAGCAACTTTGAACTAGACTCTACAACTGTGAGACTAAGACCGATCAGGGTATGACCCAATTTCTATATGCTCACTAAACTAGTGAAGTTTAATCAATCTGTCATTAAACAAAATTTTGTACAACAAATAACTATGTTATTTGATTGCTTGTGAAGAGGATGCCAAAACAAGAGGTAGAAGCTTTCGCTTTCTTTGGAGAATAAGCCAAAACTAAAAGGCAAATTAGATGCGAAGGAAGAAAAGAAAATGTAAGAAGGAGACATACGGGGGAATCAAAACCTTGATGTTTAACATTAGTGACTAATAAGATAACTAAGTTCTAACAATTAGTTATGATTTGTTTGCCAAGAATCACTAGCTAACGCCCTAAGTTTGTGTGTGTACGACAATGGTAGAGCTACGTATAGTTTAAGGTAGATTGTAGGCTATATCCACCCCCTAATATTTACTTTTAGATTATCAAATGCTGATCAAATGCTAATCATACATCGAAAATATGGCCTGAGATGCCTCATGTGCGATTCCCCTTCTTTCCACATCTTGTCAACCTCGTATCTTGTCAGTTAGGGCGTTACTTAATAGTTGAATGTCATTGCTTCTTTTTGCAAAATCTAGTTTTGATTCTCAAATCTAGTATACTATACTAAACATGCCTCTCTTAATTTCTTGATCATTTCACATTGTTTTTTTTAAACATATTTTTAATCACTCAATTAGGGTTTAGGATGCACCCATAAGCAAGCCGTTTGTATAAATATTGGCCTACTTGTCCCTGGCCAGCTATACATGAGCCAATAAACACACAAGGAAACCCGTTTTTAATTTAGAACAAGAAAACAAAGTAGAGCCTTGTTAAGCTTCTACATATGGCTAACCTCTATGTTGACCAAAAACCAACTTAGCTTTCACTCATTACTTGGTTTTGGGGACATCTAATGATGGTATCATTTCATTAGTAAACAATACTATTAATAATAATGCCAATAACCAATGATTAGCTCATTTTGAGATATGCAAATGGGATATGTATAGATTTAGGGAGGGATAAGGAGGGTTACACTCTCCAATCATCTTCTAGACTTCTCCATCTTATGTCATCATTAGGTCGATCGAGTATGAATATGAGTTTAACATATAAGATATTTCTAAACATGCTGGGTTATGCATCATCTGTAGACACGATACAACGATAATTAAATTCGTTTTGAATGAAAATCTCGAATTCAAAGCCCAACACTCTCACTGGGTAGAATACCATCTACAATAGGCACGGACTGGCCAAAACTTTATGCCTTAGAACACTTGCCCTGTGGTTGAGCTGACAACCATGACGATTTGAAATTACCTTGATTTCGGCCAACATCACCATGTTAATAAATCATATATTATCCATACTTAAAATTCCTCAACAACCCGACTTATCAGGACATATTGGTTATTAACATATTATTAGAACATTCATTGATAGAAAGACCTTGTATTCAAATCCCGACAATCCCGTATGGTATTCAAACCTACGCAAATCTCAAGTCTATAAATTGACCTTTGTGCCATCATAACTTCAAAGATATGAACATCTATCATGGAAACAAAAAGAAATGTGGATCATGTAGGCCTGTTGTGAGACCTTTTCTTAGTGGTGGAGATTATATCTAAACACATCAAACAAGAAATCCAAATCATTTTGCTGGCAGAAAGAAAAAAAAACTGCTTAAAGTTTCGCTGGCAAACAAGGAAGCAGGGAATCTACAGGGAAAAGGCAGTGCTGCAGAGCCGCACACAATCAAAGAAAAAAGTTGATGTTCATCAAAAGGTCATTACCTTAAAGCTAATTGCCTTTTTGGTCCTCTACTAATAAAGAACCAAGATTTTGCATACACCCAGTAACTTTTCATCCCCTCCCTTTTTGCACTCTCTTCTCCATTATTTTATCATCAAAAAGGCCAAATCAACCCAGATGTCAAAGCTCAAAACTAAAGTAACAAGATTTACCAAGAACAGAGTTTTCCCCTCCCTCCATTGTCAGACATAGACTGAGAAGTGAGAACCAGCAAGACGAAGCACTTGAATGTGAATGGTAGCAGCAATCAATATCTGAGAGCTTACATTACATGGACTCATTCATCATCAGGGTGAGTAAACTACAAGCAGAGCATTTCGCCTGAGAGGCATTACTGTAAACAGCTACTCAATTATCTGGATATGTTTCACAAAGAAGCTTTACAAGAATGATAGTGGAAGAGAAGAAGTACCTACAACCAGAAAAAGTGTTCTTCGAGCATGAACTTGCGCTACTATGGAGAATCAATCTTGCACAATGAAAGCTATAACCATAGCAGAAATGCCATTTATGGCACCTGCACAAAATCAACAGATGCTACTTGTTTCTGGCAGTAAGCTGCAACACATTTGCAGCTAGATAGCAACTCTGCACTCTGTTAGATATGAGCCATTTTGAGAACCTGGATTTTCAATTAGCAGCCTGCAGCAAGTAGTGCCAGTGACAAAAATTCAATCTTTAACCAGCTCACTACCAGAAACAGTTTAATCTTACACTAACAAAGAGAGAAAACCTAGATGCTAAAACAAAGAGAGACCATGTTCTTCCCTTCCATTTCCATGCCGACCACCAACTCCAGAATGTAAAAATCAGAAAACAAACGGGCTCCGATCCAACCGAAGGTCCCATCTCATCGATTTCATCCCCACCCAACGTCAGCAATCCGACGATGGTTCCCAGGCCGACGCCGTCAGCAGCGACAAATCCTTCCACCCCAACTTCAACGACCCGTTCTCCTCCTCCACCAGAGTATAACCCTTCCATGGAAACATCCCAAGCAACAAACTGGCCTGTGCGGCCGGGTTTCCGCCCAGCGAAACGGGTCGGAACCCGACTTTCCTCAACTCCTCCCCCCACCGCTCCACCTTCACTTCTCCGGTCCTCTTCGGCCCGCCGACGGCGACAATATTCCGGATCTCGCATCCGAACAGCTGCTGCTCCACCGTGTGCCGCTCCAAATTGTCCACATCCAGCCCATCCCCCAGCGCGTCGAACAACGCGCTGTAGTAATGCAGCGCCTCCACGAACCTCCCCAAGAAATTCCCGCCGTGGCTGAGATCCTGCTCCACAATCGTCACCAATTTCGGCCGGAGCAGGCTGAGGACGCGGAGCGTCCCCAGGTCGCTCCCCGTGATGTCGTAGAGGCAGTGGTGCATCCAGTGGACCACCACCGCCTCGCGCGGCCGAATCCCGAGGTGACTCAGATCCGTCACGCTCCCGATCTTCCCCTCCAACGGCTGGAACTCGAACGGCAATCCCAGGGAGCTCGCGAAATCGGCGAGTCTCCGGCCGGTCGACTCGAGGAGCTCGGCCGAGGACCCGAACCCGGTGATCCGCATCGACCGGATTTTTTTGGTCCGGGAGGCGAGGATGTGGAACAATCCTGGCCACTGGAGGCCCTGCATGATGTCGAGGTCGATGATGTGGACGCGATCCTCGCCGTCCAGAGCCTGGAAGATGGCCTGATTGGCGGTGAAGTGGGAGAATTTGATGAGCGGCGAGATGGAATTGTAGGACTGGAAGGCGGTGAAGAACTTCTGCGACTGGGTCATCGTCAGGCTCTTGGAGGTTAGAGGGTTGTAGGTGCCTAAGCAGGAGCTGACCACGCGCGCCTGGAGCGCGTGTGCGAAGTACGCGCCGACGCGTTGAGGGGAAGAGCCGAAGGGGGAGGAGAGCTCGGAGATTTCGGGGAGGAGATCTGTGGCGTCGTCGAGGTTGTCCATGGCGACGCACTCCGCGCATTGGAGGAGGAGACCCAGAAGGCGGAGGCCGGTGGACTCGCCGCCTTCGACGACGGAGACGGCGGCGGCGGCGGAGGAAGAGGAGGGGTCTTCTTCTGCCGGCTCGCTCTGCTCGCCGGCGGAGAAGTTGGGGCGTTTGGCTGAAGGGTCGTCGTCGCCGGCTAGGTCGCGGTCGACGCGCTTGGTTTTCATGGAGGATGGGGCGGAATTGGGTGAGATTGGGGATTGGAGGAGCAAGCTGTGAAGCATGTCGGAGGATTGGTGGGGGAAAAGGAGTGGGAACAGGGAGGAGAAGAAGGTGGGAACAGGGAGGAGGATAGAGAGATTCGAAAGGCGGAGAGGTTTCGAGGGGAAGGGGACAAAAGCTCGGGAGTGAGTACGATGGAAGAGTGTGCAGAAGATTTGTCAGAGGGCCATGAAAGGCAGTGGAGAAAAGGGAGGGAAGGAAGAAAGGAAGGTGAAACGACGGGATTAAAAAGGAGAGGAAGAAGAAAGGGGGCGGAGGATGAGGATTGATTGAAGAACTGTTTTGGAAGAGAGGAAAATTGGGGTTAATTACTAGAAAAGTCACTCAAGTTTGGAGTTACTGACATCTTGGTAACTTGAATTTTATTTGTAACAAATTTGTCATGGAAAGTTGAGAATAGGCAAATTTGTTCAATTACCTCCAAATGAAGTTCAAATAATCTTGTTTAATAATTCAAAATGAGAATGCAACAATTGAGACTAGTCAATTTTAACTGTTTAGTTTTGCATACTTTTAAGTTTGTATGGGAGGGGACATGTCTTTGTGAAATTATGCGTTTTTTATGAAGAAAGTGTGAGATGAGGCAATCATAAGGTAATTTGATCAAATTGTCTCGTTTCAGAAATTTGTCATCCAAACATATCTCTAGATTATTTTATTTGCGTTATCAATTCAATCGATTTAAGGATAAAAAAAAGTATTTACACAATCTCTGTATAGCTCACTTGTGGATTTACACGATCCATAAATCCGACTCATAATCCTTGGCGAACATCTATACGTGATGAAATTCGAGAACAAATATTTTCCATTCTATCAAGTGTCGTCTTGTCCCATTTTTTATAAGTTCGTTTATTCATTTATTCATGTGCGAACGATATTCTATATAGAAAAGCCTTCAAATTTGAAAAATCGAAATCGTGCATAATTGTGTATTGATTCTGATCCAAATATTAATTTATTAATTTTATCTGAAAAAAATAGACTATAGTGTTGTCCATAGCGTTGATATATACTATCAATTCCAGTGAATAATTTTCCCATAGAAGCAAAAAACACTTTATAATTTGGCTTGAATATCTTACCAATTTCGATACGAATTAGATGAACAAAGTGACTGTTATGGCTAGTTAACGAACGAGTTGTTAATTGAGCTCAAAGATTATAATGGCTTTTTTTCTCTTTGTGTAATTTGGATTAGTTGGGGGTAGGTTTCTCCGTTAGTCGGGAGTGTCGCCTAATGGGAGCTCATTTGTCTTGACTCCGGCGGACGGACTAGTTTGGGAACTGCGATGGTTTTTTATTCCTTTGTTTTTATATAATTTATTTATAATCCTTTATTTCTTCAAATTTAAATAGCGAGATTATTTGTCTTGCTGTTAGGTCTTCTCCAATTCACTTGATCACTTCATGTCTAGATCATGGTTTTTTGTTCCTGATCATTCTTAATTAACAAAAGCAGACGTTTATCTAAAAAAAAAAATACATTTGATTTTAATTTGATAAAAAGAGTTTTCATACACATCGATGAATACCTAACACATGACAGATTGTGTGTTCGATCCGTATCATCAACAAGTTGCTTAATTAAAACCCTTGAGTAGCATTCTCGTTCTCATACGGGTTGAAGGCCGACAACTTTGAGGGTTTTCTTGATGACGACTTCACTAAATGGGCGCGTCCGCCGAAGGGGCTACTTCGTATATAGTACTCCAAACACTAGATTATCGTATTATTTGTAACATTGGATCCTTGAGGCGATGTGTAATTAGTTGGGCACAAGAGTGAGGTACTCAAGAATTGTTGTTGTTGTTTTGTGGGCAGGGCTTGGACGTTATTAGTACGTCTCATTTGCCGGATTGGAATCATAATTCACAATCAACAATCTATACCCCTTTTTCTTTCATTTCCTTTCATATAACTCATTTTTTTTTTTACAAAGATGAGTTATTTCACCTCCTTTTTTTCCTAAGAAAATTAGGGTTACTCATAGAGAAAGGAATTTGAATATATGCCAAAAACAAAATGTGGAGGGGATACAACAAGGAACTTTTTTGAGACATGGACTCCACAATAAGTCAATTACTACATAAATGTTGAAAGTGAAAAAAGTAAATCATTATTATATGCTGAAAAAAAAAAACACAAAACTATGGCCCTTGTTTTATTTTGGTGTCAATAATGGCAACGAAAAACAGAATTATTAACGGAGACTAGTAGTAGTAGCAATAAGTTGGTCTCCAAACTTGTCATATTAGTCAATTATTTTACTATTAAAATTTGGACTTTTACCTCAAATCCCCAATTAACAAATTTGTCTAAGAGGTTACCAAACAACATATATCACATTGACTTTTGAACTTCCTTTCCATCTATATATTAATTACTCATTTGGAGCCAATATAAATGGAGGGATATATACAAGGAAATTCTCATTTTTTTATAGTATTAAAGTAAATTGGATTATATGGATTTATTATAAGAAATAATCATTACAAATAAAAACACATTAATTAACCGAATTAAGTAGTGATTAGCTAGCTGGTTACTGGCCAAAGGGAATAGAATACCGCCATAGAAATGACCGATCGACCATAATCAGCAACACGATGGGGAAGGTTTTGCTTTTGCATGGCTGTCCACAGAGTTCCCAGCATTGAACTAACCTACAGCTAACAACAAATTACAAGGATTAGTATAATTAATATGATATAGTACAAGTTGACCAGGAAAAATTAGGGTTTAATTAGAATAATGGGAGGCTTTATGTCTAATGAATTGCATAATGAGTACAAGATTAAAGGGAGAGGGCTTCGAGAGTAATCCCTTGTTCATGTATGAAATGAAACGCTAGTGACGGAATTAGAATTTTTTTTTTTTTGAACAAGAGAGCAGAGAGTGGGCATAAAAGATTAAGTTTCAGAAATTTGAACAATGATAGTTGTAGAGAGAAAATTAGAGAGTTATTATACTATTCATTAACAAGTACTTGATACACCAAATTCGTTACAGGCTTTACATGTATTCTGAGTACATCAAAACGTGGCCAAACCAAAAACCATTTTGGCCAGCTTCCAATAATCGACCGAAATTCGGTTACTTCGGTTATCGGTTAGTGGATAACCGATCAGTTATTAGTTTAACCGGTCGGGTAACCGGTAACCGAACGACCACCCCTAGTATAGAGTATAGATTATAGATTTTATAGTTGATTCTCTCCCATGCTTGTAAACTTATAATGAACTCCTTATTACCTTCTTACGATTTTTTCTTTTTATGTACTAGTTATTTTCTTTCATAGAGAAACCATGCATGTAAACCACGTTCACGTACAAATACAAACTTTACTAGTTCAGTATTGGACTGGGCTGAGTTTAATTAACTAGCCAAAGCCCACTGATAAGTGAAGTCCTACTGTAACAGGCCAATAACAATCCTAATCGGCCCAGAAAAGCCCGTTTTTTGGCCCATCGCAATCCGCAAGACCAAAGCGGTCCAGAGCGAGTTAGGGTTTCGTCCCGGACTCGCAACGTCTGAGCATATATATATAATCACATTTTCTCCTCCCTAGGCTTTAGAGCGAGGATTGGGAGCAGAATCAGCGGAGCTTCTTTGAGAGCGGCGATAGGGAGCGAACCGGCGGCGATTCCAAAATGGTGAAGTTTCTCAAGCCGAACAAGGCCGTGATCGTCCTCCAGGGCCGATACGCCGGCAAGAAGGCGGTGATCGTGAAGTCGTTCGACGATGGCACCCGTGACCGCGCCTACGGCCACTGCCTGGTCGCAGGGATCAAGAAGTACCCGGCGAAGGTGGTGAGGAAGGATTCGGCCAAGAAGACGGCGAAGAAGTCCCGCGTCAAGTGCTTCGTCAAGCTCGTCAACTACAGGCACCTGATGCCGACTCGCTACACGCTGGACGTCGATTTGAAGGACATCGTCACACCCGATGTGTTGCAGACCAGGGACAAGAAGATCGCCGCAGCCAAGGAGACCAAGGCGAGGTTCGAGGAGAGGTTCAAGTCCGGCAAGAACAGGTGGTTCTTCACCAAGCTCAGGTTCTAGGGGGTTTTCTCATTTCAGCTGGAAATGGATCTCGATGGATATTTACTCTTTTTCCTTATTACTTAATTGGAAAATTTTGAACGAACAGATTGTCGTGTGCTGGGTTTCTGCCAAGACCGAGTCTTTTGTTGAGTAGTGAATTTAAGTGTTATGAATGGATGAACTTGTTATATAACATCTGGGTTGTGGCTGTCATGGATTGGTTTGAATTTGGTATTGACAGCAAATGTCTTCCATGGATTTGATTGAATCTGGTTGTGACTCCTGTCTTTCCTTACCTGGCAATGCTTTCTCTTGCTTTGCAAGATGGGATAGCAATTGCTGGTGGATGTGATAGCTTTAGATATGATTTGGGTGCTTGGACATCTGTTTGTTTTAGATGGTACCGTAAATTTACTAAATTCACTGTCCATTAGTTTCAATCCCATGTTTCTTGTTTCAGAATTCATGAATCACAACTGACTGAGTGTACTACTATATAGGCATTGGAATCACTGTGGTTGATGAGGGTTAGCTTTTGAGTCTATCTAGTGCTTCCTTTTAAGAATCTTTGAGGGTTAGGCAGTCGATGTAGGGCTCAAAGTAGGTTATTCATATCTCTGGTAGAAGATCATTGGGCATTACCTTTTCCCCAGCCACTGGAGAGGTACACAAGTTCTCTGACAGAACTCAGCAGTTTTTCTGCTGTCTTTGTAATGTCGTATTTCTTCCATTCTTGGTGAATAGCAACTAGCAAGGGCTGGTTATTCTGGATTGCAATTTGTAATCTTGGCCTGTTCTAGTTCATTTCGCCAAGATATGTAGAGTCATTAAGCATGGTAATGTGTTGGTCGTTACTGTTCTGTTAGCTGAGATCCTGGTATCTATAGTCTGTTAAGATTCCTACTCCTTATCGTCTATGGATTCACTAGGTACCCCTAATTTTGGATGCACTAGATTCGTACTCCTGTTAGTGGGACTGGGAAGGGGCTGTAAACTGTGTCACTATCCAGCTGCTGTATCTAACACCAACTAGGCTCGATTTGGTTTCTGCTTGATGGTCTGTTTGATGCTTGTTCATCCGCTCATCTGGATGGTTGTGTTATAAAAACCTTGCTCGTATTAGATCGTTTTACAAGGAGGATAGATTGACTTGTATAGTTCTCATGGTGACTGATCACTCGCGATGACCGTAAAAAATCTACTTTTTTTGAGGGTTTCTCTGTTGGATGCTGTTATCAGAGTTGATTTTGGTGACAATTCCAATGAAGTAAACAACACTTATGAGCATTCGCTCAAAATGAAAAGACCACTCGAGTTGTAGAATGGTAATACTATTTGCACTACGACCAGCTTCAGAAGTCTATATTCCTTGTGTGGTGCGGTTTGAACGAGTAAACAACGAAATAACTCTTTGTAGTTTGTTTTGTAGTGTGAAAGTGAGGAGTTCGGTCCACGATTACATATATCAATCAATCATTCACTCACTATAATTTGAGTTATTTCCGTGATGACTTCAAATCACGGATTAACAACCTAGATGTCCGCCCGTAATTGTTGTTGGGTTCTGTACAACACTGTTGGTACTCTTTGTGTAAGGTGAGGAGATAGTGAGGTTTTTTCCTCATTGAAAATGGAGAATTTCAGCTTTGGGCTTAGAGATCGTTCATAGAAATGACAGTCGATTCACCGGTAAAGGGGGGAAAAAAAAAGGAAAGAAATCAAGAATGAAACGACAGAAAAGAGTTTTAGTGGATGTAGTAGGTGGTCAGTTCAGAATATGACGCAAATTTGAACCAGGCCTGCTTTCTGACCAATATTCATCTTCTTCCCTTCGGTCTCCTCTTCGCGCCATAGATAGCTCGCTTCTCGCCGGGCCAACCGTTCTCCGTTGCCGTTGAGCAATTGGCTGCTGTCTCCGATTAGCTTGAACAGGTTGCTCACCGCCCTTCCGTTCCTCCTTTGCTCCACTGATTTCTCATCGACGGCGGCGGCGGCGCGGGCCTCAAGTTCGCGGTACTTCTCATCCCCGTAATTTCCGTTTTCTTCTCTCAACTCCTCTGCCGTGTGGCAAGGGGAAGCCACATTCTCCTTTGCTGCTGCTGAAGATTCGAAGTGGTGAAGTTTTTTAGTGCTCATTCGAGCTGTTCTGTCTTTTTGTTAATGGAGCTTTGTATATGGACTGATTGCCTTGCGCAGGTCGTTTGCTGTGCTGGGAGTGAGGTGATAGGATGATAAGCAATTCTCAAGCCATTTTTCTGCAGAAGGGCTCTTTTGTTTTTTCTTCAATTCTCAGACCTCAAGTAAGCCATTTCACATTCTTGAGCTTGGTAGAACGTCATCTGGCTTTGATTCTGGTCTTGCAATCGTTTTCTAGTCTGGCAAAGTTTCATTCTTTCTCATTATACATTTCGATCACTTGATCCGTGTCTTCTGATGTTATTGCTGAAGCTTCGAATTGAAGTTCTGACCTTTTCCCTTTGGTTCCGTTGAAGGTTGGTCTTTGCAGAAACAATTATCCGCAGCTCTTGGTCAGAAAGGAGCATAATTTACAACCTAGGAGTTCTAAGCCACTGGGAAGACTTCAAGTGCACTGTGTGATGGAGAAAGAGACTAATTTGAGCTCGTCAAGATTGGTTGACACAGTGACAGAGTCATTGCAGGGTATTGTTGGGTTCTTCAAGTTCATTCCATTTGGTAGTTTGAATCAAATGTCCAATTAGGGACCTCAGTCATCAATGTTAATCATATTTTGCAGAAGCTGATGTGAGGGAGCCCAGTGTGTCCACCATCTTGATGAACTTTGAGAACAAGTTTGATCCTTATGATGCAATGAGTGTGCCACTATACCAGACAGCTACATTTAAGCAGGTAATAATCCTCACATCGGATCCAAGCCATGCTACTTTGTTTTCTGTTCTCAATTCTCCAAACCACCAGTTAGTTTCTTACTCGGTTTTTCTCTTCTCATGTGTTGCTTCACAGCCATCAGCAACAGAAAACGGCCCTTACGACTATACTAGAAGTGGGAATCCTACTCGGGACGTCTTAGAAAGGTGTATTTCCTCTCTCTTATACTGGTCAAGCTTCAAAGTTCCAAGGCATCTAATATATGTAATTGCTTTTGTCTTTGTTTGATGGTGTAAGATTAACTGTGTATGCATCCTGGTTTATTAGCTTGTTGGCAAAGCTAGATAAAGGGGATCGAGCACTTTGCTTTACGAGTGGAATGGCTGCCTTGGCTGCCGTCAGTCATCTTTTTGGAACTGGTTTGTCTTTAGTGTTAGTAGCCCTTAAGTAATATTTGAAATTATACTTACCAGAAATAGTTAGAAGTTCTGCTGGAACTACTATGAGTAAATGGTTTTGCATGCTTTGTCAGGGGATGAAATTGTAGCTGGGGATGACATATATGGTGGATCTGATCGATTGTTGTCACAAGTGATCCCACGAAGCGGAATTGTGGTGAAGTAAGTATGGTGCCTCTTTCCCTCTTTGTTGTCGAGATAATAAATTTCAATCTGAATTAGTCTATACCTGTTGGAATGCAGACGAGTGAACACGAGTAGCCTGGAAGAGGTTGCCTCTGCAGTGGGGCCTCAGACAAAGCTCGTGTGGCTGGAAAGCCCAACAAATCCGCGCCAGCAAATTTCAGATATCCGCGTAAGGCTTTTCCGACATTTGTTAGTCATAATTTGGGAGTGCATATACTGTATTCTGTAGTCTGTTCATGCATAGCTAACCATTTTGGCCTATCACCTGTATAGCTGACTTTATGTCGGCTTTATCTGCATTTCATGTGTACTTTGGTAGAATGAGTTAAGAAAAAGTAATCATTTTGTAACTATTTGACTTCTTCTTTGGTTGCTTTGGGAACCTATAGTTGTGATGTTTGGTTTTCCTTTGGGGATAATCATTGTATAACTTTGTTCTCTTCAGAAAATTGCAGAGATAGCCCATGCAAATGGTGCTCTTCTTTTGGTGGATAATAGTATAATGTCTCCTGTTTTGTCACGACCATTAGAGCTTGGGGCAGACATTGTAATGCACTCAGCAACTAAGTTCATTGCTGGGCATAGCGATCTTATGGCTGGAGTACTTGTTGTCAAAGGAGAAAGGTCAGACAATCCTAATTCCTCGACTTGTTATGTGCCTGCACTTGGTCAATTATTCATTCAATTTAAAAGGAAACATTTACCGGGGTTGATCAAGCTTAAGACCCCTAAACTTACTGTGTAGATTACTGAAGCACTTCAAGGATCTGGTCTTGTCCATTAGTCTGGATGAAAATTATTGCCCAATATTGCTAATGTTCACGTAAATACAAGTAGAGCTATGGAAAGATCTGATGTCTCTTATTCTGCTATTAATTGATCAGACTGACATTTTGCCCAAACAAGAGTTTTCTCTTCGGTAGAGATTGGCAACATGCATCATACATACAGGCACATTCATGTTCTATGTTAATGTTATTTTACTTGCAGTACAATACATTGTATAGCTTACAAATTTTCCTCCTATGAGTTTCTTTCCTGAGATATCTGATTCATCTATCTCGCGGTTTCTCGTACTTCCAGCTTGGGGAGGAATTTGTATTTCTTGCAAAATGCGGAGGGCTCAGGTCTTTGCCCGAATGATTGCTGGCTTTGTTTGCGAGGTATTAAGACGATGGTTTTGCGTGTTGAGAAACAACAGGTGCTAATTTTTAGTCCCAAAGTAGCATATACTTTTCTTAAGCTTGTTTATAGTTTTGTTTGTTCAAATTGACTATAAGTCACCCTTGTTTGAGTAGAACAAACAACCCAAGCCAACTTGTTTCGGTTTGTTCCAATCTTCGCTCTGAAAACCGCCTGTGGTGGAAATTATAATCTCCCTGTGACTATTATGTTTGATGTGTTCCAGGAGAATGCACAGAAGATAGCTGAGTTTCTTGCTTCCCATCCACGAGTTATAAGGGTCAACTATGCCGGACTTCCTGATCATCCTGGTCGTGAACTGCACTATTCCCAGGTAGATGCAATTTCATGTGGAGCTTCTACACTAAACTCCAACGACCTCTCAAAACTCTTCATCCAATACCATCATCCATTATGATCGTTCCAACAATCTCTTGCAGGCACAGGGTGCAGGATCAGTGCTCAGCTTCCTGACGGGATCACTCGCTCTCTCAAAGCATATCGTCGAGACCACCAAGTATTTCAGCGTGACAGTTAGTTTCGGTAAGAACATGTTACTCTTGCCCTAACACCTTCCAACATCATTGCTGTCTCTCGATGGCGAGAAGCTTCTCCTTGTGATCTTACATTGTGATGGCGAGAAGCTTCTCCTTGTGATCTTACATTGTGTTTTTATGCGCTTTGTAGGGAGCGTGAAGTCGCTCATAAGCATGCCATGCTTCATGTCACATGCAAGCATCCCTGCTGCAGTCAGAGAAGCCAGAGGCCTGACCGAGGATCTCATACGAATCTCTGTCGGGATCGAGGACGTGGATGATCTCATTGCTGATCTGGACTTCGCCCTGAAAACTGGACCTGCTGCATAGAGCTCCCTGAAGAAGTAACCACGAACTCTTCCTTGCCTCTTTAACATCTAGTAGTAGTACATCCACGAATTCTTCACACAATCAAAGCTGGTCCTCCTTTCAATTGGGATCACTAGTGTATGTTATTGACATTAAAAATTGGAATACTTGGTCAATCAAGAAGAAGATTTTGCATTTCTTCATTTTGCATTGATGGCGATGAAGAATGGGGAGCTTTTCGCCTGGGCAACGATTCGGTCCACAGTCAAATAAATTAAGACCGAATCGATATTGGACCATATCTAACCAAATCGAGTTGATATCCAATCTAACACAATCAACTATTGATCGTGGCAATGCTTTATTATATGACTGACCTATCGACTAATCATTTGATGGCCACAAATGTACGTTCTATATTCTTGTTTAAATTATATGTTCTTCTGAATAGAAATGAATCTTGTTTTTTATTGGTCTTTTATATGCTATTCTTGAGTCGGTATGGATTGTATATCGAACTAAATTGGATTGATATTCAGTCTAAAATAATCAACTTCGCTTGTTTGATAATTTGATCGTCCTATCAACTAATCAATTTATTTTACGATTTGAAGCTGATTTCATGTCATTGTATGTGGCTATATGCTATCTCTTACGAATTATGTAATGATTGTAATTTACCTTACTCGAACTTTAATATGAACATTGAACACTTCATAAATCGCCAAATGAATCTGATTTCTATCAAATGAATATACACAAAAGCAAAGCTCCACAAACAAGATGGTGGCAAACTAAATTACAACATTTATTTTACATAATGATCATAAACAAACAAAAACTCATCACACAACAAAGTATATAAAGAAGTTAACACCAAAACAACAAAATATTGACGATCAGGTCCACGATGATGACGAGGAAGAAGAAGACCAATCATCAGCAACTGGGGATGACTTCTTCTGTCACGGCTCCTCAAAATCAGAAACACGCGTCCAACACACAACAGCAGCACAATGCAGCGCAACTGCAAATCCCCACAACAGAAAGAAAGAAAGAAGCCAAATTCATCAGGTACTGAATTAGTCAAACGGGGGAAATGAAGGGATGAAATATGTAATAAAGGGAGAAATATGGAAGATTGATTGCTTAATTACCAGCCCTTCCAGAAGCCATCGCCCCTTGACTTGGTCTCCACCGGAACTGCGCCGTTGAACTGAGCGGTGGAGTCACGGGTCGGGTAGCCGATCGGCGGTGGGGCTCCGACGACGTACGAGCCGCTTGATTGTGGCAGTTGAGGGTAGAAAGATGGCGCTCCTATTTTAATTGAATAAGCAAGTTGGTTAATTAGTAACGCCAACTACTCCACAATTATTCCAATCCGTGAGCAACATGGATTTGACATTATTGTAATGGTGTACAAAAAGTCAAACGATGTATCAATCAAACCTAACCTAACACATGTGGGTCGTAGACTTACATTCACAATTGGAATTGATAACTACATCCATTTTTAGCCCTATTTTCAATTTTGTTTGTACCATACATGAATGATTTGTACAAGGTCAAGACTTTCTTATCCGCAGGTTAAATAGAATTATAGAAAAAACGTATAAACTTAGCTTTTATTTTCATTTTATTTGACAATCAAATCGAATTTCAGACTCTACACGAGTCTCTATCAATTCCACTAAAAAATAAAGTTCATGTGAAGCGCGATCCAACTCAAACTGATACGAGGAGCTAGTAAAGTTGGATCACGCTCCAACATGATCCAACGGTGTGGGATGCAGAGCGATACAACAAGAGAGATGTAAACGGAAGAGACTCAGGAGAGAGAAGAGAAAACTCACCGGAGGTGGCTGCGGCAGCTGAGCGGTGATCGTTTTGAGTCATCTTGGCGCCGGAGAATAGTATCTAAAGTATACCTGAACGGATCACGAAGAAGGAACGGCCGGCGAAGGTTTCAACTAGGAGAGACAGGCAAGGAAGAAGAAGAAGAAGAAGAAGCAAGTGGTGGTTTAAACTTTAAAGGAGGTTTGAAGGCAAAGTAATGGAGTAGTTGGAGAGAAGAAGATCGAAGATGGTGTCTGACGTATATATAGATAATAAAAAGAAATGGGATTCTAGTTTGCGTTCTGCTTGGACAGGTATATATGCTCCGACCGACTCCCTTTGACCACGACTCTTTGATCCAATCGGGGCGGCTTCGACGCGTGAGATTTTTTCCTTCTCCCGGACGAAGTCCTGTTCCCTAAGGAAAGGAAGTAGATGTGGCAATGAGGATCTAAATCCATCCATCAAATTATCTAGCTAATCCAATCCATTTAATTTAGATCCAATTAGATTGGTGGATTCATGGATCAATCCATGGAATTACGATTTGATACCTATATTTTTTATATTTTACATTTTGGTACCTAAAATTTATATTTTTATACGAAAAATATCATTGGAAATTTACATTTTGATACCTAAAATTTTTCATTATGACATTTTAGTACCAAAACTTTCAAATTTTACATTTTGGTCCAACCCTTTGATGTCATTTGGATTCATGAATCAATCCACCAATCCATTTGATCCAATCCATGAATCCACCAATCCATTGGATCCAATCCTTTTGATCCATGGATTTACCAATCCAATCCACGAATCTAATCCAATTGCCACCTCTAAAAGGAAGCCATCCATGAAGCTAGTAAACTAAAACTATTTTTTTTTGTAAAAAAATTATATAAGATTTATGGTGATTTCCAAATAATAATAATACATTTTTAATAGAAAAGTATTTTATATTAGGAGTTGTAAGGGGATAATATAAGATTTCTGCATAAGTGTGTTCTCACAATGTAATATATCTGATAAGGACAATAAACTCATTCAGCTGATGATAATCTCAATCAGAATTCTACTTGGCGATAGTTAATCAAACGTGATAATATGTATCAAAGATATTTTAAGTCTTCAGCTTAGGACAGACAAGGAAGTGCCTAGGATGGAAAATTGACCCAATTGCCTAACAATTGTTTAATCTTACAAAAAAATACATAATTTCACGGTACTGTGACTATCCCTAATCAATCCCAATCGACACAAAACGAGAAAATTTAAATTGTTCTGTCTCCATTGTATTGCAAATGTCAAACAAGACAATATAATCCAATTACTTCATTTAAAACAATTATGCCAAATTATCTCATCCAAACCATCCAACGAATTCCCTCCATCTCCTTCCTCTCTTTTTCCTTGTATGGCATCTTCTCACCCTTCTAAATTACCTAATCTCAAACTCGTTATCGCCAAACCCACCTTAGAAGAATTCGAGGATCTTCGTTTTCCAACGCACTCAGATTGATTAATCCTTTACTTAAAATCCAAACCAATAAAACGTAACGAATTTGGATAGCTAATCTCTCTTCTTAATCTAATCCTCGTGGAACTTTGTATCCATTAACGACAAGAAACAGGGAGGGGCCCATATAATTCTCCAGACAAAACCATTTCACCGTGGGCCTAACACTATATGGGCCGAGAGCTCAATTCTACAACCACAATCCCAAAAGGACGCCCAGATTAATATAAAGCCTCATAAGGTCCGGCCCAAATCTACGGAGAGTCCAAACAAACAGCCCACCCAGCCCAAACAAACAGTCGTTCATTTCGCCTTTCGGCTATTATGGACGACTAGCAGTTGATCCTTCGAAGGGTGTTGACGTAAGTGTAGCTGGAGAACGACACGAAGAGCTTTCGAAACCTGTATCACAATTTACAGAGAGACAGGGCAGAATATAAGAGAGAAGTGGTTTTGGAAGAAAGTGGATGCATATGAACTGAAAGTAACGAATAACTGACAATCGATCAGTCACTCAAGAGAGAAAGCACACATACCAGACCCATTGGCTTGAATGTGCCGCCATTGCACTGAAGCTCTTCAATGGTTGCTCATTCAACAAACAGTAAGCCACCCCGCTGCTGGCTTTCGAAGCGAGCAACATGGACAGCCAAATATCAACTGGTCCGATATACTTGCGTAACATGTTGTTACTGACCTGAACATTTAGCATTGTGAACCGATTAATCGCAGAAGCAAATGAACTGACACAGACAGATGACTTGCAGTTCAGCCTAGGGAGCATTACAATGCTGTGGTAATGATATGTGCTAAAAATATGTGCTGCTAAAGATATCAGTCTACACGTTATGCTGGAAGGATTTGAGGCGGGATGGGAGTTATTACCATAGCATATGAACTGAAGCACGAATGATAAGAGGTTATTACATGGTATGAGAACTTAGAATGAAATATGATCAGAAGAAAAAGGTATGCCGAAGGGTAAGAAAATCATACGAGTTCCCAGGCCTCTATACGTCTTTCTGAGGCATCTTCCAACAGCTTGCTGCTTATACAGGAAAAGATCAGGATGCAACTATTAGTCTATTACTATATAACAACTATATTTGAGGCACACATTACACAAATTTAGCTGATGAATGAACTTACCGTACGCCATAATGCACGTCGCGGTGATTACAGTGGCCTGATACCCCATAATTGTCAAAGGTAATGACCTACACACAACCCCGTAAGAGAAAAGGACTAAGAAGACAATAAAAATATGTAGCTTCAAACACCAAACACCAAGGAGATAGACACTGGCTATTCAGTACGTAGGACCTTACTGTGTCGATATGGTGAGTAGACACCTCCTCTTTGATGGTTTTCGACAACAAGCCACGGTCCCAAACCAGTCCAAATCCATCCTAGATTGTGTGAGGGCGGTGATGCATTAGATTAGATTCACAAGAGAGAAAATATTGACCATGAGTAAGTGACCAGATTTTACAGGACAAAGGAGGGGAAACCTGCAAATCTGGATGGTCCAATATCTTCACTTGCTGAGGTTGTACCTGAAGGCTCAAAGTCACAGGCAGTTTAACCATTACAACGGGCTTGTTTGTTTAGACTAGCTTGAAAGTTTCTTCCAAGAAAGAAGAACTTAAAGTTCAAACAAACACACTTGCTGAACCACACGTATTCTCGTGTGTCATAGCATATTGTGAAGGATTTTTATTTGATTAATAAATGTTGAATCCCATGTAAGACAGACATTGGGTATAACTTACAATGCATCATAGGAAATTACCTTCAGAACTAAACAAGCTTGGTAAAGCTCATCCTTCCTAGTGTTTCCCATCCCATCTGCATTGCCTGTAGGTGTGTACAACCAAAAGAATCATAAAAGTGTACATGGAAGATAAAGATATGATGGGAATTTCATCATAGAAGCAAATAACAGAAGAGGCGTAGAAAAAGTTCCCATCCCCCTAGATACGAGCATAATTTGAGCTCTAGGGCATACATCAAGATAATAGCATCATATGTTTTTTAGCACGCAGCTATTATCAGAAAAATAACGGATTGAAGGTAACAAAATCACCTATCGACAAGCACAGCAAGTATACATTGTGTCCCCTCGAAATCAGATAGTTTATTGTCGGAGAGAAGAACCTGAGAAATTGAGACAAAAAGTCAAGTACAACATGGGAAAGCAAGCTAAGTATAGGTAAAATGTTCTTTGAGCGCAAGAACTCGCATCAACATTTACCAATGACATTAAAGCAGCCATGAATGACCATTAAGAGCAAATTGATGCCAGTTAATTAATGTTGGACAAAAAAAATATGGCCAAAGGATGTCCAGTATATGTCACCAGCTTTCTTAAGAAAAAACAAAGACCTTATATCCTCTCAGGTATTACAAACAAAGCACTTCTGGTCCATGTCAGACATAGACCGACAGCTAAAAACAAGAAGCACTTTAATGTGAATCATAGCAGCAACCAATATCTGAGAGCTTACATGGACTCATCATCAGGGTGAGCAATAACAAGCAGAACATTTCGCCTGTTTGGTGCACCGCCTGATACTGTAAACAGCTAAAGGAAGAGTGCATCAACAAACTGCATATGTTTCACAAAGAAACTTTACAAGAATGCTAGAGGAAGCACCTTCGCTCAGAAAAGTGTTCTTCGAGTATGAACTTCCACTATGGAGAATCTTGCACAATGAAGCTATCCATACTACAATTAGTGAAACAACAATCACCAGAAACGCCATTTATGGCTCCTGCACAAAATAAAAACAGATTTTCCTTTTCTGCTTTAACACCCTGGATTCTAAAATGAGGGCCCAAACAAGAGGAGAAGCGAGCAGGAACAATAAGAATCTCGAGCATTCTACAAGCATAACAAATCCTGTTTATCCGAATACACCAAACACGTGGCAACATTGAAGGATAAATGTCAAAATAGTATCAATTTCATTTTCACTGATCAGCAATTCTCCTGCTCAAATAATATATAGCAAGAGGCAGATCATCCATTGTAGAACCATCACATTTAGATAAATTCAATCAATTAGAAGAAATCAAAGTTGATAAAAGCCTGTTAACCGAGAGAGTGCTATGGCGAATGACTTGCATCACCAAATCAGAATCTACTAACACTAGCCAAGATACTCAGGATTCCTAAATTTCCATATCATGTCAAATGAGAGCAGCGACACATTTGCAGCTAGAAAGCAACTTTGCACTGTGTTAAGGAAAGTTAAATTCTTTGCAGAAGCACCAATCAAAATGCACAAGATACGAGCCATTTCGAACCCAAACTTTAAATTAGCAGCCTCATAATCTTCACTTTCGAATTCAAGAAGCCAACAAATCTTTAACCTCATCCTACTGCAAGTAGTGCTTCACATTCGAGAAGTTACAAAATTCAATCTGCAAATGTGGGACACGAGGCAAACCGAAATCTTTAAGCTGTTATTATTCAGAACTGCATGAAACTCAACATTAGACTCTCATAACCAGCTTACTGCCAGAAACAGTTAATCTTACAGTCTCACTAACAAATAAGAAACCTGGATACTAAAACAAGAAACGACCCACTATGCATGATCCTAAGTTATTACACAGCAAACCAAGTTTGCCATGACTCCTTCAAGCATCTTGCTTTTTCTTCAGGTCTTCGAACTTGTCTATAGCCACCTGAAGTTCATCCGTCCCTCCAACAGCTCTCATGGTGTAGAAATACACCCCAAACACAAACGCTGACAACCCGCCAGCAACTACCAGATTCTTGGTCTTGGGAGCAAGGCTTCCGAATGCTAAGAGTCCGGCCATCTTTGCAACGGGATGTCACTGTCGATATATATTTCGTGTTATACGCGATCGAAAATTCGTAAACCAGCCAACAAAACCAACCAAGTAATGCCCACTGCTGATGCTCATGTCAACTAAAGGCGCAAAATTTGCAAAAAAAACATCCAACCCCAACAACCATTTACAGAAGGTACTTTCAAGTTTCAACCCGTTCAAGCAGTTAGAAGAATAAGCCGTCGAGGCAATTCAACCGGTGAAGAACTCAGCCAACAGTGTTTAGATTCAGTATTCTATTCATTACAGAGGCAAAAAGGCGAGTAGAGATCAAGGGAGAGAAGAAGCACCTTTTCCAACAGGAAAATCGCACGAAATGGCCGATGAACAAGAGGCAGCGAGGAATGGAGAAGCACGGCCGACGGCGAGCGAGAACAACTGAAGCGTACTGAGAGGAATTGAATGGGTACTGGGAAACAAATTTTACCCGCCCCGTCCAAAGAGAGAATTTATACCCGCCCCGTACCCGCCAATTAATACGACACCGTTTAATTGCTAGGCGCTGGCCCTAATTCTGTGATTGTCCGGCCCGGAATGGATCAATTCCGACAGAAAGAAAAAAAGAAATCGAGGCAGAAGGAAGGATTGGAGAGGAAGAAGATTGGGGAAGAGGATGAGAAAGAGAAGAACGAGAGAGTAGGAAGTTTATGGTGAAGACGTATACAAGCAAGTTGTCTAGCCTCATCGTCAAGTTGTATACTTTGAAGTTAACGGCTTAGTTCTTTCCCCAGGAGAACATGGTAGGATTTACGCCAATGGGGAAAAGAGTCGGTCTTTACAAAGTAATTACAGTTCGATTCTACTCCAGAATCGCTCCTCCACCACCTGCATACGCCCAACCAGTCATTAGAGTCACCAACAATGTAGCTCATCTGGGTTCCGCAAAAGAGGGTCCGAAAGCCCGGCAACTTCTTTCATTGCCCCCTTTCCCCGGTCTGCCTCTTCCTGGAAAGGACGTGCTCGGCGATCCTGGGCGTCTCACTGCCATCAGCTGGGTCAAGTATTACTTCAATGACATGTCTGTTGAAAATATCGAATCCCATTTCAAGAAGGGACTAGTAAGTTGAAAACTTTCTCTATCTTCGTATCTCAGTTTTGCTGGAGCTCTAATGGGGATAATCTAGTTTGTGTTCCCTTCAATTTCACTGCAAATGTTTGTTTGTGGTTGCTTTTGCATAGCTGCTTGTTTAAACTCTCTCTTATAGTAATGGGTTATGGATGAATTGTGTCAGGTTTATGTGGAATGCCAAAGTTCCAGTGACTCTTTTGAAATTAAAGGATTGGGGAAGTTGGTGAGAAAGGTATGGTTGCACAAAGATCTAACTATTGAATTGTTTGGGGAAATAACTAGCTGATCCCTTGCCTGCACCAGGATCAGGCGACGAAGCTCTGATCTTTTCTAGCTTCACTAACACCCTCCCTGTTTGTTTTGAGGTGTTTACTTTGTGGCGGTTTAATATTCTACAAGACAGTGTTTCTGCAGATTAAGCCTCATGATGCAATGGAAGCGGGAGCTAGAATTCATGTTCCGGTATCGATTGCTGAGTCTAGGATCTCGAAGAGATTTGACACTATACCAAGTGGTACTCTATATCCAAATGCAGATGAGATCGACTACTTGCAACGGCTTGTGAAGTACAAGGTTCATGATTTTTCTACCCTTGTCGTTTACGGGTTTCATTGTGATAAATCATTTTCTACAAGATATGATATTTTGCATGCTTTTAGTTCTGATAGTTGTCTGTTCCAATTATAGGATGCATCTCTGATTGTTCTAAATAAGCCTCCGAAGTTGCCAGTCCAGGTAATATTTTCTCTCCTGTTCAGCGTTGTCTTACTGTTAAATCAGCACTTGTCAATTTCTTTTGCCTTGTTGCTTTCAGGGTAATATGCCTGTTCATAACAGTATGGATGCATTGGCTGCTGCTGCTTTGTCTTACGATTATGATGAGGGACCCAAGTTGGTGAGCTCCATTATGTTATTTTCCATAGGTGCTTCTTTATGTCACTAGTAAGAGTCTGAATTCATACCAGTGTAATGAGTTGACAATGTCCAGTCTTTTCCGGTTCGCTTTTTAGCTTATTTGCCCTGCCATTTCAGATATTGATGCTTGAATACAACTCTTGTCAGGTTCACCGGCTAGATAGGGAAAGCAGTGGGCTCATCTTACTGGGACGGACAGAAGAAAGTGTATCTCATCTTCAGTGGCTATTCAGCAACCTTAACAAAGCAAAATCCAGATGTAAGGTACTTTCATCATTGATCATCTCATATGAGTCAAGACAGCACAGTTGAGGTAAATAAAAATGATAGGATGGGAACCAATGTCCAATGCTTTGTTTTCAACTTTGTGGAATCATTCTGATCTTCTAGGCCTGGAATGATGCCTGTGAAGCTACATACCAACGATACTGGGCCTTAGTTATAGGCTCCCCGAAGGAAAAGGAAGGCTTGATTCGTGCTCCTCTTTCAAAGGTTTCCTTGCTTGCTTTCGATCTTGGAAATGATGAATTGTACAATATGAAACTCTTAAACTGTCTTTTGTTCACCTCTAGCTGTGATTATTTCCAGGTCCTTCTTGATGATGGGAAGACAGAGCGAATCATCTTGGCTGGGGGGTCTGCTTTTGAACCTTCGCAAGAGGCTCTAACAGAATATCGAGTCCTAGGTCCTATGATCAACGGATGTTCGTGGCTCGAACTTCGCCCATTAACCAGCTGGAAGCATCAGGTACATATGTACTAGCTGGGGTGCCAATTGTGTTCGCCTTGCTATCAACTGATTCCATTTGATTCAACTAATTCGCACCAGTTTGTGCCTCTAGTTGATCATAGAAACCTATTTCTCAACCAAATACATTTGTTTGTTGGGTTGACATTGTTTGCTTCTGGTCTTGCTACAGCTTCGCGTCCACTGTGCTGAAGCGCTGGGTACTCCAATCGTGGGGGACTACAAATACGGCTGGTTTGTGCACAAGAGATGGAGGCAAATGCCTCGAGTTGACATCGAGCCGACTTCAGGGAAGCCATACAAGTTGCGCAGGCCAGACGGTATAGATGTTCAGAAAGGAAGCGTGATGTCGAAGGTTCCATTGCTGCATCTGCATTGCCGGGAGCTCGTCCTTCCCAACATCGCCAAGTTTATGAATATCTTAGATCGGAGATCAGAAAATCGCCACCAGCCTACGACGAGCGAGCCTTCTGATCTTCTGCGGTTTGTAGGCGCAATGCCAAACCACATGAAAATTAGCTGGAACCTCATGTCGTCATATTTGGTGTGAGAGAAAATTCACCATAGTATTTTGATATCCTTGCTAGTTAATCACTTCCCCAATCTCCTTCTGCGAACAATCCAACTCGAATCGATTGTTGAATCACTCTTCCCCGACATAGCCATATTTCGCTGACCAAGCTAAGATTGTTTGTTTGGCAGAGAAAATTATCATTGGAAGATTCATTAGTAACGAAAATTTGAGGTTTAGTTGCAATAAATATATATTTAGATGAAGTGGCGTATTCAGTGCACCCACTTATTTGAGTACACTCAGCGCACCCACCTCATAATCATCATTCTGAGCATGCGATTCATGTAAAAATGGTATCAATTGTTGCTTATGATATTATGAACAATAAGCCCATGAATTAAAAAAAAAAATCATTTAAGATTTACTTTAATTTGAAGGATTTAGTATTTAGGGGTTTAGGGTTAAGGTTTAGGTTTACAGTTTGAGATTTTGCATTAGGATTCAAAATTGAAGGTTAAGGGGTTAGGGTAATAGATTGATTTGTTATGATTCTATGTCATATCATCATGTTAGATTGAGAGTACTAATTAAAGTTCAAAATTTGATGTATTATGAACACTTTTAGAAATGGGTGCACTGAGTGCACCCAAAAAAGTGAGTGCACCGAAGTAGCCACCATTTAGATGATCAAATGTAGAACTTAAATAAGTGGTATGAAGTGCAATTGAACCGTGGGATTACGTAGTAGTACTTTTATGCCTTAATATCATGGACCATGAAACCGTACCGGAGACCGTATTGGGAAAGTCAGCGGTAGGGTATTTTATGGTAAAATCGTGGTTTAATCGTAGTTCAACCGTTATACCGATAAACACCGCCTATCTGTTTAGCCTCTAATACTGGTATTTCGTGGTTTAACCGCCGGTACGGTACAGTTTCATGGACCCTGCTTAATATTGAAGTCAAAATTACATTCAACCTGCCTCCAAAACACCACCGTTGAACACTGAAATTTGTCTTCCCTGTCACAATCCTTTTCCTTTTCTTCTCCAACGCAACACCTACCTCACCTTACCCGGACGGTTTATCTACCTACATATCTGGTCCGGTGCCGCTGTTATTCCCCTCCATTTCTATATTTTATCATTTCCCGTAAAAAGCTTCGTATTTCCTTCTTCTAGATATCTTGACTTTTCATATCTCCAATCGCATCTCCTTCCCTTCGCTTCGCTGAATCTCTTCTCTCTTGATTCCCTCTCAGTCTAGTTCTGTTCCGAATCGACAAGCTCTTGAGCTCCGTCGGCGGCTCTCTTCCGCTTTCCCGGAATTCTCCTCTGGTCATTCATTCGATTCATTTCGTTTACGGTAATGTAGTGTTTTTGTGGAGGATTTCAATTTGGACGGATGTTGTCCTTTGTTTCGAGCTGTCCTTTTTCTGAATTTCGTTGCTTGTTCTATCAAGTAATCTGCTCCGACTTAGTCATGGCTGTTTCATTTTACCTTTGAAGAATTCAAGGTTGATTGTTGACTGTTACGTTGCAGGTTGTAGTTGAGCAGTATCGTTGGAGCTTTTCTGTTCTCTCTGCTTTTCCTTTGGTTTGTTGTTAGATCAATTCTCTTGGTATCATGGTTCATAGCTGCTGAATTTCCTTAACGTGGAGAGCTTTCGTTCGGTTAATCTGTTCGTCTCAGAGGAGTCGAATTTTGCCATTATCTTTGTTCATTATGCTGGGAATTGATCACGTTTACTCGATTGAAGGCATAAATTGGATCAGAATCTGTTCAAGTGTTTGGTTAGCAGTAGTTGCTCGGTGATATATGTTCTTGAATTCTTGTAGGTTGCTTTTATGGTAGTTGTATGCTGGTGGTAGTAGAGTATGACTGAAAGCTATAGCAATGCAAGTGCGAGCTCGACGTCAAGTTATAATAGCAGTGTTCCGGATACAGAGGATGATCAGGTTATTGCGAGCATCCTAGCTGAAGAAGAGAAGGCTAATGCTGGCAGACAGCTTGGAAAGAGACTCTCTCATTTGGATTCTATACCTGTATGTTCTGTCCTTCTCTTATTCTTTGTTTTCTTTTTCTTTGAATACATGATTCAAGATTGCATATGAGACTGCAAATTCAGGTGTTAGTGTCCCTTTTGATTCTTAGTTGATTGCAAAACAAGGTGTTAGTAACTCTTTTATTTGAGCTTTCCGAAGCTATTGCTACCTGTTTGTTGTACACCATGGCCTGATTGGTGGTCTAGGATTAATGTCGCAGTGGTTATTAGTTGACATTTTCTGCATTGCTGAAAAGATGTTTGCTGATAAGCGCTTTAATCTTTTGTGTTTATTAAATTCCTATTCTTATTACTTCCTTTCGGACTTATATGTAACTTGCAATGGCCAATTGCAGCACACTCCCCGGGTTAATGGTCAGATTCCAGACGTGAATGATGCAACCTTAGATCATGTTCGGCTGTCCGGAAGGTGTTTGATTTATCATTCATCCTATAAAATTTTTGCTCTTTGCTCCTGAAAATTTCCTAAGTACATTACTTGGTTTCATTTATATAAAGTTATCTACTTGACCAATTTTCTTGGATACTGTACTCTCTGCATTTACCTACAGTTGATCGTAATCATTGAACGTATGTGTCCTTTCTTGTTCATTTCACCATGATTTATCTGTGACAGGAAACTCATGAACTAATACAGGGAATGGTTATGCATTAATTTCTTTGGAATTGTACATTAGTTGCAATGATATGATGAGAGGCCCATGTTGAATCATATGATTATTGGAGTCTCAGTTTATAAATTTTTCATAGACGTAGATGCTATTGCTTATTTGTCTTTTCACCATCTGACCCAGGTTGAATACATATGGTTTGGCAGAACTACAGATGGAGGGTGATGGGAATTGTCAGGTGTGCTATGGTTTGTAATTCTTATGTCCAGCGAATACTTGTTATGTTGATACCTCCACCAGTGGACTACCGAACAAACCATTTATTCAAGTATGGATTGGAAAGGTCTGATTAACTACTGGATACACTTGTCATACAGTTTCGGGCATTAGCAGACCAGCTATTTCGGAGTCCAGATTATCATAAGCATGTTAGGAAGCAAGTTGTTAAGCAGGTAAGACAGTTTTTTCTTATTCATGCATGTGAATTCTCATATTCATGCTACAGTTTTTATTTTTATTTTTTTTTATGTCGGATAACCTTCCAATTCTTGATACTTATGGACTTTTTTTACTTCGTTTGTTTTATTTTCCAGCTAAAGCAGTTCAGAAAGATGTATGAAAGCTATGTCCCAATGAAGTACAGAAGCTACGTAAACAAGATGAAAAAGTAAGACCTTTGTTTGTTTGTCTTTTTGTGCCTGAAGACAGTTATTACAACTGTGTAAATGTTGATTCGTTTCACACCTTAATGTTATTGCTAGATCAGGGGAGTGGGGTGATCACGTTACTCTACAAGCTGCTGCAGATAGAGTAAGTTGAACTCTTATGTATTCTGAAAATCATTTCATATCTTTGCTCCATAGTTAGCTCAGCTGGAAGCAACCTTGTACCTGGATTAAGTTTTATCAACAGAGAGCACATTCCATGTTTTCACTTTGAACAATGTGACCGAGAAAGCACAAAGTATGCCTTGTTGTTGAGAAATTGCCAAGTGAATTACTTGAAGAGGAGAAAAGATCTTTACTCCTCAGAGACCAGAGTAATTTGGATGGTCAAACTGCCTTTTCTTATTTGAAGTCAAAGATCCATAATGTAAATAGTCAGAACTTGTGGAAAACAGTAAGATGATAGTCACTGTCTCAGAATGCGTAGAAGTTCGAACGCAGGCCACTTTGTCTTAATTTTATGAGCATGGTGCTTGATAATTTCGTGCTGCTTCTATTGTTCCTATTAACACTCTGTTCTTCCACGACATGTTTCTGACCTCTTTTGCTACATTTTTCAGTTTGAAGCCAAAATTTGCCTAGTTACATCTTTCCGTGACACTTGCTATATCGAGATCAGGCCCAAAGACAAGCCTCCTGGAAGAGGTTTGTGCCGTTTGATTTTCATTCCAATAGCTGTTATCTCTCATTCAATCATTACAGTGTGGCATATCAGTTGTCATTGTTAAAGAACAGTCATGCATCAATCACAGTCAAAATAAAGTTCACTTTCCATTTAGAAGTGCAGCTTTTGAGTTGTGTGATACTTGGACCCTTTTTGTGCTTCCAGAGATCTGGCTAAGCTTTTGGAGTGAAGTCCATTACAACTCACTGTACGCAATTGGAGGTAATCAACGAATCCAAATAACGAATCAATCCATTGAGCATTAGAGTCCAGTTAGCTTGTCAACGGTCTTCATTTTTCGAACCATGTCTTGATGCAGATGTCCCCACCAGAGTACCAAGGAAACGGCATTGGCTCTTCTGATATGTTTTTCCTTCCTGCACCTATACTATTCTATCATACATGCCTCATTTCATTGTCCACCCACTGCACATTTGCAATCTCTGCAATCACATTGTAAGTTCACTGCCCAAAACACGCGACATTCAGCTGTGCCTCTTTTGGTTCCTCCATATCTATAGAAACAGATTCCAGAATACTTTTCACGGCTGGAGAAATAGACTGTACAAACTTTGTTACACTGTAATAACTTATTTGAATATCTGTATACAGAAACAGATTCGATCAATTTGTTTCATTCAAAATCATAAGCTCACTCTATCTTCAAATATGCAGCACTAGATTTCTCTATCCTGCCTCGAGGAACTAGCTTTTACATTTCGATACTAGAATTAGCTTTGTCTAATGCAATTCTACTGGCAGCATTATCCAATATCCATAGCAATAGATTAAGCTGTTCCAGTGTCTTGACATGGTCTGCTGCCATATCCCAGCGATCAAACTGTTCCTTTCTTGTGCCGAGTCGAAATGTGATTGCCTCATTTACGCCCCATGCTCCTTAAAAAACCTATACACAAAAGAACACATAACAATTGTTACGAGGCGACTACCAAACTGAACTTTCGCGGCCTCGAAAACTTCTGCATTCGTGCTAATGGTGCTTCATTTATCAATGCAAACGAGTAGTACCTTACCTAGTGTTGCAGTGTTGGCTGAAGATCGGTCTTCCTAGAGAGCTAGGGTGGGAGAGTGACTCCAATGCCTAATCAAGATGCAGTAGATTACGAAAAGTTCCTTACATGAACAACTTAATGCAAGATCAAGAAGCTTGGCTATAGGCTAGAGTACCTTCTTGCATCTCCAAGCTTCGATAGATAAAACACTGTGAACCTCAGTCATCAACCACCGAAGTTGCTTTGCAAGGTTTTGTTTGACCTCATTCCGAAATTCGATTTAGAAATTCAGCACTAACCTCCAATTCACCGAATCCAACTGGTGAGAGACAACTAGAGTTTCCAGTGTCCTGTAAATCTCCTCTGTTCTAGGATGTGTCTTATCGATTGAGTAGAACTGATACAACTCATTCTCAACCTCGATCCAGCTGCAACCTGGTGTCTTATACGCCTTGCTCTGCTTCAGCATCTTCCTCACCCTACGGGCATCTTCCCACCTCCCTAACTCGCCATATAGATTTGCCAGCATGATCCTATAGCTTCCATTTCTGGGATCAATCTCCATTAGCTTTTTAATGGCCAATTCAGCCAAATCAGTATGGCCGTGGACTCTGCAGCCATTAAGCAAAGACCCCCAAACAACCTCATCGGGCTCGATCTTCATTCCCTGTACCACTTCCATTGCTTCTTCGAGCCTCCCAGCACGACCAAGGATATCGATCAGACACCCATAGTGCTCAATCTGAGGCTCGAGCATGTAATGATCGGTCATCATATTGAAATAGAACCGGCCCTTCTCTATAAGCCCTGCATGAGTACAAGCATTCAATAGGCCGACGAAAGTCACCTCATCAGGCGTTACATGCTCCCAGTATTGCAACATCTCATCGAAGATACTGATCGCTCCATCCGTCCTCCCATGGAGGGCAAAAGAATTGATCATCGAGTTCCATGCCGACAAGCTTCTCTTTGACGTCATATCAAACACCATTCTCGCATCATCTAAGCTCCCACACTTCCCGTACATATCAATCAGAGCATTCGCCGCAAATTTATCAGCAAAAAAACCCTGCCTGTAAACAAAGCCATGCATCGACTTACCCGGCTGGAGCATTCCTGTGTGTCCACAAGCAGAGAGCGCACATACTACAGTAACCTGATTTGGCCTGAGTCGATGGTCAATCATCCTTCGAAAGTACGAAATCGCCTCGGGAAACAGCCCGTTCTGCGTGCAACCAGCAATGACAGCATTCCAAGACGGAACATCTCTCTCAGGCATCTCCTCGAACAGCGAAAACGCACCACCCATCTCGCCAAGCCTCACCAGCCCAGAGATCATAGCAGTCCAGGATACAACATTCTTCTCGGAGATTTCGTCGAACACCTTCCGTGCAATCCCAATATCCGACCCCCCAGACCTCGAATACGAGTCCACAAGCGCCGTCTGGACAACTGGGTAGTTCCCAAACCCGGACTTCTCTATCTGGGTATGCACCATTTTCGTTGTTTGGCACGATTTCAAGACGTGCGGGAAGATGAACTGGTTGGGTTTAGGCGGGCGCTGGCGACGAACCATGTCGCGGAAGAGCGTGAAGGACGAGCTGTGGTCGGAAGCCGAGGAGTAGGCGGTGACCATGGCGGTGTATAGGAAGATGTTGGGCGACCATAGGTTGTCGAAGATGGAGCGCGCGTAGGCGAGGTCGGAGAGCTTCAGGACGCAGAAACGGACGAGTTTGAAGGAGTAGAAGTGGGTTTGAGAGTGGCCGAGAATCGTGAGGAAGGATTGTAGTTGCTTTAGGTGGTTAAGGTGATCGCATTTGGAGAGAATCCCCAATACGTGTTGATTCAGATTTTGCATCCTGAGATTTCCCAGGACCCTGTCTCCGGCTGTTTCCCGCTTCTACTGGCCGCCGGCGGCTGTAATTTGCAATTCCACTCTTATCGCGCGAAAGAAAAAGAACCGGGGAAACAGTTAATTCGCTGAAAAGGCCGAAGCCTGATTCTCTGGTCCGGCCCGGAACGACCAAAGACTTAGTTGGGCTAGCCTACTTGTAGTTTGGGCCCAGCTAGATCGGGTGACTCCCGATCTCAGTTGACTACGGAACTGAACGCACTCCGATGACCTATGAACAACACAACTCGACTTCTCAAATGCAGCCACGTGTACAATCGCCCACCTGTCCGATCCCCATTGGCTCTCTTTTCCCAGCCCAACAATGAAAAAGCGCGCCACGTTGGCTGTATATATTAAATTAAAACTAAATAAATAAACGAAGACGTTCCTTCGAAGAGAAAATAACGGCTTTCAACTTTCTCTCTTGCTTTCCTCTCCATTTGCGCCTTTCGTGCTCAGTTTCTCAGCAGCCAAGCAGAGAAATTTCATCTCCCATCTCCTTCTCCATCGGGCAGAATGCGCGATTCGCGAACCTGATTCTGGTTATTCTCCATTCTTCTCTTTCTACTTACAATTAGCTGATTAGTTGTTTTTTTGAGTTGGAGTTTGGTATTTGAAGTTAAATTACTGATCTGTTAATGGCGAACTTGCAGGGAAGGAGAGAAGAGGACTGAAGAGAGACTGCGGTGTTTATTTATCTGACTGAGGATTACGATCCGAGCTAACAATGAGGTCGATGATGATAATCAAATTAGGGCTGCTGCTTTGTTTTATTTCCGCGAATTTGATAACCCCTTCCCAATCGGCCGTGTCGAGTGTAGATCTAGGCTCAGAATGGATGAAAGTAGCGGTAGTGAACTTGAAACCGGGTCAGAGTCCGATCGCCGTCGCCATCAACGAGATGTCCAAACGGAAGTCGCCGGCCTTAGTGTCGTTCCACTCGGGGACTCGTCTGCTCGCCGAGGAAGCTGCCGGAATCACCGCTCGTTACCCTAACAAAGTGTTTTCGCAGCTGCGGGACATGATCGGGAAATCGTATAAGGATGTGAAGGGTGTTTTGGATTCAATGTACCTGCCGTTCGATGCAGTGGAGGATTCCAGGGGCGCCGTTGGGTTCAAGGTGGACGACGGTCAAGTTTACTCCGTTGAGGAATTATTGGCCATGGTTTTGGGCTACGCGTCGAATTTGGCTGAGGTCCATGCTAAGTTGCCTGTGAAAGATGCTGTCATTAGTGTGCCGCCGTATTTTGGGCAGGCGGAGAGGAGAGGGTTGATTCAAGCAGCTCAGTTGGCTGGGATGAACGTTCTCACTCTGATAAATGAACACTCAGGTGCGGCATTGCAGTATGGGATTGATAAGGATTTCTCAAATGGGTCGAGATATGTGATATTCTATGATATGGGTTCAAGTAGTACTTATGCTGCACTTGTGTATTATTCGGCGTACAATGCCAAGGAGTTTGGGAAGACTGTGTCAGTTAACCAGTTTCAGGTGAATTTCACTTTGTCACATATATTCGCATTTTTTAGTCCACGGTTTGATGGGGCACTGCTAATGCTTTAAACGTGTTGTACAGGTTAAGGATGTTAGATGGGATTCAGCGCTTGGAGGTCAGAACATGGAAATGCGGTTGGTGGAGTATTTTGCAGATGAATTCAATAAGCAGGTTGGAAATGGAGTTGATGTGCGGAAGTCTCCCAAGGCAATGGCCAAACTGAAGAAGCAAGTTAAGCGGACCAAGGAAATATTGAGTGCAAATACAGCGGCTCCGATTTCGGTTGAGTCTCTCTACGACGATCGTGATTTCAGGTAGGGTCAAGAAACAATCTTTAGTTGGTCTAATTCACTTTCAGTGGCATAGCCGCATAGTTAGTTCCCAATCCAGTTCTGTAGCGTTAAAGTAGATCCCTATTAGCCTAGCGTTGGAATCGGATGTGTTCATATTCCACTTGCAATTCTTTATGATGCCATTATCTATGTTCACTTATATCAATTTCCCATATTTATAGGAGCTCAATAACACGGGAGAAGTTCGAAGAGTTATGTGGTGATTTATGGGATAGATCCCTTGTCCCCATCAAAGAAGTAATAAAGCATTCTGGTCTCAAGCTGGATGAGATATACGCTGTAGAGCTTATTGGAGGTGCTACAAGAGTGCCAAAGTTACAGGTTAGTACGAGGTAGCAACTTTTGTTGTATGGACCCAAAAAGATGATGAGGCTTCATGTATCATCTGGTGGAAATAATTTTGAAGTGAATTTGAAGTCTGACTATGAATTAGATCTTGAGACTAGATATGATTATGATAGTTCTATAATGTTTTTAACTGTGGATAAGCTCAGCCTTCGATCTTTGTTGGCCACTTGAAACCTTGTAACTTTATTGTTACAATCCCGAGAAAACACCAGTTTCTTCCCCAATGTTGTGTGTGTCTAAGTCTAGGTATGATGGTATTTTTGCCATAATTTTTGTCCACCATAACCAGCTTGTTCTTTGACTCTTATGCCTTCAACTTTTAGTTTTCTGCACGCTAAAAGTATGCCATTTCTCTTTGTACCTGAAACCCCTTCCTTTTTTGTCATATAGAAGAGAAACCACTGTGCAATCTATTTTATAAGATCTTTCTACAGTTCCAGGATTAACTTGTCTGAGATCTGAGTATCAAGCTTGTTGACATTGAATGTGACAGTTATTCTTTTTCTTGTCCTTAACAGGCTAAGATTCAGGAACTTCTTGGAAGAAGTGAGTTGGACAAGCATTTGGATGCGGATGAAGCTATAGTTCTTGGTGCAGCATTGCATGCTGCAAATTTAAGTGATGGTATCAAATTGAACCGTAAGCTAGGAATGATCGATGGTTCTTCATACGGATTGGCTGTTCTACTGGATGGCCCAGATTTCAAAGATAGGCAGTCACTGGTACCTAGAATGAAAAAGGTCCCCAGTAAGGTAAAAGTTGTTTTGCACACGAATTTTATGAAGCAGTAGCATACCATCAATCTAGTTTCTTGAACTTACTACTTTGCTCTGTACTGGTTTCTTTACAGATGTTTAGATCCATTGTCCTTAACAAAGATTTTGAAGTTTCACTTGAATACGAGACTGATGAACCCTTACCGCCCAGCATCAGTTCACCAGTGTTTGCACAGTATGCCGTGTCTGGTCTGACGGAGGCGAGTGAGAAGTAAGGAATCTGGCTTGGTTTAATGATTCTGAGCTGTCACAACAACTTTCCTGCTTTGGAGCATGAACTAAATGATGTGTCTTGTTGTGTGTCTAGGTATTCGTCACGAAATCTCTCCTCCCCCATGAAGGCAAATCTGCATTTTTCACTCAGCAGGAGTGGGGTTCTCTCTTTGGACCGAGTAGATGCTCTTGTGGAGATATCAGAGTGGGTGGAAGTCCCAATAAAAAAGAATCTCACCACTGAAACTATCACGAACTCTTCAAGCAGTACCCCAGAGACAGGTACCAATAACGGAGCTGCCGAGAATACCACAACGAGCTCTGCGACTGAGAATTCTTCAGAGGGAAGTAACGAAACGACGGGCAGTGACTCTAACTCAGATGTCAAAGAACCAAGCACCACCGAGGTGGCTACGGAGAAGAAGCTTAAAAAACGAACATTCAGGGTTCCACTGAAGGTGCAAGCAAGCTTCTTGGCTTTCATCTCTTTGTTATTTCAGTGAAATATGCCCTTGTTAGCCTTTTGTTTGCACACTTTACTCTTTTGCTGATCATTTTGTCCGTTACCATGTGTAGATCACTGAGAAGACAGCAGGTCCAGGAAAGCCCCTTTCAGAAGAATCTCTGGCTGAAGCTAAAAGAAAGCTGGAAGAATTGAACAAGAAAGATGCAGAGCGACGAAGAACTGCTGAGTCGAAAAATAACTTGGAAGGATATATATACTCAACAAAAGAAAAGGTATGATTCTGTGTTCTTTCCCATGACTATTGACTAATATAGTAACTAAATATAATTGGTTTTATTGGTTACTACAGCTTGAAACAGACGAGGAGTTTGAGAAGATATCGACAAGTGAAGAACGCCAGTCGTTCATTGAAAAGCTTGACGAGGTAAAGCTCTCCTCTGTGTGTCTGTCAGCCTCTGTCCCTCACCTTTTTGCTTCTTCGTCTATAGATTCCCCTTGTTTTATATGAAAATCATCTGCTTACGAATATGATCATTTGTTTCAGGTTCAAGACTGGCTATATACTGATGGTGAAGATGCAACTGCCAGTGAGTTTGAGAAACGTATGGAGTCCTTGAAAACCATTGGTGACCCAATATTTTTCCGGTGAGAACTATTCCTACTTCCGCCGGGGCATATTTCCCTGAGAAATATATGATCATATTAAGCAGCCAGCTAACGGATTTGTCTACATGCAGATATAAGGAGCTGTCAGAACGGCCAGATGCAACCAAATTTGCTAGGAAGTACCTCACTGAGCTGAAGCAGGTGACTCCACTTAAATCATGATCTGGCTATATTACCAGAAGTTACCTTTGCAGAATAACCTTTGATGTTGATTCTATGCTGGTTATTGCAAGTCCTAGCCGACTGAATCTTCTGTTATTACTGACAATATCTGTCTTTCAGATGTTTTTATTCTCTGGTTTTCATTCCTTCAATTAGTGTCTCCTTATCAAAATTGTCAAATTACGCAGAAGTTGCTTACCTACAGCAGATTTTTAGTATAGTTCTGCATATCTATAGAATGCATCTTCATCCTGATCTTTTGTTTACTAAGGGAACTCTTTTTTCTTTTCTGCAGATTGTAGAAGGTTGGGAGGCAAACAAACCTTGGCTCCCGAAGGATAGAATAACTGAGGTATGATTATAAAACCTGTTCACCGATTATCCAAGTCGCTTCACAACTCTTTCCAACATTGGAGCTGTATGATAATGTTCATTTTTCCAACATTTGGTTCTAGGTTCTGAATGATAGTGAAAAGTTGAAGAGTTGGCTTGATGAGAAGGAGGCAGAGCAGAAGCAGTAAGTGACCTATCCATTGATTGCTACTCATTTCCTTACCTTGAAATGGAACAGCACTTCATTTTCTCCCTTATCTCCCATTCAGGACTTCTGCTTCTAGCAAACCGGCCTTCACATCTGAAGAAGTGTACACCAAAGTATTTAAGTTGCAGGACAAGGTATCTCCCTCTGACATCCTCGCATTCTGTCTCTCACACGGCCTAACGAAAGACCTTATCATTGACTTCCCATTTTTTGTTCCTGACTGCTGCTTGCACAGGTTACCAGCATCAACAAAATCCCCAAGCCGAAACCCAAAGTCGAGAAGCCCAAGAAGAACGAGACAGAGGAGCCTAAGAAAGCCGAAACACAAGAAGATCCCAAGAAGACCGAGACAACTGAAGAGCCTAAGACCACTTCAGAGGAAGCCACTGCCTCTGGTAGCTCAGCTAGTGAGAAGGATACTGCAGATTCTCAGGCACACGACGAGTTGTGATTGAACCGAAAACCCGTTACCACCGCAAGTGAGGAACAATGCCATTCGTTAGCTGGTCTCCTGAGCCAAACTCAAATCAACAGGAAGAACTATCATAGAGAAGGTAATGCATTTGCTGGATGATATGAATTGGAGAGCCTCAAAAGTTTCTTCATCTTTAAGGTTCATTGGTTCAGCGGTTTCGCGGTTTTCTGCTAGTTTCCACAGTATAGCTGCCGGGTTTAGATGCCCAGAAGGAACAGTAGGTCTGTGTCTGGGATCTGGAAATTTTGTTAAGGCCAGTTCTGGTTTAACAGTCTCATTTTTGCTCTTCATTGTAGGAAGAGACTAATATATGTAAACAACGCAAAAAGATAAGACAACTTTTTCCTGGGTAGTCTAGTATTGAAGTTATATATACTGCCAACTCTCCTTGGGCCCTTGTGTTGAGCCCATTTTGAGCCCACTCTATCGACTTTTTTTTTTAACATAGTCCAAACTAGATGAAAATCTTGAAACAAAGTGAGAGTACAGAAATTAACACGCGGCGGAAGTCGACTAATCGTTGAACTTTCGATGAAAAAGTGTTTTTGGTCACAAAATGGACTGCTTTATTAACTCGACGAGTAACATGGTAGCAAGAACAAAATTCAAGAAGCTTGGCCACCCTGCGAATGTCGTCTATGATTGCTCCTCTGTGACAACAAAGACTCATAGAGGCATACTCGACGAGTAACATGGTATTAAGAACAAAACTCAAGAAGCCCGATCAACCTGCAGAGTCTGTCTATGATTGCTCCTCCAGTGACAACAAAGACTCATAGAGAGTAGAGACATCCTAACCTGCTTATACACCTTGGAGGTTGGGAATGTGGAGGTAAAACTACTCATTGATTGAGCTCATTCTCTGCACAGCAGAACAAGGCCGCCAATAAGCCGACCTTTTTTAAAATCTCTTTTAGGGTTTCATCGTCCAAATTTCGTTCTTATTCATCCACGTCGCCTCCCGCCTGCCTTCTTCTCGAGAAGGGTTGCTGCCTCCGTCGCCGCCCAAGTGTTGAGCCCATTTTTAGGCCCACTCTATCGATTTCTTTCTTAGGCCCGTTTCAACTACTACTGCGAGCAGTGGCGGACCCAGAAATTTTTCATAGGGGTGTCCTCTTTTAAAAAATAAATTAAATAAAAATAAAAATAATTAATAAAAATAAAATTGTAAATATGAAAATACCTTACTCGTACAGGTTAAAAAAGTCCATGAAGTGTTTTCATATTCGAAAATAATTGTAGAATACACTTGGTGTCTATAGTGTTAAAAAAATTGTCTCTATATACACTACTAGACAATCATTCACGAACTTATCATATATTCGATTTGTAAACTTGTTCTTGATGTAACCCAAAGCTGAAAGACTCTTTCAACACTTGTCGTACAATCATAAAATCAATACAAATTAAGGGTAGTTTGAAATTAGTTTAATTGTTAGGTTTTTAAAATAATTAGAGATAGGGAATGTCATTTTACTATTACACATTGTTCAAAATCGAACAACAAATGAGTTTAGCTCAACGGAAATTAAGTTTATTAATAATAATAGTGTTCTAGATTTGAATCATCCAACCTACCACTTATATTTCTATACACAAATGACAGTAGGATAATCATTTTTTTCAAATTTAAAGGGTGTCCCTCACTATCAATTATATTTTTTTTGTGCATACGTAAATTACCACCGGGGTTGGATAATCGTTTTTCCAAAATTTAGGGGTGTCCGGGGACACTCCTAAACCCCCTTGGTCCGCCCCTGACTGCGAGGACGATATTTTCGCTAACCTTCCTCGTCTGAACAGCTTGAAGCTGCTCTCGTATCACTTCAACAGGTGCATTCCCTTATTATCGTCATTCTATAAATCAGAAGTAGACGATTTTTCAGCCAATCGTCTCCGCGACTGCCACCTTCCTTCTTCTCTAGTTCTCAGCTCCTCCACAACCATGGACAGATCACTGAGCGAACTTCCCGACGACATTCTGCGTCACACCCTCTCCTTCCTCGTCGACATAGAATCGGCCGCTCGAACCAGCGTTCTGTCCAGGAGGTGGAGGCACCTGTGGAACGACGTCCCCGTCTTCCATCTCTACCTCAACACCTACCCGTCCTCCAAGTTCGAGCACAAGTTGGTGCCCCTTCGATCCCACCGCGATACGAACAAGTACGAGAGCCAGATGTCGATCCCTCGCTCCTACCGCGGAACGAGCGTCGACATCAGCTTCAGATCCCACAAGGAAGAGTACGCCATCATCGTCGGAAGATGGAAGCCTCATATCTCCACGATTTATCACCTAAACCACAGCGGCGGTGTCAAAGCCTTTGACAGGGCGTTGAGACGGGCTGCCCGCCTCGGCGCCGGTCACGAGGTCCGGGCTCTGTCCATCCGCGATTGTTTCCTGAACGAAGCCGAATTCGCTCCGGTGGCGTCCTCCATTGCTCGTCACCGTCACAACCTACATCTCCAGAAGCTAGAGCTGGTGGACTGCGACCAGGTGGATCTGAGGGCAGTCTCCGACCCGGCCTTCGCGATGCTGACCATTTTGGAACTGACTCACTGCGGCTTTAACGACAAAGATCCGTTCGCTGGCCTTCCTCGTTTGAACAGCTTGAAGCTGCTCTTCTGTCCGCTCCGTCGGGGGTTGGAAATATCGGGGCCGCAGTTGCGGAAGCTGGAAGTTGTTGACAGCAACGTCGAGATCGCCAAACTGCGGGCACCGAAGCTCGAGTTCCTGGATCTCTCGTTCGTCGACGTTGAGGAGCTCCATCTGTTTCACAAGCTGAACGTTCCTTCCCTCCACCAGGCGAGAGTGAGGATGTGTGTGAAAGACGCGACCAGGCGTTACGATCAGTGGATTGGTGGATTCACGAATTTGATGCGTAGTTTGTGTTACGCAAAGTCGCTCGACTTGTGTTTTCGCGAGCATGATCGGAATGTTGCATATAGGAGCTCCTTGCCGGGTTTGAATCGTCATGGAGAGCGTCGCCACTTACATTACGGACGACATCAGGTATGCATGTTATTTTGCTCCTTTTAATTTCATTCCTATATATATGCTTGATTTTGGAGCTTTGCATATATCACTGTTTGGTCCTATAGCTAGCTACTTCAGTAAATGCATACCTTTGGCTAGCTAGGTCATAAACTATTTGATTTAGAGTGTTTTTTTTCTTTATCACAAGCCTGATTCTAGTTTTTTTTCCTAATCAGTCACACAAGTACTTCGGTTTGATCAAACTGAAGTCATTGGTCGATGAAGAAGTCTCTCGCTTTACCCGACTGGAGAGTCTTAGTATTCAGTATCCACGTGAGTTCAACACCTTTCTCTCAACCAAAGGAGAAGACAGTGTTGCAGATCCTGAAGCATATGACTAAATCATGATTGGATAGAGTCGGTATCTTTGTTATTTTGAGTAGATTAGACACTTAAGGAATTAATAGAAATAAGAGCAATCGAGAATTACTTGAGATTGTGGAAAGTTTTTTATGTGTTACGGAGTACTATTATCCTTAAGTTTTCTCCTTTCCCTTAAGGTTTTTCTATTGTGTTTTCTTTATCAGACTCGGAAATCGTAAGAATGCTCTAATCTTATCATACTACAGTAAATTGTCATTGAGTTTACATCAATGGAAGATTTTCAAACATAAATAAATGTATAAGATTTGATGAGATGACATAAATCGTTTTCTAAACCTAAATAAATCTCTTAAGATTTTTTTTCCGGTAATTAATGTCTAAGATTTGATGAGATAAAATTCTTTTAATTTAGATGATTTTTAAATTCAAGATAATTTGTTTGGTTGATGGATTTGGTGGTGAATTTGGCCCCGTGATCTTTATAACCTGTGAACCAATCGAACCTGGGCCAAAAGTTATTGGCCCATTTTCCGCACTAGCTCCAAATAGGGCTTTTCTGTATGGAGCTAGGATTAGGGTTTCATTGTCCTGAGTAGCGTTGAGGTGTCCTTTTAGTTCCTCCGCCCCTAAACCTTACGTCACCGGTTCTTTTTTTTTTTTTTTTTGCCCCCTCTTCTTTCCGTCGGCATGGCAACGACGACGATCCGCGGTGATCGTTACGTAGAACAAGATGAAGAAACCGACAGACTTAGCAATCTTTCCGACGACATTCTGCAACACCTGCTCTCCTTTCTCGACGACACAAAATTCACGGTTCAAACCAGCCTTCTCTCCCGACGATGGAGACACTTGTGGAAAGACGTCCCTGCCCTCCACTTCCGCAGGAATTCCTTTCATACGGGGGATCAATTCCAAACGTTCCAGCGCAACGTCCTGTCCCTCCGCTCCGGTCGAACCGGCCACCGTGACCAGGTTTTACGAGTCTTGTCCTTCCGCCAATGCTATGGTGAAACTGACGAGATCTACGGCATGGTCGCGTCCGTCACTACACGTCACGAATCTCTCGCCACTCTCCAGTTTTTCTGGTGCGCTTGGATCGATCTCGGGGGGATCGCCGCATGCCGGTTCGGCGCGGCGCTGACCACTTTGGAACTGCGTGGGTGCAGTCTGGTTTTCCGCGACGGCGACGATCCTTTCGCCGACCTTCCCCTGTTGGAATGCTTGAAGATAATCAGCTGCGTATCGACCTCGCGGGCCGTGAAAGTATCGGGGCTCCGGTTACTGAGCCTGCAGATCGACAACGCCGACGGTTTCGGGATCGGCGAATTGTTGGCTCCAAGGCTCGAGTCGTTCTATTTCTCGAGCTGCGTGAATCGTTTGCTTGAACTCCGCCCGTTGAATCTTCCTTCCCTTGGTCGCGCCAGTGTCCTCCTGAGGCTCATGTGTGGGCTCTCGGACGAGCAGACTCGTGCGGTTATGAGTTTACTGCGTGGTTTGTGTAACGCAAAGTCTCTCCACTTATGTTTCGAAGATATGGTATGTCTTTTGTTATTTTTATTTTTTGATACATTGGCAATGTTAGGTTTGATCAATTGTTGGATTTCATGCACTTCAACTGTGTTTTTTCTTATCAGTTTCGGAGGTCGGAAATCTCTTCCTTAATTAACATGATAAAACCGATGATCGACGAGCAACTCTCTCAATTTACGAGGCTGGAGACTTCGAGGATTCGATGTTCTTGACTCGGCTCTCTTGGCAGAAGTTCGATAGATTTATGGCAATGGCATCAACCTTTAGTAGATTGGATAGTGGAGCATTTTTTTTGTTTGTTTGTTTGGGATAAGACATTTTGAAACAATAAAGGAATACATGAGCCTTTACATAACAGAAATACTCTAGATTGGATCATATTGAATAAAATGTGGTGCATGATTGTGTTTTGGTTATTATTTTTTCAGTCATTTGTATTACGATCGTATTTAACTCGATTTATGTCATATCATAGATCGCTCCTAACAAAAAGTTAGATTGAATTTGATGTTGAGGTGGGTTTCAAAATTTTGGCCATATGTGTTTTATCTTAAAATCATAATTTATTAATCATTTGATTCACTCATTAATCCTACTACATAAAACGATAATCGATAGGTGTAGCTTTGTACAACATGGTACTAATTAATATAATAAGTATATAAATCATACTTACTCATGCTTAAAAACTAAAATAATCCAACTCAATTATTAACCAAGAATGTAGCTAAAAACAACTTATTCACAAATAAAACATCAAACTAGTAAAAATTATTCCTCTATTTTCTTGTTCTTATTTTCTATATATAAGAATTTCGTAGCTAAAATCAACCAATGAATTCGATTTTGATTAGATATTACCTGCGGTATAGATCTACTTGCCCCAATTGTAACATTTATAACTACCATCTGCAGGAGTACGCCTGCACGGCCCAGATTGTTTGACTTCCCATTCACAAATTTTGCAGTGCAACCAATCCCTCGTCTGTACGTAGATATCAAACCAATGTACCCCGCCGCCATTCTGCCACTCGAACGAACAGTAAAACAGTGTCTTGAAAAATATGTTCGGATTGAACTCGAATTGAAAGCTCTGGCGATGTCCTAAAACTCTAACCCCAAGATCGTCGTCCTTTGACTTGCAATGAAACTTCAACATCGCACCCTCAGTGTTGGTAATTCTCACCATCGCCTTCGTCCACCATCCTCCGATGATCTCTTGCGGATGATCTGCTTTTAAGACGACATCTTCGTTTATGGCTCCGACGGTTACGACTAGGAGTATGAGTATCGCGATTTCCCTTCTCACCATCCCCGTGATTGAATTCATCCTCGCAAATTATCGTGGTGGTATGACAATATTACACTCGTTATTGTGATCATATATATAGGTGAAGATGTGGGTTTTTTAAATCAACTCATCTCCCAATGTGACATAAATTCCGGTAATTTTAGTTTGATTCCGTTACTCGTGGAGTAGTGACGAATCTATATTCTTCCTTTTCTAATCTTTCTCCTTGACTGTTGTTTCATTGTCCCGAAATTTATAATTATTTGCATTGTTTTACCGATTCTTTCTCCTATCACCTATAAAACTGAATAATCGCGAACATTTCGTTGCAGACCTAACATGTGTATACATAATTTTCATTATCTTAGAATCTTGTTTTAGCAAAGTGCAAGATTCAATGTCAGTAATACACAATTTGATAACGCCCCAGTATAAAATAAACAAGATTCTCGATAACACTCACCTCGTCTATACAGGACCGCATGGTACTGACTCGATCTTCGGATCTGATCTTACTGAACCAATTATAATGCGGTTCGGTTATTACTCTCATAAATTTTATAACAACTGAAGTAAAACGAATCTAATTTACATTTGGATCGGACTAAATAGACCAAATAAAATGATGGTCCGATCCTTGGTCCTAATCTATCTTTCACTAGTAGACCACAATTCTTTTGAGTTTGATTGGATCGGACCGTTGCACATCCCTAATGGACGCGGATGAACACTTCAAGTATTTCAAACGCCTATTTGGTGTAACTTGAAAGTTGAAGGTCCATTGTTGGGAAACATACAAATTTCGGTGGTCCATTTGCAGGAGTAAACACAAAAATATAAATGACTCCTTGCACCCCCAATTCAAAGAGGAAAAAATCCCAAAGTACACTAGTTTTTAAAAAAAATTCCCAAAATACATAAGTTATAAAAAAAATTCCAAAAGTACACATGTTTGAGCATCACCGTTTTAGACAAAAGCGGTGAAGGTCATCACCGCTTTTGACTAAAACGGTGAATACTTCACCGTTTTTGTCTAAAACGGTGATGTATTCACCGTTTCAAACTAAAACGGTGACTGCTTCACCGCGTGAGACCAAGGCGGTGAAGCACTGACCTGCGTCCAAACTTTAAAACAACGTAACCTCAGTCTTACTTCCTGATCCCTGTCTCTGCCATTGATGAAGATCACCAGGTACTTCAAATTCTCTACTTCTAATTAACGCTACGAACTTCTCACAAAATGAGTTTGCAAATTGTTTTCGCTCGAATGCCGACGGTGGTGGTAGGGCTGCTACTTCTACAGAAAAGCAAGCCGAGTTCTAATCGCTCAATTGGGTATTCGTTATCTTTGGTGAATTTCAGTGGGTTCCTTTTACTTTTAGATTTCGTACTCTGGTGGTCCAGAGATTCGTGGCCAGTAGCCTACTGATTGTTAGTGAAAAGTTTTCGTTCATTGTTTCGGTGATCAGATTTCGTAACCCTAGAATGCATTCATCGTTGTTGGTGACATTCAGATTCAAAACTTGGGATCCGTGTATGCTCTGTGCATGGAACAATGTGGGCAGGGGTTCGTCTCTATTGTTATATTATGCTTACTGCTTCACATCGGAATCTAGGCAATTTGAGTCTGTCAGCATACGTCTTGCCTTTGGTTCTGATTCACAAGATTGGTTTTGGGTTTCTCATCCTTTCGGTTGCAGCATGTTATTAGCTCTTGATTTCTACCCTATTTATTAAGTATGCTCTTCATGTATCTCAGGGTAGAAGTCACAAGAACCTTGTCTGGTTGGCTGCTGTAAGGGAAGTTGTCATAATTTGGAGTTAGATTGTTAGTTTACGGGGTAAGTAGCCAGTAGCCAACACCTCCTTCAACTAAGTCCACCTTAAATCTCTTTAATGTCATCCCTGCTTGCGATCTTATAATTTCAACAGTTTTGGAGAACTGGAGAAAGATATGGCTGGAAATTCAAGGACAGGCAAGAGACACAAGACGAGCCATGTAGTTGAAGATGTTGCTTCGCTGAGCGATTTTCCTGACGAAATTCTCCATCACGTTCTCTCCTTCGTGGATACCAAGTCTGCAGTTCGAACCGGCCTTTTGTCAAAGAGATGGACATGTTTGTGGAAAGATGTTCCGGTCCTAAATTTCGTCCCAAAATCGTTCCTTACATTAGCGAGTTTCAGGAAGCATGTATACAGGCTCTTGTCTTTCCGCTCCCACCGTACCCCTGTTCGTGACGTTAACTTTGACGTCTGTGGATATACGCGGAACGAAGCGGGGGGCCATATTAGGAAAACAATTGGACAGATCATCAAATATGCTTCATCTCATAGTGGTGGTGGTCTTGACCATCTGTCCATCACTGGTGACAGCAAGAATGTTTGCTTCAGCTACTTCGCTAATGACATCACCACTGGCAGTCATCATGCATCTCTCAAGAGTATGAAACTGGAGGAATGCTTTCTCTGGTGTGTCCAATTTGATGACCCGGTCTACAAATCCTGTACGACTCTGGGGTTCAAATTGCTTACAACTCTGGAATTGCGTAAATGCAATCTGTCATATTTTTGTCATATGGGGCCCTTTGATTTGATTGGCGATCTTCCTTATTTGAAGCACTTGAAGTTGCTCCACTGCTATGTGGAGTGGTTGATAATATCAGGACCTCAGCTGCTTGACCTTGAAATTGAGTTTCTAGAGAACAACTGCTCTTATGAAGTGATTGCTCCGAACCTCAAATCTTTACGTTTATGGGGTGAACACATGGGTGAAGGCATTGATGAACATATCAGCAAAGAGTTGAGTCTCCCTGCCCTGGATGATGCAAATATCTGCCTCAAGTGGCACAAACCACATTGTTGGGAGAGTGACACATATTTGGAGGAGCAGAATCGTGCATTCATGAATTACTTAGGTGGCCTGCATAATGTTGAATCTCTAAACCTGTGTTTCGACAAGGTATGAGTTTTCTGTTGTTTGAAAATTGAAAGCAATGCTTATGAGTACTTTTGCTAATGCACAGCTAAGGTATATTAGTCATGCCATAGAGTTCTGGTTTTCTAAAGTGTATACGACTGCCTGCTCGAGAATAGGGCTTGCTGCTTTTACTAAAGTGCTTGCTTACCTTAGGCATATTATTCAGTCCCTAGAGTTCTGGTTCTGATACATTGTTGTGTTTCCATATCAGGAAGGGGATGAGGATTGGGAAGAACACCACTTTCCTCTTAACAGAATTAAGTCGATAGTCGAGCACCAAGACCCTCCCTTCACTAGATTGAAGACCTTGAGGATACAATGTGCGCATCAACAACGCCCGCCAAACGTACCTTATCAAGTGCTTCGCTATTTTCTTGAAGGCTCTCCGAGTGCGGAAGATAAGTTTGTGAAGCTTGAGATGCTTGCTGATTAAAAAGGGCCATAGTGGTTTTATACTTTCACATGATGTAAAAAACTGTCAGTAGTCATGTTCTCTAGTAGTATATATGGTGATGGCCATAGTAGTTCTCTGATGCGTTATGTCGATATCGATATAATCAGTAGTGCCCAAAGTAGTTTCCTCCTTTTGCTAGGGCGAACACGCATTGCTTATCTTGAGCTATCTAGTCTGGTTTCTGGCTTCTACTTACCAGTCTCTTTTGCTTTTCCTTTTCTGATGCAGTATGTATGACCTACTATCTTTTGTTTGATCAATGTCAAGGGTTATTTGAAAATCGCGATTGTGAAATCGTACTATGTAGCAAATTTGTGAGGTTAGCGCTTTGAGGTATAAATAGATGTATGCTAACTAGACTGCAAAATTTGGTATAATATCCTGATAAAACATGCATCATTTTATGGTCGGTGCAATCTGGTATCACAAACAATGGATAAACACTCACAAACCATTTCAGTTGTGACCATTTTCTTAAAAGTTAAAAAGTTGGGTACCCAAAAGTTAAGTGACCATTACCGCAATATAAATACCACATTCCCATATAAAACCAGCGGGCCAGCGGCAGAAGGGGGCACTCTTTCTCAGTTCTCACACGGTCACTCTCCTAAGTGTGCTTGTAGCTTCTGCATGGTTTGGTGCCTGGAAACAATTCCTGATTGCTACTTCCCTCGCCATTGTTAAAGAGCTCCAGGGTACGTATTGTTTGTCCATCTTCTAATTGACGCCATTTAGCTCCCAGAAAATGTATCTGCTGTTGTTTCCATCCAAATCCACATGCAATAGTATATTATGTTGTGAGCCCCAAGTTCTCGATTTGTTCTTCACCTTGATTTATGATTTCCGAACTTACCATGCCCATGTCTTACTTCGATTCATGATAATAGGTGGTTTCTGAACAATACCACGTTTGTAGATTGTTGCATGCTATCTGTCATTATTTCACCACTTATATGATTGAACTGTGCTATGATTGAACTGTGCTTCATATCTGTTTCTGGAAAAGGAAGGGAGGAAGATAATGGCTGGGAGTTCACAAGAGTCCAAGAAACTCAAGAGGATCCATGCAGTTGACAGACTGAGTGTTCTTCCTGACAGCATTCTCCATCACATCCTCTCGTTCCTCGATACGAAATCTGTGGTTCGAACGAGCCTTCTGGCGAGGAGGTGGAGATGTTTGTGGAAACATGTTCCCGTCCTCAATTTTATACAGACGTCCTTTCCTAACTTGTCCAGTTTCACAAAGCATATAAACAAGGTCTTGTCTCTCCGCTTTCAAAAGATCCCTGTTGGCAGCATCACCTTCGACATCTGTGGAGATAAGTGGGGAGGTGCTATGAAAACATTTGAAAAGATCATGAAATATGCTGACTCTCATGGTGGTGGTCTTTACCACTTATCCTTTGTCGATGACAAGTTCCAATTTGAAATCGGAGGGATCGCTGATGTCATTACCGCTTCTCGTTGTAATGAATCTCTCAAGACACTCATATTGAGGAGATGCACTCTCAAGAGAGAATTTGGTTGGCGCTTCAACTTGCTTACAACTCTTGAGTTGTGTCAATGCCGCCTGGACCCTTATCCTGTTGGGGAGCTCTTTGATCCGTTTGCGAATCTGCCTTGTCTGATCTACCTGAAGCTACTCCACTGCATTTTATATTCTAGTGGCTCTAGGGTTATGATATCAGGACTTCAGCTGCTTGACCTTCAAATTGAGTGTCTTAACTTCAACGGCGTCTATGAAGTGACGGCCCCAAAGCTCAAGTCCTTATGTTTATGGAGTTATGGTTATGACTTTGAGCGACGTCTCCCCATTTTGAATCTCCCCGCTCTTGATCATGCAAACATCCGTCTTGGTTGGTTTGTACCATACCGTAATGCAGGATCGAAAGAGGGTAACCGTGCATTTATGAAGTTTTTGCAAGGCCTGCACAATGCAGAGTGTCTCCAGCTACGTTTCAACAAGGTACGAACTTGCTAATTCTCTATGCAATTTGCACTTTTGTTAATGCAAATGTGAGTTTACAAGGTAGGGTGATTGTGGGCTATATACATACCGACGCCACATCAGAATTGCCTGTTTATTTAAGTGCTTGTCTGCAGTAGTCAATCCCCATAGTTTGGTTTAGATACAGCATTGTGTTTTTCGTATCAGATGATGGATCGTCATGGAGAAGAGCACCGCCACTTTCCCCTGAACAGAATTAAGGAGTTAATAGGGCCAGAATCCCCTCCTTTTACCAGGCTGAAGTCCTTGAGGGTACGATGTGCGGGTCAACAGAAACTGCCAAGCATACATTATGAAGTGATTCGCTACTTTTTCGAAGGCTCTCTCAGCACGGAAGAAAAGACCGTTCAGCTGGAGCTGGTTAATGAAAAGCGGTGCTGATTTTACGTAGTCAAGTGCTGTCGAAACTAGTATTAGCAATGTCGTCAAGTTGCATGCAGGACGGTCATGCTGCTAGGAGGATGATGTATTTTGCTGCTACTGATCTTGTCATGAAGGCTGGTATTTTGTAGGCAGCATTGTCTAAGGGCATATTATACGGGGGCGTGCTTGTTTTTCCCCCTCTATTTTGTACAGAACATGTTGTGATCTTTAACCAAAAACACCACCATATATGCTGAAACCTGAAAGAGCAGAGCCACGTAAAGACCTTCTGCTACTTCTCTTTGTGTAGGCTTCTGTTTGAATGTATATAAATCAGCTAGTGCTGCTTCCTTTCTGATGATTGAATGTATATGAAGCCAGAGATCGTTAAAACCAAGTTCGAGAATGAAGCCAGTGATCGAGACTGAAGTCTCTCAGTTCACAAGACTGAAGAACTTGAAGATTCAATACCGGCACGAAAAAACCAAGTTCTGTCAGCATTTAGCAGGACGGACATCAAATGCAGATCATCCTCGAGATGCTTGCTGATCAGAGAGTGTGATGATGGTTTTTCTATTGTCAAATGGTGTCAAAAACTGGTAGTAGTCTTGGTCTCTAGTTGCATATATGGTGCTTGCCAAAGTAGTGCCCAAACAGGTAGTTTCCTCCTTTTGCTTAGCGCGAATATACATAAACTTAATCTTGAACCATCTAGTCTGGTTTCTGTTTGCCAGTCTCTTTTGCAGTTCCTTTCCTGATGCAGTATGTTTATGAAGTATGAACTACTACTAGCTTTTGTTTGATCAATGTGAATGGTAATCAACCAATCATGGTATGAAATATGATTAGTTATAACCATTAATGTTAGTAATTAAGTTCACAGAGAGCTCTCTGACTGGTGACATAACTGGGAGGGGAAAAAGTGATAAGGGAGAGCTATTCTCGGAAACAACCCCAACAGCTCTTTCCCACTCTGTTACTCTGTTTATTTTTTCTGTTCCTTACTTCTAGTGAGCAGTTTCTCTTATACGTACATAGGATTAGCAATCTTGTTGCTATCACTGATGTATATATATACACACATAATCAATTATAAGAACAAACAGGATTCTCTCTTCTGCTTCCGTTTTGATGATCTGACCCATTTTTGTGCTAAGCTTTTCGCTTCGATCTCGACCTAATCAGCGAAATTACCCGCTGAGAGAAAGAGTTATGGAGGCAGAGCACCCGAAAAGGGACGGGAAGAAACTCAAACAGCTGGGTCATCATGATCGAGGTGATCGGGATCATGACATCATCATCGGCAGTAGCAGGTTCGACGATCTTCCCGACGACATTCTGCATCGCGTTCTCTCCTTCCTCGACATCAGATTCGCCGTCCAGACAAGCGTGCTGTCGGGGAGATGGAGGAATCAATGGAAAGACGGCATCTCCGCCCTCCGCATCTCCAAAACCTCCGTCGGCGCCGCCACTTCGGCGGAATTCAGAGACTACGTTTCCAGGATCCTCCAATCCCTCCGCTCCCACCACGAACCCAGCACCGTAACCAGCATCAGCTTCCAGTTATCCAGCACTTCGAAAAAGGATGTGAAACTCTTCGACTCCGTCATGAAATACGCTTCCTCCACTGGCCGCCGCAGTCTCCGGGATCTGTCCATCTCTTGGGACAGACAGTACCCGGACAGCTGGGTGCGCTTCAACAACCTCGCCGGCTACCTCGCTGCTCAGTCTCTCGAGGCTCTGAGCTTGGACGGGGTGTGTTTTGGCGCGGGTTCAGTTGACATTCCTAGTTGCGGCGGATTCCGTTCGCTGACGACGCTGGAGCTGAGCAATTGCAATTTCAGCCAGTACCCTGGTTCTGAATACTACCTGCTTTCTTTCGAGAATCTGCCGGGTTTGAAATGCTTGAAGCTGCTCTCCTGCATGGAGATGAACTCCGTGGCGGTGTCCGTGCCCCATCTGTTGGAGCTGGAGATTCGGTGTCCTTGCCACTGGCATTTCGCTCCCCGTGAGGTGGTTGCTCCGAAGCTCCGGTCTCTCGAGTTCTCCGGCGATGTGAGGAACCTGGAGCGGCTTGATAGTCGTTTTCGCCTCCCTTACCTCGACCATGCCAGCATCCGCCTCGTCTGGAGGGAGTCGGTGGAAGCGCATGTGAGGAGGACGGTAGGAGAACTGAATCGTACATTTGAAAACTTCCTGGTTGGATTGCGCAACGTGAAGTCCCTACATTTGTGTTTTCGCCTCTCGGTACGTAGTTGCATATGCCTGTGCTTGATTGAACTTGGAAATTAGGGCAAATGAATGTTGTTGTGACTTTTTCAAATAGTAAGTTTTGGCAAAACCAAATTAGGTTTTACTAACCCAATGCTTGTTTGAACGCTTTGATTGTGGTTTGTCTCGTCATCAAGTCGGGAAGTTCGAGGGAGAGGGAGCTATTCAACGGTTTTCTGATCGTGACAAAGTTGTTAATCTTGTACGAAACTTTTCAGTTTACTAGATTGGAAACGTTGAGGGTCCAATGTCCTGGAGAATCACCACCGGGCGGGAATGATCGAGTGATTTGCTATCATTTTGAAGGCTCTCGAGGTGTTGAAGAAAATATATGTTAATGTTGGTTAGTCTTTTGACTCTTGAACAACAACCCATATTGGTTTTGTTCCTTGAAAAGAAAGAGATCCATTAATGTCTATTTTGGGGTGTCTGATCCTACCTTGGGAAGCTACCGGTTGTTAGAGAGGTCATCTCAATAATTGTTTTTCGAAATCTCCCTCGTGTTATCTTTGAAGGCAATTCATGATGTGGTAATTCGATAGCTTTGTCTAAGTATGGTAGCGGATTCACTATTGCGAGGATTCCTGATCCCAGAGTGCCATAAGATCATCTCCTATGCTTTTCAAATATAGCTCGTCAATATAAGATTTTATCGAAATGAAACGGTCAAATCACGAATTAATTACAAAATACCCTCCCATTAACTTATTTGGTACACCTTCGATACGATTTTACAATCTTTATTTATTTTCTTGTTACCATTGCTACAACATTCTAGCATTTGTTTGCCTAGCCATGACCTCCAAGAACCCAACTTTGCGGTTATTGGAAGTACTCAAATAACAGTCCAATCGGAAAAAAAAAAAATATTGAAGGCTAAACCGATAGATAATATTTAACAATATAAAACGATTATACCATAATTAAACCTCCAATAGAAGGCTAAACCTGTCCGGTAGAACCTCCTTGTACGAACTTGCTATACTTACTATAAAGCCAGTCTCTCTCTCTTCGTTCCTCTAACCTAAACCCTAACTGCTTCTCTCGTGATTTTGTTACGATCAAGGTATGTGCACACGTCAATTCGCTACCGAAGCCTGTTTTTTATCCCCTGACTAGCTTTGGATCGATATATAATTTATCTGTTAGGTTAGGATCGGTATATAACATTCATAGCATGAAATTGATTAATTAGGGTTCCAGCCGTTCGTTATATATAGACTGTTGTTGGAGAATTCACGAGATCACGATATGGCGACTGGGGAAAACCCTAAGCGGTGCAAGACCAAGCTGCAAACATGGCGTACCCGTAGCGATCACACGGAGCAGCAGCAACAACGAATCAACGTAGACAGAATAAGCAATCTTCCGGACAACACTCTGCACGACATTCTCTGCTTCCTCGACTCCAAATCCATAGTCCGAACCAGCGTCCTGTCGAAAGGATGGAGGCGTTTGGTGGAAGCACTTCCTTACAACCTCAACTTCAACGCCAAGTCCTTCGACGACGAATCGAGTTTCGACGTGCACGTGAAGGAGTATCTATCCCGTCGAAACCGATCTGTTGCGCCCGTCAAGAGCGTGACGTTCGAGTTCGGAGCTAAAAGTGGCATTCAGATGATATTGTTTGATAGGGCCATGCAGTACGCTGCTGCCGATGGCAAGCTCGACCATCTGTCCGTCGTCACCCACGAGAATGGTAAGTTCGGAGATGTGGCTGCCTCGATCGTTGCGCATCGTCATTGTCGATCGCTCGAGGCCCTGGTGCTGAAAGGTTTCATGCTCGACGGCCTTGATCTGCATGAACTCGATCATCTGGGGTTTTGGTCGCTGACGACGCTGGAGCTGCATTCCTGCTTCGTGTTTAATAGCGTCCCGTTCGGTTTGAAGCACTTGAAGATAGTCGACTGCACGTGGTCGTCGTCGAGATGTTTGAGAATACAAGCGTCCCGGCTGTTGGACCTGGAGATCAAAGGGTTATTGCTCTGTAAGAATGTCGGTACCATGTTTGCTCTGAACTTGAAATCGTTTCGTCTTTCGTGTAGCGTGTTCGATTTGAAGAAGCTCCCGCACTTGGACTTTCCTTCTCTGGATCGTGCGACGATACGCCTATGGTGCGACGACGACGACGACCCGTGTCGGTTGGACGAGCGTATAACGTCGTGGGAGGATGTCAGTCGCGAGTACATGAAGTTGCTGCGTGGTTTGCATAATGCAAAGTCTCTCGACCTTCGTTTTGACGAGGTATGCTCTGTTTAATTAATGTGACGAACTTGTTAACTTTATGTTGTTTCCCTGAGGTACAGAAATGTGAACGTGACGAGTAAGGGGCATAAATGTATACCTTTTATTTTGTTAAAGTTGTTAGTTGAACGTGCAATTAATTTTCTCACCTGACAGTGTGTTTGATTTCTTGTTAGTTGGCGAGTGGAGAATCTTGGAAAGATCACTTTGTCTTCGGGGAAATGAAGCTTTGTCCGTTCACCAGAATGGAGACGGTGAGGATTGAGTATCCACAACTACAAGAACCGCCGATACCAGATCATGTGATTCGTTATCTTTTCGGTGGCTCTGATGAGTTTAGTCTTGAACAAATTGAAATCGTCTTGAATACAAAGTCCACAAGAATCATCAAAATGAGAACAGTCCAGTAATTCGCTATTGCTTTGAACAGTCCAGTCATCATGAAATATGCCGCCGCCGCTGGTCCCCGCCGTCTTCGGGATTTATCCGTCACCTGGGACAGACGACACTGGGAAAGCAGGGTAAGCTTCAGCGTGCTTGCCAGCCACCTCGTGGCTCACCGTCACGGTCAGTCTCTCCATACCCTCAGGTACGGGTGGAAGTTTGGTTTGCGGTTTGAGGATAAATTGCACGCTTTGTGGATAATTTTGGGTAGTGAGTTAGGTGTTGATAACAAAATATGAATTTTTGTGGTTAGTGATTAATTACTACACCAACGATTAATCCACAATAACCACAAAAATTATATTTATTTATTGTTAATACTTTATAATATTATATAGAGTGCGTGAAAAGTAGAAGGCTAAAAGACAAAGTAGCCACCAAAATTAAATACGCACTTATTTTATAACACAAAATCAAGTCAATACGCAGTGTTTGTGTGAGATACTTTTATCAAATAAGCAGTTTCCGAGTGACATATTTTTATTCTATAAAACAAAATCAAGTCAATAAAGGTAGTAGTATATTTAACAGTTTAGTAACTTTCTTTTTTCTATACTTGAAAACTATTACTATTTCAATAATAAAAATTTTGTGGGTATCTATCCACAACCAAACCGCACCAAACTACTCTCAGGTTGGACGGGGTGTATTTTCGCTGGGGTTCTGATGACGTTGCTGGCTGCGGCTTCCGTTCGCTGACGACGCTGGAGCTGAGTCATTGCAATTTCCACCAGTACGTTGGTTTCGGGGATCGGTACTACTTGCTTTCTTTCGAGAATCTGCCCAGCTTGAAACGCTTGAAGCTGCTCTGCTGCATGCCGTGCAACTCTGTGGCGGTATCGGTGCCCCACTTGTTGGAGTTGGAGATTCAGTGTCCTTCCTACTGGCATTTCGCTCCCGATGAAGTGATTGCACCGAAGCTCCGGTCCTTCAAGTTCTCCGGCGACGTGAGGGACGTGGCGCGGCTCGATCGTCGTTTCGACCTTCCTTCCCTCGACCATGCCAGCATCCGGCTCGTTTGGAGGGAACCAGTGGAAACGCATACGAAGAGGGTAGGAGAACTGAATCGTGCATTTGAAAACTTTCTGCTTGGAATGCGCAATGTGAAGTCCCTCGATCTGTGTTTTCGCCCTATGGTACGTACGTGCATGCATGCTTGATTAAACTTGGAAATTAGGGCAAATGTGTGTTGTTGTTGTGACTTCTTTCACATTAACTTTTGGCAAAACCAAATTAGATTACTAATCCATTAATTTCCTGTTTGATGAACACTTTGATTGTAATTTAATTTGTGTCGTCATCAAGTCGGGATGTTCGAGGGAGAGGGAGCTACTCGACGGTCTTCTTGTCGTGGCAAAGTCGTTCATTTTGTACGAAACTTCTCCGTTTACCAGACTGAATACGTTGAGGATTCAATGTTCAGGAGGATCACCGGACGGGAGAGAGCGAGAGATTCGCTATTATTTTGAAAGCTCTCGTGGTGTTGAAGAAAATATATGTTAATATTGGGTAGAGATATTATCTCAGTTATTGTTTGACGAAATCTTTCTCGCTTTATCCTCGAAGGTAATTCTAAGGTGGTGATTCAACAATTTTGTGCATGTCTGTACACTTTGATGGTGATTTGTCCTTAACGCGACAAAGTTGTTAAAGTTGAATGAAGCTTGATCTTCGTTTACTAGCTAGATTGAAAACTTCCAGAATCCAAAGTCCACAAGAATCATCATATGAGAGCGATCAAATGATTCGTTGTCGTTTTAAAAATTCTTGTAGTTTTAAAAGAAAATATATGTTAGTATTCAATAGTGTTTTTTTGTTTTTTTTTTTTTTGAGAAGGTGAGTGAATTTCATTAAATATAAAGCTTGCTTACACAAATGTGGCATAAGTTAAAAGTACATCGATAGGAGATGATGATAGCTAATTACAAACTCATTGCAGAATTTCAACACGAGCGCCTCGAGCGATACACATACAAAACTCTTTAGAAAGCCTTGATCGCAACAAAATCACGAGAGAAGCAATTAGGGCTTAGGTCAGGGGAACAAAGAGAGAGAGACTGGTTTTATAGCAAGTATAGTAAATTCGTACCGGAGTTTCTACTCGAAAGGTTTAGCCTTCTATTGGAAATTCATTTGTGGTACAACTGTTTTTATATCGCTAAAAATCACTACCGGTTTAACCTTCAATATAAGTTTTTTCGTTTGGACAGCTATTTGAGTACTTCCGAGAACCGCAAAGTTGGGTTTCGTGGAGGTCATGGGTAGGAGAACAAATGCTAGAATGTTGTAGCAATGGTAACAAGAAAAAAAAAATAAAGATTGTAAAATCGTATAAGAGGTGTACCATATGAGTTTATGGGACCGTATTTTGTGATTAATTCGTGGTTTAATCATTTCATAAAGATAAAATCCTATACTGATTTGAGCTATGAAAAGCATAGGAGATGATCTTACGCTGGGAGTATGGATGGCAAAAATATCCAAAACCGTGGATATCCGCCCCAATCTTATTTAATCGGGTAGGGTAAAACCATAACTCGAGCGATTTTCAATGGGTATGTGTAAAACCCGAACCCGAATGTCGCGAATAATGGGTGGGGATGGTTTTCTCACAATCCAATATGAACCCGACCGATTATAGACATGTTCATTATTTGTCTCAACATATTTTATATTTAGCATACAAATATTTTCATGAAATTGTGTCGTTTGAAATTAATTTTCTTCATTCTAGTGATTATTGTCGTACTTTTTCACTTATAGAATGTGAGTATACGTGTGAATGTTAACATGTTGGTTGAAGTTATAAAAAGAAATTATTATCCATGGATAACCGTGGATACCCAAAACCTAAACGGGTATAAACATGATTTTGATTTTCTACCCAATTCTTACATGAACATGGATATGGGTAAAACACCAACTAATTTGGGTAGGGTAACGAATATACACTATCCGCCCGACCCGTTATCATTCCTAGCTGGGAGCAGGGATCCTAGTGAATCCGCTACCACACTTACTCACTTAGGCAGAGCTGTCAAATCACCACATCATAATTAACTTCGGAGATAACACGAGGAAGATTTCGACAAACAATGACTGAGATGATATCTCTAACGACAGCTGATGTGTTTGAAATGGATTTGCTCGCTCTTCTGTCACTATCAGTTGGGGGGTTGGAACCGCTGGGAAGAACACCTATTTCCTCTTACTTGCATAAAGCCGTTAACGGGAGCGTGAAGCCTCTCCTTTCACCAGATTGAAGATGTTGAGGGTGCAATATCCGCAAGAGCCTCCAGACACGCCTTATCAGGTGATTCGTTATTTCATGGAAGGTTCTCCTAATACGGAAGAGAAGTTTGTTAAGTTTGAGAGGAAGGTAAAATAATGGTACACATACAGTATCCATTTCAAACACCGAATGAGAGAAGTTTGTTAAATTTACTATTTATATTCAGTTTGTAATTAGGAATGTGTACTGATGATGTTCAGTTTTCCTTGTAGAAGTAGGAATACTCTCCCGTCTCTCTGTATATAGGAAGGTCGCCTACTGCTAAGCTTGTTGAACAGAGCTTTTAACGAGTCTTCTTTCAGAAAAGAAGAAATAAATCTTACAGATCGAGTTCAGTAGGGAGGTGAGTGAAAGAGAACGACATGGCAGAGGTATCGACACCGTTCAGAAAGAAACTCAAGACGAGCCACCACCAACGCCAAGAAATCGACGTGGTGAGCAATCTTCCTGACCACATTCTGCATTACATTCTCTCCTTCCTGGACATGAAGCTCACAGTTCAAACCAGCATCGTGTCGAAGAGGTGGAGATTCTTGTGGACAGGTATCAGCGTCCTCAATTTCAACCGGTACCCCTTTCGTACCATGGAGGGGTTCATGGAGCACGTAGGCAAGCTCTTGTCTCTTCGCTCAAAACATGGTTCTGCAGCAGCAGTTTCCAGCATTAGCTTCGACTTCGGAAAAAGGCCAGGGGTTCGATCTGCTTCCTTGATGCTTGATGCTCGTAGGAACAACCACGATGGTGCCAGTGGAAGTCCAGGAGTTAGCGAGAACCATTTATACATGGCAGGTCACTTCAAAACCATCGAAATGGCTGCCTCAATCATGACCAGCGGTGGCTATGGATCTCTCGAGACCCTCAAGTTGAAGGCAGCTCTACTCGAGAGCGCTGCATTTCCCTTGGGGTTCAAGTTCGTGACGAATCTCGAGCTGCACCATTGTCGGTTCTACTTCTCTAGTGATCCTTTTGCTGATCTCCCCTGGTTGAAGTATCTCAAGCTGCATGATTGCTTGCCGGTGCAAGGCCGCTTGCTGAAAGTATCGGTACCGCAACTGTTGAGACTTGACATACGATTCTACGACTCCGACATCAAGGGGATCGAAGTTTCTGCTCTCGAGCTCAAATCTTTTCGCTTCTGCGGTCCTGTAATGCAGCTCGTCGAACTGAACCTTCCTTCTCTCGACAGTGCGGATATTCGTCTCGCGTGGGATGTGCTGCTCGACAAGCGTCGTGAATGTATGAGCTTGTTGCGTGGTTTGCATAATGTCAAATCTCTCAATCTACGTTTTGACAAGTCGTTACATGGAATGAATTGGAAACCACGCGAGTTCCCTCTTACCGCCATGAAGCGTTTAATGGAGTCGGAAAACTCACATTTTACCAGTCTGGAGCGACTGAGGGTGCAGTATCCACAGAAACCGCCAAGAGTACCTCGTCATGTACTTCGTTATTTTCTTGGAAGCTCTCCAGAAGGGAAATCCACGAAGTTTAAGTGGCATAATGACATCAAAGCTGGTAAGCTGTTGAAGAGTCAACTCTTTCGTGAGCAGGAGGTACCTCTATCAAATACTCTCCGAGAATCAAATTTAGTGGTCGATCCATTCACCGAATGTGAACATATAATTGAGTCGAAGATGAGCATCTCGAAGCCTTTTCCACGATTAATGTAAAAGTGCATGTGAAGATCGAGTACGAAACAATTTATCTCATAAGTCGTTTGAAAGTTACGATTTTGTTATAGCTATTTTGAAATTATTTGAAAGTTACAATTGAGAAATAGATGTATTGTAGTGAATATACGTGTGTATGAATTTGATATAAGATTATGAATATACTAGTGTTTCCTCTTCCATGTAATTTTTGAACCCAAATCAGGTTTTTGTTATGTTTTTATATTCCAACCCGTTGGATGGACTTCTCCCCTGTTGGGCCTGCCTCATTCCACTTACTGGACCGGGCTTTGGCTAGCGGATGTGCGGCCCGGTCCGTCCAAACTCCAAACATAGAACAAAACTGGATTAACTAACCACCTCTTCCCCCTCATTTTCCCGCTCTACATTCTCACCGCTCATCGTCAACCACACAACATTTTCAGCCATTGGATTTTATCCAGATATGGGAGAAAGGGAGTCACCATAAACTTTTGTCGCCAATCCCAGAGTTCATGCCACCTGGTTCCGTCTCCAAGTTTCTAGACCTCCCCGGCGACTCTCTGTCTCAGAATGAGAACCCCATTTCCGTAGTTTAAATACAGCTCCTTCGCTTTAGCGGCGTCATCATGATAATCGCGATTTCAAAGCTTCGTGTCTTCAACAATGGCGACCTCCCTCATCCCATCTTCCCGCTCCTCATTGTCTCCGTGGCACACTTCCCGAAGATACAGCCGGCGGACTACTACGTCTTCTTCTTTTTCGGTCTATTCAAGGAGAAGACACTGGAGATTCACTGCTCTCAGTCGAGTGCCCACGTCGTGTTCGACGAATTGCCGGTTTGGAAAGAAAACCCATCTCGCAGTTGGTTCTGCGAGGAAATGGAGTTCCTTGGAGCCGGTTAGGTTTTCTGCGAAAGAGGACCAAGTGGCGGTGGCTGACGAGGAGAAAGGGCGAGAGGATGAAGAGGGTGCGGAGGTGGAGGGGAAGCAAGAGGAAGGAGTAATGCAGGAGAAGGACTGGAAGACGGATGAGGAGTTCAAGCAGTTCATGGGGAACCCCTCCATCGAGGCTGCGATCAAGCTCGAGAAGAAGAGGGCTGATAGGAAGCTGAAGGAGCTTGATAGAGAATCCAGTGGCAACCCACTTGTGGGATTGTTTAATAGAGTGGTTCGCGACAGTGTAGCTAGGGAGAAAGAGAGGTTGGAGAAAGCTGAAGAGACTTTTAAGGCCCTTGATCTTAACAAGGTAATTGAATTGACCTTCCTCGTCTAACTTATTGATGCTTTTTTTATTGGGGATGTGGAGTCTGTTTTAGTTGATCCATTTACGTTTAAGTGCTCAAACTGTGTCAGGAGGGCTTCTTAGAATTTTTTCACAAGGGTGTCTAAACTCTGTTCTGTTCTTATTATCGCAGTTAAAAAGTTGCTTCGGATTTGACACATTCTTCGCAACTGATGTTCGAAGGTTTGGTGATGGGGGTATTTTCATTGGAAACTTGAGGAAACCCATCGAGGAGGTCATTCCCAGACTGGAGAAGAAGTTGTCTGAAGCAGCAGGGAGGGAAGTGGTGGTATGGTTTATGGAAGAGAAGACGAATTATGACATTACAAAACAGGTACTTGACCGAAAGGATCATTTGGAGTGTTCATTTCCTATAGGACATTTGCATAACCAGGCTAGGTTCTCTTTACTAAATGACTTGGTACTACTTGGCTAGTCACTCAAGTAAGTTGTCTATGATGCACAAAGCTCTCATTCTGAGGCAATACCACAGCTAGCTTTTCCAAAGCTCCAACCTTTCTGTGTCCAGTTTAGCTGTCATTCCTCTTTGGCATATATTCCTTCATTTCTTCTCTGTTGGCTTTCTCCATGCTGAGAGTAAATGATACTACTGGTTTGAACTTTTGTTTTCAGGCATGTGTGGTGCAACCCAAAGCTGAAATGGATCTCCAGTTTGAATCAACCAAGCTGAGTACACCTTCTGGTTATTTCAGCGCTATTGCTCTATGTGTGGCGACTTTTGGGACAGTAGCCCTGATGAGTGGCTTCTTCCTTAAGCCGAATGCAACCCTTGATGACTACATATCTGATGTTGTTCCTCTTTTTGGTGGCTTCCTTACCATCTTGGGAATTTCCGAAGTATGCCTACCCACTGTAACTTCTCACTTATCTATTTCGTGATATGAGTTCGTAGCACGTTTTTATGAGTTACTTCTGAGAGCCATAATCGTTCCCCTGATGGTCATCTTAAGGAAGAACTAACCTTTTGTTCTGTTTTCTGCAGATATGTACTCGAGTAACTGCTGCTCGCTACGGTGTTAAACTCAGCCCTTCTTTTCTGGTTCCATCCAATTGGACAGGATGTCTGGGAGTAATGAATAACTACGAATCGCTGCTTCCTAATAAGAAGGCGCTTTTCGACATTCCAGTGGCGCGTACAGCCAGTGCGTACTTGACTTCCCTAGTGCTGGCAGTTGCTGCTTTTGTTGCTGATGGTAGCTTCAATGGGGGAGATAATGCACTGTAAGCTCTCTAAAGTCTAAACCCACAGAACAAACTACTTCATCCTCTTCTCAGAAGCTATTATTGTTGATAGATCTTCTTAGAAATACTAGTGTACTAGCTTTGCATCAGACATAAAGATACAAAACACCCCAGTAAAAGTTCTGCCAAAACACCCTTGTTCCTTTCGAATCTTGGCATGCGCCAAAGAAATAACGTTGTAGTTGTAGTTGACTTCGATTTGCTGATGCCTGTAATTTCTCTTTGCAGGTACATAAGGCCACAATTCTTCTACAACAACCCCTTACTTTCTTTCATCCAGTTCGTCATTGGACCCTACGCAGATGACCTCGGGAATGTACTCCCCAACGCGGTGGAAGGCGTGGGAGTTCCTGTAGATCCCCTCGCTTTTGCAGGATTATTAGGTGAGTTACCACAACCATTTCTATACTGCAGCAGAAAGCTTGCATGTGATGAACCTCATGATCCCGCATTACACCTCTCTCTTTCTGGACATGGCAGGAATGGTGGTGACATCACTGAACCTGTTGCCCTGCGGAAGGCTGGAGGGAGGCCGGATAGCGCAAGCTATGTTCGGTCGAAGCACGGCTACCTTGCTGTCCTTCGCAACGTCTCTTCTTCTCGGGATCGGCGGCCTGAGTGGAAGCGTTCTCTGCCTGGCTTGGGGACTGTTCGCCACCTTCTTCCGCGGCGGGGAGGAGCTGCCTGCTAAAGATGAGATCTCGCCGTTGGGAAGCGACAGGTTTGCTTGGGGCGTTGTTCTTGGCCTCATCTGTTTCCTCACTCTCTTCCCCAACGGCGGAGGGACGTTCTCCAATCCATTCTTCAGCGACCCGTTTTTCCGAGGGTGATAGATATGTGGATAGATCGAGCTGGCTCGGCATTTGTATATTTTGTTAATGGCTAGTTTAATCATCACTAATGACGTTCTAAACCATCACTACTTGGTGCTTAAAAGGTTGTTAATCAACCTCTATCGATGGTTACTAATGGATGTAGATGGCTTGCTAATTAATGTTTACTCATTATTGACTCTCTGAATCATTACAAATGAATGCTTATTAATGGATTCACAATTACTAATGATTTGTGATGGTTACTAATTGACCCTCAGCTCGCTAACAGAGTTTTTTTATGGAAATCTGAGGAGCTCGCTAACAGATTTTGGACAGTGCAAGTGTTGCTGTTGTTCCTACAAATTTCAATAGGTTAAAATTAAAAGTTAAGTGATTAAGAAGATAATAACTCTCAACTTCAGTGGCCGTTATGCATTATACAAAATATAATAATAAAAAAAACTTAATGGCCGTTATGTAATTTCGCCCTCTCCCTAAGGTGTCCAAACGGTAAGGTGTTCAAACGGTATGATTACCGTGATAACCACTTTAACACGTAGTATTTGATAATTTGGTTTGGTTAATTTGAATAAAGGTTTGGTTTGGTTAAATTTGTTAGATTTGATTTAAGTGGTTTGGTTTGGTTTCAGACACTAATTACCAATCAAACCAAATTAACCAGTTAAGTAATTAGTCGTATATCTCATAAATATTATATATGGATACTTAATACATTGCATAACCACTCAAATGTCAAACGTTCCTCCCTCTTAAGCTCATAAAAAATAAAGTTCGATATTGTTCTTATACTATATATTGTATTTATAGCGTGCAGATCACAACATATGTACTCTTATTTTATAAATTGACTTATTCTCTTATCAATTATCATAGGCTGAAATAGACCTTACTTTCAAGTTCTTATCTAATTATTGTATGAGTATTATCTAAAAAACATAACAATTTATTAACTCATACCATTGACATATATTTTTGTTAGACGGTAAGGTAATTATATTATTTACATGTATTTATGTTAAGGGTTAACTATAACTATGTGTTGATTATTATGGTTTATTCATTATATAAATTACGAATTGATGCATCAACGGAGATTTCCTCACTTGATGATAATACGATGTTATATTGGTTATTCTGGTTAACTAATTAACCAAACCGATTGAACTGTAATTTTGATTAATTTGGTTGTTGTATTATTTTGGATGAACATGAATATTCTCTTCGTTCGACTCCTAACTCCTATAATTCTCGATCCATTTTTTCTTAATTATATATAATTTTATTTGAATTAATTACAATTATAGGTAATAATCTCAATTACTTAGAGTTAAGATTATAATCTCAATTACTTAGAGTTATAGATTATAATCTCAATTTCTCAAATAATATTTCATTCATCGTGTCATAATTTTTTTCTAAATTTTTTAGTGAACAAAAATAATAATTTTTCAAAAGATATTTTCTCTAAAATATATACTCATATATATCGACCTCTCTTCACCTGCGTCCAAAAAATACTTAAACCCGAATAAAAGATACCTCCTCGACTCTGGGCCAACCAACAAAGCAGATCCCCTATATGAGTGTGCCAGCCCAACTAATAACCAGATCTCCTTCGTTACATTTGGGCCCATAATAAGAGTTTCTTTGGGCTTTCTCCGGGCCAACAGTAAATAAAAACTTTGTTCGAGATCAGCTCAGCATGAATGGATTCAAAAAACCGCGCCAACTCCCAGGGACACGTCAGCATCTGCAAATAGTGCTCCTTCATCCCTTAAACGTTCATCCCCTAGCTTGAGTGATAAGCAATATGCAGATGTCGATGACAAATAAGCAAGCAAAAATGATTTTTTTTAAATTTATCACTTAGTGTAATGAATTTTTTTTTTTAAAAAGGTAGTTGTCCTTCAGTTCGATTATTATACTCACAGTACGATTTATAACAACATGTTAATAGAGATTAGGAGTCGTCAGATTATAGGCTAAACACTTTATAATTATTATTTTTAATTAATCACACTTTATAATTGTTGAGTAGACATGGTAACATCTATGTGAATAAAATGTTACAACGCTCAACACCTGATTTAACGACGCCCAATCTCTATGTCGATTGATTGCCCTTCCCCACCCCAATCAAAGCATTTTTTCAAATTAAGAAAATGAATTCCTTAATCAAAGCACTGTTTCCACTTTCCACAATCATGCGTTTCTATAAGTATCCAGATCCATCCTCCGCCACCCAAACGAATCCTTCACCTCCTCCAGTCCTTTTCTTCTGCCCGCACTATATACGCCACCCCGCTGTTTCTCAATTTGATTTCTCGCTGTTTATTATCCTTAAACGGAATCAGCTTGAACCAGGAAGAAGAAGAAGAAATGGCGCCGGTGAATCAGGATAAGGACAGAGACCACCGGCCATCGGCGGATTTCTTCATTGAGGAAGACGACGACGGAGATTTGGGCAGAGCGGAGGCAGGCAACGACAGAAGCGGCGCAGGAACAGACACCACCTCCAGCTCGAGCTCCAGCAGCGGCGGCGACGGCGGCGGCGGCTCCGGCGCGGAAGCTGACGACGAGGAGAAGAATGCCGACGACGACAGCGGAGGCGTCGGGACTTTCACCTCTCGGCAATGGCCGCAGAGTTATCGGTAAGACTTCCATTTCGTACGATTCGATTTCCGGTTTTGCTCTTCCCCATGGATGCGATGCATGCCTCGATTTGTGATTGTGTACTGTAGCTTTATGAAATCTCGGCGATCGAGTTTCTGTTTCTCGAAATTTCAATTGCCAAACTACAGAACGGTTCTGTGATTGGGAATTTTAGGTTTCTTTTTTCCGTTGTTTGAATTTTGTTGTTTGTTTGTTCTGCGATGGCAGAGAAACGATGGATTCTTACTCGATTGCAATGTCGCCGAGCCTTGCATTCATGGGGCCGGTGCAACAGCTGGCGCCTTACTTGAGCTTCATGAGTAACGCGGACACGGAATCAAAGGCTCCATTGATTCCCGAGCGAGACAGGAGCTACATGAGGAGGGTCGAATCGGATAGGTTCTCGCTAGCGCAATCGTCTTTCTCGAAAGCTTCATTCGCAAATACGGAGTTCCAGAATCCACATGGGTGTAGCTTCACTCAAACTCTGTTCAACTGTAAGTTTCATTCACAACTATAGATTTGCTAGTTTTCCCGTGATCTTTGATGTTACTTGGGGGGTTTGATAGCTGATATTCGGATATGGAGATCGTGGAACAGCGCTGAATGTAATGGTGGGGATCGGGCTACTCTCGACGCCTTACACCGTGAGGGAAGGAGGGTGGATCAGTTTGTTTATAGTAGCATTTTTTGGGAGCGTCTGCTGTTACACTGCTTATCTGATGAAGCAATGCTTTGAGAGCCGAGATGGCATAACAACATATCCTGACATGGGAGAAGCTGCATTCGGGAAGTTTGGGCGCCTAGGAATATCTGTAAGTTGTTCTGACTCCAAATTTTGTCTGTGCTACCAGCATGTCACGTCATGTCATAGACAATTGCTTGCCTTTCTCCTTTAGTAACGTGGATGTATATGTGTACCTGTTTATGAATCCTTCTGCAGCTTTGTAGTTTACATGTTCTGATGTTGTGTCCTACTGGATTTTGGTGCAGATCCTTTTGTACACGGAGTTGTATGTAAGTGACTGTTTCACATTCTCAGATTCTGTTGTACACTACATCCTGTAAATGATTGAGATATCTTTTTCCATCTGTGTAGTCTTATTGTGTGGAATATATTACCTTGGAAGGGGATAACCTGGCCAGGCTATTTCCTGGGGTATCCTTTGATTTGGCTGGGATATATCTCGATTCCACGCATTTCTTTGGGATTCTGACTGCTATTCTTGTGCTGCCAACTGTTTTTCTAAGAGACCTCCGTTTCATCTCCTTTCTTTCAGGTTTGGTGCATAATCCCTTTATCTAGTTCTTCTATTCAAGGTATTGAACTAGGGGATGATTTAGCACCTAACTTTACTGCTTCCTCGCTCTCATATCTTTTTTGCAGCTGGTGGAGTTTTTGCTACAATTTTGATTATTCTCTCCCTGCTTTTCCTGGGTACCGCTGAAGGAGTTGGGTTCCATCAAAATGGCCCGCTTGTGAAATGGAACGGGGTTCCATTTGTCATAGGTGTATGTGTATTCAATTATTCAGGTCACTCGGTTTTCCCCAACATCTACCAGTCAATGGCCAATAAAGCAGAATTTACAAAGACTGCAATAGCATGGTAAAATTGTTGTCGGTTCTGGTTTTGTGCCAAATTTCTTGCTGTGTTATTCGGTTGCTTAGGAGTCTTTTTCTCGATGTTCCTGCAGTTTTTTCGTGTGCGCTCTCTTGTATGGGGGAGTTGCAGCCATGGGATTTCTCATGTTTGGTGGGGCTACACTGTCACAAGTGACATTGAACATGCCACAGGACAGCATTACTTCAAAAGTTGCAATCTGGACTATTGTATGTGATCATTCATCCTTGAGTTTTTCTGCAATTCTTTAGTAAACAATTATATTATGTGTTTCATTGCATTTTTTTCTCTTATCTCAGGTCGTAATCCCGCTGACTAAATATCCTTTTTGTGATGCTTTGTAAAATTCTTATAAGGTCTAGAGTTGAACTTGCTCAATACTACTTTCAAGCAATATAAGCTGTCCAAACACTTCTATCGATTTGTCACCATCGTTAGTTTTCATAAACTGATGTGGGGAAAGAAGCTGCTTTTTCATATGAGTTGGACTAGATACGCAGGTTTTCTTTTCTGTGATTCCTTAACCGAGAACACATATTCATTGTTGATGAATCCGTTGGCTCGAAGCATAGAGGAGCTTTTGCCAGTTAACGTCGTCTCCAACTATTGGTGTTTTATTCTTCTGAGAGCCGTACTTGTTTTCTCTACTGTTGCTGCTGCATTTCTTCTCCCCTTTTTTGGTAAGTCTGGAGTTTTACTTTAAGCCATGTATTTACTTTTTTCCCCCTCCGCTGAAGTAAGGATCTTTGGGAAATTGTTTAGACCTGTCTCTGATTTGTGCATTGTGTTTAGAAAATAGTTAGATGTTGACATGCATTTCAGATTGAATCAGATTAGACTACAGTACTGTTTATCATCTTTTGTTCCTATCAACCTTCACAGCTTTTCTTAATATGCATGAATACAGATGCTTCATCAGCTGACTGTGTAAAATAAATAACTTCCCGTCCAAAAATTTGAATCTTTATGAGAACTTGTGAGTCTAGACTTTAGACAAAACCCAATTTCTTTCGCTGGCTTGGAGAGTGGATTATCCTGGTAGATTGTTAGTCAGGATGAGAGAATCCATTTCATAATTATCATGACCATCTTGATCTGCTGCTTAGCAGCTTGATGAACTTATGCATAATAGATGGTGCTTCTCATTTCAGGTCTTGTGATGTCTTTGATGGGTTCAGGCCTCTGTGTACTTATGGTGAGTGCCTCAAATCCTCTTCTAATTGTTCTTTCCTAGTTTGGCTGAAAGCGACTTATGAGAACGAAGCCATTAGTTCTTCTAGCGATTCCCCCAAGAATAGCGTGCAAAAATTACATGCTTTTGTCATCTTGAACCTGTTAACAGCATGGTTTACCCCATTTTCTGTTGACAGCATGGAACCTGTCTAGTTATATTCATTTCAAGCTGTCCTAGTGGGATTCCTATGTCTGCATAGAACTCTGTTATGTGACCTTGCACATTTGTACTTGTAATATGATGCTACCATTGACAAAGTCTGGTCAATCTTAACATCGTTGCTGCATTTAGATCCTCTGATCTTTTATATGTTGCGGCTAAATTATATGTCCCTTCTGCATCTTTCTGAATCAGGCTGTCATAATGCCGTCACTGTGCTTCTTGAGAATCATGGGGAAGAAAGCCACGAGAACACATGTAAGGAGAAATAGACTCTCTCTTGAACTTCTTGAGTTTGAAATGCAGTGTAACAATCTATTCTAACTTTCTGTTTCCCTGTAAAACAGGTTGTTCTTAGCTCCGCTATTACTGTGGTGGGCTTTGTCTGCGCGATCATCGGAACTTACTCTTCAGTTGAAAAGATTGTGCAGAGCTTCTGAGATCGTTTATGTAGGTCCTCTTGCCAATGCTTTTCAAAGCGTTTCTCTGGAGGTTATGCCGCCCACCTTGAAGGTGTGGCTAATGTAGAATATCCTGTTGAAAGAGCGTTCTGTAGTGTAATCAGCTACTGAAGTCTGGGAATTTTTGGTGTAAGTTTAGTATGGGTCATCATCTTGTAGAAAATAATAAAAATTCTTCATGGCCATAATTTGATCTTGAATGGAAAACCTTTTTCAGTGTGATGGTTGTTATAATTTATTTGTTTGATTGGGAATAACTTGTATTTGGACTAGGAATGACAATGGATCAAGGTTAGGGATGGCAATAAAACCCATGGCCGCGGGTATCCGACCGCCACCGACCCAGTCAACGCGGGGAATCCCCGCTTTGACCGGGTATGGGGCGGGTATGGGTAAAACCCGCAAAAAGTTTGATGGGTATGGGGCGGGTATGGTTTTGACCTCCCCCGCCCCATACCCATACCCGCCCCACCAAGAGAATTTCTTCACATATAAAAAAATATGTGGATTAAATTGTAATCTATCAATGGTGATGAGGATAACTCAAGGAAATAAAAAGTATAAATGCAATTGAGTGACCATTTTAACAAAATCTAATTCATTTCCCTCAATTCTCCTTTCACTCTTTCACTTTTCCCCTTATCTACAAGAATATGTTAGTTAATTATTACTTAGTAGATGTATAAGAGTTAGAAGATAATAATTTGAAAAATATTATACTCTATATTATGTATTAATGGATGTTTTAGGATCATATACTTTGAACCGTATTAAGAAAATGATCGTGTTTTGTTGACTTCATGATATAATAGGTTCGTTTAGAGTAATAATTAAAACTTTTCTTGTAAATTTTAGGTATAATAATGTTGGATGTATGGGTACGGGTATTACCCATGGGTACCCGAAACCCACGGGTATGGGGATGGGTTTGCAAAACATTCCCCCGCATGGGTATGGGGCGGGTATGGGTTTGGGTATTTGAAGATGGGGATGGGGATGATTTAGACAAACCCGCCCCAAACCCGCCCCATTGCCATCCCTAATCAAGGTAGGGCATGCTGATATGATACCAGTACTGTAGGACATAGTTCAGGTTGGATATTGCGGTCTTGTCACAGAAATCTTGACAAAAGCACACTCTATTGTCGGTTGTCACGGATTGCTCAATGTTGTCAACATCTTACATAATATAGAGATATAATATCATTCCATTTGAAATTGTGAATTCAGTAATATACTCAATAATTACGGTGGTCATATTCGTGTCTCAACTAAGCAAATGTCAAAATTGAATGGGTGAATAAATAGTAAGCAAGGAGAGGTTTACCTATAAATTGAACCCAAATCCTGATATTGTTTTAACTTTTGATTGTACTGCAAGGCACACCCCACTGGTTAAGTGTATAAATTAAGTATGTACCAAAGCGACCAGGAAATATATTCTCAGGGACTAAATTGTAGTTAACCAAAAGACATCAGTACAGCACTACAGCGAGGCAGCGTGTTCAAAAGCAGTTTTATTTTCGCACAAACTCGTCATTCCCGCTTCTTTTACCTTTTCGCCGGCCGTTTGAGATTTCAGTGTCAGCAGCAGATCCATTCTTTAGCAAAAGCTCTGCTCCTTCTCCTCTCCTCTCTCTGTCTAACAATGGCGCCTCGCTTCCTCTTTCCGCAAACTCTGCGGTCTCTGGAAGATGAGAACGCAGACGACGACGGCGACCGTCTCTGTGCTCGAAACCCTATCGACGTTGCCTCTCTTTCGCGGTCCCAACTCGAAGAGCTCGTCAAAGGTAATTTCCCTCTCACTTCTCTAATTTCCAGCTCGGTCGAGTTCTGACGTGAGATTCTCGTCTCCTGTCAGAAGAAAAGGAAATTACCGGCTTTATCAGTTATCACTAGCCTTTTCCCCCTTTTCATACTTTGTTTAAAGCGCAGTATGAAAGGATTTGCTCGTCTAATTGAGTTGAAGACATCTTTAATTCTTAGGAACTGTTTTGCGATTCTGAATTACAGAAGTTGATTGTGGTTCGGTGTTCATGTGAAAAGTTGTTAGTGCCGTTCCTTCATTTCCCTTAGGTATTTAGCTAGTCAAAGGTCATTTCTCTCAGTTTCTGGCTCGGTTGCATTCTTACGAGAGATTTCATAGTCTGTTGAACAGAATGTAAATTCTCCGTTTATCACTTCCTGAACTTGTATTGCTTTTTAAAATTTGTGTTCATCTCCCTGTTCCATCACCTTACCGAGTTGATTCAATCCTAGGAGAAATGATTATACTGTGCCCCAAACACAATATAAATTGATTTTTCTAGTTGAATTCAGCCAAATATGTTTCGATTGATTATAAATTGTTTGAAATCAGAATCACGGACCTTGATTTTTGTTCGGTGCTCATGTGAACAAATCGCGGTGCCAGTTCCTTCTAGTTTTCTTAGGGGTTTAGCCTGTTTCATGTTTATTGTTATGTTCTGACAGGTGTTGCATTCGACCTGTCTGATAAGGAGGTATTTTGCATTGAAGAGCAAGATGTGTTTGACCGTTTGTACTCATTGGTCATTAATTTCTCTAGCCTGGCTCCATCTTATAAACTCAATATGGTGGAAACTCTCCGCTCGAACCTTACTGTGCTTCTCCCAAGTGTCGATTTGCTTTCACGAGCTGGGGATGATGAGCCTACTGTATTTGACAGGATTGCGTCACTACGAAATGCTTTTAAAATATATACATTTTTCCTAGTTTCTATAGTTCTACTGGAGGAGGCCAGTATCAGCAGTTCTAATAACAATTCAAAGGTAATTCATCGGATTCTGAAATTTGAGCTACCATCCCCTAATTGATCATATGCTTTTGTTCAGTTCATAATTTTATCATCAGTTTAAAAACTTGTGATTGACGTGGCTACTTATAATTGCTGTATATGGTGGTGATTTGATAATTGATTCAGGCGCCAGAAACTGGCAGGAAGAGGCAAGCATTGTATTCATGGAACTGGGATCCACAAAGGGGTCGAATACTCAATTTGATTGCTAATTCATTAGAAATAAACCTCTCGTTGCTCTTTGGATCAACAGATCCAGATGAAAATTACCTTGCTTTCATTGTCAAGTAAGATGAATCACTTCTTGTCATGTTTGATTTCCCCCTTCCATGTTATTGCATGTTCAGTAAAGCTTCTGGTTTGTTTTGTTATAGAAATGCTCTAAGCATGTTTGAAAATTCAGCACTGCTGAAGGACTCTGAGACAAGAGATCCATTGTGTCGTATGCTCGGTGCTTGTGCTACGAAATACCACTACACAGTGCAGGCATCTGCTTCCATCATGCACTTAATCCACAAGCATGATTTTGTTGTCACCTCCATGGCTGATACTGCTGCATGGGCTGAAAAGAAGTACGCAGATGGCACCCTTGCTTATTCTCTTATTAGAGAAATTGGGAGGACCAATCCAAAAAGTTATGTAAAGGACACTGCTGGTGCTGAAAATGTTGGTCGTTTTCTAGTGGAACTTGCTGAACGGTTGCCAAATTTGATGTCAACCAATGTTGGACTTGTGGTCCCACATTTTGGAGGGGAATCATACAAGATAAGGAATGCTCTGGTTAGTGTTTTGGGTAAATTAGTTTTGAAGGCATTTAAAGATCTGGAAGGTGAAGTGAGTTCAAAGTCACTACGTCTACGGACTAAGCAAGCCATGTTGGAAATCTTACTTGAGCGGTGCCGAGATGTTTCTGCTTATACAAGGGGCCGAACCCTGCATGTCTGGGGTGAGCTATGTGAAGAGCATGCTATTTCTATCGGTTTTTGGAACGAGGTTGCAACTGTTGCTGCTGGAAGGTTAGAGGATAAATCTTCCATTGTCAGAAAAGCTGCATTAAGTTTGCTTATAATGTTGTTGCAGCATAATCCATTTGGACCACAACTTCAAGTAGGTTTATTCAAAGCAACATTAGAGCAATACAAGAAAAAGTTGAATGAGCTTGAGCCAGATAGTGGTAGCAGTGGAATACCAGCTGAAGGCGATCATGGAGGTGCTGAAGGGGTATCCAGGGATCAGCAAGAAAGCTTGTCAGACAGTCAGCTGCAAGTTGAAGAAGCAGAAAGGATTGCTCAAAAGGACAGTCGGGTGCCAGATATGGGGAACCTAGAGCAGACTAGGGCACTGGTTGCATCTCTGGAAGCAGCTCTGACATTTTCTAAGAGCGTTGCTGCAACTATGCCTACCCTTGTACAATTGATGGCTTCATCTTCTGTAACTGATGTTGAGAATACGATTCTCTTGTTAATGAGGTGCAAGCAATTCCAAATAGAAGGTGCAGAAGCCTGCCTTAGGAAGATGTTGCCACTGGTAAGTTATTGTGTTTGGTTATGGGTAGAAACCACTGGCACTTTAACTTCACATCAAACTTGTGATATAGAAAAGGCTGTTAATTAGTGCTTCTATAATGTTTGGGATTTATATTATGCTTATGTTTATGATTTATAGGTCTTCTCTCAAGATAAATCTATATATGATGCTGTGGAGAATGCATTTATTACAATTTACATCAAGGCCAACCCAGTAGAAACTGCAAAGAATCTTTTGAATCTTGCTATTGATTCAAATATAGGGGATCTTGCTGCTCTGGAATTGATTGTCAGCGCCTTGGTGTCCAAAGGTGAAATATCTAACAGTACGGTGCGTCTATTTCCAGCTTTAACCTTTCCCTTAAAGTTGCAGTTCAGCTATCTTTTTCCTCCGTGTCGTTTCTTCATTGATGGCTCCTGCCTATCATTGAGATTTTCGTACCTCTGTTGGGAATTCAGGAAGGTGCAAAACAGAAAATGGTGGAATGGGTGTAATGCCAATCCTTCTGCAGGATTGAGCTTTGAGTCTTCTGGTTCAAGGACTTTGAAAGTCACCAATTTCAGTGTGTTTTACTAGGTCTTAATGTTCTGATAAGTGATAATTATAATATTTTGTAGGTTCCTGAGTCAAAATTCCTTAGATTTAGAAATGGTCTTGCCTCTTACCAAATGTTTGCTTGCAGATATCAGTCTTATGGGACTTCTTCTGTTTCAATATAAGTGGAACCACTGCAGAGCAAAGTCGAGGAGCTCTGTCAGTCCTTTGCATGGCTGCTATTTCTTGCAATGGAATTCTTGGATCTAATTTGCAAGATATTATTGATATTGGCTTTGGTCGCTGGGCCAAAATCGACCCTCTGCTTGCCAGAACGGCGTGCATTGCCATTCACAGACTTTCTGAAGAGGACAGGAAAAAGATGTTGGCCAATAGTGGTAACCGTGTATTTGGTTTTTTGAGAAGTTTGGTTGCTTGTTCCTGGCTTCCCGATAGCACATGGTATGCTGCTGCTGATAAAGCTATCAGTGCTGTATATACTATTCATCCAGCTCCAGAAGCCTTTGCTGCAGATCTGGTGAAGAAATCACTAATTACTATTTTTCATGCAAGTGGAGAAGATGACCTGCAAAATGACACTAAGGATGGTGCTAACACAGCTCTTACAGAAGTCCAAGTAGCAAAACTTAGTAGGTTCTTATTCATTGCAAGTCATGTTGCCATGAATCAGTTGCTGTATATAGAATCTTGTATTCGTAAAGTCCAGAAGCAGAAGACGTCCAAAGAGACGGCATTGGAGAGTCAGAAAGATGACACCAATGGAGCAAATAAGGTAGGTTCAATATAAAGTCACATATATTTCCTTTTGGCGACTTGTTTGAGTGGCTGGCCCTGAATTCTTCATTTCCTTGCTTATTGTAGGATGACGATATCAATGCTGAGCTTGGTGTTTCTGCCTCTGAAGATGCAATAATTGATTCTCTATCAGACAGAGCAGAGAAAGAAATTGTCTCTGGTGGTTCCAGTGACAAATATTTGATAGGAATTTGTGCTCCTTTCTTATCGAAGCTTTGTAGAAATTTCAACCTGACGCAAAAGGTAATTCGTCAGTCCTTGCAGTTTTCCTGCAACTTTTGGGCACCTATGCTTCTTTAATCATCATGAGGCACTTCTAGGTCATCGAATACAAACAAATTTCAATGCAATCAATAATTGACTACCCGGTGTAGGTCGCTCTAAACAAAACCTGATGTGCCTTACTTATTCATTCAGTATCCGGAGCTACAGGCATCAGGACTGCTTGCTCTTTCTCGATTCATGATCATTGATGCTGGTTTTTGGTGAGATTTCCTCGATGTGCATAGTTTATCTGCTTGTCTCTATTCCTAGTTTATGCAGCAAAACATACTACATGGACTGACCGAGTTAACTTACAGTGAGGCAAATCTCCAGCTTCTTTTCACAGTGGTTGAGAATGCGCCATCAGAAACAGTCCGTTCGAATTGCACTATTTGTCTTGGAGATTTGGCTGTTCGGTTTCCTAATTTGTTAGAACCATGGACTGAGAACATGTATTTCCGTTTACGAGATCCTTCGGTTTCAGTCAGAAAAAATGCAGTTCTGGTCCTCTCTCATCTCATATTAAATGACATGATGAAGGTTTGACTCTTGAACAAATTTTATTTCATGTATTACTTTGATCCTTGTTCATAACATGATTGTGAACATTACTTTACTAGGTAAAAGGTTATATAAACGAGATGGCAATATGCTTAGAAGATGAAGAGGAAAGAATTTCGAGTTTGGCTAAACTTTTTTTCCATGAATTATCCAAGAAAGGTAGTTTCTGATTTTTCTCTGAGCTTGCTGGATGTTGTAACGTCATCTGGTCATATATCACCTTGTAAAATTTTTAGAATAAGTTATCTTTACATGGATGCCTGATGTGCGTTTTAATACTCTTCAGGAGCCAACCCGATATATAATTTACTCCCAGACATACTGGGAAAGCTATGTAATCAGAATCTGAAAAAGGAGTCTTTCTGCAACATAATGCAGTTTCTAATTGGATCTATAAAGAAGGTACAACCAAGCTAGTTGAACTAGTTTCTGCTTAGGTGGCAAATGTAAAATTTTCTGTAACTTTCTGCAGGACAAACAAATGGAGGCTCTTGTTGAAAAGCTCTGCAACAGGTTCTGTGGAGTTACTGGTATTTCTTTCTTCACTTTATTTGTATTGTAATGAAGTTCTTCTGTGATTACAACTCTTTTCCTGAAGTAATCAACCACACAATATTAGGTCATGAGTAATATGAAATGTTTGTCTAGGAGGACCCGTTGCTAGTCATTTTGCCAATGGGGACAATGTTTCTTTCTACTCTGCATCGTGGAAGGTGTTTTGAAGTTGATATTTTCCTTACTGTCTTGCTCATAGATATGCATGAACAAATATCATTTGTTTTTTGATTTTTTATTAAAAAAATAAAGAAAGTAGAGTAAAAGAAGTTGAATACATCTTTGATTGTCTTACAAAACTTATGTACTGTGGCAGATGTTAAGCAGTGGGAGCACATTGCTTACTGTCTTGCACAGCTCACATTCACTGAGAAGGGGATGAAAAAGCTCATTGAGTCATTTAAGACGTACGAGCATGTGCTATCTGAAGATTCTGTAATCGAGCACTTCAAAACCATAATCACTAAGGTATTTCTTACTTCTGTTCCCGAGTTTTCCATTCGGGGAAAGCAGTAGGTATAACCTAACTCGCATAAAATCTTACACAGGCTAAGAAGTTTGCGAAACCAGAAATCAAAGCTTGCATTGAGGAGTTCGAGGAAAAGCTCAATAAGTTCCATATTGAGAAGAAGGAGCAAGATGCCACTGCAAGAAATGCCCAGGTACATCAGGAGAAAGTTGTTGAAAGGGCTGGTCTGGTTGCAGCAATTAACAAAAACGATGAAAGTGAGGAGTCTGATATTTCAGAAGGTCAGTAGACCCCTATTTTGTTAAAGCTACTTTCTTTACATTGTTACATCGAGTCAGCCCAAGACCTATTAGTTGCTTTTATGATGTTATGTCATTTTCGATGGTTATCTCATCACAGAATGATTGCATAGCCACTTTATTCTTTGATATTTACTCCATGACAGAGGAGGAAACAACCGAGCAATTCGTCAGAGCAACTTCTCCTTCTGAAGACAACTCAGCAGATCCTAAATCCAATGGAACATTTGAAGATTCAAGTAGTTCTAGTGAGCACTCACGAGTGGAAGCCACTTCTCCTTCTAAAGATGACTCAGCAGATCCTAAATACAATGAAGCATTTGATGATTCAGGCCCTTCAAGTGAGCTCTCACAAGTGGAGCCTGTATCAGATGACGGTGAAGTCCAATCTATAAAAAGTAAATTCCTTTCCCCTCCTCTTTCTCCTTCAAATAACAGCTAACCCTTTTATCTTCAGTCATTCTTTAACCTCTGCCATTATCTGAATTTAGAGCTGACCAAATCCAGTAGACCCAAAAATGGCAACATGAAAGATCAAGCAAGCAACGCCAATACATCCAGGAGGATAAGTAACAGGTCAAGGCAAAGGTAGAGTTTTGACTCAACTGCTCTTTTATGTCTGCATTCTCTGCCTGCATCTACATGGTCATCTACCCCAGAATTTCCTCATATATCTGGCCCTTGGATATTGTCTAGTCTCTCATATGCTGATGACTACGTCCAGAACAATGTCTGCATCAAACCTTGTAATTGTGTAGCATGTCAATTCCTTCTGTTGTTTAAATTAGTTCTAGGAATGCTACTCGTCACATCTTGTGTAACGGCTTAAACTACAACTAATGATTTGCAAGATTAAGTTGTTGTGTGTCAAATTGTCAATCTGTTTTGTTCTTCAACCTTTCCTTATATGAACTTGCTTCAGACATCCTCATTACAGCAAAACTTGTTGCATTACAACTCTTCATTATATAACTCGTATAACGGAAGTACAAAAATATGCTTTGGGAAAACATAGGAATCAAGTGTTCTACAATTTATATGGTAGAGGCTTGGGGAAAAATGGTACATACAACACCCCCCAAAGTCACAACAATCCTCATCTATAACCTTGTATGTTTTATGTGCATAACTATACCATATTCAAAAAAATTGGGTGATCTCTCTCTCTCAGTCTCTACTTTTACCAATTTGAGGTCAAATTTATGTAAATTTGAAGATTATAGGAACCAAAAACGATCATAAAATTTGAACTTTGAAAATGTTCCCTCCCGATGAGACCAAGCTTCTTGTTAGAGCCTGCAGGAGGGGGTGGTTGTGTTAAAAAAAGATTTTCTTCTTTTACTTAAACTAAGAATCTTCAGCAAAAATTCTGAAAATGAAGTCTCTGAATCTCCTGGAGTACTGCTTAGGATCCACGGCTGAGATCGATGTAGGGTCGTACTGGATCGACTTGTATGCATGCTCCAGCTTCTTGCTAATGTCGTAGTCTTGAAGTATGTCGATGATTCCGAACGTCATTATGACGTCGTAGAACTCCCCGGTTGGCTCTCCAACCAGTTGAAGCTCACAATCGTTTCTTCTCACTGTTCTTTCGACTCTGGCTGGCATGTTCATTCCCAGCCTGATTCGTGCCCATCTGCATTCACCATTTGCATTGCGAAACACACATATCAAAGTTTGGGCTACTGAATGTTTTCATACTTGTTATAACTAGACTGATCAATGTTTGGATCGAATCGGACTGGATCAAAGTATTTGATCTGGTTCCGACTAACTCAGGCACTTTTGTATTTTATTCCATTGGGTCCCCTTAAGGGATCGTATTGGACAAGATCGAATCGGATAAAATGTTCTGATTCTGATCTTGATCTTTCCTTCTTTTTTTTTTTATGAATTTGTTATGGTAGAGTTTCAAGGTCCTTGTTAGAATTGAAACTTGTACTGAAAGAAAAGTTAGAGAAACACTTTACTTGGTTGGGTCTAATACAAGTTGATCCATGTCTGCTCTAGAAAGTCGAGGACCTTCTTCTCTTTCAACCTCATCTGCGACTGCAAGGAAAAACGCACCCAGAAGTCAAATTTACTAACAGTAAAAGGGTGAAATTCTTAAGATTTACTTCATTTAGCTACCGAAGGTAAAAACACGAATTTTCTTTTTACCAGAAGGGGTTTCAGCCTTGGTTGGAATTATTTCTCGATTAGATGCTACGTCTCTGAAGTGGATACCAACTAGTAGACTGTAGTCCATAATCCTCTCCTGCTCAAGAAGCTCGCAATCTCTATCTACTTGCCTGCAGTAATTTTCCAACACAGTTTTGGTAAATCAGTAAAAACCCTCAATAATTAGTCTATTAGAGATAGAGCTTCTCCTTGAAAAAATCATGTACATATTTTGTCACCTGCAGAACTCTTGGAACCAAGCTTTCTGTAGCTTGAAAATGAAGTTGAGGTCCAGGTCTTTGAGAATGGTGTTGGCATCGATCTCGGACTCTGGCTTGTCCGTGATCCGACCCAACGAAGAACCCTTCAGGTCGAATCGTCTGTGGATTGCATACTCCGAAACAAATAGGTTCCCCATGATTATGAACCGCACCTAGTTGTCCAATGACCCCCAACGTATGAACAAAACGAAAAGCTTCCTAAACCATCACCTTATGCGTTGCTAGGAGACAGAGATCTCCTTTAACTACGCATGCAATGCGTGTCAGTCGCTGAACGAGTAGTCTACTCGTTCAGTGACCGATGCGCGAAATGTTCATACGTTAAAATGAAGGAAGTGGCAGGGAGGAAAAACGGATGTACCTTCCTCTGTGCCGGTCCAGTTAACTTGACGCAGTGAAGGCCATAAAACCTTATGACCAAGGTGTTATCGAAGGATCTGACATGGTTGTAATAGGCAGCAAGCATCCTGATAAGCACCTGTTTACATCAGAACCCAAAATGTGCAGTCGTTATTGAGTCTTGTTTGAGTTTTTTGGGGAAGCATATAAGTGAATCATTAAGAGAGGGGGACACTCACTTTCACTTCTGCTTTCTTCATTGTCTTGATCATGTAGCGATCATCGTGAGTCAGGTAGAAGAAGCTCCCACTCTTCCCGGGAGACGAGAGCTCGCGAAGAGCATTATCCCCACAAATCGATAACATGTAGTCAGCTGCGTCGACCTTGAACAGCTTCCTTAGTGACCTATAGTCGAAAAACAGGGCAACCATTAGGTATCCTAATCATGGGGGGATTTGCATACACATTCGTTGTCTCGACTTATGAATACCCGACAAATTCGTAGGAACTTACCTGAAAACTAAGGGGCAGTAGTCTTTCCATTTGAACTCTGAACAATTGTGTGGAGGGGTGTGCTTGCTTCCTTCTGGAGGGAACCTTGTCCATACCTTCTCTTTTGGGTCGAAAGCTGATGCCTTTAGATCCAAGGATGGTGCTGGACCTGGTCTCCCCACTGAATGCCTACAACACATTAACAATCAGTGTTAAGTGTGTTTCGAGTTTCGGCGAAAAGCTGTTTCGAAAATACGATGTTACAGCAAGGAATACCTGATTCCCAGCTGTAGATTGAGCATGAGCTCGTAATTCTTGTGCCCTTTACAAATGGGATCTCCCTGCCGCTTAGAAGCTTTGGGTACTCTCATGGGCAGCATCTTATTAAGACTGGCGGCGAAATTGCATTCCTCCATATCCATACCCATACCCAACAACTCCGCCTCCATATCCCTCCTCGCATCGCCGGCGGCCGCAGACGACGCCCCCTGGTCGTCGCCGTCCCACATGTTCATCCTCTCGAACGCCCTCTCGTTCCCGACGCTGACCCTGCCGTCGACAGACAGCCGGCGGGCCTTCTCGCTGTTCTTCGACGAGTTCCACACCGCCAGCTTCTTCTGCGACGGCAGGACGGAGACCTTCTCGCAGGGGCAGACCTGGGCGTCGGCGAGGTAGACGTTGTACACGTCCTGCGGGTCCCACTCCAGCTGGCTGCCGGAGTGGGCCGCCGCCGCCGCGGAGGGCGACGTGGAAGGGTAGTAGCTGCCGTTCTGCTCGGTGGGGTCTTTGCTCCAGTTGCCGACGTAGAAGCTGCCGTCAGGGAAGGTGAAGGTGCCGTTGCCCTTGGGGACGCCGTCGTCCCACTGGCCGTCGAAGCGGTTGCCGTTCTCCCACATGAATGTGCCTTTGCCGCAGATGTTGCCGTTCTTCCACTCGCCGACGTAGTAGTTGCTGGTGGTCTTCCATTGGTACTTGCCTTGCCCTTCTTGCAACCCTCGTCGCCAATCCCCTTCGTACCTGTTTCATAAGAAAAACCACATGATGTTCATATGATTTGAGGGTCTTGTTACTATGCAAAATGTTCCTCTTATTGACATTTTACCATCTTAATTGTTAAATTGTAGATGTTATTATGTACACAATATTATTGTCACATGAATCGATCTGAACAAGTGAGATAATCGTATTTATTTAGGTAGCACTTCAGGCTAAAGACTTGGTGTCAACCATTCTTGTCGGTCGGATAGGCCCCGACTCGCCTGCCAATAGTCCCCTGATCCTTATATTTCGACCGTTTCGAATCAGCTACTATGAAGTTTAATCTGTCTACGACGTCACTCAAATTCACGACTGTGAATAAGGATTCTCCATCATGAAAAAAATTGGTAAATTTTCACAAAGCATGACATAGATCAAGTTATAATAAGGATCAAAATCAAATTAGTTTCAATCAAACATTACCAATCTCCATTAGCAAAATGCTTGATCCCATGCCCATGCTTGAGATTCATGACCCACTGCCCACGATAAATATCCCCATTCGCCGCCGAATACGTCCCCGTCCCGTCCATATACCCGCTCTTGAACTCCCCTTCATACGTCGCCCCCGACGGCCAGCTGAACCGGCCCCGGCCCATCGTCTTCCCCTTATACCACTCGCCGACGTACATGCAACCGTCGGTCCACAGATACTTCCCCCGGCCGTTGGGGAAATTGTCGTACCACTGGCCGGAGTAGTAGTCGCCGTTCGGCAGCACCTTCTCCGCGTAGTAACATTCCGTCCCTCCTCCTCCGTTCGTGCTGCTCCCGCTGCCGGCTCCCTCGTCGCCGCCGCTGCTGCTGCTGCTGCCCTCGTCGCCGTTGCTGGCAGCGGCGGCGGCGGCGTGGTCTTCGTCGGGGAGGTGGGCCAAGGTGATGCCGAAGATGCTGTTGGCGCGCTTCTTGGCCGCCTGGGTCTTTCGGATCGTGGCTTCCCATGCCTTGAAAACACCGCTGTCTTTGCTCATTGTTTCTTTTAGCGACGCTTTTTAGTGACGGTTTGTGAGCGATGGTTTCATTTGAGTTTTTCGTCGCCTTAGGTTGATGGTGATGTTTTCGTCGTCATTTTTTGGGGGGGAGGGAGAGGAAAAGGGGAGAAAGGAAGGGAAATTGTTTGTATTAATTTGAAATGTGTTTCAAATTTTTGTTTCTTTTTTTGGTGTTTGGTTTGTGTTTTTGTTTGTGTGAAGGAGAGGGAAAAGAGCTGTTGGAGAGGGAGAATTTTTATTTTATTTTTGAAATGGATGAGAGGGAGAAACCAATGGATCCCTTGTTCTTCTCTTTAGTGCAACATTTGGTAAGTGCACAATAATTGTTTCCATTTTGACCATTTGTTTGTTTTAGTTTTCTATTTTTTTTTAGTTTTGTATGGTGAATTGTTAATGGTCAAGATTAATGAACTTAGTTTTGCAAAAAATTTGGCTTATCCCAACTGGCGGGGATTAATGACCGATTTGTTATTCGACGTGTTACTGGATCAAATATGTTTGAAATAATGTTTGATAGTGCATTTTTTTCTTAATTAGTTGTATTTTGTGATGAAGGTGGGTAATACCCATGTGGGATGTGGGTAATGAGATGAGATCTAGGGTTGTCAATCGAAGAACTTTATTTCAAACAATGACAAACAATAAATATGGGATTATAAACCTCAAACTAAAATTGTTGCTATAGTATGTCTAATTATGAACAGTGTTCTAACCGGGTAGTATTCTCTCGATATAAGCAGTGTTCGAATATAAAGATGCTTGGTGTAGATGTTTAGATGAATATGTATCTAACGTGCAAGTTCATGTTTTTGCCAATCGATAACTCAACACCAGAGATCTGACATGTTACTACTTAAGGGCACATGATGAGGGTTCGTCGCTGAAAATCTGGTATATAAATCATTAGAATATGCCAATCCTACATAATAATATCTCTTATCGATTGAATATATGATACGTGGTTGATAATATCTCCATAATCAAAAAATATTTAACATAATTTGAACCGATCATTTTAAAATTATCATCATATTCCGTATATTTCGATATATTTTAGTTGAAGGCACATGATTCCCATACCTCCCTATTTATTAATGTTTTAGTTTCTTGTTTTGCATGTTGGTGGGCACATCCAAACTGGGAAAAAGGATCTTCAATAAACAAGATAATCCATCCTCTATTTTGTTGGCTCTTACGATGTAGGAAAGGTCTCTTGTTCTTCTGCACCACATATATCTCAGCTATTCTTTCTTTGGCTGCTCTCATTTGATTTGTCCACATAAAAAACACAGATAGACCTCCAGGTTGAAGATTCGTGTCGTTAGAGATCAATTCATTGCTCACTTAAATATGATATGATACGATATGATACTTAGTCAACGTAGTAGTTTGTGGCCAACCAAATTACTTAGTCGTGAAAGTGTGATGTAAAATTCAGAATTAACATTATCTTAACAACTCAAGTTATTGAGATCAAAAGAATCATCACATTAGAATTGTAACTTAGTCTCCCTGGCGAGAACAAGATTCGTAGCTGAAAAGGTTGAGATGCTGGACTCGAAGAGGTTTCATATTTTTAGTTTTAGGTCGAAATTCAGTGATTCGTTATTATTGCAAGGTATCCCTCGAGACTGTTCATCCAGCAAGACCCAAAAAATCATATCTACTGAATTTGCCCGTTATGCCAAGTGGCCGAAAATTTCTTTCGATTACTACAGTTTTGTGTTATACTTTATTATTGATAAACAAAATCATGGATGTGAATAATAAGATATTAGTTGATCGTGAGGGTTATAACTTTTTTCAAACTCAAGATTATATTCACCTTGTAATAATTTTTTTTTGAAAACAATCAGTATGTCTTGGTGTTTATAGTTAGTTTCTAAGGGACAAAGGATCATTGCCTACCCCAACTAACTTCTGGTTTGAGTCTCCACTTCACTGACATCACGACCGACAGTGACTGGCCATGAGTCTACAAGTGGAGGGGAAACCCAATTTTTGTTCTTCTATCCCAATTGGTGAATTTCTTTAGTGTTTGGACAAATTAGGTCAACTCTCATCACACACCCACCATCTCTTTTTGTTAATTTAGAGCAATAATGTTAAATGCAATTATTAACAATGAAGCATCTTCATTTATATTTTGCTCCATGGAAATATCACTTGTTCCCAATAAAAGAATGTGTAGGCACTAAGCACCAACCATGTCCATGTGTGGATGGGATGCATAACAAGATAAATATATAGCATGTGATTTCGACTCTCGTCGTGTAAGGTTGTTGTCCCGAGACTAAAGAAAGAAATATTTGCCAGATGGGATGCATAACACGATTGGGAGAAAGAAAGAAATATTTTGGATGACTAAAAATCAACGAATTGTCAAATGTTCTTAACATAAACCAAGATGACACAGAGCGCAGTGGGCAACCATTCAAAATTTGCATACTAACATGGACGGTTGCCGGATAAAAAATGCTCTTGATGCGGCATGTGTTGAAAATCCATCTTTACTTTTACTCTTCGGTCGGCCCCCAAAATGATCTATGATAGGGTGTGAGATTCAAGATTCAATATGAAGATCAAAACATGGTTTTGCCATGTACAAATCCATGCGAGTCTCGTCCAAGATGTATGTAGTGAGCATGAGTATACTTTATCTCTAATTAATTTCGAACACAATTTTGAATCAGAAGAGTATAAATCGATATATCGGTGTTGTATTTGTGATAACTCATAGTAAGGGTACTGAACATACAATTGACAGAAAAAAGCAGTAGGTAATGGGAAAAAAATTCGGAATCCAAAAGAAAAGGAAGTTTGGAAAATTAGAGAGAGCAATCAGCAAAGAGCCAAACAAAAACCAAAAAAACAGAAAGGGTTGAAAAAAAAAAAGGGAGAAGCTGATAGAAAAGGAAGAGAGGAGAAGCGAAGAGGAAGTAGTGGACAGTGGGCAGTGAAGAAGGCGGGTGTGGTTCCAGTCTTCCCTCCGTTTTATCCCCAATCCTCTCCCGTTTTTTTCTGTGTTCCTCGTTCTCGCCACACGATCTTCATTCACCTTCTCTCCCGCTCTCTGCCTCCTCTCATGGCGTCGCTCTCTCCTTTCCCTCCGCTCATCCACCCTTCTTCCGCGGCCGCCGGTAACGCGACTAGTCGTCTTAATCAGCAAACTCAGCAGCACCTCCAGTTCGTCGATTTCGTCGGGCTTTGCGGTCAATCGAGGAGAGCCGTTTGCCGGAGGAGACTCTCCGCGGCAGCTTCTGGTTCTTCTTTTCCGTCGACGACGGCGACGACTTTGTCTCGGCTGGTGAAGAAGAATGGGAAGTCGTCGTCGTTGTCCGTTGGGGCCAGCCGCGGAGTTCAGTGTGGTGGAGTAGTCACTGAGAGTAAGGCGGTGGCGGATGGCTCCGTTTCCGCTAGCTCTGATTTGAAACCGGAGGTACTGTGTCCTCTTCTTCTCATTTTCAACTTATGTGCAGTGTCGTTCCCGCGCTTTTTGATTCGTGCTCGTTTGGCTCCTGTTGATGGTGGAGTTTGAAATTGAGTGTCGAGTTAGTGGGGGGGATTTTACTGCTGTTTGCTTTGTTCTTTTGTGGAGGTTTCTTTGTTTCGTTTTGCCTTCTTCCCCTTATGATTGACACTGATTTTCTTAGTAGTTAGGGATTATTCAATTTTCCTCATAGATTCTTGCTAGACAATGCTCTAGGAGTCTGCCTGAGTCTTCTCGTGCTTGGAGTTGCTGAAGCTCGGTAGATCAAATTTCTGCCTCTTCAACTAAACTTAGCCATGTTTTACTCGTTGTTAGTGTGGTACAGACTATTAGCAATGATCGTCCGTCATAAACAGGCAGTGTTTTAGTTTGGGAAGTCTGTTTCCGGAGGCTAAGTTTTGAGGTGTTTGTTTGTCAATGCGGTGTGTCAACCTCTGCGTCTGTTACTTGCGAATGTTGATAAAGGTTCTGTCCACTTTGCAGGTGGCAAACTTGAGCGATATATTATCTGAAAGAGGAGCCTGTGGAGTTGGGTTTATTGCTAATTTGGAAAACAAACCATCGAACAAGATAATTAAGGATGCCCTTAATGCTCTTGGATGCATGGAACATCGTGGAGGGTGTGGAGCAGATAATGACTCTGGTGATGGCTCGGGGCTCATGACTTCAATTCCATGGGATCTGTTCGGCAAATGGGCGGATGAGCAAGGGCTTGCTTCCTTCGATAAATTGCACACTGGTGTTGGCATGGTTTTTCTTCCAAGAGATGAGAACCTTATGGAAGAAGCCAAAAAAGGTATTTCCTTGGCTCCACTCTCTATATTTTAATACTTAATCACCGTTATGGTGCACATTATTAATGCCTCTCTTCACTCTACTTTCTATTGTTTGATCACTGCTGTTTTTTCTGGCTTGTAGTTGTTGTAAATATTTTTGAACAAGAGGGCCTTGAGGTGCTTGGTTGGAGAGATGTTCCTGTAAATACATCTGTAGTTGGTTACTATGCCAAAGAAACTATGCCCAACATTCAGCAGGTGTTTGTTAAAGTTGTCAAGGAAGAGAGTATTGGTGACATTGAACGAGAGCTTTACATTTGCCGGAAATTGATAGAGAGGGTGGCTAGCTCAGAGAGTTGGGGAAATGAGCTGTACTTCTGCTCTTTGTCCAACCAAACAATTGTCTATAAGGGAATGCTTCGCTCAGCAGTTCTTGGATTATTTTACTCCGATCTCCAGAGTGATATCTACACATCACCATTTGCTATTTATCATCGACGATTTAGCACAAATACGAGTCCCAGATGGCCTCTGGCCCAACCAATGCGGTTTCTTGGTCATAATGGAGAAATCAATACCATACAGGTTACAATCTTTCTTTATCTCAACTTATTTTTGTAAGACTGGATTATAGTTCAACAGAGTGCCTTGCTCTTTTATACATATCCAGGGTAACTTGAACTGGATGCAATCTCGAGAAAGCTCGCTGAAATCTCCTGTTTGGCGAGGCCGTGAAAATGAAATTCGTCCATTTGGTAACCCAAAGGCATCAGACTCAGCCAATCTTGATAGCGCAGCAGAAGTACGTTATTCACGTTTATGTTTATACTCCGTTGCTATGTGAAGCTGTTCTTACTTTCACTTCTCCTGTTTGTTTGGTCATTTTGTTTGCTCTTGTTTTTAAAACTTGTATACAACAATCACTTTGTTATCCTTACGTTTCAGATCATATATATTATATAATCATGACGTCATAACTGGTCAACGTATTTCCTTGAGATCCACACTTCAGCTATCCAAATTCACAGTTTTGGCATGATTTCTTTTTCGGGTGTCCTAGAATAGGATATCATACTAACGTAGGATATAAGTGCATGCAAACTACTGAAGATAATTAGTTATTCGGTGAACAGTCATTTGAGTTTTTTATGTCCTATCAGAGTGCGCATATAGATCCGATGAATAAGACTTTTAACTAATAAGCATACCTGAGATGGGTTGGAAACCACAACACACGGGAAAAGCGTACTTGGTAACCCTGCGTTAGTACTGTAGGCTTGGTAAGTGTTTAATGTGCTCTTTAGCAGTCAATTACATGTCTCCCCTGTGTCTGACCTATCTTGCTAATTGATTGTTTCCAGCTCTTGATAAGAAGTGGGCGTACTCCTGAGGAAACTCTAATGATTCTTGTACCTGAGGCATATAAGAATCATCCAACTCTGACAATTAAGTATCCTGAGGTATCCTCTATTCTGCTCTTGCTACATTATCTTGGACCCAAAATTTTATGTAAGACACCATTTAATGACAAAATGTTTTCCTGATTATCATCTCAATTCATTGATGCTTGATACATTCAGCAGTTCCATGTTTTCTGCTTATCATATTATACTAGATAATCTCAGTTTCAGATCCAAGCCTATTGGATTTGGAATTTATCCCTATGAATAAATTTAGACCAGATCTTACCGTGCCATTTTGTCTTTGCCCAATAAGCAACCTGCAAAATGGAGATGTATATTAGATCTTTTGTGATAGTTAATTTGATTAGTCTCCCATGATATTATTACTGCCATTACACGCGGCTTTCCAAAAGCTTTATTTTTCACTTATGTAATGAAAGATTGGCGTTGTACTTACTTAGCTATCTTCCCTCAGGCGCTTGATTTCTATGACTATTACAAGGGTCAGATGGAAGCTTGGGATGGACCTGCTTTACTCTTGTTCAGGTACTTACTTTGCTGCAAATAATATACTTTTTGTAATCCGTCTTTAGCCTTTATAGCCCACTTAGTGTATTGATGAGCTTGCAGGTCGTTTTGATTGGGTGTAATTGGGCATAATATCCTCAGTGAAGTTCTGTTGCATGTGAGTGTATTTGGAATATATCATAGCTCATTTTAAATGCATCAAAATGATGCAATCCGAGATGTACAAGTGTAAAGAGGCAATGAAAATATACTCTAGAAAAATAACATCAATTTACAACTACGCAAAGTGTGTGCACCCATGATTCCTTTGACTAAAATGGCTTAGCTTATATCTACTTCTGTGCTTTGAGACTGAATGTTTTTCATCATTTTTTTTTTATGTCTCAAACTCATTAAATTGTATGCCTTAGAAATAATTGCATGTTATTTGATTTGTTGGATGCTCAGTCGTGTAATTTTTACCCTCTCCTTTTGTATTTGCCCACTGAATCGACAGTGATGGAAACACAGTTGGTGCTTGCCTCGATCGGAATGGACTCCGGCCAGCTAGGTATTGGAAAACGGTGGACAATTTCGTATATGTTGCATCTGAGGTGCGTCTCTAATGTCCTATGTCCTAGAAAACCATTGTTTTCTGTGGTAGAACCTCGATACAGGAGAATAAATTGCCTTTGATTATAAAGTTTCACATTGGTTCCGTGTATGGAAAACCCCACAACACTAAGAAAGCCTTTTCTTGGCAGCAGCCATCTGTTGATGCTCTACCCAGCAAAATCATTTGTGTGCCATGAAATGATGCCTTGTAATGTAAGATTCTCTTGTTTTGATCAAGTGGTTGATGTCTCAAATGGCCAGTCTATGGTTTATTGCTCACTTTTCACTCTTTCTGGGGCCTAAGAGATTCAGTTGGCCAACTTTGTTGGCAAACCTTGGTGTCAGAGTTGTTCAATCTTTGTCCTGAAAAGCTTACTATGAGCCAGTGACGTAGGATGAGTTGACGCAAGAGCTTATACTGGATCACTATAGACTACGGCTTAGAATGGTGGATTGATGCATGTTTTCAGGATTATTTTGAAAGGCTAGGGTTTATGGACGAAACTCAGGGTTTGGAGTGGATAAGTCATATCATATTTTTATCTAGAAGATTAGAGAAGTCGGAGTCAACGGAATGTGTCTTACATTTGAAACCGAAGATGGTGATTGGCATCCATTTAATCAGGGACTACAGGTTACCACTTAATCAGGAACTAGTAGTCCTAATCAGAACATTAAGCAGAGTCCAGCTTTGATTGTAATGGAGCTTTGGTTGGTACTTCAGATTCTTCCTATATGATGCACACAAAGTTCTTTCTAATTAATATAATAAAGATCCCTGGAAAAGATAGTGGCCAATAGGTTTGGTATTACTTTTTAATGTTCTCATCATATCTCCATCACTATGTCTATCATAGAGACTAAATAGAATTATGATTGACCTAGCAGTACTCGCAATAAAATTGTTTGACATTCTGCCTGGCAAAATGAGCTGAATGATATGCATGCTTGTTGATATTGAGGCTGGACTGCACATGGAAGGCGAATAGAGTGTACTGCAGTTGCATATAAATTATTTGTAACGATACAAATTAATCATCATTCTATTACTTCTGTTACTCTTTGTTGAAATTATTGAACTAAGACATATTATTCTTCATCCCAGGTTGGTGTTGTTCCAATGGATGAATCAAAAGTGATTATGAAAGGCCGTCTAGGTCCAGGGATGATGATTGCTGTGGATTTGCTTGGTGGTCAGGTTAGCATAAATTTGTTGCTTCTTTCTTCTTCTCTTGTTATCTTTATCAGTGTGTTAAAGTATTCTGTGACTCACAAGTGCGGCCAACTAGACCTTTGTTTGACTGGGTGTTAAACAGTATACTTACTGCAGACCTATAATAATGGTTTTTAGAGGTGATGTATTGTGGACAACAATCAGTTTAACTAAAACAGGGACATATGCTGCTAGGTGAGACCGGTAATTTGACAATAACCAGTTTGTGATGCTTGTCCAAGCTACGCATAGTCATTGTATGCATAGACTTGACTGCAATGTGCACTCACCTAGATCCGGTACCTTTAATTAGGCTGTATTTAGTAGAGTTGTTAATTTAAGTTGAAATTAGCTAAAAGTTAGAGTTGGAGAAATATGAGATAATTTTTTTGTAGTTTCTGAAAACAGGTTATGTAATATTTTTTCTCCTTAAGTTAAGGCTAAGCCTTAAAGCTCTTCCAAGCAAAGCTTTTATCTCTTACAATTCGTAACTACTGTTTTGTGGTGAAATCTGTGTATATGTGCAGTACTTGTGTTGTCATGTTTGATTGTGATTGAATTGATGAGTCTGCAGAGCACTTGTGCTAATCTATTATTGTGTATTTCTGTCCCTTGAAGATCTACTTTTGCCATTTACTGTACAGGTTTATGAGAATACTGAAGTGAAAAAGAAAGTAGCTTTGTCAAATCCGTATGGTAAATGGGTCAGTGAAAATCTGCGCTCCTTGAAACCTGTGAAGTTCCTCTCGTCAACAGTAATGGACAATGAGGCAATTTTAAAGAACCAACAGTAAGTTATTTCCTGTTTCTGTTTTCAGGGCCAAAGTCATGTAGTAGAACTAATGTGTTGGAATGAACTAAGTTCTGAAGAATGTGTTACGGTACTCAATTGCTTTCTATGCTGTTGTGTGATCAGGGCATTTGGGTACTCTAGTGAGGATGTCCAAATGGTTATTGAGAGTATGGCTTCACAAGGCAAGGAGCCAACATTTTGCATGGGGGATGACATTCCACTAGCAGTATTGTCCCAAAGGGCACACTTGCTATATGATTATTTCAAGCAACGTTTTGCACAGGTTAGTCCAAAAGACTTCTTGTTCTGACTAATTCAAAGTTGTAGAAAGTTGTCCATGTTTAAATTTTTCTGAGATATTTCATCACATTGGCTAGAGTGGCATCGAAGTAGGTTATTTGGGTTTTAAGATCAAGGTGTGAGGCATTTTCTATATTTGAAAGGAAGATTTCAGAAGACATAAGTGCTCGCAGAGTAGAAGGTAAAAGGTTTGCTAAACCATATCAAAGAAACACAAATAGGTTCGAATCTAGTTTCAGGCTTTCATGCTATAAAGGATACCCTCGCAACACGTAGAAGCTAAGCAAGCAGAGATGAAGAAAGCAAAAGAGGGGCTACCACATCCCATCATTATCTAATTTTTGCTGGAAGCATGCCAAATGATGCTGTTATGAAAGTTAGAGATAACAAATAAAAATATATGGTTGATTAAAGGAATAAAAATGGCTGAAGAAGAGAGTTTGACTTCTTTTAGCACTCTATAAAGAGGGGTATAGACTCTCCTTGGGGTGTTTCATGTAAGAGATTGGCATTCTTTTACCATGCCGTAGCATAAGGGGCAATGGATTCTTCTTATGATGAATAATTGGCTTTTCACTATTTATGATCCTGTTAAGTTGGAAGCTAGTGAATGATAACTTGACTTCAAGGTATGTTCAGATCTTTATATTGTATGAGCCACTGTACAGGTCACTAATCCAGCTATAGACCCACTCAGAGAGGGGTTAGTTATGTCCCTCGAAGTCAATATTGGAAAGCGAAGAAACATATTGGAGGTTGGTCCAGAAAATGCTTCTCAGGTGATTACACGTTCGACCTTACTGGCTGAGCATTCCTAGAATTTTACATATCTATGAGCGTCTTAGGCATTTGTACATAACCAATATGTGCTACTTTTTGGCAGATTATATTGTCTAGTCCAGTGCTGAATGAAGGGGAGCTGGAGTCACTGCTAGCTGACCCACAGTTAAAAACTCAAGTTTTACCAACCTTTTTCGATATACGTAAAGGTGTGGAGGGTTCTTTGGAGAAAACACTTATCAGGCTTTGTGATGCTGCTGATGAAGCCGTTCGGAATGGTTCTCAACTGCTAGTGCTCTCTGACCGATCCGATGAGCCTGTAAGTACACTTAGTAAAGAACTTCAATAAGTAATAAGTACATACTTATAAGAAAAGGTCTCATGATAGAATTTGACAATTTGTCAATCCAATGTGAACTGTGACAAATCGTTGGTGCAGCTATGCTGTGGCAATTTTAGGTTTGGCCTTTAGTGGCTGCTGGGAAACACAAGCATTAAAAGGATTTTTGGTTTTGTGAGTTTGAAAGTAATGACAGGGCAGTTGTAGTGGCAACTTGTTGTTGTAGGGAAGGGTTCAAAACTGTGGATGTCTTCTATTAATTTATTCTGGTTGTTACCATTTTGTAATATAGTCTGAATTGTTTCAGTGTCTATGAGTTAGCTACTGCTAACTGCTTCGTTGCTTTTCTCCCCTTCCAAATATTTGAAGCTACCTAGAATCTTACTGGTATCATTTGCCAAGAATTTTATATTAACCAACTGATAGCACCTTTCTGGTCTCAGGAGGCAACTCGGCCTGCAATCCCAATTCTTCTTGCTGTTGGTGCTGTTCATCAACATCTCATTCAAAATGGCTTGCGGATGTCAACCTCGATCATTGCAGATACTGCACAATGCTTTAGCACTCATCATTTTGCCTGTTTGATTGGATATGGTGCAAGGTTAACTATCCTCTCTTCACATGGAAGCTCTGTAGTGCCTTGATCTTGCTTCTTTGTCGAGAATCAAAATACTATTTACCTGAATGTCTTAGTGCATCCAAAATGTGCTATGACAATAAATGAACAGATATATGTATCTTTAATCATGCTGGTCTTTGAAACTTATTTGTAATTATATTTGTGGAGTTGTTTGAATACAGATTAGTTGTGTTCTTCTGGTCATATATTGATTTAATAATTTGATTTTATTCTTCAGTGTAAACCTTAGAATTCTTTGCTAAAAGATCTATACTGTTAGATGTTTTAATGTTTTTCCTTTTCCCCCTTTGTTCTTACATGAGTAAGATCTTGTTACCTGGGCTAAGAATTTGCCACACCAGACATAAAATCTGGAGGTTTGGTGGATGCTTCTAATTTAAGCTGTCTTGTTACAACAGTGCCATATGTCCATACCTTGCCCTTGAAACATGTCGCCAGTGGCGTTTGAGTACGAAGACTGTAAACTTGATGCGAAACGGAAAGATGCCTACTGTGACCATTGAACAGGCTCAGAAGAACTTTAACAAGGTTAGTATAACAAGTGAAATGGTGTATGCATCTCTTCTTCTTGTGTGTTGGGTTGGCTTCATTGAAATTTGAAGTTACTTATGATGAAGCATTCATGTACATTACACTTTTGTGATTTTAGTTATTTATTAAGGTCATGGGATTAGTGTATTGCATTTGAAGTCTACTTGTGGACTTAACTTACTTGCATACGTACCATTTCAGGCAGTTACATCTGGCCTTCTCAAGATTCTTTCGAAGATGGGCATCTCACTGCTTTCAAGGTAGTAGTAGTTAAAATTAGTATGTCCCTAGAATTTCTCATTACATACTTTAGCTGTTAGTTATGGATGTGCCTTGCAATGTGTGTTGGAATTTATCTCCACTGACCACTTTTTCTTTATTTTAGTTACTGTGGTGCTCAGATATTTGAGGTCTATGGACTCAGTAAGGAGGTTGTTGATCTTTCATTTCGCGGAAGTGTATCAAGTATTGGTGGTTTGACATTTGATGAGGTATGAAAGTGGGTCTGCTCTTATATTTAATCCATGTTGTGGCACGATATCAGTATAACCTTTTGTACGTATTTGTGGGCTTTAATTTGTCAAGGTCTGGTGATTTCGGATGTGTATAACTGTAATCCTTGCTTAAGGTTGAGTTATGGTATTGATGATCTGAAGTAGATGAATACAATCTAATATTTTCTTATGTTTCTTCTATGCTGTTGGGTCGGTAATACCACAGTTGGCAAGGGAATCATTGTCTTTCTGGGTGAAGGCCTTCTCTGAGGATACAGCCAAAAGACTAGAAAATTTTGGATTTATACAGTTCAGACCAGGAGGTAGGCTCATATACACATAGATCTGGGTGCTAGCAACCTAGCTTATTTACGTCAGACTATGAGCAACTGTATTCTTACTGACAGTATCAAGTAATCTGGATGTCTTGTCTTGATATATCTCCGGTGTCTTCATAATGGTAGTGTTCAATGTGTAAATATGCTTAACATTATTCTCCTGTTTTCTCCTCTCTTTGCCCACAGGGGAATATCATGGAAACAACCCAGAGATGTCAAAGTTGCTTCACAAAGCTGTCCGGCAAAAGAGTGAGAGTGCATATTCTATTTATCAACAGCATCTGGCTAACCGTCCAATCAATGTAAGGACATAATTACTTGTTTGTGTGTTTTTTCCCTCTTGGTTTTTTTTAAACTTTTAATGTATTTCATGTCACTCTCTTCTTATATGTGTATATTGTTTGACTGGGCATGTTTTATTGTTCCTATTGTAGGTTCTACGTGATCTTTTTGAGTTCAAAAGTGATCGTGCTCCTATTCCCGTGGGGAAGGTGGAACCTGCTACATCAATAGTTAAACGTTTTTGCACTGGTGGGATGTCACTTGGGGCTATTTCACGAGAAACTCATGAAGCAATTGCCATTGCAATGAACAGAATTGGCGGAAAGTCAAATTCTGGTGAAGGCGGTGAGGTAGTCTGCTAAACATCTAACTGTTTGTCTCATCTTTTTCTCTAGCGTGAGTGGCTAAGTAGTCCGTATATATTACCTACTTTAATTCCTGCATTTGCATCTAAGCTTAGAATGACTACTGTGCGAGGTGATGGCATGTATTGAATGTGGCATCATTAACTCGAGATGTATTTGTTTATTGTGTATCATATTCTTATCAGGACCCTATCAGATGGAATCCACTGACAGATGTTGTTGATGGATACTCATCCACACTGCCACATCTCAAAGGTCTTCAAAATGGAGATACTGCTACAAGTGCTATTAAACAGGTTATGGCAACCTACTTGTACTTTAGAATTGGTTTCTACTTTCATCTGTAAGATTTATAAAATAGTTAAATTCTAGATTTTATGTCAATCATCTGGCCAAAACATTTGTGGTTTTAGTAATGAGGAAATTGTTCTCTTTGGTGTAGACAACTTACCTAAGGTCTTCTTCTATACTACTCTATAATATAGTTCTGAGGCCGGTTATCATTTTCAGGTTGCTTCAGGACGTTTTGGTGTCACTCCAACTTTCTTGGTTAATGCTGATCAACTAGAAATAAAAATAGCACAAGGCGCCAAACCTGGTGAAGGGGGCCAGCTGCCCGGGCAGAAAGTTAGTGCATATATTGCAAGATTGAGGAATTCAAAGCCTGGGGTCCCACTTATCTCTCCACCACCCCATCATGATATCTATTCCATAGAAGATCTTGCCCAGTTGATCTTTGATCTCCATCAGGTGTTTTTTTTATGTCTGTAAATTTACTCATTATCACTATAGAATGTTTATGAATTTTAGTGAGTTAAGCGGATGGTGTTGCACAAGCAGGTCAACCCTAGGGCTAAGGTCTCTGTGAAGCTGGTAGCAGAAGCTGGTATTGGCACAGTTGCTTCTGGTGTTGCAAAGGCTAATGCTGATATTATTCAGGTACTGGTTTATGAACAGAATCAATCCTCTTATACATAAATTTCCTCTTGTACAATGTTGCACTGAATGGTAATAACTATTGGTTTATGAAAGGTTTCAGCTTAACTGAAAGGGACAAGAAAGTGCTTTCAGTATGTGCATCCAAGCTGCTTACTGGCATTCTCATTTTCCTCTTGATTATGCAGATATCAGGACATGATGGTGGAACAGGAGCCAGCCCCATAAGTTCCATCAAGCATGCTGGTGGTCCTTGGGAACTTGGGCTCACAGAAACTCACCAGGTCATTATTATTTTATGTGCTCCTCTTGTTAGAAACTAATCCTTTCCCTTATTAACGGTTTATCAATTTCCAGACCCTCATCAGTAACGGATTGAGAGAAAGGGTAATTCTTCGTGTCGATGGTGGCTTCAAAAGTGGCTTCGATGTCATGATGGCTGCAGCAATGGGAGCTGACGAGTATGGATTTGGTTCTGTTGCAATGATTGCTACTGGTTGTGTTATGGCTCGTATTTGCCACACGAATAATTGCCCAGTTGGTGTTGCCAGTCAGGTAATAATGGAAACTTTTGTCTCTCTCTCTCTTTTTTTTTTTTTTTGGATTGACTTCTCTGTGTGGCTTTACTTCGGATGAAATGTTTCTTATTAATCAATTCCTTGGATTCCTACTTAACTGCAGAGGGAAGAACTACGTGCTCGGTTTCCTGGTGTGCCAGCTGATCTGGTTAATTACTTTCTGTATGTTGCTGAGGAGGTGCGTTCTTTGTGAAAAATGTTAACTGTTTTTCATATTTGTTACTATGCTGCCGATTTTCACTTTCGTCAATTATTCGTGTCTTTGCTAGGTAAGAGGCGTGCTGGCAGAATTGGGTTACCAGAAGTTAGATGATATAATTGGGAATACAGACATACTAAAACAGCGAGACATCTCCCTTGTGAAAACTCAGCATCTTGATCTAAGTTATGTGCTCTCGGTAAGTATTAAAGCAACTTTATTTCTCATTGGCTTCACGGTTTCCATGTTTGTTTTAAGTAAACTTTGTATTGTTTTTTTCGATTTAAATTTCCAGAGTGCCGGGTTGCCAAAATTGAGCAGTACAGAGATAAGGAATCAAGATGTTCACACTAATGGTCTTGTTTTGGATGACAAGATACTCGCAGATCCAGTTGTAAGAATCTTCATCCTTACTAGTGTGTATCATAGGTGGTCATCACTGTAAACTTCTTGATCTATAACAAGTATAAAATGTTAAGAGCAATAGAAGCTAACTTGGACAAATATTCAAAGGTTAACATTTCGTGGGTTCGGCACGTGGGGAGTTATTGATCAGAAAATGTAATCTTATGCCTTCGTTCTGATCAGTTGCTTTTGACTAGTTTACACTTTACAGCAACTACTGGTTGTTTGCTCCTTTTCCTTATAAGCCTTCGTTTACATGTTCAGATTGCAGATGCGATTGAGAACGAAAAGGTTGTTAACAAGACTTTCGACATATACAATGTGGACCGTGCTGTCTGTGGGCGGATAGCAGGTGCAATCGCCAAGAAGTATGGCGATACTGGTTTCGCTGGACAACTGAACATAACGTAAGATGTGGCTTACTAGTTCCCAATATTACAGTATCGGGACACATAAGAAAAACTTATTAGAGTCTTGAATACTCATGCTAGAATGTTTCCTTTTTGTACCACCAGGTTTAATGGGAGCGCAGGTCAGTCATTTGGATGCTTTATGACTCCCGGGATGAATGTCCGACTTGTAGGAGAAGCAAACGATTATGTTGGAAAGGTATGGCAATGGACCTTCATCAAAATTGCTTAAAACCAAGATTCAAGTATATAGTTTCCGAAACTAACAATATGTGTTTTGATGCTAAAAGGGTATGGCCGGAGGAGAGTTGGTGGTGACTCCAGTAGACAACGTAGGGTTTTGCCCTGAGGAAGCTGCCATTGTGGGCAACACCTGTCTGTACGGAGCCACTGGTGGCCAAGTCTTTGTACGAGGGAAAGCTGGGGAGCGTTTCGCTGTTAGGAACTCGCTCTGTCAGGCTGTCGTCGAAGGCACCGGAGACCATTGCTGCGAGTACATGACCGGTGGCTGCGTAGTTGTACTGGGAAAGTAAGTGAATGCACCCGCACTCTCCTTCACTAGTCGTTTCAGTAACATAAACAGTAAACTGCTCTGTGACGATTAAAGCTTATGACCTGGTTTGGTCGGCAGGGTTGGGCGAAATGTTGCTGCTGGCATGACTGGAGGTTTGGCATACATGCTCGATGAGGACGATACCTTGATACCCAAGGTTTGTATTCTCTACTGCGGGTGATTCAATTCTCTCTACCTATTCCATCAACAAATTTGTATTTTTTTTTACTGAGGCTCGGAATCCAAACAGATAAACAAGGAAATAGTGAAGGTACAAAGAGTGACTGCTCCAGTTGGTCAATTGCAGCTGAAGAGCCTCATTGAAGCTCATGTTGTAAGTTCACTCCCCAAACCAATAGGAACTCTTAGGTTGCTAAGATCCAGCTATGACCTTAGTTTTTTCTGCTGACACAAGCTCACTATCTTGATTAAAATCCAGGAAAAGACCGGTAGCGCCAAAGGCGCCGCTATCCTCGAGGAATGGGAGAAATACCTCCCACTCTTCTGGCAGCTGGTACCTCCCAGCGAAGAGGACACCCCCGAGGCTTGTGCGTTGTACGAGGCCACAGCCGCAGACCAAGTCACCTTTCAGTCTGCTTAAGGTGTAGAAACACAGTTGTTGAAACGATTATCCGACAGCAGCAGCAGGAACATGGCAATGGCATGACACCAAGAAATTTGATTATTTCCCGTCGACCTCATCGTCGTAGGTCAGTCGGCCGTGGTAACAAGAAGGGAATAAGCCGCGGAGGCCATTGTTAATGGTTGGCAACGGCAATGGGGAGCAAATGTGCTGCACAGAAATGTATAGTTTAGGGTAATTTGTTTCTTGCACAAGATGTAACGTATAGCTCCTTGTTATCCGATTCTAAATCAGACCGGGGTTATTGTACTCGAGCTTACTTGAGCAAAAAACTATAGCACGAACCAGGCCCCAAAATATGGGCCGGGGTTATCCATTTGCAGGATGCAAATCTTTCCAAACATATTGATCCTCCATTTCAGCCCAACATGATGGAAGAAAACCAGACTCAGTGGAGAGTGGCCGGCCAAATATTAGATGGCCCATAAATTGACAAGGCCCGGGCCTGCTAAATAATTATTAATTAGTTAATTACTGAATGATTGAAGACAGAAGAATTCGGGTATTAAATGTCAATTAACGAGAACAACTAATAAAATAATTTGCCAGCTCGTAACGTAAAGAACAGAAGAATCTTGCCTGCGCAGGGAGAGGGAGAGACGTCACAACGGCTCTCCTTTCTTTCCCGGTTCCCTCCTCTGCAACCGATTCCGCCACAAGAATCTCAATTGGTCCTTCTCAGATTCTGGTTTTGGCTTCCATCCAATAGCCTTTCGGTTCGCGCGGCAGTATCTTCCAATTCCTTTTTTCTAGGCAAGCCAACTTCTGATATGGATGTGTACGAAGCATATTCTGTTCTTGGGGTTTCTTCTGATTCATGTTCATCTTTCCGAGGCGTATTTTTGCTGATTTTCTTTCTTCATTTTTCGATTGGTGGGTTGGTCTGTTTCTCCTTTTCGCTTCTGGGTTTTGCTTCTTGTTATTGGAAATTCGCGGGAAAATCTAGTCGTTAGTTGCTTTTACCTGAGCAAAAGTCTGTTCATTTTCTGGGTTGAATTAAGGTTGCTCAAGTTTGTCTGAAATGGGGTTTTGGGCATTGGTGTTCCGTTGGTTGCTTTGACATCTTCCTCGGTTTGCGTGGTAGCTGACTGTTTATGGACTCTCTAATTTTCAGATATGGAGAGGAGTTATAGTAACGATGAACCGTCGATGGCTCGCATCCAGCAATTAGAGTATGGTAATGGTTCTTACTTTGATTGCAAGCTTTCTACTGCCATGTCCTCCAGTGACGTACTCATTTGTAATTGGAATACTCCTATGCATACCAGGGCAATCTGAAAATTGCATTCATGTTCCTTATATAGGGATCGACTTAGGAGTTGGAGTTTGGAAAATTGGTGACATTTGGCCTCTCTGAGCCTGTAATACTTGTCCTTTTGTGATGTTTGTTTGCTAACAATAATGCGAGTGTGCGAAAGGTTATTGATTATAATGTTGCTCGATTAATTTCTCGAGTTGTGCCTTTGTATTACGCAGTGGTTCTCATTTTTTTATTTTTTTTTGGTGCTGTGGGTTGCTAAATAATTTACTAGTAAGTGACATCGTAACACTGTTTGAATCCTTTTGTTTTATAGAGTGTGATGAACTGCGCAGAGAGCGTGATGAGTTACGTAAAGATATAGAACAACTATGCATACAGCAAGCTGGACCTGGCTACCTGGCAGTGGCAACTCGGTTGCATTTCCAGAGGTATCATTTTATTTTATTGCTTCTCATTCTTCAGTAGATGGGCAAATTTCCTCCCTCATATCTGTTTTCACTATTATTGGTCCTGGGGGTATGGTCTAGGTCTTTGGTGGGAGACACTGGGAGTTCCTTTTATGTGTAGTTTGCCACGAGTTAAGAAAGCATAAAGATTGTTAATGCCTTATTAGGACAGCTGGGTTGGAGCAGGAAATAGAGAATTTGAAGATGAAGTTAGCTGCCAGTACTAGAGAGAGTCGAAATCTTCAAGAAGAGCTTTCAGAAGCATTTCGAATTAAAGTGAGATTTTGGCCTTCTTGTGCCATATATAATTCCAACCCCCCCCCATCTCTGCACAAGTTCTTAATGACTTATTGTTGCCAGGCCCAATTGGCGGAGCTGCACCAAGCTGAAGTGGCAAAGGTCTCCCTCTTGTCCTTCTTTCTCTCTGTTGTTTCTGGGTTCCTGTGTTGCTGTTTGTTTGCCTGTGAATGTGTCTATTTTGTGCGCCTGTCAGAGTGTGGCACTGGGGCACAGGATTTCATACTCTAAATAACTTTATTATTTTGAAGGCATTCATATAACTTTAGCTAGAAATTTGGTATAATTTGTTAAAGATCTTGTGCTCAGAGTTTCCCGATTATTCTTACATTGTTTCAACTTCTTTCTCAGAATATTGAAGCAGATAAACAAGTCAAATTTTTTCAAGGAAGTGTAGCTGCTGCTTTCGCTGAACGTGATCAGTCCCTCTTAGAGGTAACTCACAGATGATTAAAGCATTCATTAAGAAAGAATCCATTCAGGCACCTGAGCTTGGTCATCGTTCATGGCAGGCTGAAAAAGCTAAGGAGAAAGAGGAGCTCATGTCACAGAAATTTATTCCAATGCAGACTAGGTAGGCTTCATTGTTTATGTCTTTTATTAACTGGTAATCGGAAAGATGACCATTCTTTGGAGTTCTCTTTTAGGTACTCTAACCTGTGGCACAATACCTGTAAATATTAGCAAGAATGCTGGTGAAGGCTGTATATTTGTTTCATGTGTTTAAGTAGAAGTTCTCCCATTGGATAATTCTTTTCAAAACTTAGATGGTGTAGTCCATCCTGTGCTACCACGAGACATACATGGCCGCGAGTCTTCTCTTCTGCTCTTCATTTCTTTTTGGATCTCTTGGAAGAATGGCGAATACTCCCATGTTGGTCTAGGAGTGGTTTGAGGATTTATATTGTTGAAGTTTGTGCTTCTGCTGTCTTGTTATAGAGGGTATCCGTTCGTTCGTTTCCTCAGCATTTTCAATGCCCGTCAGTCAGTGTATGGCCTTCCACAGTTGGATGAAATAGTGACTCACTGGAAAAAGTTCTAATATATGAACATACGGTATGCAGATTTGAAGAGCTGAGTTCGGAACTTCTACAGCAGAAGAGAAGGAATGATGAATTGCTGCTTGATCTAGCAAAGCAGGAACAGCAGAATGAAAACTTGAAGAAGGTATTATCTTTCCCACTTAAACTTCCATATTCTGAAAATTGTTTAATAGTCTGTACTGTTACTGTCCAAAAAATAGATGTGCATCTTTATGCTACTGGCTGTTGCTTTTGCATCTGATAATAATTAATAAATTATGCTTCTTGAACTGGGAAATGGCAGGTCGTCAACAAGTTCTTTGAGATTCGTCAGCAATCATCTGAGGGATCGCTTAAAACAACTTGTGATGAGAAGTGTGAATGTCTGTTACATGATCCAGTTGAAGTTTGGAATTATAACGATCCTTCAACCTCTGACTACATTGTAAGAATCTCAAATATTACTCCTTAAACAAAGTTCATAACTTAATGATATCTCTTGTTGATTGCTATTATAGTGCTTTCTGCAGTCCAATTTGTGATTTTAACAACTTACCACCAGTTACTTTGCATGATAAGCTATGGATTGCCTGTTGAACTTTTATCACTCCCTGTTCATCTTGGTGACTGAATAAAATATTGCATATTCCATCAGTTTGAAGTGAATTTGATAGTGTGGGTATAGGTCTTCCAAAATTTGCTTCCATCTCGAGCATTGTCTGTGGATTCTATACTTTTGCTCTTGCAATGTGATTAACTTATCATCAGACAGAGTGCATTGGAAGAAGAGCTGGAGACAGTGAGAAAATCTGTTGATGATCTCCGGAATAAGATGCGAATGGTATGTAATGTATAGACCATCGGGTTAGGGGGCCTTTTTCTCCATTTTGGGAGTTGATGGAGTGTTACTTTTTATTTTTGCTTGCAGGGTTTGGACATTGAAAAACACTTGAGGAAGAAAGTTTGTGATGTCGAAAAGAACCTAGTGGGTATTATTATGTTTGAGATACGAACCTTGTTAACTGATCCTTAAATTCCTTTTACTGATCGTCGAGTTCTTCACAGATTCGTTTTAACAAAGTCGTCATGAGTGGAATGTTGGAGTTACACAAATTTTATGCTCAGCATAGACTTGGAATTCTAAATTTACTCGCCGAGGAAAAATCTCAACTCAAGTCGACAGTTGATATGATTGAAGAGCATATCAAAGGGTTTAACCTGACACAACAGAATATTGTGGTTTCTGAGGTAGTTGCAAGCTCAGATGAAACTGAATGTCGAGATGTGCATGTAAGCACAGTCACTGACATGCCCTCAGCATCCACGGTTTGTTTACACTTCCTTAATTGTGATTTGATGACACCTCCTTTGTGACTTAGTTTCTTAAATGCAGACAGTTGATGTTGGGCTATTAGCATAAATCCATGGTTAAAAATAGAAGCTGCTCTCCCACGAACATCTTTACAGGTTTAGCTTTCTTGTTTATTTGTGGTTTATATGTTGCAGAGAAACGACACTGCCTCAAATATTGTTGCAGCTTCTAATGAAGATGTTGAAGCCTCTGAAGTCCTGAAGCAAGCATTGCAAGAAAAGGTTACTTGCCTCGGATACTATTTTTTCCTCCCTATTGTTTTCTTCTGCCAGTCTAGTGCTTCCTCCCCCCTCCCCCCGCGAGTCTCAAGCATCAGTGCTATCGTGTATTCTAAATGCTTGAGAGTCCTAATTTCTTGATCTTCCACCTTTCCTCCATCTCTCAGGTTCAGACACTGTTGCTATTGTCTCAGCAGGAGGAAAGACAATTGCTGGAAAGAAATGTGAATGGAGTGCTTCAGAAAAAGATAGAGGAGCTTCAAAGAAATTTACTGCAAGTAAATTCCTCTGGAAGTCATTTACAGCATATTGGCTGTAGTTTCCAAAACATTAGTTTCTTCTTCGGATGGATGTTCATGGGCTGGTACTATGTGTTTGAACATTCAGGTTACTCATGAGAAGGTGAAAGCTCTTATGGAGTTGGCACAGCTAAAACAGGAGCATCAACAACTACAAGAGTATGATATCAGCTCCTCCTTAAATTCCAACTGGTTCTTTCTTAAGTTTGAGGTCATGAAGAGACTATTGCTATGTTGCAGGAAGCTCGCTAATGAGGCGGGGCAAGGAAATTCTTTAGCAGAGAAAAAGCAAACAAATCAGGAAAGAGATGTAGGGATAAAAAATGTGCTGAAGAAAACTTATCTGAGACGGTGGCTTGGCACGTTGGATTCTACTGGTAGAAGTGAAGTTGACGTTCACTCAAGTAGTCAAGGAGACTTATCGGGGAGAAAGTCAAACTCAATGAATGTTGCAAGGTCCATATTTTTCTACTGGTGTGTGCTTATTGGAACTACTTATGCTTGCCAATCTATAACTTTTTGTCGTTTTTCAGAATGAAGATTGAAAATGCTACTCTCAAAGAAAGCTTGGAAAGTATGGAGCATTTGGTTTCCTCAACTCATAGACTCCGGCTCGCACTCACCAGGGTAACATTCATAAATGTTAGAACTTCAGAACTGGTGGTTCTGAGATGGTGGAATGAGCTAAGAAATTTTCTGTTTATTCTCTAACATGGCATTGCAGGTTCGAGAGTCGATGGCAGAGAAAAGCACAGAACCCGGCTTGTCTGGAGCTCTGGACGGCATTATTTCCGAAGCTAAACTGGTGAAGACCGCACTAGGAAGCTCACTACCAATCAGTTGGTCAGCAGAGGTGGACGTTGCGCCAAGCAGTCCAAGATTCTCCACCGAGCCATCAAGGCCTTTGGCTGATACCACTGATGAGAAGATGGATTTTGTGTCTGCAGCCGGGTTTGAGATGGTGGAACTTCTGATACTTGCTGCTCAAGTTTTGAAAGAGACCAGCTGCAAAGTTCCTGAGAATGGAAAAGATTGCTGCCCAAGTTCTTCCTAGGGCACGGCTACATATAGTACAGCTTCAGGAAGAGTGCATCAAGCGATTTATCGTGTAAAATGTTACCGGGAAAGGGGGATAAAACAGGGTTTTGAGATGCAAAGATAGAGACTTGAGTTGTAGTATTGTACTGCTGTATAAACTGGTGAAGGAGATGAGGTGCAGTTAGTTGTTCTGTGAATATGTTTTGGGATTGTGTTCATGTTGGTGCATTCATAAAGAAATTACTTCTCAGAAATCAATTTAATTTAATGAGTATGAAGTATAAACAATGATCTAACTTCTTCAAAATCTTCACATTCTTATAAAATGTATTGATATGCCTATATATATCCTTCAAAATCTTCACATTTTTATTGTTTCTCTTTTTTTCTTTTGTCGGTACGTTTTCTATTCTATGGTATGCCTTTGGTAATACTAATAATCATCATTTTGTGATCCAATCCGTCTTAAAATCTTCACAATTTGTTTAACAAACTAACTATGAACAAAAAAACTTCTGAATTTATATAAAAATGGTTTACAATTATTTTTAATGTATTTCTAATACTTGTTTGGTATAGGCTATAGCTTTATAATTTCATATAGTCACTATTGGAATTCTAGGTGATAACAACAAAAGTGATTAAAATGTACAAACTAATAGTCAAGGTTTTTGTTTATGAATTAAACTAATAGGCAAAGTTTAATTTTATGTAAGAATGTAATGTGTGTACGCCACAAATCAAGAACACCGAAGATACCATAAACTTGAATCATAATGTTGTCTAACTCGAAACAGTAAGTTAGCGTATAGCAAACAAAACAAAGCAAGTGAACAAACACATTGAGAACAAAGAACATAATTTTTTGTTATTTTTCTTTAAAGGTTGAAAAACATAGGTCCTATATGGCCAATTCACTTGCCTACACATTACAACCATCTTCAGAGTGTTTCCAATTCCAAAAAAGAAAACACAAAAGTTTCCACCTACTAGCAATGTCCAACCCTAAATCACACCACACCAACATCAACCCATCAAAACCCAACCAGTCAATCAAGCAGCAGCAATCCCTGGAGCCAGTGTTTTCAGGCCAACCGGGAGTTGATCCTCGTCGTTATCGCTCTCGAGCTGGCTGTAGTTGCCCTTCTCCTTGAAGAGTTGGATATGGTGGTGCTTGCAGTACAATACTCCTTCATGTGCAATGTAGTTTGATGGGCTGATTGTGCATCCTCCATATGAGCACCTGAAGCACTTCCTATGGTACCATGTTCCATTCACTGTCACCCTCTCAATTGGGTACACAGTTTTTGTGCACTGCTTGCACTTCTCTTTTGTTCCCGCGAACAGGTTTGACACCTTGCTCGCGTTCTGTACATGTCGAATCGTCATTAAGTTAACCATCGTCATTAAAGAAGAAGAAGAAAAAAAAGAAGAGAATTGATTTGTTTTTACCTCGCTGTCAATGGATCTTTCAGGCTTGGTAACTTTAGGAGTTCCTGGGAATTGTTTTGGATGAAATTAATTAACTAGCCAGTGTAATGTTATTGAAACGAAGAGAAGATGGTAATGTATGTTTAAAGGAACCTTCAAAGCTCTTGTCGAGGCTGCCAGTTCTTTTGAAGAGCTGGTCAAAGTGAGGCCTGCAGTACAGAACTCCCTCGAATGAACAGAAGTTGCTCAGCTGCAAAAGTTTTATGGCATTAGAGGTGCATGTATCATCGATAACATTGTAAATTCATATTGATAAATTCGGATGTACCTTAAGGGTGTTGTTACAGTGGTGGCAACGGAAGCAAGACTTGTGGTAGATGCGAGTATCCGCAACCAATTTGTCGACGAGGTACACGGTCTTGTCGCAAGACTTGCATTTTTGTTGGGTTCCGGCAAAAGCACTGGAGGCCATTTGTAACAGATCAAGATTAGGGAGAGAGAGCCCCTGAAGAAGAAAAAAATATGACGAAACAGAAAAGAGAAAGGAACAGAAAGCAAGAACTTGTTTGCTCCTGTCCTTTTCTCTTTTTTGTGTTTCGGGGCTTCCCTCTCTCTTACTCTTTGTTTCTTATTTTCCTATGCCTTGATTTGCTTTGATCTTGTTCCTTCCCTTATAATGCCACCTGAGTAAGGTTAAATTTGGTGTAAATTCTAAACTTTGAGTGGATTATGAGATGAGTTTTATTTTTAGAAACGCTTTAAAATAGTGGTAAATATAAGTTCAGGCTTTCAACCATTGAATATGATGACTTGAATATTTCATGGTGAATGGAAATTGGAAAAGAATTTAACGGTAGGGATAGTAGTGAGCCGTTTTCAAAATATCTAGATGTTCCTTTCAATCTATACCATACCAGATTCAATTTGATATTTGAATTCGATTTGTCCGAGACCAAATTAATATACGATTTAATCTAAATTTGAGTTAATATACGATTTAATTCGATTTTGATTCTCAAATTCAAAATTTTCATTTCTCATATAATTGATCCTTTGATGAAACAAATAAAAGTTCAAATCCAAATGATATAGTACCAAACCGAATACTCTTTAGACGCAATTCTTAGTTCTCATTTTTCTTTCACTTCCGATATGATCCTATATTACTCGAACTAATTCCAAACCAAACCATACCCATCACTACATGTATTTTTTTCTTTAATTTAGGGCACCAACGCATTCCCTCGATCAATAAGTTAAGTCTTGCCATTCTATACATCTTCTAAGTTCCATACATCTTCCAACTAAAAAAATACCAAAAGGAGTAGACAAAAAACTGGAGGACTTTTGGCCTTTGGCCGTGTACAAGTTCCAACCTTTTAAGCCTCAAATTGCTTACTACCTTCAAAGGTCTGCCCAAAGTTCCAGTCTTTAGGGGCAACATTGTAAGAGGCAATCGTCTGGCCATCACTACTAGTGACCTCAAATGACAATGGCTGGTTTCTCAAGTCAGCATTTACATGCCAATTCTGTCCCCAATTCCTGCCCATTGGAAGCCACCCGGTCCTCGAACCCTTTATCTTCACCGCAGTGACGTCCCCAGCTCCGGCCACATTGGTGATCAGCACCGAGATGAAGATGGTCGACCCCGAGACCTGGAATCTTATCCCCCCTTCTCTCCGGCATTTGATTCTGATAAAAAAAAGAGGCAGAACCAAGAGAAACAACATTGTTTCAGCCATATGGGAAGAGTGTACACATTCAGGAAAAATCAACTTCATGCACCAAGAACAACCACGATGAAGATGCCTAATGTCGCACATACACGAACCATAACTCGAATACTATAGCTACAAACCATTAACTCCAGCTAAGACCTACCGACGAAACATACAGATTAGAGTCTACAGCAATGCATTCTGCCCATGCCTACAGGTGCCTTCTTCTTCTGCTTCTTCTAAAGTGTTTGGCTTTTCAACCTGTAGCTGAACTTCTACCCATATAAGAATGCATTCACCTGATCTCTTCCCTTCAAACTGAAGCTAACTAACTACAATAAACAATAGATGACACAATGTGAATTGCCCACCATTTGGGCAGAATAGCAGTACTGCAACATTCAATCAACAGTCTTTTTCCTTCTCTTGGCAACTCCAACAGACCAACACCAATTCCACACCAACGCTAACCCTACCTTCACGATGACACCATTAGCACCAGATCCAGAAAGTGCCTAATTTAGCTACTCTTTGAAGTACTTAGCTTCCCCAGAGCATCTCGTCATCCAAGTATCCGCATCCGTGCCAATTTCCAAGAGAACCAAACAATTCATCAAAATTCAAAACGAAAGGGGTTACCTCCGGTACTGAACAGGCATGTTGCCGACCTTCCAGATGGCGATCTTCTCGAAAGCTTCGATGGGGAGAACGAAGTGCTTGTTGGGAGGATTGCAGTGTCCCCCGCCGTCGGAAGGAAACCCGTAATTGGGAGGGCAGAAATTCGTCACCGCGAGGATAATCGAAGTCCCCGGTATGCACCAGCGGAGGTCGTCGACGCAGCGGAGCTCGAAGCATGCGCCGCAGATCTGGCCGCGCTCGAACAGCGACTCGCTGAGCCCGACGGTGGCCATCCCGTACCCGGCCCGGACAAGGTCTCCGTAGCCGCAGGCCCCGCCGACGTTGTCCCGCGGGTCGGATGCGAGGTAGTACGTCGCCCGAGCGGCGCTCCAGTCGGATAGCGAGGCGCCGGTGGAGGAACCGGAGGCGCCTCCGCCACCGAATAGCAGCGAGAAGAGGAGGAGTGGGAGCAGAAATGAGAGGGGCATTTCTGCGGCGGAGCTTGGATTCGGGTGGGAAATGGAGATTTGGTGGAGGGAACGGAAAGGAATCTCTATGGGAGCATTTCCTGGAAGAGGAAAGTGTGAAAGGAAGTGAAGGTCGTTAATGGAGTTTAGCGCTCTTTTGTAAGGCCGCGTTTGTAGGGTAAAGATGCGTCGTTTGCTGGGCGCCGAGGTAATTATTTGTCAGCGCGCTTTTTGAAAAGAAAAAGACAGTAATCATTTTAAATTCTTATCCAAGACCCATTGGGCCGATGGGTCTGAAATCCACTTGAAAAAACATTCCACCGGATATATGGGCTTCAACACAATAAGCCCATAAACGTTTTCATAAATACAGTACAGGTACCAAAATGATACTTTGTTTTCCATTCTGGTAAAGGAACAGAATTCCTGACCGGCCACGGTGACGAAGAGCGTCCTAGAACAATCTAGAATTTCCCGTCGTCGTTGCCCTAGTGCAGCTATAAATAACTGCACTGCAGGAACCCGATCGTCAATTCAGTACTACTCCGCTCTTCAAATTTTTGTTCACGATCTGTGAAAATTTCCGGTGATTCTTGGGATTTGCATCGCCACAACAATGGCCGCGGAAGCAGAGACGTTCGCCTTCCAGGCGGAAATCAACCAGCTGCTCAGTCTGATCATCAATACCTTCTACAGCAACAAGGAGATCTTCCTCCGCGAGCTTATCAGCAACTCCTCCGACGTAAGTCTTAAATCTCTTTTCGTTATACTCGCTATTGTTGTAGGTGTCGATTAGTTGCATGGCTGATTAGGGTTATGGATCTGCGCAATTATGTGCTCTGTACTAGGCTTTGGATAAGATTAGGTTCGAGAGCTTGACGGACAAGTCCAAGCTCGATGGACAGCCGGAGTTCTTCATCCGCATTATCCCGGATAAGGCCAGCAATACCCTGACCATCGTCGACAGTGGCGTCGGCATGACTAAGGCTGGTGAGAATCGGTTTCAATTGCTTTCGTTTTGGTTTTATATGAATTTAGTGTGGGCGTTTGATTGAGAATGTGTTTGTTGTTTTGCTTGGTTTTAGATTTGGTGAACAATTTGGGTACGATTGCGAGGTCTGGAACCAAGGAGTTCATGGAAGCATTGCAGGCTGGAGCTGATGTTAGCATGATTGGACAGTTCGGTGTCGGTTTCTACTCGGCTTACCTTGTTGCCGAGAAGGTTATTGTGACCACGAAGCACAATGATGATGAGCAGTACATCTGGGAGTCTCAGGCCGGTGGTTCTTTCTCCGTGACCAGAGATGTTGATGGTGAGCAGCTCGGCAGGGGAACCAAAATGGTTCTCCATCTGAAGGAAGACCAGGTATAAGAAAACTATGCCCACTCTCTTGTCTAGGTAGCAATTTGCAGAATATTCATGTAAGCTAGATAGATGGATGTTTGTGTAATGCAAAATTCTGCAGGGAGTAGTTACAATCTGTGAAAGCTGTAGCAGCTAGCTCAATGCGTATTAGTAAAGTGTCAATGCTATGGGCTTAGTCTTACTCTGTCTCTGTTTGTATGCATCAGCTTGAATACCTCGAGGAGAGGAGGATCAAGGATCTAGTGAAGAAGCACTCCGAGTTCATCAGCTACCCAATCTACCTCTGGACCGAGAAGACAACTGAGAAGGAGATCAGCGATGATGAAGATGAAGATGAGCCCAAGAAGGAAGAAGAAGGTGCAGTCGAGGAAGTTGATGAGGAGAAGGAAACTGAATCCAAGAAGAAGAAGAAAATCAAGGAGGTCTCTCATGAGTGGGAGCTCATCAACAAGCAGAAACCCATCTGGCTGAGGAAGCCTGAGGAGATCACCAAGGAAGAGTATGCCTCGTTCTACAAGAGCATCACCAACGACTGGGAGGACCATCTTGCCGTGAAGCACTTCTCTGTTGAGGGCCAGCTTGAGTTCAAAGCCATCCTCTTTGTCCCCAAGCGTGCCCCATTCGACCTCTTTGACACCCGCAAGAAGGCCAACAACATCAAGCTCTATGTCAGGCGTGTTTTCATTATGGACAACTGCGAGGAGCTCATCCCTGAGTTCCTTGGCTTTGTCAAGGGTGTGGTTGACTCTGACGATCTCCCACTCAACATCTCCCGTGAAATGCTCCAGCAGAACAAGATCCTGAAGGTCATCAGGAAGAACCTGGTTAAGAAGTGCATTGAGATGTTCAATGAGATCGCTGAGAACAAGGAGGACTACAACAAGTTCTACGAGGCCTTCTCCAAGAACTTGAAGCTTGGCATCCATGAGGACTCCCAGAACAGAGCTAAGTTGGCTGACTTGCTGAGATACCACTCCACCAAGAGCGGTGAAGAGTTGACCAGCTTGAAGGACTATGTCACCCGCATGAAGGAGGGGCAGAAAGATATCTTCTACATAACAGGAGAGAGCAAGAAGGCAGTGGAGAACTCTCCCTTCCTCGAGCGCCTCAAGAAGAGAGGGTACGAAGTCCTCTTCATGGTTGATGCAATTGACGAGTATGCTGTTGGTCAGCTCAAGGAGTACGACGGGAAGAAGCTGGTCTCCGCCACCAAGGAAGGGCTCAACCTGGACGATGAGACTGAGGAAGAGAAGCAGAAGAAGGAAGAGAAGAAGCAATCCTTCCAGGAGCTCTGCAAGACCATCAAGGACATCCTCGGCGACAAGGTCGAGAAGGTGATTGTCTCAGACCGCATCGTCGACTCCCCTTGCTGTCTCGTCACTGGAGAATACGGGTGGTCTGCCAACATGGAGAGGATCATGAAGGCACAGGCTTTGAGGGACAGCAGCATGGGATCCTACATGTCGAGCAAGAAGACTATGGAGATCAACCCGGACAATGGCATCATGGAGGAGCTGAGGAAGAGGGCCGAGACCGACAAGAACGACAAGTCCGTCAAGGATCTTGTCCTGCTCCTGTTCGACACCGCCCTGCTTAACTCCGGCTTCAGCCTCGAGGACCCCAACACTTTTGCCAGCAGGATTCACAGGATGCTGAAGCTGGGTCTCAGCATTGACGAGGACGAAGCTGCCGATTCTGAGATGCCGCCGTTGGAAGATGATGCCAACGAGGAGAGCAAGATGGAGGAGGTCGACTAAGGCGTTTGTGTTTCGATGGAGAGCTATGAACGACATTGGTAGTAGTTAGTTTTCTGCAATCTTGTTGCCGGTTCTAGTTGTAGGCTTGTCTGGTTTCCATTTGGTACTACTTTCTGTTTAGCTTTTGGAATTTGGATTTTGACTTTTGAGGAGAGGCTGATGGGTTGAGATCTTTACGTCTCACCTGGTTTTGGGATAGTTTGATCAGCTGTGTTATTAGTCTTCTCTCGAGGAATCGGATGCTATGATATTATATATATATGGGGTATAATTATTTTTGTTTCTGCCTTTATATTCTTTGATCGTGTTTCCTTATCCAAACAAATATAATCGAGCTCTGTTGTAACAGAAAATACACAACCATCCTGATTTCCCACTCGAGTCTTGATATCATATATTACAGGATTTCTTGGACAAGAAGTTACGTACCACGTTCACTCTGCTAACTAACAAGTAACAGGGTCTTAGTCTAATTTACCTCTAGGTCTCTACGTACAGCTACGTAACAAAAGGGAGATAACATCTGAAACACCTCAACATAGAGTTGAGGTGTTACAAACATGTTTGTAGTTAATGATGGAATTGTGTCGTTTGTAATTATAGCAACAAAAGTCATATGACGAGCTAATTCGAAATGCTCGATTGATCAAGAAGAACGTCGACTCATCAAACCTCGCTCATATAGGTTTAGCATCTTCTTATTTAGAGCTTCACTATCGAGTGTTACTCCGTGGGTTCCTTCGTCTGCCAAAAATTGACCCGGAATAAACCCACCCAAATTGGGGTTTAATGGACTTAATCATTGTTGAAGAATAGCCTCAACCCAAATCCGTGATATGTAGCCTTCAAAATCCAAAGAAAATGTCCTTTCGTCGCAAAAAAAATTACGAAAATGCCATCCGAAAATAAATTGGCTCAAACCGGTGCTTAATGGACTTATCATCCGTGGAGAATAGGATCAATAGACTTCATTATCGGTGGAGACTTCATTTCGAAAAAATCGATCGAAATCTGTGTGGTTCCCCTTTGGATCTTCCAAAAATTGACCCGGAATAAATCCGCCGAAATCGGTGCTTAATGGACTCAATCATCGTTGGAGAATAGCCTCAGGCCGAATCCGTGATCCGTAGCCTTCAATATCCAAAGAAAATGGCCGTTCGTCGCTCAAGAAATTACGAAAATGCCATCCGAAAATAAATTGGTCCAAATTGATGCTTAACGGACTTATCATCCGCTGAGATTGGGATTAATAGACTTAATTATCGGTGGAGAATAGCCTCGGCCTGATTCTGGGATCTGTAGCCTCCAGAATCGAAAGAAAATGGCATTTCGGATAAATCGCCAAAAATCTGTGATGGTACCCCTTTGGAATCTGCCAAAAATTGATCCAGAATAAATCCTCCCAAATCGGTACTTAATGGACTCAATCATCGTAGGAGAATAGCCTCAGGCCGAATCCGTGATCTGTAGCCTTCAATATCCAAAGAAAATGGCCTTTCGTTGCCCAAAAAATTACGAAAATGCCATCCGAAAATAAATTGGCCCAAATTGATGCTTAACGGACTTATCATCCGTGGAGAATAGGATCAATAGACTTCAGTATCGGTGGAGAATAGCCCCGGCCGGATTCCGTGATCTGTAGCCTCCAGAATCGAAAGAAAATGGCATTTTGGATAAATCGCCCGATATCTGTGATGGTAATCCTTTGGAATCTGCCAAAAATTGACCCGGAATAAATCCGCCCAAATCGGTGCATAATGGACTCAATCATCGTTGGAGAATAGCCTCAGGCCGAATCCGTGATCTGTAGCCTTCAGTATCCAAAGAAAATGGCCTTTTGTCGCCCAAGAAATTACGAAAATGCCTTCCGAATAAATTGGCCCAAATCTATGCTTAACGGACTTATCATCCGTGGAGAATAGGATCAATAGACTTCATTATCGGTGGAGAATAGCATCGGCCTGATTCCGTGATCTATAGCCTCCAGAATCGAAAGAAAATGGCATTTCGGATAAATCGCCCGAAATTTGTGATGGTACCCCCTTTGGAATCTGCCAAAAATTTACCCGGAATAAATCCGCCCAAATCGGTGCTTAATGGACTCAATCATCGTTGGAGAATAGCCTCAAGCCGAATACGTGATCTGTAGCCTTCAATATCCAAAGAAAATGGCCTTTCGTCGCCCAAGAAATTACGAAAATGTCATCCAAAAATAAATTGGCTCAAATTGATGCTTAACGCACTTATCATCCGTGGAGAATAGGATCAATAGACTTCATTATCGGTGGGGAATAGCCTCGGCCTGATTCCGTGATCTGTAGCCTCCAGAATCAAAAGAAAATGGCATTTCGGATAAATCGCCCGAAATCTGTGATGGTACCCCTTTGGAATCTGTCAAAAATTGACCCGGAATAATCCGCCCAAATCGGTGCTTAATGGACTCAATCATCGTTGTAGAATAGACTCAGGCCGAATCTGTGATTTGTAGCCTTCAATATCCAAAGAAAATGGCCTTTTGTCGAAAATAAATTACGAAAATGTCATCTGAAAATAAATTGGTCCAAATCGATGCTTAACAGACTTATCATCTGTGGATAGTAGGATCAATAAACTTCATTATCGGTGGAGAATAGCCTCGGCCTGATTCCGTGATATGTAGCCTCCAGAATCGAAAGAAAATGGCATTTCGGATAAATCGCCCGAAATCTGTGATGATACCCCTTTGGAATCTGCCAAAAATTTACCCGGAATAAATCTGCCCAAATCGGTGCTTAATGGACTCAATCATCGTTGGAGAATAGCCTCAGGCCGAATCCGTGATCTGTAGCCTTCAGTATCCAAAGAAAATGGCCTTTTGTCGCCCAAGAAATTACGAAAATGCCTTCCGAATAAATTGGCCCAAATCTATGCTTAACGGACTTATCATCCGTGGAGAATAGGATCAATAGACTTCATTATCGGTGGAGAATAGCATCGGCCTGATTCCGTGATCTATAGCATCCAGAATCGAAAGAAAATGGCATTTCGGATAAATCGCCCGAAATTTGTGATGGTACCCCCTTTGGAATCTGCCAAAAATTTACCCGGAATAAATCCGCCCAAATCGGTGCTTAATGGACTCAATCATCGTTGGAGAATAGCCTCAAGCCGAATACGTGATCTGTAGCCTTCAATATCCAAAGAAAATGGCCTTTCGTCACCCAAGAAATTACGAAAATGTCATCCAAAAATAAATTGGCCCAAATTGATGCTTAACGCACTTATCATCCGTGGAGAATAGGATCAATAGACTTCATTATCGGTGGGGAATAGCCTCGGCCTGATTCCGTGATCTGTAGCCTCCAGAATCGAAAGAAAATGGCATTTCGAAAAAATCGCCCGAAATCTGTGATGGTACCCCTTTGGAATCTGTCAAAAATTGACCCGGAATAATCCGCCCAAATCGGTGCTTAATGGACTCAATCATCGTTGTAGAATAGACTCAGGCCGAATCTGTGATTTGTAGCCTTCAATATCCAAAGAAAATGGCCTTTTGTCGAAAATAAATTACGAAAATGTCATCTGAAAATAAATTGGTCCAAATCGATGCTTAACAGACTTATCATCTGTGGATAGTAGGATCAATAAACTTCATTATCGGTGGAGAATAGCCTCGGCCTGATTCCGTGATATGTAGCCTCCAAAATCGAAAGAAAATGGCATTTTGGATAAATCGCCCGAAATCTGTGATGGTACCCCTTTGGAATCTGGCAAAAATTGACCCGGAATAAATCTGCCCAAATCTGTGCTTAATGGACTCAATCATCGTTGGAGAATAGCCTCAGGGCGAATCCGTGATCTGTAGCCTTCAATATCCAAAGAAAATGGCCTTTCGTCGCTCAAGAAATTACGAAAATGCCATCCGAAAATTAATTGGCCCAAATTGATGCTTAACGGACTTATCATCCCTAGAGAATAGGATCAATAGACTTCATTACCGGTGGAGAATAGCCTCGGCTTGATTTCGTGATCTGTAGCCTCCAGAATCGAAAGAAAATGGCATTTCGGATAAATCGCCCGAAATCTGTGATGGTACCCCTTTGGAATCTGCCAAAAATTGACCCGAAATAAATCCGCTCAAATCGGTGCTTAATGGACTCAATCATCATTGGAGAATAGCCTCAGGGCGAATCCGTGATCTGTATCGTTCAATATCCAAAGAAAATGGCCTTTCGGATAAATCGCCCGAAATCTGTGTTGGTACCCCTTTGGAATCTGCCAAAAATTCACCCGGAATAAATCTGCCCAAATCGGCGCTTAATGGACTCAATCATCGTTGGATAATAGACTCGGGCGAATCCGAGATCTGTAGCCTTCAATATCCAAAGAAAATGGCCTTTCGTCGCTCAAGAAATTACAAAAATGCCATCCGAAAATAAATTTTCCCAAATTGATGCTTAACGGACTTATCACCCCTAGAGAATAGGATCAATAAACTTTAATATCGGTGGAGAATAGCCTCGGCCTGATTCCGTGATCTGTAGCCTCCAGAATCGAAAGAAAATGGCATTTCGGAAAAATCGCCCGAAATCTGTGATGGTACCCCTTTGGATCTGCCAAAAATTGACCCGGAATAAATCCGCCCAAATCGGTGCTTAATGGACTCAATCATCGTTGGAGAATAGCCTCAGGCCGAATCCGTGATCCGTAGCCTTCAATATCCAAAGAAAATGGCCTTTTGTCGCTCAAGAAATTACGAAAATGCCATCCCAAAATAAATTTTCCCAAATTGATGCTTAACGGACTTATCATCCCTAGAGAATAGGATCAATAAACTTCATTATCGGTGGAGGATAGCCTCGGCCTGATTCCGTGATCTGTAAACTCCAGAATCGAAAGAAAATGGCAATTCGGATAAATCGCCCGAGATCTGTGATGGTACCCCTTTGGAATCTGCCAAAAATTGACCCGGAATAAATCCGCCCAAATCGGTGCATAATGGACTCAATAATCGTTGGAGAATAGCCTCAGGCCGAATCCGTGATCTGTAGCCTTCAATATCCAAAGAAAATGGCCTTTCGTCGCACAAGAAATTACGAAAATGCCATCCGAAAATAAATTTTCCCAAATTTATGCTTAACGGACTTATCATCCCTAGAGAATAGAATCAATAAACTTCATTATCGGTGGAGAATAGCCTCGGCCTGATTCCGTGATCTGTAGTCTCCAGAATCGAAAGAAAATGGCATTTCGGATAAATCGCCCGAAATCTGTTATGGTACCCCTTTGGAATCTGGCAAAAATTGACCCGGAATAAATCTGCCCAAATCTGTGCTTAATGGACTCAATCATCGTTGGAGAATAGCCTCAGGGCCAATCCGTGGTCTGTAGCCTTCAATATCCAAAGAAAATGGCCTTTCGTCGCTCAAGAAATTACGAAAATGCCATCCGAAAATTAATTGGCCCAAATTGATGCTTAACGGACTTATCATCCCTAGAGAATAGGATCAATAGACTTCATTACCGGTGGAGAATAGCCTCGCCTTGATTCCGTGATCTGTAGCCTCCAGAATCGAAAGAAAATGGCATTTCGGATAAATCGCCCTAAATCTGTGATGGTACCACTTTGGAATCTGCCAAAAATTGACCCGAAATAAATCCGCCCAAATCGGTGCTTAATGGACTCAATTATCATTGGAGAATAGCCTCAGGGCGAATCCGTGATCTGTAGCCTTCAATATCCAAAGAAAATGGCCTTTCGTCGCTCAAGAAATTACGAAAATGCAATCTGAAAAAAATTGGCCCAAATTGATGCTTAACGGACTTATCATCCCTAGAGAATAGGATCAATAGACTTCATTATCGGTGGAGAATAGCCTAGACCTGATTCCGTGATCTGTAGCCTCCAGAATCGAAAGAAAACGGCATTTCGGATAAATCGCCCGAAATCTGTGATGGTACCCCTTTGGAATCTGCCAAAAATTCACCCGAAATAAATCTGCCCAAATCGGTGCTTAATGGACTCAATCATCGTTGGAGAATAGCCTCAGGGTGAATCCGTGATCTGTAGCCTTCAATATCCAAAGAAAATGCCCTTTCGTCGCTCAAGAAATTACGAAAATGCCATCCGAAAATAAATTTTCCCAAATTGATGATTAACGGACTTATCATCCCTAGAGAATAGGATCAATAAACTTCATTTTCGGTGGAGAATAGCCTCGGCCTGATTCCGTGATCTGTAGCCTCCAGAATCGAAAGAAAATGGCATTTCGAATAAATCGCCTGAAATCTGTGATGGTACCCTTTTGGAATCTGCCAAAAATTGACCCGGAATAAATCCGCCCAAATAGGTGCATAATGGACTCAATCATCGTTGGAGAATAGCCTCAGGCGGAATCCGTGATCTGTAGCCTTCAATATCCTAAGAAAATGGCCTTTCGCCGCCAAGAAATTACGAAAATGTCATCCGACAATAAATAGGCTTAAATTGATGCTTAACGGACTTTTCATCCCTAGAGAATAGGATCAATAGACTTCATTATCGGTGGAGAATAGCCTCGGCCTGATTCCGTGATCTGTAGCCTCCAGAATCGAAAGGAAATGGCATTTCGGATAAATCGCCCGAAATCTGTGATGGTACCCCTTTGGAATCTGCCAAAAATTCACCCGGAATAAATCAGCCCAAATCGGTGCTTAATGGACTCAATCATCGTTGGAGAATAGCCTCAGGGCGAATCCGTGATCTGTAGCCTTCAATATCCAAAGAAAATGGCATTTCGTCGCTCAAGAAATTACGAAAATGCCATCCGAAAATAAATATTCGCCCAAATTGATGCTTAACTAACTTATCATTCCTAGAGAATAGGATCAATAGACTTCATTATCGGTGGAGAATAGCCTAGGGCTGGATCCGTGATCTGTAGCCTCCAGAATCGAAAGAAAATGGCATTTCGGATAAATCGCCCGAAATCTGTGATGGTACCCCTTTGGAATCTGCCAAAAATTCACCCGGAATAAATATTCCCAAATCGGTGCTTAATGGACTCAATCATCGTGGGAGAATAGCCTCAGGGCGAATCTGTGATCTGTAGCCTTCAATATCCAAAGAAAATGGCCTTTCGTCGCTCAAGAAATTACGAAAATGCCATCCGAAAATAAATTGGCCCAAATTGATTCTTAACGGACTTATCATCCGTGGAGAATAGGATCAATAGACTTCATTATCGGTGGAGAATAGCCTCGGCTTGATTCCGTGATCTGTAGCCTCCAGAATTGAAAGAAAATGGCATTTCGGATAAATCGCCCGAAATCTGTGATGGTACCCCTTTGGAATCTGCAAAAAATTGACCCGGAATAAATCCGCCCAAATCGGTGCTTAATGGACTCAATCATCGTTGGAGAATAGCCTCAGGCGGAATCCGTGATCTGTAGCCTTCATTATCCAAAGAAAATGGCCTTTCGTCGCCAAGAAATTACGAAAATGTCATACGAAAATAAATTGGCCCAAATTGATGCTTAACGGACTTATCATTCCTAGAGAATAGGATCAATAGACTTCATTATCGGTGGAGAATAGCCTAGGCCTGATTCCGTGATCTGTAGCCTCCAGAATCGAAAGAAAATGGCATTTCGGATAAATCGCCCGAAATCTGTGATGTACCCCTTTGGAATCTGCCAAAAATTTACCCGGAATAAATCTGCCCAAATCGGTGCTTAATGGACTCAATCATCGTTGGAGAATAGCCTCAGGGCGAATCCGTGATCTGTAGCCTTCAATATCCAAAGAAAATGGTCTTTCGTCGCTCAAGAAATTACGAAAATGCCATCTGAAAATAAATTTTCCCAAATTGATGCTTAACGGACTTATCATCCCAAGAGAATAGGATCAATAAACTTCATTATCGGTGGAGAATAGCCTAGGCCTGATTTTGTGATATGTAGCCTCCAGAATCGAAAGAAAATGGCATTTTCGGATAAATCGCCCGAAATCTGTGATGGTACCCCTTTGGAATCTGCCAAAAATTGACCAGAAATAAATCCTCCCAAATCGGTGCTTAATGGACTCAATCATCGTTGGAGAATAGCCTCAGGGCGAATCCGTGATCTGTAGCCTTCAATATCCAAAGAAAATGGCCTTTCGTCGCTCAAGAAATTACGAAAATGCCATCCGAATTTTTTCCCCCCAAAATTGATGCTTAACGGACTTATCATCCCTAGAGAATAGGATCAATAAACTTCATTATCGGTGGAGAATAGCCTCGGCCTGATTCCGTGATCTGGAGCCTCCAGAATCGAAAGAAAATGGCATTTCTGATAAATCGCCCGAAATCTGTGATGGTACCCCTTTGGAATATGCCAAAAATTCACCCGGAAATTTGTCCGCCCAAATCGGTGCTTAATGGACTCAATCATCATTGGAGAATATCCTCAGGGCGAATCCATGATCTATAGCCTCCAATATCCAAAGAAAATGGCCTTTCGTCGCTCAAGAAATTACGAAAATGCCATCCGAAAATAAATTGACCCAAATTGATGCTTAACGGACTTATCATCCGTGGAGAATAGGATCAATAGACTTCATTATCGGTGGAGAATAGCCTCGGCTTGATTCCGTGATCTGTAGCCTCCAGAATCGAAAGAAAATGGCATTTCGGATAAATCGCCCGAAATCTGTGATGGTACCCCTTTGGAATCTGCCAAAAATTAACCCGGAATAAATCCGCCCAAATCGGTGCTTAATGGACTCAATCATCGTTGGAGAATAGCCTCAGGCGGAATCCGTGATCTGTAGCCTTCAATATCCAAAGAAAATGGCCTTTCGTCGCCAAGAAATTACGAAAATGTCATACGAAAATAAATTGGCCCAAATTGATGCTTAACGGACTTATCATCCCTAGAGAATAGGATCAATAGACTTCATTATCGGTGGAGAATAGCCTAGACCTGATTCCGTGATCTGTAGCCTCCAGAATCGAAAGAAAATGGCATTTAGGATAAATCGCCCCAAATCTGTGATGGTACCCCTTTGGAATCTGCCAAAAATTCACCCGGAATAAATCTGCTCAAATCGGTGCTTTATGGACTCAATCATTGTTGGAGAATAGCCTCAGGGCGAATCCGTGATCTGTAGCATTCAATATCCAAAGAAAATGGCCTTTCGTCGCTCAAGAAAATACGAAAATGCCATCCGAAAATAAATTTTCCCAAATTGATGCTTAACGGACTTATCATCCATGGAGAATAGGATCAATAGACATCATTATCGGTGGAGAATAGCCTCGGCTTGATTCCGTGATCTGTAGCCTCGAGAATCGAAAGAAAATGGCATTTCGGAAAAATCGCCCAAAATCTGTGATGGTTTCTCTTTGGAATCTGCCAAAAATTAACCCGGAATAAATCTGCCCAAATCGGTGCTTAATGGACTCAATCATCGTTGGAGAATAGCCTCAGGGCGAATCCGTGATCTGTAGTATTCAATATCCAAAGAAAATGGCCTTTCGTCGCTCAAGAAATTACGAAAATGTCATCCGAAAATACATTTTTCCAAATTGATGCTTAACGGACTTATCATCCGTGGAGAATAGGATCAATAGACTTCATTATCGGTGGAGAATAGCCTCGGCTTGATTCCGTGATCTGTAGCCTCCAGAATCGAAAGAAAATGGCATTTCGGATAAATCGCCCGAAATCTGTGATGGTACCCCTTTGGAATCTGCCAAAAATTCACCCGGAATAAATCTGCCCAAATCGGTGATTAATGGACTCAATCATCGTTGGAGAATAGCCTCAGGGCGAATCCGTGATCTGTAGCATTCAATATCCAAAGAAAATGGCCTTTCGTCGCTCAAGAAATGACGAAAATGCCATCCGAAAATAAATTGACCCAAATTGATGCTTAACGGACTTATCATCCGTGGAGAATAGGATCAATAGACTTCATTATCGGTGGAGAATAGCTTCTGCTTGATTTCGTGATCTGTAGCCTCCAGAATCGAAAGAAAATGGCATTTCGGATAAATCGCCCTAAATCTGTGATGGTACCCCCTTTGGAATCTGCCAAATATTGACCCGAAATAAATCCGCCCAAATCGGTGCTTAATGGACTCAATCATCGTTGGAGAATAGCCTCAGGCGGAATCCGTGATCTGTAGCCTTCAATATCCAAAGAAAATGGCCTTTCGTCGCCAAGAAATTACGAAAATGTCATACGAAAATAAATTGGCCCAAATTGATGCTTAACGGACTTATCATCCCTAGAGAATAGGATCAATAGACTTCATTATCGGTGGAGAATAGCCTAGGCCTGATTCCGTGATCTGTAGCCTCCAGAATCGAAAGAAAATGGCATTTCGGATAAATCGCCCGAAATCTGTGATGGTACCCCTTTGGAATCTGCCAAAAATTCACCCGGAATAAATCTGCCCAAATCGGTGCTTAATGGACTCAATCATCGTTGGAGTATAGCCTCAGGGCGAATCCGTGATCTGTAGCCTTCAATATCCAAAGAAAATGGCCTTTCGTCGCTCAAGAAATTACGAAAATGCCATCCGATTTTTCCCCCCCAAAATTGATGCTTAACGGACTTATCATCCCTAGAGAATAGGATCAATAAACTTCATTATCGTTGGAAAATAGCCTGGGCCTGATTCCGTGATCTGTAGCCTCCAGAATCGAAAGAAAATGGCATTTCGGATAAATCGCCCGAAAGCTGTGATGGTACCCCTTTGGAATCTGCCAAAAATTGATCAGGAATAAATCTGCCCAAATCGGTGCTTAATGTACTCAATCATCGTTGGAGAATAGCCTCAGGGCGAATCCGTGATCTGTAGCCTTCAATATCCTAAGAAAATAGCCTTTCGTCGCTCAAGAAATTATGAAAATGCCATCCGAAAATAAATTGGCCCAAATTGATGCTTAACGGACTTATCATCCCTAGAGAATGGGATCAATAGACTTCATTATCGGTGCAGAATAGCCTAGACCTGATTCAGTAATCTGTAGCCTCCAGAATCGAAAGAAAATGGCATTTCGGATAAATCGCCCGAAATCTGTGATGGTACCCCTTTGGAATCTGCCAAAAATTCACCCGGAATTAATCTGCCCAAATCGGTGCTTAATGGACTCAATCATCGTTGGAGAATAGCCTCAGCGCGAATCCGTGATCTGTAGCCTTCAATATCTAAAGAAAATGGCTTTTCGTCGCTCAAGAAATTACGAAAATGCCATCCGAAAATAAATTGGCCCAAATTGATGCTTAACGGACTTATCATCCCTAGAGAATAGGATCAATAGACTTCATTATCGGTGGAGAATCGCCTAGGCCTGATTCCGTGATCTGTAGCCTCCAGAATAGAAAGAAAATGGCATTTCGGATAAATCGCCCGAAATCTGTGATGGTACCCCTTTGGAATCTGCCAAAAATTCACCAGGAATAAATCTGCCCAAATCGGTGGTTAATGGACTCAATCATCGTTGGAGAATAGCCTCAGGGCGAATCCGTGATCTGTAGCCTTCAATATCCAAAGAAAATGGCCTTTCGTCGCTCAAGAAAATACGAAAATGCCATCCGAAAATAACTTTTCCCAAATTGATGATTAACGGACTTGTCATCCCTAGAGAATAGGATCAATAAATTTCATTATCGGTGGAGAATAGCCTCGGCCTGATTCCGTGATCAGTAGCCTCCAGAATCGAAAGAAAATGGCATTTCGGATAAATCGCCCAAAATCTGTGATGTTACACCTTTGGAATCTGCCAAAAATTCACCGGAATAAATCTGCCCAAATCGGTGCTTAATGGACACAATCATCGTTGGAGAATAGCCTCAGGGCGAATCCGTAATCTGTAGCATTCAATATCCAAAGAAAATGGTCTTTCGTCGCTCAAGAAATTACGAAAATGCCATCCGAAAATAAATTTTCCCAAATTGTTTCTTAACGGACTTATCATCCCTAGAGAATAGGATCAATAAACATCATTATCGGTGGAGAATAGCCTAGGCCTGATTCCGTGATCTGTAGCCTCCAGAATCGAAAGAAAATGGCATTTTCGGATACATCGCGCGAAATCTGTGATGGTACCCCTTTGGAATCTGCCAAAAATTCACCCGGAATAAATCTGCCCAAATCGGTTCTTAATGGACTCAAACATCGTTGGAGAATAGCCTCAGGGCGAATCCGTGATCTGTAGCCTTCAATATCCAAAGAAAATGGCATTTCAACGCTCAAGAAATTACGAAAATGCCATCCGAAAATATATTTTCCCAAAATGATGCTTAACGGACTTATCATCCCTAGAGAATAGGATCAATTAACTTCATTATCGGTGGAGAATAGCCTCGGCCTGATTCCGTGATCCGTAGCCTCCAGAATCGAAAGAAAATGGCATTTCGGATAAATCGCCCGAAATCTGTGATTCCCCTTTGGAATCTGCCAAAAATTCACCCGGAATAAATCTGCCCAAATCGGTGCTTAATGGACTCAATCATCGTTGGAGAATAGGCTCAGGGCGAATCCGTGATCTGTAGCCTTCAATATCGAAAGAAAATGGCCTTTCGTCGCTCAAGAAATTACGAAAATGCCATCAAAAAATAAATTGGCCCAAATTGATGCTTAACGGACTTATCATCCGTGGAGAATAGGATCAATAGACTTCATTATCGGTGGAGAATAGCCTCGGCTTGATTCCGTGATCTGTAGCCTCCAGAATCGAAAGAAAATGGCATTTCGGATAAATCGCCCGAAATCTATGATGGTACCCCTTTGGAATTTGCCAAAAATTCACCCGGAATAAATCTGCCCAAATCGGTGCTTAATGGACTCAATCATCGTTGGAGAATAGCCTCAGGGCGAATCCGTGATCTGTAGCCTTCAATATCCAAAGAAAATGGCCTTTCGTCGCTCAAGAAATTACGAAAATGCCATCAGAAAATAAATTGGCCCAAATTGATGCTTAACGGACTTATCATCCTTGGAGAATAGGATCAATAGACTTCATTATCGGTGGAGAATAGCCTCGGCTTAATTCCGTGATCAGTAGCCTCCAGAATCGAAAGAAAATGGCATTTTCGGATAAATCGTCCAAAATCTTTGATGTTACCCCTTTGGAATCTGCCAAAAATTCACCCAGAATAAATCTGCCCAAATCGGTGCTTAATGGACTCAAACATCGTTGGAGAATAGCCTCAGGGCGAATCCGTGATCTGTAGCCTTCATTTTCAAAAGAAAATGGCCTTTCAACGCTCAAGAAATTATGAAAATGCCATCCGAAAATATATTTTCCCAAAATGATGCTTAACGGACTTATCATCCCTAGAGAATAGGATCAATTAACTTCATTATCGGTGGAGAATAGCCTAGGCCTGATTCCGTGATCTGTAGCCTCTAGAATCGAAAGAAAATGGCATTTCGGATAAATCGCCCGAAATCTGTGATGGTACCCCTTTGGAATCTGCCAAAAATTAACCCGGAATAAATCTGCCCAAATCGGTGCTTAATGGACTCAATCATCGTTGGAGAATAGCCTCAGGGCGAATCCGTGATCTGTAGCCTTCAATATCCAAAGAAAATGGCCTTTCGTCGCTCAAGAAATTACGAAAATGCCATCCAAAAATAAATTGGCCAAAATTGATGCTTAACGGACTTATCATCCGTGGAGAATATGATCAATAGACTTCATTATCGGTGGAGAATAGCCTCGGCTTGATTCCGTGATCTGTAGCCTCCAGAATCGAAAGAAAATGGCATTTCGGATAAATCGCCCGAAATCTGTGATGGTACCCCTTTGGAATTTGCCAAAAATTCACCCGGAATAAATCCGCCCAAATCGGTGCTTAATGGACTCAATCATCGTTGGAGAATAGCCTCAGGCAGAATCCGTGATCTGTAGCCTTCAATATCCAAAGAAAATGGCCTTTCGTCGCCAAGCAATTACGAAAATGTCATACGAAAATAAATTGGCCCAAATTGATGCTTAACGGACTTATCATCCCTAGAGAATAGGATCAATAGACTTCATTATCGGTGGAGAATAGCCTAGGCCTGATTCTGTGATCTGTAGCCTCCAGAATCGAAAGAAAATGGCATTTTCGGATAAATCGCCCGAAATCTGTGATGGTACACCTTTGGAATCTGCCAAAAATTCACCCGGAATAAATCTGCCTAAATCGGTGCTTAATGGACTCAATCATCGTTGGAAAATAGCCTCAGGGCGAATCCGTGATCTGTAGCCTTCAATATCCAAAGAAAATGGCCTTTCGTCGCTCAAGAAATTACGAAAATGCCATCCGAATTTTTTTCCCCCAAAATTGATGCTTAACGGACTTATCATCCCTAGAGAATAGGATCAATAAACTTCATTATCGTTGGAGAATAGCCTCGGCCTGATTCCGTGATCTGTAGCCTCCAGAATCGAAAGAAAATGGCATTTCGGATAAATCGCCCGAAATATGTGATTGTACCCCTTTGGAATCTGCCAAAAATTCACCCGGAATAAATCTGCCCAAATCGGTGCTTAATGGACTCAATCATCGTTGGAGAATAGCCTCAGGAGGAATCCGTGATCTGTAGCCTTCAATATCCTAAGAAAATGACCTTTCGTCGCTCAAGAAATAATGAAAATGCCATCCGAAAATAAATTTTCCCAAATTGATGCTTAACGGACTTATCATCCCTAGAGAATAAGATCAATAAACTTCATTATCGGTGGAGAATAGCCTCGGCCTGATTCCGTGATCTGTAGCCTCCAGAATCGAAAGAAAATGGCATTTCGGATAAATCGCCCGAAATATGTGATTGTACCCCTTTGGAATCTGCTAAAAATTGACACGGAATAAATCTGCCCAAATCGGTGCTTAATGGACTCAATCATCGTTGGAGAACAGCCTCAGGGCGAATCCGTGATCTGTAGCCTTCAATATCCTAAGAAAATGACCTTTCGTCGCTCAAGAAATAATGAAAATGCCATCCGAAAATAAATTTTCCCAAATTGATGCTTAACGGACTTATCATCCCTAGAGAATAAGATCAATAAACTTCATTATCGGTGGAGAATAGCCTCGGCCTGATTCCGTGATTTGTAGCCTCTAGAATCGAAATAAAATGGCATTTCGGATAAATCGCCCGAAATATGTGATTGTACCCCTTTGGAATCTGCCAAAAATTCACCCGGAATAAATCTGGCCAAATCGGTGCTTAATGGACTCAATCATCGTTGGAGAATAGCCTCAGGAGGAATCCGTGATCTGTAGCCTTCAATATCCAAAGAAAATGGCCTTTCGTCGCCAAGCAATTACGAAAATGTCATACGAAAATAAATTGGCTCAAATTGATGCTTAACGGACTTATCATCCCTAGAGAATAGGATCAATAGACTTCATTATCGGTAGAGAATAGCCTAGGCCTGATTCCGTGATCTGTAGCCTCCAGAATCGAAAGAAAATGGCATTTCGGATAAATCGCCCGAAATCTGTGATGGTACCCCTTTGGAATCTGCCAAAAATTCACCCGGAATAAATCTGCCCAAATCGGTGCTTAATGGACTCAATCATCGTTGGAGAATAGCCTCAGGGCGAATCCGTGATCTGTAGCATTCAATATCCAAAGAAAATGGCCTTTCGCCGCTCAAGAAATTACGAAAATGCCATCAGAAATTTTTTTCCCCCAAATTGATGCTTAACTGACTTATCATCCCCAGAGAATAGGATCAATAAACTTCATTATCGGTGGAGAATAGCCTAGGCCTGATTCTGTGATCTGTAGCCTCCAGAATCGAAAGAAAATGGCATTTTCGGATAAATCGCCCGAAATCTGTGATGGTACCCCTTTGGAATCTGCCAAAAATTCACCCGGAATAAATCTGCCTAAATCGGTGCTTAATGGACTCAATCATCGTTGGAAAATAGCCTCAGGGCGAATCCGTGATCTGTAGCCTTCAATATCCAAAGAAAATGGCCTTTCGTCGCTCAAGAAATTAAGAAAATGCCATCCGAATTTTTTTCCCCCAAAATTGATGCTTAACGGACTTATCATCCCTAGAGAATAGGATCAATAAACTTCATTATCGTTGGAGAATAGCCTCGGCCTGATTCCGTGATCTGTAGCCTCCAGAATCGAAAGAAAATGGCATTTCGGATAAATCGCCCGAAATATGTGATTGTACCCCTTTGGAATCTGCCAAAAATTGAACCGGAATAAATCTGCCTAAATCGGTGCTTAATGGACTCAATCATCGTTGGAGAATAGCCTCGGGGCGAATCCGTGATCTGTAGCCTTCAATATCCTAAGAAAATGACCTTTCGTCGCTCAAGAAATAATGAAAATGCCATCCGAAAATAAAATTTACCAAATTGATGCTTAACGGACTTATCATCCATGGAGAATAGGATCAATAGACTTCATTATCGGTGGAGAATAGCCTCGGCCTGATTCCGTGATCTGTAGCCTCCAGAATCGAAAGAAAATGGCATTTCGGATAAATCGCCCGAAATCTGTGATGGTACCCCTTTGGAATCTGCCAAAAATTCACCCGAATAAATCTGCCCAAATCGGTGCTTAATGGACTCAATCATCGTTGGAGAATAGCCTCAGGGCGAATCCGTGATCTGTAGCCTTCAATATCCAAAGAAAATGGCCTTTCGTCGCTCAAGAAATTACGAAAATGCCATCAGAAAATAAATTGGCCCAAATTGATGCTTAACGGACTTATCATCCTTGGAGAATAGGATCAATAGACTTCATTATCGGTGGAGAATAGCCTCGGCTTGATTCCGTGATCAGTAGCCTCCACAATCGAAAGAAAATGGCATTTCGGATAAATCGCACAAAATCTGTGATGTTACCCCTTTGGAATCTGCCAAAAATTCACCCGGAATAAATCAGCCCAAATCGGTGCTTAATGGACTCAATCATCGTTGGAGAATAGCCTCAGGGCGAATCCGTGATCTGTAACCTTCAATATCCAAAGAAAATGGCCTTTCGTCGCTCAAGAAATTACGAAAATGCCATCAGAAAATAAATTGGCCCAAATTGATGCTTAACGGACTTATCATCCTTGGAGAATAGGATCAATAGACTTCATTATCGGTGGAGAATAGCCTCGTCCTGATTCCGTGATCTGTAGCCTCCAGAATCGAAAGAAAATGACATTTCGGATAAATCGCCCAAAATCTGTGATGTTACCCCTTTGGAATCTGCCAAAAATTCACCCGGAATAAATCTGCCCAAATCGGTGCTTAATGGACTCAATCATCGTTGGAGAATAGCCTCAGGGCGAATCCGTGATCTGTAGCCTTCAATATCCAAAGAAAATGGCCTTTCGTCACTCGAGAAATTACGAAAATGCCATCAGAAAATAAATTGGCCCAAATTGATGCTTAACGGACTTATCATCCGTGGTGAATAGGATCAATAGACTTCATTATCGGTGGAGAATAGCCTCGGCCTGATTCCGTGATCTGTAGCCTCCAGAATCGAAAGAAAATGGCATTTCCGATAAATCGCCCGAAATCTGTGATGGTACCCCTTTGGAATCTGCCAAAAATTCACCCGGAATAAATCTGCCCAAATCGGTGCTTAATGGACTCAATCATCGTTGGAGAATAGTCTCAGGGCGAATCCGTGATCTGTAGCCTTCAATATCCAAAGAAAATGGCCTTTCGTCGCTCAAGAAATTACGAAAATGTCATCCGAAAATAAATTTTCCCAAATTGATGCTTAACGGACTTATCATCCCTAGAGAATAGGATCAATAAACTTCATTATTGGTGGAGAATAGCCTCGGCCTGATTCCGTGATCTGTAGCCTCCAGAATTGAAAGAAAATGACATTTCGGATAAATCGCCCGAAATCTGTGATGGTACCTCTTTGGAATCTGCCAAAAATTCACCCGGAATAAATCTGCCCAAATCGGTGCTTAATGGACTCAATCATCGTTGGTGAATAGCCTCAGGGCGAATCCGTGATCTGTAGCCTTCAATATCCAAAGAAAATTGCCTTTCGTCGCTCGAGAAATTACGAAAATGTCATCCGAAAATAAATTGGCCCAAATTGATGCTTAACGGACTTATCATCCGTGGAGAATAGGATCAATAGACTTCATTATCGGTGGAGAATAGCCTCGGCCTGATTCCGTGATCTGTAGCCTCCAGAATCGAAAGAAAATGGCATTTCGGATAAATCGCCCGAAATCTGTGATGGTACCCCTTTGGAATCTGCCAAAAATTGACCCGGAATAAATCCGCCCAAATCGGTGCTTAATGGACTCAATCATCGTTGGAGAATAGCCTCAGGCCGACTGCGTGATCTGCTGCCTTCAAAATCCAAATATAATATCTTTTCGATCCATCTAACCCAAAATTTTACTTGCTTTTAATTACATTTTGGTACCCAAAACTTCTAAAAACATTAATTCAATAAATATTATCTCAAAATTGGAAAACCTTCACGCACAAAATTATAAAAACTGCAACTGAATACATTTCAACAAATCTAGAAAAATTAGGGGGAATATCATCACAGAAAGTGTGAGCATTTTTTTTATTTTGAATTTTCATTGTTAAGGTTTTGCAATAGTATTTACTAACAGATAATGTCAGGTTTTAATGAATTGAGAATTTTTTCATTTTTTCAGTAATAAATATTATTATTGATAGCATTAAATAATTAAGCAAACTACTCATTTGCCCTTCTAGTTTGTTACCTTCCTCCCTTCTTTCTCCTCTTCCTATTGGCCAGCCAAAGTTTAAAAACTCCTTAAGTTTGGGGCTTAATGATGGGATCCTACACCATACATAAATATTAACTAGCTACTAGCCAACCAGAGAAACTAGTTTTCAACTTACACCATAGTCCATACATAAGGCCCTATTTTATTCAAAGGTTGTGCAACAGTCTCTGCCTTCAGGTCTACAACAACAACGTCAATAAGCCTCCTTCCAACTTCTGCTTGCCTGCAAACATCTATACACTACAAGAACAGAGAACAACACACGGGCGCTGTACAACAAACAAGCTGCTTCCTATGAACAGAAAAGACGGACTAAAAGGCAGTAGCTAAAGGCAAACCCTCCGGTACATTTGTGACCTCCCCATGTCACGCAGATTACTGACTAGACTCGCACCCCGATCCTTCGTGCAACCTGAAAACAGAGACAAGATCGACAAACTCAAACCAAGGATGATACAAAACCAACGTGTTGATATGTGTTAGTTCAGGCCATCCTTGCTATGTTAAGGGTAGCTAGAACATGCTACAGTATGCCTCGTATAGTTCGCAGGTCATTGTATATATGAAACTGTATCAAGATGACTATATATGTTTAGCCAAGTGATCCAATTTTACTGTGCGCAAAATTTGATAATGAAGACTCACCTCCTTGAAGGATCGTACGTCGCTCCCCCAAAGCCATGCATCACAACCAGCATCCCTTGCTCCCCATATATCGTTCCTACGGTCATCCCCAACGTGAACAGCATCCTCAGGTTTAACTCCCAAGAGCTCACATGCTTTCAGAAATATCGTCGGATTAGGCTTCTCCGCAGCCACCTGTTAATGGAGATATACAGCAGTGAATGATTTTGTCAACAAACTGAAGACTCTATACCCTTCTGATTTCTATTACATCTTAGTTTTTGGTATGTAGGAGCTTGGGAGTGTACTTACTTCAGCTGAAACTGCTACGGCATCGAACCACTGCTCACAGTTTAAGGCACGCAAGACAGGTCTGAGCCGAGTGTCGAAATTTGACACAATAGCCACCTTAACACCAGCTTTCCTAATGGCATCGAATATTTTCCCAGCCTCAGGGTCATTGAGGTGCCAAGCCTAAATACAATAAGAGAATCAAGGTTAATACACCATGGCAACATACAATTTATGCTAAATGTTAAAGCTTGCAGCCATGGAAGAGCTAAACCTTGTCAGTTGTGTAGTAGTTATAAAGTTCCTCGAAGTACTGTAGATCCGAGCAGCCTGTAGAAGAAGTGACTATATGTTGCCAGAATGGTTTGCCATCACTAACATATCTGCATATCATAACGAAAACCCCCTCATGTGTTACATTGATCAACAAGAAAATGAATTCACACAAGGTGCAATTTTCACAGCACAAGCAACCAAAAAGGAAGGTTTGGACATATCTGGGACCAGCTAACCACCATTAACAGGTAAAATGGGCCAGCCTAAGGTGTTAAACAGTTCAAAGGAGTAACCACCATGGATTCTTTCTTTCAATAGATTGAAGGCCACATTTTCCCCCTCAAAAAGAGGACTTCCAATTGACATAAGATGGGAATAAAGCTTTGCCTGGTACTACCCAACTGGCCATGTGCTTGCCTGATTCGACCCAACTGCAGTTTCTTTCTCAAACCACTCTAAAAAGGAACCAGAATGACAAAGCATTCAAGGAACCTGATGCTGAGACAAAAGCTCAAAAAAGGGTAAAAGACAAAACTTCAAAAGTTTCAAATGGAAATTGCATTGCGATCCCTAGTATTATCAACAACAGATAGCTCCAAATACTGAAACAAACAGGGGAAACAACAAAGAAAACCAAATAGCCGGCCGCCATAGCTGAAGTTCCACACTCACTCACATACCTGAGACGAGATCTACCCCAGGGCTGTTCATAAGCCCTTCTGTATCGATTCAGTATCTCATCTTCCGAGCAATTCACTCCATATTTCTCCCCAATTTGTTTGTATATCTATGGAACCAATTAAACAAATAAAACCCAGAAACAATTTGATCACCAAGAAGCTCGAAACAATCGAAATCGTAAAGATTGCAGAAATGGAAGCAGAGAAATCAGGAAGCCTCAATTCTTCTCACCTGAGCCATGGGCTGAGAAGGAACGACGAGAGTGCCGACGGCGTCAACAAGAAGAGCCTTGTGGGTGACGTCGCCGTACAGAGACCTCCTGTAATCCTCGTACTCTTTCACTCCCAAAAGGTCGAACGGCTCGGGCCCTGCAGTTTCCAGAGCGGCAGCGGCGGAAGAGGAATAGGCCGCCGCCGCAGCTGGAAGCGGATTGGAATATCCGCCGTGTCCGGATCTCAGGGGGTTGAGGATCCTGCCGCTGAGAGCTGAGAAAAGGTTCTTCGTTAGATTTGTCCTGACCGCCATTGTTTTTGCTGCGTACCAATGGGCTCGGAGCTCTTTCTCTCTCTCGCTAACAGTCAGCCGTTGTTTTCTTGGTGCTCTTGAAAACTGGAGTGGCTGGAAATGGCTGAATACAATAAATAGAAGTGAAGGGGACAAAAAGAGAGTCTTATTCTGTTTTATTTTTTGGGGATAACTTTTTGGGGTTACTGATGAATCTTCACTAAACTTTTAAACTTTAAACAAATTATAGACTAAAATACCAATAACTTTGTATATCTCTCTTAAATTTTTTTATATAAATAGTATAGTTTAACTCGTCGAATAATAAAATAGTGACATAAATCTTACCATGTAACATAAAAATACTCATTTTATCTGATTTATATATTTTAAATAAAAAGTTTCTACTCAATCCAACTTCGTAACGACATCAGAGTTAAATCTCGATAAATTAGGGACTCAGGATGTTTAAATTTATTCACAACACTCTTGCACCCCACTTCGGTGGCAATCGAAGCCCTCACGAGTTATATCGATTTTTAGATGCTTTAAAAATTTAAATAAATCAATTTTAACATACGAATTGTCAGGATTGAATCGTAATAATTAGAAAAACTCAATCTAACTATTCCAACAACCAACCCACTATAAAGACCGACATATTTTACACTTTGTTCATGTTAGGAAGACTCAAATTAAATGAATATAAAGACCCTCATATTTTAACACTTTGTTCGTGTACAAGTACAAGGAAATTTTCATGTTATTCTTTGGTAAAATGAACCAACAGTATTTTAAGGCGACCAAATGTAACGATTCTATTATCATTCCACAATCCCTTGCTTATCAAGTCATTCGTTAAAATAATATGAGGGGGTTAGCACACGTGGATTGTGAAGAAATGGGACTTCCATTTCAACCTTAATTTGAATTCAATAATGTAAATTTGGGAGGGGGCAAAGATGGAAAAGTTTGTCCACATGGGATTGATTTTGATGCGGCCAATCGGCCATATCCATGGACCAGAAAAAAGGCGGGCAATTATATATGAAACTTTGACGTGGCGCGCAATGGTGGTTCGTTAGATCCACGTCACTGTTTCCCGCCGGATGTGCATGGACGTTATCGTCGCAGTTACTTCGTGGGGCCCAGCTTGGCCTTAGCGCCTACTGCCTGCTTAGATATAAGATAAAGATAATTAGATACCCCATAAAATAATAATAAAAATATTCCAAGGCTTCTTATTAAGATTATCAAACCGGTTCAATTGTTGATTCGGTCAAGCAAGTGAATTATTAAATTTAATCGGTTAAATTAGATGGCTCAAATTACTTTGGATTTAGTGTAAAATAGAGAGGGGAGTGTTTGCGAGAACTAGGGAAAAAAATGTTTAGCTTATTCGGTTGTTCGATTACACCAATAAAAACGATCGGTTTATTAAGCCCGACTTAAAGCCAAATTGCTTGTATAGAGCTGATCTGGAACTTCGTTCATTATCAAAATTGATTCAACCGACCAGCTCGATATATATTTAACAACCATGTGTCTCGCACTAGGTGTTAGCCTCGGTGATGGATCCATAACTGATTTATATTTGAATTTTAGAACCAAATTAAAAAGTAGATGAAAAGAAGGCGCGATTATAGTTAAAAAATATAATTTGTAAGATAAGCATTTGGGTTATATTTTTTAATGGTTTCTTTTTATAATGGTGATATAATAAAGACGTTGTTACTTAACCAATAAACCACATGTTAAAATACATGATTAAAAGACTTGATACTAGAACATTTTATCAAAGGATCTCATGTTTAAAACTCATGAATCTACTCGATCATTCCGGATAATTATTATCAGCTCATCAATAATGATCTATCCAAAGTAAAATAAAACGTATCAAAACTCTATCCAAATTTTAAGCTCACACGATAATTTTGGTCGATTCACATGGATTAACAGAGGACCTAGCTTGTCGACAGCAAATTTCAAAGTCAAGAAAGAGGCAACTATGAATCTATGATCCCTCTGTATATCATGTGGTGGCTAATCATGTACATGATTAAGAGAGAGAAACCATAGAATGGAATATGGGGATAGAAATGAAGGCAACCCACTAGCCACAAGTTAACTTTCAAAGAACTTGACAATTTGCTCTTCGGAAAAAAAAAATGAATGAAGATAGACAGAGTGAGAAGCAGTTGGGGAAGAAGAAAACGAGTGGGATAGGGATAGTGACCTTAGATTGGAGGGATGAGCCAGCCACAAGGAAGAGGAAAGGGACCCAACACTTCAAAATTGAAGCCATCGTTTAAGGAAGCCCACAAACATACACAAATTTAACCCTACATCTTGATTTGATTTTGACACAACCCCCATAATTGGAAGAATAGGTGTCCACCATAACCATCAGAACTAATCGGGTCAATTACAAAAATAGCCACTAAACTTTGATGTTACTACCATACATCGACTTTATTTCTCGATTAGCTTGCTACTAAAGTTTGAAATCACTAATATAACTTTCGCCAGTTAGATATTCCATTCGAATCTTCTAAATCGAAGTAATTCACAAAAAATCATCATAAAAGGGACAACACAATGGAAACAGGAAACAACATGGTAGTGTTCAGGTAGGGAGATGTGTTTAGGTTGGTTTCGGGTTATTAATTTGAGACTGGATAAGATGGAACGTGTGATCTTGCTGAGTAATTGTAGACTTTGTGGCCTTTTTTCATTGTCAAGAAATGAGAGTTGAGACTCTGACTTGGACAACATGGAGACCAAGCTAAATGAGACTGTTCCGCTGGTTATTTATTTTAAACTTAAGTGACTGATTTGTTAGAATTTAATTATTAAGTGAGCGATTTGTGATGGCTCCAATATTTAGTGACCATTTCTGTAATTGACCCCAAAACATCATATGATGCAACTAGGGACCATAGTCTTTTATTAGTGCTTTTGTTGGGTGGTTGTCTAACTTCTAACATATGGACCAGGACTACTTACTCCCCACCACCACAATAGTAGACATTGGTGCCTACAACACTTCAATGCACCATAACAACTTATAGGATTCCATCTCAAGTGAAGACATTACAATGATGTGATAGTTAATTGAGTAAAATATACTCCAAGTCCAAGATGAGGCAAGTGATCAACAATAAAATTGTCATTACCCTTTTAAAATCTATTTGTTAGAATAAATGAATGAATTTATGATGATGTTTGATTAACCTAAGTGCAGATTAGTACCACACAACCCCACTCTCGTTGGCCATAACACTAAAAAGGGTAAGACAAATTACGCTTGATCAACTCAATGACCAGGAAAGATTGTTACTCAACCATGTACCAAATTGATTACCAATTCAACAAATACTATTTTTTGCAAGGATAATCCTTATTTCGTGCCCGAAAAAACATTAAAAATAACTTCCTAATCACCCGTTGATCTACAACATGTCCAACTTTGGATGAATTGCCAATACCTATAAATTCCCATTGTTTTTATGGTGTTTACCATAACAACAACAATAACACAAACAAACAATAATATTTGTGAACTATTTTCTTAGAGTTCCACCAAGAAGAAGAAGAAACATCCTACCCTTTCAACATGAACAACTCTCAGAACGCCAGTTACCAAGCTGGTCAAGCTAAGGGCCAAGTTCAGGTGAGGAATGAATTATCCAAGGTCACATATTTATCAAAGTATTACTTTCTTTTTAGCTAATTGAATGTTATTTTCTCCTTTTTTTAAAAATTTTTATCAGGAGAAAGCTAGCGGAATGATGGAAAAAGCCAGCAATGCTGCTCAATCGACTAAGGAATCTTTACAAGAGGTCTATTTTCCACAAACATAATTATTAAATTTTTCATTAATATAACCCATTTACATAAAAAAAATTGCCATAATAATTTGAAATGCAAGATCAGTTCATCCAAAAAAAACTTGAATTGTTAGGAGTCAACATATGAAAAAGAGGAAATTGAAATGATTTAATACAATTTTTCAATGTTTACAGGCTGGTGGTCAAATGCAAGCTAAAGCACAAGGAGCTGCTGAGGCTACCAAGGATGCCCTTGGAATGAACAAATAAATGAAGAATGGCATTTCAAAGTACCCTATGGCTGATTAGTATTCCACAATGTAATGAAATAGTATTGAAAATGTTGGGTTATGTATACCTTTCAAGAAGAGTGCTCACCATATGCTCACAGATCAACAAGCTTTGATGGTCAAGATGTACTTGTCTTTTATATCATAAAATATAATCTATGTTCGTTTATATATTGTGAAATTGTACTCTGTTATCAGAACATTCATATCGATAGTTTTGGTTTGTCAACGAATCTTTTTCCAATCCTATCATAACATTCATATCATTCTCACGTATATATCGATTAACATTTTGCGAAAGTATCAAGACTTACAACTAGTGAAAACACATGTTTCGTCAATTTATTAACCAAGCAGTTGCGGAGCTGCATAGGACCTCGTGGAGTTCATGGACACGAATTGAAGAGAGAAAAAATTGAAATTGTGGTTAAATCATTTTATGAACTTGGACATTTCACCCCATAAATTTTAGTAAATTGACTTAATAACTTTTTTTTGTTATGAATCCATTTCAAAATTTGATAAAGAAAAAGTATGTGTCATTGTTACTTCATTCTTTTGTATTTTGGATCATGAATCGGACGAAAGGTATGACTTATTCTTATCATTCATGTACAATTCATAATTTTTTATTTAATGAATTGCAACTTCACATGTTTGAAAATAATGTGAACTTAATTTTGAATATAATTTACAATAATTTTGTAATAGACCTTCCCCTATAAGTATATATAGATCTTAATGAAGAACTTGTGGCTATTGTTCGTGAAATTGAGTGAAATCGAGCAATACCGATGAAAACACCGCTCAAGTGGTTGATTATATAAATGTTTTCGATATAATTTTGTTTTAATTTTGTCAATATTGCGTTTTGAATCATTAGTCTCACCACTTGATTGGTTACAGCACAAACTTTCATAGGCATTATCATTTTTTATAGTGTTTCACCTACTATATTGTTTGTATTGTAACACGTTGATATTCAAACAACAAAAACTTGATGAATAAAACTAATAAAATTGATATACCTCAAGCATCATGTCACATTTGGTTCACTCAATAAATTTACTAAATTCAGCACTATGAGAACTAAAAAAACACCCATTCAAGATTCAACCATTACTATTTTTCCTCAAGTCAAGCCCTAATCTCATGCAACTTGATAATCGCTCATCAATCCGCGACATGTGTCGAACGTTTAAATGGATGCCAACCGTTATAAATATCTCTCGATAACTTACTCTTTTCCACAACAAGAAGAGGAAAACAATACATAATTTTTCTTTACTCATCAATTCGATAACTTACTCTCATTTTCCCAACATGAACAACTCTGAGAACGCTAGTTACCAAGCAGGACAGGCTAAGGGCCAAGTTCAGGAGAAAGCTAGCGGGATGATGGAGAAGGCCAGCAATGCTGCTCAATCTGCTAAGGAATCCATCCAAGAGGTATATATATGTTTCACTTTCATCTTATTCCTTTTTTTACGAAAAATTCTTAACTCCAACGTTGGTTGGATACAGAAGCAACTTTGAAAACAAAGTAATTGTGAATGTTGTTTTGCTATATATGTGCTTGCAGACTGGTGGTCAGATGCAGGCTAAAGCACAAGGAGCAGCTGAGGCCACCAAGGATGCCCTTGGGATGAAGAAATGAAGATAGGCATGCATTTCAAGACAATAATAAAAATTAATATTAGCAATGGAATATAATTGATAGCCAAAGAGAAGACATAAAATGTATTCGAATTATATGAAGAGTTTTCATGTGGTTTGAGCGACCGATCTATCAATAAATTTTTAAATTTTACTTTCAAAGTATATATATTTCTTTTTCATGATTTATATATGAAATGTTATAATTCCATGGAATTCCCAACCATATGATTTTTTTTGTTTCCTATTACGATGGAACTCGGTTAAAAGAATACCAACATTTCATTTTCCCTTTATCTTCCAAAGAAACCTATAACCCGCCAAGAGGGTAATTAACTCGTCATGGAAATACCATCTTAATTCGCATTTCTATATAATGAGACTCCATGAAGAAATATCAAAACAAAATTTGTTAATCAGAGCATTAACTTTTTTTACGGATATCTCCATAAGTCCTGCCATTATTACGTTCGATCCAGATTTCCGACTGAATCATTTTAAGGATGGAGCTCATAAAACTTGGAGTATGTAGTACCTCTAGTCTCTCGATCGATCATATCATCAGTTGAGAGGGTAGAATTGTTGCACCTACGTAAAACATGAGTGGTTAACTCACTGCAATGAGCATCTATATGGTAAAGGAAACCCTAGGTTGTCGATATATAGTTGCAAACTTGCAATGTTGTCATAGAAAGCTTGTCATTCAAAATTCTGGTGTTATTTGAATTGCAAAGTAGTATTTAATAGCACTAAAATACCTTAAATTTTAGTCACCTATGAGAGAAGAAATTATCTTGCAAATTCAACATTTCATGTGGCTCGTACATGTCATTTTGATTTTGTAATCTCCCTTACTATATAGCTTGCTAGTTGAAGCAAATAATTATCCTTTTGAACCATTAGTCTCATGGATTTTGATAACTAGCTGTTAATTGTACAATTTCACGCAGATTTAACTTGGTTTCAGAAATAATAACTAATGATTGAGAAGTAAAACAAATATTTTTGACATACCTCTAATCCATATGTCACGATCGGATTCAATCGATAAAATTTTCTAATTTAGCACTAGTTATCTTTTCGGCTTCACGACCAAACTCCAAATATTTTGGAACTAGGAAAAAAACACCCATTCAACCCTTACTATTTTTTCACAAGCAAAACCCTAATTTCACGCCTTAAAACATTAACGTTGTTCAGCTTCTCAACCACTCATTTTCCACCTTGTGTCGAAAATTTTATCATATATCCCTGAGAAGCCACGTGTCAAACATTCGATGGAACGCCAATACCTATAAATTCCTCTCTATGTCATAGTCCTTGCCACAACAACAATAACAAAACAATTGTCTTCTAATTCAACATAGAGAAAGTATATCCTCCTCCTTTCCTTTTCCAACATGAACAACTCTCAGGATGCCAGTTACCAAGCAGGCCAAGCTAAGGGCCAAGTTCAGGTGATGACTAATTAATCATCCAACAATTCGATATACTTATCAAGTAATTGCAGAACTATACTAAGATTAATGTACTAATATTTGTACCTTTTTTTTTTTGTTGATTTCTAGGAAAAAGCTAGTGGCATGATGGAGAAAGCTAGCAATGCTGCTCAATCTGCTAAGGAATCTGTCCAGGAGGTTTGACAAATATCATCAATGTTTCATATTAATATCTCATTCGTTTTCCGCTTAAATTTTTTGTCACAATGTGGCAACCAACTGCAGATCATGTTGATATATGTGTGTGTTATGTGCTTGCAGACCGGTTCTCAAATGCAGGCCAAAGCACAAGAGGCGGCTCAGGCTACCAAGGACAAGCTTGGAATGAACAACTAAGACACATTTCAATACAATAAAAAAAAAAAACTAATAGCAGTATAGCAATTGATGTAATCATATATAAGTATTCTTTTCATTGCTGAAAAGCCAATAAAACTCCAATATTATCAAGTATTCTTTTGAATTGGAGATCAAACAGAACATGGTTGTTATTCACTAGATCACATAATGAAATTTCTTGTACATGTTTACACACAGAAACAGAGAAACCAAATGGGATTCTCATTCTATTCACAAGCAAGTCGTCTCTCTGTACTCTCTCAATGAAGCTTGAGGAAGGTCAGGACGAGATCATAAACTTCCTCTTTAGCAGCATCAGCCATGACATAGTCAGCATGAGCGTAGTTATTCACATACTGAGTCATGAACTTGCCATTGCTATCATCACGGCCCTTCAGCACATCCAGCAGGATCCTCACATCGCTTTTGTCCGAAAGCGTGTCGGTCCCTCCATAGCTGAAGAAGAGAGGGAAGTCGTCAGGAATGGTTGTCATGGTGTACTCTGGAGGGCTAGGCTGGCCATAGTGGTTCATGTTCTCGTATTCGTCGTCATAATCGTACATCGCCAACGTTCCTCGCCTCGCCACTGGTTTCATAAACGTTGCAGGCATTAGATTAGGAGACAGCAGTGTGAGATTTTGAGATGGGAAGTTGGTTAAAAAAAAAAAGGAGAGAAATTTAATTACTCTGTGCAAAGTGGATCATGTTCTTCGTTGATGTAGGTTGTGGTTCATATTTGAGAAACAGGTCCACTGTGGAAGATTGCAGACAGCAATTCTGACCTGTAATTGCAGTCATTTACACCAAATGAGAACGGTTTCGATTGCTTGCTACTCAAGGTAAGTAAGGCCTATGTACCTGTAATTGCAGTCATCAGGTCTCCACAGTCTACACCAGGTACATTGCAGATGTTGTGAAGCAAGTTTGCAACATCAATCCTGTTTCCATTGAAAATAGCAGAACTTTCAACAATGTGGTTGCTTGTTATACAAGTAAACTTTGAAATCGAAACCTGCAGTAATTTTTCTTCTTACCCTTTGGGATTGAATTCCTTGAAATCTAACCAGTACAGATCCTGTTAACATAACAAATTCAGTCATTTTCTCATGAGATTTTAATTCCAACCTTTCTACTCCATATTTGAGAAAAATTTTACCTTAGCAATGAATAGATCAACACCAACTCTGGCCAGGAAGGAGGTCATCTGACCAAGATATGCAATGGGGCAAAGCAATGTAGCTGATCTCAGCTTGTCCATCAACAGACCCTTTGATAAGGAAGCAAGAGCTATCAAAGTCCCCTGTGAGTGTCCAATGTAATGCAATTTCTCCCCAGTTTGGTTATGAACATAACCAACTGTAGCTGGAAGATCATAGTTCACTAGCTCATCCCATGACCAATTCCAGTAATCCTGATGTTCATCATTGAACAAACAGTTCATAAACAGCAAAAAAGATCAAACCTTTAGTCCTAATCAAGATGGAAGAAAAGAAGGGTACTTTGTCATCTGTGGTGAGTGAGACATGGCCGCGGCTATACTTTGTTCCTCGACTGTTGGCGATCCATACATCGTACCCATTATCGGCTAAAACAAATGCTAGGGACTGGTTTGGAGGCAGAAGCAGCCATGTCATCCCATCCTGAAACCACATCAACATCCAGTGATTAGTAGAAGTTCGTCGAAGTGGGATCCAAAGTAAAAAAAAAAAAACAGATAGCATTCGATTACCATTAACACTCCATGTTGCAGAAGGACTGGTGTCCTTTTCCCTGGGGTTATGCCACCTGAAATCCCAACTGGGATCCTCTGTAAACTCAGTATGTAACCATCTGAAGTTGTCACCTGCCAAAAAATATCAACAACACAATAACATAAGACCAATGTCAATACATTTCATGCTTCTCGGTGTTCACGAAACGTTTCAATCGTTACTCTACCGTGTGCTCTTCACAGATGTAGCCTTGATTTGTGACCAGGAGATCACAAATGCCACCATCTTCATCGTCACGGAGAGAGAGTGCAAATGGAGCAGCTGCTGGTGCTGTTGCATTAATGGCAGCAGAAAGATCGGTTGCTCTTCCTGTACCAACTGTGAACTTGCAGAGAAGTGAGAACAATATGACTAAGCTTAGAGCCTTGGCCATCTTTCGATCTTAAGCGCGGAAGAAGAAAGTGATACGGTTACTGAACCCTGATATGAGATTGCCTTGCCTCCCAATGGTTCAGAGCCAAATTTATAGCAGAAGAATTTACATCTAATAAAAAAGGGGTCAACAAAATCTCTGTTTAGGAATAACAAATTCCAAATGAAATCAATTAAGTCAGCTACTTTGTAGCTTAAGTTCTGCAGAATCGATCAGGACAAAGTAACAGTATCAATGTGGGTTGATTCTGGTTTCAAATTGCCTGCAGTTTCTTTTTACAGGTCGGCACTCTGCATAACCGACTAAATTCCATTCCTTAACGCTCTCGGATTAGCTTGGAGCCATGCATGAGATGAGAACACCATTTGTTTCCCTGGTAAAGACAGAAAACTGATTCACCTATTTCCAAAATTTGCTTTTTAGTTTCTATGACAACCATGATTACTTCCACATTCCTTACGGATTGTTACTATGCTTGTATTCTTTAGAATACATCGTTTTTTACTTTATATCTACTCCTCGATTGGAATTTCCTTTATATTGATTAACACCTTGTTCATTTGAATCATGAAATAATTATAAGGTTGTTAATTTTGCATTTGCACATAGTTGAATGGACGATATGACCCACGCGACTACAAATCAAGACTATTCTGTTTACTTAAAGCATTTATGTATGATATATGTTTGGTCGATTAAACCTGGAAAGAAACCTTAAAACAATATCTATTGATTGTCAACTCGGCACTTCTAAAGTTGGTTCATGTTGTTACACAAGAACTACTGTTCTTCTTCTACTACTACTACTATACAATCTAGATTTTTTCGTTTAACGCTCTCGGATTAGTTTGGAACCATGTGACCCCGCTTTCGTTTAAGAAATTTGATTTATTTTCATAAAAACTTAGTTATGATCGTGCTAGGTATTTTGTAGATAACGAAACGTTTAATGAGTTTAAGACTACATAAAAGAAATCATAGAAGGTTGACCCTAATTATCCTATAAAAAAAACAAAAAAAATTTTGTAAATATTATCTTTGTGATCGCCTATAGTTTTAATTATTTTTACGTTTTATGTAGCTTACGTAGTTTGTATAATGTCATTTTTAGGGAAACCCATCACTTACCAAATGATTAAATGAAAAAGTTAGTATTATGCTCCATACATTCGAGAATCGATGAGTTAAAATAGCAATACTCGTTCAAAGTTACTATTTCCTTCCAACCCAAACCCTAGTTTCAAGCCTAAACACATTCAAGTTTAATGATGTACTATTATTCCACGTGTCAACTCTCAGTTATATACCGATTAATATAAATTTATTCCTACATCAAGGTATTTCTCATCAAGAAAAATAAAGGAAAACACACAGAGATTTGCATTGCAATCCAAGTTCTACCTATAGAATCTTAAAACACTTATTTTCCTTTACATCATGAATAGCTCTCAAAACACCAGTTACCAAGCTGGCCAAGCCAAGGGCCAAGCTCAGGTGATATGATTTGCCCACAATCCCATATAAAATTATTACTTAATCATTTGGAAATTATAAATGATTTGTTTTTTGTATATTTAATATTTTTTTCGATCTATAGGAGAAAGCTAGTGGTCTGATGGAGAAAGCTAGCAATGCTGCACAATCCACCAAGGAATCAATTCAAGAGGTTGGTTTAATCATGGAAAAAAACTATATATATTTGTTTCATGTTATTTCTTTTTTCTTTTTTTCCCTCTTTGAAATTGATTACTTTTTGTTTTGTATTTGATATGTTTTTATTTATTGTGCAGGCTGGTTCTCAAGTGCAGCTCAAAGCACAGGAAGCGGCTGATGCCACCAAAGAGAAGCTCGGGATGAACAAATGATCACATACATTTTTCAAGATCTTTCCCATTTATTTTTCCTATCCTATTTTGTTTAAGTTGTAATCGATTTGGGACTCGAATTCATTTTTGTACCCAAATAAAAGAAAAATAAAAAAAAATTACTTTGATCCCATTTGAAAATCGGCTATCAAATAATCCATATATAGCTCCTTATAAGTAACTCTTTTCTTATTGCAATTTATCCAAGAAGACCACCTTATTGTAGGCAAGGCAATGCCCATCTTATTATCAGCAAAAAACAAATCTCTACCTATAAATACCAAATAGAACATGGGCTTTCTCCCGGCGTGAAACTATTAAAAGGCCCACACGGAGCCTGTAAATCATGGGCCGTAGTAGCTCAATTTAAGGCCCACATCTGATTTGAGGGAGGCGGCTCTTATAAGAAGGCGAAGGCCCATATTAGTTACAGCTTGGCGCGCAATAATTAACCGCCTTTCAGGGATAGGAAAACACCCTAACTTGCTATCCAAGAGACGATCAAATCCATTACAATCCTATCTGCAAGGAAACACAACAAATCATATATTCGTTCTCTCAGTTGATTCTCCGCTAGTTTCAGAAACCGGCAATCGATCGAACCTCCACTCGAGAAACGATGGGTAATCTCTCGTCGGACGTCGCCGACAAAGATCGACGGCGAGCGCAACGTTCTTATAACCAGTGCGCTGCCCTACTGTAACAATGCACCTCATCTGGGCAACATCATCGGCTGTAATTATTTTATGATTTGACTTCTGGGTAGATTTGCCGGCGAGGACGAACAATTTTGAATCTTAAAAATACTTGTTTCCCGTTTTCAGGCGTGTTGAGCGCCGATGTGTTTGCTAGATGCTGCCGGCGACGAGGCTACAATACGTTGTACATCTGTGGAACCGACGAGTATGGAACTACCACAGAGATCAAAGCCTTGCAGGAGAATTGCACGCCTAGAGAAATTTGCGCAAGGATGTATCTATGATTATGAACTCTGCCTGAGGAAATCCCCTGTTTTTTTCCCCCTCTCCTTTATTAGTCCTTGCAGTGATCTTCAATCCAAAGTTCATGATTCCAATTGTGGGGTTGTTTTTATTTTACAGGTACCATGCTCTTCACAGTGAAGTTTACAAGTAGTTCGACATAAGTTAGTGGGGTTTTTACCCACTCGAGTCCGAGGCATCCAGTGGGTGGACGCCTCTCGTCGATGTACTCTCTCGGTGGTGTACGCCTCCCGGTGTACTAGACCCCAAAATAGGTTGGGTCCAATGTGAGACGTTTTGTAGTGGGCTTGGGCTCGTATTAGGCGGGTTAATACCAGACCCAACACTTCATAAACAGGGTTTTGAGTTTTCTTGCAAAACCTCAAAGCAAAGGAGGACGGTACAGTTCCATTGTTCCTGACATCGCTCCAGGTGCCGCGGAATCGCATCTCCTGACAAAGGAACTGGGCGATGCCGTTGGCAGGAAGGTGGATGGATATGTGGAAGCAATGGAGATGGTTAGATTGAGACAAGGACTGAAAACCGCAATGGACATTTCGATTCAGGGGAATGCATATCTCCAAGAAAGCCGGTGCTGGAAGTTGGACATGAGAGACCAGCAGCAGAAGGCTTGTTGCGACATTGTTGTACGGACTTCAGCTGGCCTGGTGTATCTTCTTAGCGTGTCTGTTGGAGCCATTCATGCCATCGTTCACTGTTGAGGTGTTGAAGTAGCTCGATCTAGTTCACGACCCAACGTCACTCTGCGTTGAGAAGAAAGGAGGAGTTATCGACAATGCAAGCCGGCCGTGGGAGATCATTCCTTCTGGTCATTGGATTGGTGTACCTAGGCCATTGTTCAAGAAACTGGTGAGTACTCTGTCCTTAAACTTTGCACATTTTGTTCAAGTTGATGCTGCGGTATGAGCTTCTCCCAATATTTTGTTCTTTGCGTTTTGGCTGACAGAAAGGAGATGCAGTGAAAGGATACCAAATCAAATATGCAGGCACTCAGGCAGAGAGGGAAGGAAGGGATGAAGCTGTTAAAGTGAGGAAGGAGGAGAAGAAGTTGTGACCTATGAAAATAACATGTTTAGAGTTGATAGGGTTAGATCAGTGCCCTATGAAAATAACATGTTTAGAGTTGATAGAGTTGATAGAGTTGATAGGGTCAAACATGGAAAGTGCCCTAGCTTCACCTAAGGGTCACCATCCTAGAACAAGTACTATATAAAGAAACTGTACTCCAATGTAATAGAAAGAATTTTCCTCAGGAACTAAATTAAGCTCAAGAAGTATCCAACCTTATACTAAACAAATAAACTATCAATCAAGTGGGTTCTTCAATCAATAGTGAAGCCCAAAAAGAAAATTTTCAAGAAGAAAGAATAATCCTACCAAAAACTCCTCAGAAAACCCAATCCACCTTACAAGTTGGATACTTTCCCTTCCAGGGTTTCTGCATTATTAGAAAGGAAGAGAACCCCCCAAAAGAAAAGAAAACAACAAAGGCAAACCCATGATGGAGAGAGGTCGATTTACAGCTTACAGCAAATGCAGCTAACCAGCTAGCTCTTTAAAAATCTTGTATGTATGTATCTACACCTTAGTCAGCTTGGTTGGCAGCCATGGTAACCAGGAACTCGGGTCCCAGCTTCCCATTTCTCCTTAGTGCTCTAGCTAGAGAAGAGGTTTCGATCTGTAAAAAGAACCAGAGAGCAGTTGTAGTTGCATTCATTACATGGCTCAATGGTTCAAGACTTTTCTTGAAGGAGAAGTTCAAGGGAAGAGATTTTCTTTCTCCAAAGTTACCTTTGATGTTATCGAGGGCTACCTATTTGCAAGGTTTGACCGTGATTCTTAACACGATGATCAATAGCCATATCTCCAGCAGCTGAATTCTGGATAGAGTCTATATTTCCATCTTCATGGGATCTGGAGCTGCTTTGAACAGTCTCTCCATCTTTGACATGTGATCCTTGAGAAGATTCCCTCAAGCTTCTTAGTATTTCCTCAATGCGGCCATCATCGTGTGTATCAAGAACCCGATCGGGTATAGGGATCTCTAGAGATTCTTTCACGTTATCATCATCAGGGACACTGTTGTCAAAAGTAGGTGGCCCATCTTGGGAGTTCTTTGAGTTCTCCTCGGAATCATCATCATCATAATCCAAATTCCTCAGAATCTCAGGAAGAGAATAACTACTATGCTCTTCTGAATACTTGGCTCTCCTTTCGACATCACTTCTGTCCTTAAACTCTTCACCATGATTCTCTGCCACGGGTTGCATCACAGAAGGAGGATCTTCCTTCACAAGTGAACGGAATTTATTCAGTGAAGGTGGGATCTTTGTGAAGAAAGTTTCCAAGAGGTTCTTTGTTACTCCCCTGTTGTATGGGTTCTCCTTCTTATCATATCTATACCGGAAATTCTCATAGGTAGTCTGCAACAACACAAGGATCCGAACGGCTCAAAGAGAAGTTTAAATATTGCATAACTTGGATAATGTTGAGACAAGAGCAAAGAGCACTGTGGCGGCTTACCTGGTTTGTGCAAATTAGATAGAAATGGAAGATCGTTAAGCCTCCAACGAACCAGACAGCAACAAAACAGTATACTATGAGGAAATCGGAGAGCACATCTTGAGACATAGCTTTCAAAACCCTCGTGTCTTTCTGAAGGAGGTTGACCCAAGAGAACACAAAGACATATATACACAAGATGGTTGCTGTTGCTATAAACATGAAGAAGAACCGATAATTTCGCTGCAAAAAGAACAAGTTTGTTGGGATTCAGAAAGAGTGCAAGCTAACCTAATAACAAAATGCAGAACAGCAAAAGTTCAACTGTCGACATCATTTTCAGTACTACTGTTATAATCAAAACCAGCATCCTAAGCTTCAAAGTCACAAGAAAACAAACTCACTATGCCAATGCACTGCCCTACCCAAGGGCAGTGATGATCGAAACTCTGGACGCAGTTGTTGCAGATTGAACAATGAGAAGCACGGGGAGGACGATATAGTAAACACGTATCACAGTACTTGACCTTCACTGCATGGCCATTAACCATCACATCCTTTGTACGCGGTAGTTTCAAATGAGGGGTTCTGCCACTTACCCACTCCATGGATGGGGTATTAATGTCTGAATTTTCATCCGACTCTGGAGGCTTTGAATTTCTACACAATATTCCGGGATCTCTACTAGATGTTAATAGGAGAAACAACAGATCCTGCAACAAGTTTTGACTTACGAATCAGTAGTCTACCTTCCACAAGAGCGATCAGCTACATCCTAAGAGAAAGAAGAATTGTTCATCCATTTTACACCACTCCCATCTCACTAAGGAATTATTTATGGAATCCACTAATCAATTACTAGTTACTTCCTACAAGAGAATTGCTAGCTGCTAATAAAAAGCCAGAGTGAAAACTTACCAACACGGTGAGAGCGCAGCCCCCAATCAATATAGCATACCAATGGGCTGGATTCTTGACATTTCCGTTCACAATCGTGTAATATAACTTTCCGCAGAAAGCAATCGAAGGACCAGCAATGAGGAACATTGACAAAAACATTGATGCCACATCAGGACCAAAGATCAATCTTCCACCGCAGAAAAACCTCTGGGGAATACATAGAGAGATCAAGTTATTAGGCAACAAAACCAAACATTTCCAAGTACTTTCTATGAACCTGATGATCATCAGCTAAATCATTACAGCAACCAGAAGGCAGAGATTACTAAAGTTTCATCAGACACTAAAATGATCACTTTGCAGCATAGCTATTACTAAACAACTAGCCGTGGAGATACGGATCTAAGTTAATCAAACAGTAAAAGAGTTTGAATTTAGGTGAATGAAACAGTTCCAACCCACTAAGCAAGTTGATAACCAACAGACCATCAACTCTGTTGCATGACATGAGCAAATAGCCATATCAAACAGAGGGAAAGGAAAAACGAAACCCTACCCAATTCAATCCAAGCCATAATTAAGTAAACCCATTAACAGGAAGAGAAAGACGAAGAGGACTAACATTATTTCCTTTCCAAACTCGATAAAGCTTCTTGGGTTTATCGGCGGCCATCGCTAGCCGTCCGCCCCACCTCCAGAAAAATCTCTCCCAAGTCTCTAACCCCTCTCTCTTTTCTCTCTATGATCCCTAGCTATAGAATTGGAAATGGAGAATTTCGACTAAGGAAAACCCTCCACACAATCCGTTCGAGTGAAGGAGACGAACAGGAGAGAGAGAGAGAGAGAGAGAGAGAGAGAGAGAGAGAGAGAGAGGGTCGGACGAAGGTGAGTGTGGGAAGAAGAAGAAGAGATCGTCTTTCCCTCCTCTTCTACTCTTCTCTATGTTGTTTGCTGCATTTATTTTTCTCTCTGTAAATTTCTTTCCTTTTTGTTCCCGCAATTTTTTCCCCTTGTCTCTCTGTCTCTGATAGTGCCAATAGGCGTATTGCCCTATGAAATGGAAGCTGGAAGCGGGGCTGGCGGGCGATGATGTAGTGAGAGAAGGAAGAGAGAGAGAGTGGGTTGGCCATTGTTCAGCCGGCTGGCTGGCTCTGGCTGGATTGTTGGTGAGCGATGGCTTTCGGGCGGGAGCTCTCCAACCGGCGGTTTCTTGGCATTTTTTCCAGATTTAAACAGAAAATATTAAAATATACATTTTTTTCATATTGCAAATTAGTCTGTCATCATACTATAACTATGTTGTCTTAGTGAATATGCCCCGTCTACACAATAAATTCTATAATATTTTTTGACATCCTATTAAAATCATTTTTAGTTTTTAACGTTAAATTTCTTTTATCCAAATACGTATCGAACCTCACTTTTTAAGTAAGACCATATTGACTCATATGATATGCCTATATGTGTTAGTAATATGTCTTTCGGCCCTCACATTCACCAAAATGAACATATTGTAACCATAAGAAGCCAGGAAAGGTTTGTTAATCAATGAGGAGTCCATTTCATATGGTTATGAAGCATGAAATGATCCGTACTTGTAATGAAATCATATGAGACTATTGCAATCGGGAGATTGAAAACGAATAAATAATATAGTATAATAACTTATCCGCAATATAATGTTACGTCGATTACAATGTAAAGTATTATATGCAATCCGCAATATGTTATTTGGGTAGATAATCTTATCAATAATACCATAAAGACTCTTCAGCCTATATAGCTCAATATGTTCAATCACACATCCAAAATCTATGATGGGTGAATACTAAATACACAAGGATGGGTAATATCCCAATAATCTAAAAGACAATCATGTTTGTCTTCATGTAGTTGATGTATATGTACGTGTGTTTATATCTCACAAGTGGAAAGTGGTCAAATTTTATTCCCGTTTTCCTCACTAATTCCCAAATTTTCATTTATCTCATATTAGTGTTATATTATTTATTACTCTTCTTCTTCCCTTGTTTTTAGTTTGTATCAACAATACAACAGAAGTTATCATAATCCGGCACTTGTTTCTTTCCCCTTTGTCTTTACAGATAATTTCATTTCCATATAATAATAAAAAAATCTACATGTATTTACACTATTCCTACTAATGATTCTCTTTTTTGGATGAATTTGGAACAAACCCAAAACATCAAGCTTGATAGTTAGTGCTACCAACGAAGGATGAAACGTGGAGGGCACCACTCAATGGACTTTCAGTTACACTCACGCGTCTATGAGGGTGGTTTGTTATTAGAGGGTTGGTCATTCTTTGTATCGTACAGTACGATGATTGATGTTCGATTAAAGGCAAGTCGAATTTGGTTGGAATAAATTACGAGATAACATAATTCTAGTTCGTTTATTCTGGTGTGTGACTAGAAAGAGAATAGATACGCAAGAAGATACGATTTTTAGCTTGAGAATTGTACATTACTTGGGTGGATGAAAAACGTTTCGAACCTTCTGCCAAAACGTCGACTGGAATCGATTCTCCTATGGGTGGAGAAACGGGCTCCAAATGTCAAAAGGAAGAGAGGCCGACCATGATTTGCTTTGACGCCTCCAAGTGACAGTTCTCACTTCTAGGCTCTAGCCGTCCATTTCTGGAGATCCACATTTGCTTTGCAGGGATTCTATGAAGAAGAAAACAACTAATCTGTGAAGGGTCTTGAAAGCTATGTTTTGATTTTTTGAACCTTCCATAGAGAAAGGAATATATGACAAGGGAGAGACAACGATTTCCTTGACTAGTTTGGACTTTCCTAACTAAAGCATCTCTCACAATCTGAGGCTGGTTTTGGAGCAACCTTGGTCCATCAATAGGCTCCGAAAACATCCCTCTCGAGGGCCGCTCTCAGTTCGCAAACTCTCACATAGAAAGCCAATCCAAACCTTTTGGTCGAAACGTAGAGAGAAACAGAACTCGTTGATTCGCACCTAATCACCACCACCAGGATTGTATTAATGAGCCATTGATCTGATCTGATTCTTCTGTACGAGCTTATGCATGTCGAACCTTCCAAGAACTTGCAGACATCACCCTTTCACACCATTGATCCTTTGAACAGAGGTGTTCCCAAATGGCAACTAGAGTTGACCCCGAGTTTCAAACCTACCAAAAAGAAAAGTTGCCTAAAGATGGGAGGAGGTGTTGAATGATTCTCGGAGATAACGAGACAAACAGTGTGACACTAACAGGAGAGCTAGTGTTAGTGTTAGTTTGAAAACTCACACAAGTGTTTAAACTTTAAATCTCTTAATAGCCAGATTTGTTACCTTGGATAACAATGAGGGAAGGTTGCCTCTAAGAATGGAAGATCAGAGGGTATGTACAGCAGAACCCGCTGCTCCAACACTGCAAAACAAATAGAGAGTTTGCAGGAAAAAAAATGACCGGATGAGAAACTAATGAGAAAAGATGACATGTTTCAGATGAAATTTAGAGAGACGTACCACAGAAAGCAATGGTCCCTGTTTAAACTTGTTGTGAAATGCAAACGTGAGAGGCCTGGGGGTTTCTCCAGGTCCCCTAATGAAGCCACTGGGTAAAGATCATAACAAGCTCTTGTCAAGTACTTCTTGCAATTTCCGAATCAGATTCATAGTATTGAAGGATGAGAGATGATATTGAAGAAAAACAGAACATACATTAGAGATGCAGAGATAAGAGGAGTCCTCCTTGTGTCGAATATGGCAATCAGGCCATTGTACGCTTCATCCCCTCCTTTACACGACACGGCTAATCGTTCACAGGAAGCATCCCAGGCTACCTTATCAATCCCACGACTGCAACGTACGATAACACGCAGAAGTAGTGATGATAAAATTTTGAAAGCTAAGGTAATACTTCAGTAGCCTTAATCCTTACACAACTGAGAACCTCTCACAAACAGTCAATTGGGAGAAAATGCAGGTAATGATTGTGCTACGTGCCCTTAGAAGAACACACTGGAGTATAGCATAAGTTTAATGTTCCTAGCTTTACTACGTCTAAGGAAACAACATTATTGTCAACAATACCTGCCAGTCAGTGACATTATCTCCGGCAACTCAACAGGTAACAGATGTGCATCTACAAGGGCAATTAAAAAGAAAATCAAGATTCTATTATGGAGTTACAGAGCCCAGTTTGATAACAAAAGGAAGGGAAGTATCACCGGATGTTCAAAATTCAAGTACTACAGATTCTAAGTTCACCATTTTTTAAAAAGGGAAAATTTTGGGTGGCCTTTTCCGGACAGAGACAACTCAGGATGAATTTAAATGGTCAAGCTTCATACCCAAAGAGGGAGGCTTTGATGCAAAGTGAACAGAGCCCAATGTTAAAGATCCAGAGAAACCAAGCAGAACTATACGGCCATCGCGATCCCATTGTGATCCCTGTGATTACAAGAATCAAAATCTCTAGGCTTAGTGCATTTAAACCATGAACAATTCAAAACCAGTGCTGATCAGATTTGAGCACAATCAGAAGAGAAATTCTAAAAATGAGATGGCACAAGGAAGAAGCATATTCACGAGAAACACCACAGAAATCCAGGAAAACGTAACAGGGGATAAATGTAAAGGGTTTCAGATGATGTAGCACATGTATAGGACGAGAGATCAAAACAATACACTTTAAATAAGGAAATGAACCTGTATGAGACTTCATGAAGATAAGATAAACTTAGCAGCATGTCAAAGGATCCAGTGCCCTGATTTACCATTTATCTTACTATAATAGTAACAAGTCTCAAACTAAACAGAGCACCCCAAAAAAAAAAAAAAGAGAGAGAGAGAGAGAAAACGAAGAGGGGCGAGGAGAAAGAGACAAGTTCCAGAAGGTATATATGAATTCGTTGTCAGACTCCTTGCACAGATTTTGTGGTCACATATGACAGACAAAAGTAGGCTATGAAAACAAAAAGGAAATACTAGATAACCACTTCCTGGCACAATATTCAGAAGCACAGACACAAGTAGCATAAGATTGATGATTCAATTGATTGTTGTCAACTAGATTTAGACTTTGATAATGCACTTACTGTCACAAACCCACTAGAAGAAGACCATTGTTCTGATGTCCAAGTGTTTGTCTCCCATAGATAAAATGTTCCATCACTAAAAAAAGATGATGATTAGAACATGGCTTGTGCAGTAGCATATATAGCGTAGATCAAAGCTTCATCTTGAAGCAGTGAACAGCAAGGAGTTACGACATACAATTTGGCGGAGAAAAAGCTATCTCCAGAAGGTGACCATTTGAGCATTGAAATACCACCTAATCCACGCCGAATAGGGGTCCCAGATCCTGCCAGTAATACCAGAACATAAAACAGACTCACCGATGTGATCAAAGAGGACGATTAAATGGAAATGCATCTACAGAAAAGAAACAATCCCCGAGCCTTCTTTCCCACAAAAGCGTTAAAATATTGAAAATTAGATCAATAGATTTACTTCGACACTGAATGCACCTGACTGAATGTGCCAAACATCATCAGAATGAACCAACAATTTTCCAGCTAACATAGCACAGTAGACAAAATTATTTGATCACCCCAACTATCTTTGAGACATAAGAATCCGTAAACAACTAAACGAGACAGAATAGTTTAGGTCCAAGGGTTTAACAATCTAGCAAGGCTTTAAGTTAAACGGTTCTGAAAACAACAGATGTCCATGCATGAACTCCGCATGCTTATGGGTGCACATGACATTATTTTGTACATAAACACCCACTATCAACATACTGTATCCAAGAAGAGTTAGACTTTAGCCCTAGGTCATTACCTTGTGCAACATCCCAGATGGTGAATGCTGAGCTCTCATAAGAAGCAGATGCCAAAAATGTGAAGCATAGTCAAGGATACTTCGTCTAAAGAAGCCAATTGAGCAACATATACATATGACAGTCATGAATATCAGCTGTTAAATTATTGAAACAATCGATTTGTCCCATTATCTGACAAACTGATAAAGAAACAATCCATATACATAGAAAATAAGGCTGCAAGTTAAAGGGCCATAAACACTAGAAAGAAATAGGATGGCTCTGAAGGATATCTTCCATCAGGGCTCCAAGAGAGTGAAGTAATGTGCTCATCATTGGAACTTCGAAGAAAATCAACCAGAGCCCATTGATACCCAGATCCTCCAGAAACAGTTGCCAGATATGATGTAACGCCAGATCTGCCAACTGCAGCATTTCCTGGATATGATGCAGACCATATACAGATTCCGCCCCTAAATTCAGTCCGATAAGTCAGAACTTCCATAAGCTATTGTCATCCACCCACAACATGACTTATTACATTGTAAAGTCTAAACACGGGAAGGAAATTTAGATACTTGCTTGCAAGCGATGGCAAGTGACTTTCCACCATTTGGCCTCCACTCCAAGACCTTAACGTCTCTCTGGGACTCGGAAATTAATATGCAATCCTTCCCTTCTGTGGAGACATCAAACATTAAGCGTGAAAAGTAACCTCAAGGGAAACCACATATATAGCCTTTTCTATGGAGAAAAGGTGGAACAAATAAAAAAGAAACTTACCCTTATCTTCATAATCACAAACCGTGACTTGGTTTTGGCCAGAAACAAATGCAATTATGTGCTTATGCTGATGCCAGGACACACCATGGAGACCAACTTCTGGTAACAAATTTACCTATGGAATTTTAATTCGAAAAGAAGAACAATTAAGTTCTCAAGCATTTTTTCCTCATATTCAAGAGACTTGTATCAACAGAAGCAAGCAAAGCAACGTAAGTGGCACCCTAGGATAGCCCTTCTTTATGCTAACGTCAAGATATAGAAGAAGGCTCCATCTAGTCAACACATGAATCAATTCAGATACTTCACTCAAACAACCAAACCAAATATCGAAGCTTTCCGATGGTGCGTTCCTTAATATTTTACACGATGAAATTGCCACACTAACCTACATTCACTACCTCACGGATCATCCAGAACTAGTCTCTAACTGTTAGCTTCACAACCAGGCATAACCAACCTACTGAATCCTGAAACTCATCAAGATTCACCACCAGCCACACAGTGAAAAATAGCTATGACAAACTCGATCAACTTCTAACATCCTAAAAAATTTATTAAGGAGCTAGCACAATTTCAGGTTGCTTACATAATTTGGCTGAAACATGTTGACAAAGCCCTGAAACGCCTTCCCGAGAATCTTCCGCCCAACGCTGTCTCCGTTACTTCTCCCCTGATGCTCTGATTCCTGCTCCACGTTGGGAGACGACACCAGCTGATCGGCTTGGAAAGGAACCGGACTGAACACCGCACCCTAAAACAACACACATCCAAGCTCAAAAACGAGAAACCGCGCGAAAGGAGAGGAGAGACTACGGAGATGGACAGCAGTACCAGGATCTTCCCGTAAGTCTCCCTGGCTCGCTCATCCGATAAACTCTCAGCCGCAACTGTGCGCCAAAAATGAAACCATAAACCAGTGAGCTTCGATTTCTGGATATCCTCCTAAAACCCTAAGATGGAAAATCGGAAAGGAATGATATACTTACTCAGTTGCCGATTGATCTCGCAAATCGTGACCGAGCCTGGCTGCGGAAAGGAATGCATCGCCGGAGTCGGAGAACGCAAGACGCGGAGATGTGGTGATGGAGGTCGACGCGGAAGCAAAAATCGGCAACCGCGGCTTCTGCTGTTGGCGGGCGTTTTTGCGTTCACTGCGAAATGTGACTGACCGACTGTTAACCCCTGCGCCTTTAATCCTTTCCCCCCAAAATACCAGCAAAAAGTTCAACTTACCCCCTGAACTTTAGTTACTAGTAATATCAGTACACAAACTATAAATCCATGATATTTCGCGGACTAATTAATAATTAGCAACAAAATTTGCACAGTCAGTGACTGAAACAGAACTTTTACTCGTTCGAACGTTTGTTATGTGCCATGCCGCTTGAGAGAAGAAAGGCAGGGTTTTAGCCTCATCTTCTTCCGTCATTTGCCATGCCGTCTGAAAACGAAGAAGGGGCAGGGTTTTAGCCTTCTAAGCCATTTCTCCACTCGCAGTTCAGCTCAAGTTCTCTCTCTGTGCATAATCATCGTTTACAGAAGAACTCTACGCCGTCTCCTGCTTTCTTCTCTGAAGACGTCAAATCATCTCAATTTGGGGGCTTTGTTCGACTGACGATGATGCCACTACAGAACCCTGTGTCTCTCGCCCGCAAAACCCCGCTCTCTTTTCGTTTGGATGGAATTCCTCTTCCTCGCCTTTCAGTTCCAAAGCTCGCTCCAGCTTGCGCTAACCACGTACGGATAGCTGGACTCGCCGCATGTTCTTCTTCCGCTTCCCTAAACTCTAGTCGCTCAAGCCTGTTTATGGATTTGGGCTCTTCTGGAGTTGGAATTCGGCAGCTGGGCTTCGCTCGATTTCGACTTTTGGCGGTTTCTGGTGGCGGGAGTGGAGGAGGATATGGTAGCGGAAACTCTGGCGGCGGCGGGGGTGGTGAAGGCGCCGATGATGGCGGCTCTTCTCCCGGTGGAGATAACTGGTCTTTGCTTTCATGGTAACAAAAAGCTTACATTTTTATGGAGTTCCGGCTATTTGTCATGGGTTTTGTTTAATTGCTGGCCTAAAAAAAGAGAAAATTTTGCAGGTATTTGAGTCTTCTGGCCAAGTATCCTGTTCTTACCAAAGCTGTGACATCAGGAATTCTGAATTTCCTTGGAGATTTAATCTGTCAGGTAGATATCCATGTGATTTATTATTCGTTGCTTTGAAGGTATGGCAATGACGATGTGACAGTTCTTTCCCATTTACGCAATCAGCTTATTATGTTTCTTTCGCTTGCCATCATCTCCTTCATGTGTAGTTTAGATGAGCATCTTGTTATCTAGAATCTGCTTGAAGAGCTGACTGAACAGTCAGTCTTTGGTATGCACAATAACAAGCATTAGTTGGGTTGTTCATGTATGGATAGGTCGATGTCGATAATCTGTTTTCTCCAAAGAAAACACAAAGTTTTGCAGTGCTGAAGATCACTGTATAAAGATGTCAATTAGACTAGCTTAGATAATCTTTTGATGTTGTTAGCATAATGTCCAGTTTGTGTATCGTGAGACTTCAATGAGTCGACAATATTATCTTTACATGTTTTCTTGCTGTCCTCATCCCATCTTCTGAGTCTCTTATCATATCCATTTTTGGTGATACGACTTGTTATGAGCTAATAATCCGAAGCGAAGTTGATTGAGTTGTTATAAACTTCTACATATTACTTTCTTTCAGCTTGTGATTGATAAAGTTCCATCTCCAGACTTCAAGAGGACTTTCCTATTTGCCTTTCTGGGGCTGGTACTAGTTGGTCCCACTTTGCATTTCTGGTAACTTCTGGAATGCTTCTCTTATTTCCTATTTCCTCAGAGAACAAAGTAGATGATATTATACGATTTGCTGAATTTAGTATAAGCTGAAAGTTCAGATTGCTAACTACGAGTATTCGGTCAGATTATGCTTTAAATGTTTCTTACAGAATTCTCGGCCTAATCTGACCTTCCACCTCCCCTTGGTAGGTATTTGTGTCTGAGCAAGTTGGTGACGGTTCCTGGAGTAGCAGGTGCAATCATACGTCTCACACTTGACCAGGTTACTATTTCTCAGTTTTTTTTTCCTTCCTTGAGCTTTGGTTACCAACCGCACTTGAAACCACATTGCATCTCACCATCCCTTCCTTGATTTGTTTTTCGCAGTTCCTTTTCTCCCCGGTGTTCCTCGGTGTCTTCTTATCAGCATTGACTGTGCTTGAAGGAAAGCCGGCACAAGTTATGCCAAGGCTGCAACAGGTTTGCAGTCATGATCAGCTCCCTAAATTATTCGATTCCATGCCTATTACCTGGAGCATCACGCAGACTATGTTATTCATTGAAACTGCGCTTCCACTTTTTCCCTTTTTGTAGGAATGGTTCTCTTCTGTCATAGCAAATTGGCAACTGTGGATCCCCTTTCAGTTTCTCAACTTCAGATTCGTGCCGCAGCAGTTTCAGGTATAATCAGTAGCGCTTTCTAAATAGTAGTGCAGCATTCCCTTACAGTGTGCTCTGAACTTCAAACTGGTGCAGTATTGTTTTCAGCCTTGCTTCCTTCTTGATTATGCATAGTTCTGAAAAGGCGCTGCTGCATCTCAGGAATATAATACTGATTTGCTTTGTATTTTCATCAGGTTCTCGCTGCAAATGTGATCGCCCTGGCGTGGAATGTGATACTCTCATTCAAAGCACACCGTGAGATTTTAGAGAAATAGCGGTCGATAGAGTTATAGCATGAGCGAGGCTCTCCAAGTATTGTGCATTTTTGTTGCTGTGAAATGCTAGAAGGCGCGGGAAAAAAAACTTTTAAAATAGTTGTTGTTGAGGCCTCGAGGGCATGTATTAGATCAGAGACTATTCTGGGTGAAGCGAGTTTGCTGCTTTCAATCAAACTCCAATCCACGCTACTTGAAGCAAGGTAGCAAAACGCAAAAACCATAGTAACACCCATTTCCTGAGAAAAGGAAAAAGCTTAAGAAGAGTGTCCATTCCAAGAAACAGGAAAGAACCCTTAACTTAAAAAAAAAAAAAAGGAAACAGGAAAGAACTCAAAACTAGAAAAGCAGACCAACAAGGAAACACCTTTGAAATCCAATCGGTTAAGCTTTTCGAGAGTAGTAACCCAATGTCCCATCAGTACGGCAACGGCCAACTTTTCCCAGAGTGCACTCGGACTCTTTCCACTATTAGTTCACTAGCTTTTTACCCGGTCCGTTGGCCGGGTAATATTTGTATAAATTGATTATTAAAAATCTAATTTTTGGATTGTTTTGGCATTTGGAAGTTTGTCGTTTTATTTATGTCTGAGTAATTTTGGATATTATTTTGTAATTTTGAACATATTTGGATGAGTATTTTCTCATTAAGCAAATACATAACACAATTTTGTCAAACCCTAATCTCCTCTCCCTCTCTTTTAATCTCGACCGAACTCTCTCTTTCTTCACCATCATTGTCGTTGGTCCCCCTTGGCCGTGACCCTCTTCCCCCTTCGTCCCTCTCTTTCCCTCGTAAATATATAATTTTCAATTCCCTATCGATCTTAATCTCAGAACTCTAGACGCAAGACTCCTAGATCCGAGGTTTCTTACACTGATAGTCAGACATGTCCTATTTTAATAAAAAAAGTTCAATCCAAATGTCACTTGACCAATTTGTTTGATTTCTTTAGTGTGTGGTGTTCTCATAATATAGTGTGTACAGATACATAATAATAATTGTATGAAATATGACATTGATTGTAAGAACATTAATAATATAACTTCCTTGGAATATGAAGCTCGTAAAACCTTACTGAATAGTAATTTTCATATTGAACTCAACCAATTTCACAGAACATGTTTGAATGTGATTAGGTGTGTAAAATTCGTAACTATATGTAACTAAATAAATTATTAACTCTTAATGGATTTGAAGCTCCCATTGAAGGTAGATTAGGCTAGTGGAGTTTTTGGTTGTTGATGATCAAAGCTCATTGTTGTCATATTTCCAGAATCCGTATCAGGCATGAAAGTTGCCGTGTTGAATGTTGATACAGTGTTAGCATTCCAATGAACATAAGAGTTGAACATTCCAATGAACCAACATGATGGTAATCTAATAATTGTTGTTCTTGGTACCAACCACATAAGAGTTAATTCATGATGGAATTAGTAGCAGTAAATAATTGAGCAAGCATGAAAAAGGAAGGAACTATGTAGTGGGTTCTATTTAACTGGATTAATGGAGGCAGCGGCCGGTAATGGTGCGGCAGGACTCGAACGGCTAATGGTAATCGGAGGGAGTCTTGAAGGGGCAGTCTCTTACGTCGTTGGAACGGAGAATGGCAGCTCTCCTCCGTCTGTCGGACAATTTAACGGCGACAGGGGATGTTGAGTGAGTTCGTCTTGTTGGTGGTAGTTGGGGTCGAAGATGAAGAGATGACGGGGCCAACTTAGGTCTGGAATGTGATGAGAGGTATACTCCTAGGCGTCCCTGCTATTAACGGGCACAAAATGGATGGCCGACGACGTCTCCATCAATGATAAACTCCATCGCTGCAAGTTTGGAAATTAGGGCGAATAGCAGATGCAGTGTCGGGGGGGGGGGGGGGGGGGGGGGGGGGGTATGGTTTTAGAGGGAGGATGAGAGGGAGTGGATAGTTAGTCATCGGAGAAGAGCCAGTAGCCGGCGGTTACGCGTCACAGATTCGCAGGTCGGGATACGGAGGAGATGAAGAAGGCGAGCCGGCATTTTGGGGTGTTAGATTTTTTTTCTTCTTTAGAGTTATTTTTTTTTTATGGAAGACGGTTTTTCCTTAGATCCATTGTGATTGGTTTAAACCCCTGCTGACGTGGAGGCTTGAGGGGCTGGTAAATTTGAATCCGTGAAGCTGTTTTTTGGAAAAGTCTTATTATATTCTATTGATAGTTCCGCATTCAAACTCGACTTGGCATACTAGTACAATGCTTCAATCTGTCTGGATCGATATAAGCAGGTCGTCCTACTATGTCGTCATGGCATAATGCTAGAGGGAACAAAAGGGGACCGAGACTGTTTGTGAATCACCATTCACCACTTCGATATTGGAGTTTCTTGGCATTCTAGCTGCAAGCAATTAAGCAATATATAGGAATTGACAATACCTGGATATTTACACAGTTGTTGAGGGTAATGTGTTATGTAAGAAAAGACTATCCAGGGGAGAACCAGTTCACTCCTTCCAATCCAAACCTATTTGAAGCATTATTGAGAGAGAGAGAGAGAGAGAGAGAGAGAGAAATATACAGGAATAATGTGAACCAGTACAAACTTTTCACTAAAAAAAAGCAGTACACTGCGGATCGAACATCGACATGATCCTGCCTGAACAATTTGCAAAGCTAACTACTTTATGTAGTATCGACAAAAGAACACACAAGCCAACCGTTTCTTCTTGACAAAACTACAACCCGTAGAGAAAAAGTTACCATTGCGCGGCTCAGCTGGCTGTTTTCTACATAATACAGGACGACACCAACCTAAGGCAAGCCACATACTCCTAACCTGCAAAGGATTCGACAAAAACAGAATCCATGCACTCAGACCACTGGCCCTCAATCATTGAGAGCATTTGATTCACATCGCCTTCTGAGGCTCTTTCAGGTTTCAACTACTACCTGAACTCCCACTAACAGATGGAAAAAGGAAAAGAACTAAAGCATCTTTCTTGCCCCTTTCCTTGAATACATAAGTGGACAAGGGGAAAGTGCACCCACCACCACAAGTGTACCCATATTCTTCATACACTCAGAGATGTCTTGATCCTGCCAATAACATGAACCCAAAAAGGAAAATATGAAAGAGAAACAAAAGGGAACCACAGATGAAACATGAAAGAAGAGGGAGATAGAGGGGAAACGACAACAGTAGTAAAAACTAAAAACTATGGTTACTAAATCTGTTCTAAAAATTTCCATCTTCCATGACCACCTTCCACAGCTTCTCGTTTAAATTATTACAAAGACAAGACTCGGAAGTACCGAGTCATAGCCAAGCCCCAGTAAGCATATTTCAGTCATGCCTGAGAACCAAAGCATCCAAAAGTTCAAAAGAGAGAAGTAACTTCCTTCGGATCCCCAAAACCGCCTGTCATATGAAGCCCATAATTCCGTTATGAAGACAGAAACTTTCTACTGATCTATTTCCAGTTCCACCACCCCTGTACAGTTCACCCCTTGTGGTGTCCTCACTCCTATCTCCCTGATAATCACCATTTCCCAAATGATCGCAGCATATACACATTGAACAATTGATGACAATTAAGGTCAATCAATGTCAAAACACAGTTTCCACAACGTCAAAACATTAGAACCGTTAATCAAGAACAGAGCTTCTGTAGCAGCAGCTCTTCCCCCCACTCTCCCTGTCAGCCCATAATACCCCTGACAGGAACATTCTCACAAGTAACTGATCTAGTTTTAACTTCTGACTGATTCGGAACTTATGATTCCGCTAGAACCCGTATGTGTACTCAGTTCAGTCAGAGAATTTCGCTGCTGTCCAAAATGTCTCAATAGATCCATCTGGTGTTCATTAGTATGGGGGAGGCAAGCACGCAGAAGCTCAACCGGCATTTCCCTCTTAGTCGCTCCACGTACATCTTCATCAATATCCTCTGTACCAGTTGGTGTTTTAGCATAGACTGACTGCAGAATAGTCTCATACTTCGCCAAACAATACTTAGTCAGCAGATCAAAGAACTCATCAAAGGACGCCTGCCAGAGAGCAAAGTTGGGCACCACCGGATGACAGCTGGCAGCCACCGCCTGAGAATCAATTAACAGTTTAGTTGCCCTCTCGAGGATAGATTTCAAAACAACCGAGGCTCCATCACCAGCCGGACTGCCAAGAGGCCGAAATGGTGGCTGTTCTGATGAGCAAACAACTGCAACAAGGCAAGAACTTAGTGCATGAAGATCCATGCTACTGATGCACGCACACACTGTCTTTGTCAGGTTCAAGCTTGTCTTGGCTGCTGCCGGGTCGGAGGGCACAGAACCAAACAAAAATCTGAGGTGTCGGAAAACCGCCATGCACACAATTCGGACGAGGTTGCTACCAGGGATTAGAAGCTGAAGGAACTTTGTGATGAGTTTTCTACCCTTGGGCAAAGCTACTAAACGCAAGAACACAAGATCATCCTTTGATGCGGGGCCAGCTGAAGTATTATTACCAGGGTTCTTCTGACCGAGAGGATCTACGAGTTGAAGAGCTGTTGCCAAACTCTCGAGGAGAATCTGCCGCCGCCGCCTCAGCTGAACACCACCATCAGCCGGCTGATTAAACAGAAGGTACCGATCAATATCATCAACATCGATAAGCAGGGCCAACCCATCTTCAACTGTGACTCTAGCTGCAAGCATTGGTTCCTTCTCGAGAGGCGTGTCGGATATCTGTTCACTGCCATCTGTAGAAACAGGGCCTGCTTCGAGGAGAGGGCGGGGCCTACGTACAGTTGGTATGGGAATCTTCCCCATTGCATCCACATGATACGACTGCTGCTGTTCAGAACTGCTATTGTTTCGTGATCGAGAAGGAACCTCTTTCAGGTGAGATGGGCAGAAGTGATGCTTCGACTTTGACCCTCCTGTGGTAGATTTCTTGGAGAGGCGAGCTTGATGGTAGTAATCATCTACATAAGCGTCGTTGCCATGAGTAGCTGCATGCTGCATTTTCAGAATGCTCTCAATCTCTTCAGATGTCATGTATTTTGATCTGAACTGAATCGATGGACCACTGTCACTTCTCTGACTACCACCAGCATCCGAACCCTGATTTGAAGACCGAGAATTATGACGCCCTCTATGTGACTTATGCTTGTGCTCCCTACCATCCCCCAAACCGAGCATTAATTTATGAGCTGATGGATGCGAAGCATAGAGTTGAGACTGCAGTGCAGCAAAATGAGCCATGGATGGTTGAACCGTAGAGTGCAACCTGCTTTGGGGTGACAACAACTGTGGAGCCATGAGCCCATTCTGATGCTGAGACAGCTGTTGTTGCAAGACGCTCTGCAAAAGACTAGAATGGTCGACATGGTTTAGCAAGCCACCATGGTTGAGCCACTGCTTCTGAGGCCTGTTACTAAAAGAAAGGCCAGGAGATGTGATCTGCTGGGACATATTTCCAGCAAAGTGTGCCCCAGGATGTAAACCAGCCAAATGGAAGTTGGGGTTGGATAGTGGAGACATGTTTGGAGCAGAATATGGCAACTGCAATCCCCCTGAAGGAGAAGGAACACTATGGTACTGTTGTAGTGGCTGATCAATTCTGCCACCGGGTGGCGGAAAAGAAGTGAAATTTGATTTTGGAAAAGGAGCTGGTTCACTTGGGAAATGCTGCTGGTGTTGCTGTAGAGGATAGGAAGAAGTCCTGTGTAAGGGTTTTGATTCTGCGAAATGAATAGATGGCTGTGATGACCATCTCTTGTTTTCCTGAACGGTTTCTGTATCAAATATCTGCTGATCTAGCCAGTTGTTGCTGAATTCTCCATGTTGCTGCTGGGGATAAGAGGAAGTTCTGTACAGAGGTTTTGATTCTGATAGCCTAGCAGATAAAGGTTGGGTGAGGGATAAAGAAGACATCCTGCTGTCATGAAAACTTTCTGAATCATATCCATGTTGATCAAACCAGGAAGAAGATTCACTGTCTTGTGCCCATTCAGCGATCGATGAACCTGGATATTTTGAACAGGGATGGATAATCAACGACAATAGGCCAAGTTGGACCATCAGAAAAAACACATTAAATATTTATAAACTGATGAACACATACAGCAGGGAAGAAATTCAAGACTCATAGTAAACACTAGGAACTGAAAGCCATCTAGGATAAGTTGCAAATTTCTGAAAGCTATGATTCAGAGTCTATTCATGAGATCCATGGACAAGTTCATGGAGTTGACACCAGTACCGTTCTAGTAACTGTAAACTATTCAGATAAGAGTCCTGGCATTAGAGTCCATAGAAGCTAGAGATAACAGCCGCCTACTCTAATCCTTACACCAACATCTACTGCACTATATCCATTCAAACAGTGGGGGAAACTACCGAGTACAACATCATGACCAATCAGATATTCCAATCTATAGAGCTGCTAATGGAATATGAATCAAAACGTAGCAACATAAGCCCGAAATAGGTTCACTCACTTTCTCTGGAGAATGATCCTGATCCCCGATCACCAATCACTCCTGGGTTCCTTGGACCAGTAACAACTCGATTCAACTGTGCAAAATAAACAAGATTCAGGTTAGGTAAAAAGACAAGAAAGAACAAAAACCATGACAGCAAAGGTCAACAACATTAAACTATCAAAAAAAAATTTGTTCCGACAATAATCAGCTGATATGCCAATACCAAGCATACATAATACTGTTTGTAGATTGCATAACTTTCTCCTATTGTTTTGTAATAAATCCTAACAAGCAAGCATGATATAAGTACTTAAAACAGACCATCCATCCAAACACCTCAGAATCAAATTTTCTGGACAGTAACACAAACATCCATCAACAACAGCATATAATATAACTACTGCCATCACAGAAATGGCAACTGATGCATTTTTTTACAGAAAACAAATCATTTCTTAAGAATCAGGAAGGAAAACAAACCACTAATTGAGTGACAATTATGCAAAAGAACAGGTCCAAAAGTGCTTGATGTAACTAAATACAATATACAGCCACACAAAAATTGCATCATTCCACAAGACTTAACAACATAACACAAGAGCAATAGACAAGCACAGTGCAAAATTAACAAATAAAAAGGAAGTTCGGGAAGTTACCTTCGCAAAGGTACTTGCCAAATCATCCATATCAGATAAGGATCCTAAGCTTGCCCCCTGGAGAAAGATAAGAACATGCACAATACTTATCAGAGAGATGGTTGTGAGAAGGAAAATTAAGACATTGATTAGATAGTGACTTGTTAAGGCAACATAAACAATCAAAAGCTTCCAGCATTACATATTTCTATCATATGCTTACAGAACCAGAACCAGAGAACTTGTTAAACCAGCTCTTACGCTGCAGCAGACAAAAGCAACCACCTCTAGACATCCTCCTCCTAAGAACTGCTAAGAAAGTCTCTTAGTAACGGCATTTCCAGTGTTTGCATAGGTACTCATACTTAGGCTTGATACAGTTTAAACTGCCGGTTTATGGTCCTAACAAATCTAGACTGGCACTGGTAGACACTGTAAACCAGTTTGAGGAAAGACACCAACACTAAAGAAGTGATCCCCATGAGTAGAACCGACCAAAAAGCACTACAAGGGAAATATGATGTCAGTGTACACAGGTCAAATAACTCAAACAAAAGAAGATTTTGGTTAAAGAGCCTATTAATAGCATAATATGCACCCTCAGCTCAAGAAAACAAATTTGACAAGCTGAAGGATATGCACATTACTACAGCAAGGTAACACTTGAGGGTCTTTCACATATACATGAAGAACATTGACATAGGTCATTGACTGTCAATAAACATCTTACTTCATCTCTATCAAACAAGCGGTATTCGTCACCGACAGATCCAAAGACAGGATTTTGATCTTCCAGACCACCCAACTCCACTCCATCCCCAGCATGTTGACCAAAAAACTCGTACTGTGATGCATCAAACATCCCACCTGAATGACAGTCCAAATATAGATTTAATCAAACCTCAATAGTAATACATTTGACCTTCAAGGCAAGATGCTCATGCGAGTAAAATGAACTGGGACTTCGGCTTTGTTCAAAGGCAATACAGATGGAACTTCTGAGCCGTTCAAAGTTCATTTGTATTTAAGATACCCCATGTGCACCGCCAAAAAGAAGTTTATATGCCCATCAAGAGTTCAAAGAATTAAATCTAGATCATATGCCAACTAGAGAACTGTCGAGGCTGGTTGAAGATCCATGCCATAAAATTCATGAAGATAACAAACATCCAATGCAGACTTAAGAAAGGAAAGACCGCCAAAACTAAAAATGTCCCTGTTAAATTACTAGAGACAACAAACAAGCTGTGCACACATGATCTAACACATCTGGGAGCTAATGTGCTAAACAGCACTAGTGTTCTTACACCTAGCCCCAATGTCACTCATAAATCTGTAATCTTTCCAAGCGTAACCTGATCAAGAAGCCACTTGTATGCCGAAATTTTCATACTTCCCCCAACTTCATCAGACTCCTCTCCCTCACTCACTGATTGCTCTCCAACATTACCACAAACAAGAACACCCACCAACAAATTCGAACACCAATCCAACGAAAACGAGTGAAGCAACAACAAAAGGGAAGCAAAATCGAGACACACCGGAGGAGGAAGACTCAGTAAAGTCCCTCGATGCAACATCTTTACCCGAAGCAGATCGCTCCATTCTCACAGAAACCCAAGCAAAAACCGAACACAGATAAGAAACCCTGGAGCCGAACTTCACCAAGGAGATGCAAAACGATAGAGGGAAGAAAGAAGCCCAGATTCGGAGCTACGATTCGCGAGTAGCAGCGATTGGATACGAAACCCTAGGAGAAAGAAGTGAAGAAGGAGCTGGAACGGAATCATGGATGGACATGGGAATTGGGAGGTTGCTCCTCCGTTGGTTTGGAGGAGGAAGGAAATGGGTAAGCTCAGATTTTTTTAGGGTTTTGTTATGGTTGGGAAGGAAAGTTTGTGGGGAAGCTTTAAGCTTTGTTTCAATGGAGGACGGTGGGAGGTCGGGGCCAAGTCCCTCTCTTTGCGAAGAGGGAAAGGGACAGAGAGTTACACAATCACAGAAAGTAAGAAAGAACAAGAAAGAGCGAAGAAATTTTTGCTTTGTTTTTATTTCCAGGAGAAAAAAAAAAAAGATAGAGGAGGATAGAAATATAAACCATTTTAAAATAAAACAAAGATCAAATTAGTAATGTTGTTAGCTTTTAAATTGGAATTAAAAGTTGGGTAGATTTTCAGAATTTTTGGTGTAGTATGCTAACAGAGTAACTAAGTATTATTGGTCTAGTGATATTAGTGACAAAAACATGATTTTAAGGTTGTTTTGGAGCCTAATTTGTTAGTTATTCTCTTTTTCATAAGATATATGAAAAATATAGATGTTGTCTTACGAGTTAAAAAAAATCAATACAATCAAAGTTTGAAATCCTTATAGAGATTTGATGGAACTGGACGAGCCAACTACCTTAGTACTTGTTCTTGTCCAGTTTAGCGCATGTGAGGTCATGTCATTTTTATGCATTTATAGAGTGAGGCGAGTTGTTCCGTTTCGACGCAACATTCGAAGAAACACATGTGCAACAATTGCTCGACATTGCTCATGAAATGAATCAGGGCATTTGCGCCTCTTTCCAATTTACACCAATTGTCTTATTTACATTTCAACATGCATTTACAAGATTTCCTTTCTATGATATACCACATTGTACTCTACATCTCCACCATATTTATTTTTATCTCGAATACAATATTCGACAAACCTTGTTTAGAGATCATAACATATCATTACGGCAACGTAAATAATGTGCGCTATCATAGAAAAAAAGTTCACAGCAAGCACGAATGAAAAAATAAAGTGTTGTGACTTATTTTTATCACTTACTCTACACCTTTTATCGCAAATTAACTTATCTGAACAAGTAACTAGCATCAAAAAGCACCATTGCTTTCTGCAGGGGACATAAACCATTAAACAAGAATTTTGGGGTCATGCTCATAAATGTTAACTTTAGATATTTAGATGTTGCTCCAAATAGGCTAAATGAGAACCAAATCAAAGAAGAACTCAAGCTTTAGTCAGTTAGCCTGTATAAAGATTGCCAAATTTCCGAAAGAGGGAAGTTCTTCTATGATTTCTTTCCAATTTTCAGATGAAGCATCCTCTCTCTATTATTCTAATCTCTAAAATCTTCTATTCGTCCAAAACAACTGTACTGGAAACGAACCAAAGTGCATACTCAAAATATTGTTCTAAGTCAGATTTAACTTTCTTACCACGCATCGGCGGTTTGACCAAAAAACCTCATACCGGAAGCAAAATCGATCGACGGTATTTTTTTTTGTATGAAACGATCGAACCATAAGAGTTTCAGTATAAAATCCTTATCGCTCACTTTTACAATATTTTTCATTCTTTTGCTTTTTACTTTAACACTTTATTTTTCTTCTTTTAACTCCCAAGCTTGATCACTATAAACTTCTTTTGATAAATTGATTACTAGAAACTTTCAACAAACATGGCCTTGGAACTTGGAGATGAGACGAATTTCCATGATTTGTTCTTTAAACTTTATAACTCATGATTAATTAATTATAATTATTAATTAATTAGTGGTTTGTTAAATGGGGAGCAGTGAATGAGAAGCAACAGGGAGCAGCATCTGACTGCGGCAGCAGCACACGGCGCACATGTGTGCCGGAGATGGGAGGAGCCCTCCAAATTTAATTATTATTCTTTTTTGGTCCCCCATTTCCCTTTTTCTTCTTATAATCTTTCCTTCCAAAGTCCCCATGGATTGCGACTTGTTTTGTTCACTCATTAATTAATTAAATTTCAACCCATTCGAAGTCATCGTTCGGCATATAAGTACATCACATGGAATATATTAGATTCTCTTCTTCTATCATTTATTTGTTTGTGTATTTCATACGTTAGCAATTGGTTTATTAGATGCCCAATTGTAGGGTCAAATAGGCTCAATGTGTAACAATCTTTAATTCGAGAACTCATAACCTATATTATGTTTGAGTGATGGAAATACGAGTAAATGGTGTTCGATTCTCAAACTTACAACATTTGTTTGATTCGTGGTTGTTAATTCACAATAATGATTATTTCATTGCTATTAAGAGTTCGTCACATTCAAACTCAGGTCTCATTTATTTGACAATCAATCAATTTTAAGAGGCCTAGACATAGATTTTGCGAAAGTGAAGGCCTTGATGACTCCAAGAAATTAACTTCGTACTATTAACCTTACAGCTACATGAAATATCCTTACACATCTACGTTCTTTGGATATCTAACACCTTATTGCATTGACTGAATCCGTCAACCTAACTCGGTATTTTGACTTCATACTTCCACCCCTTAAACTTATAGTTGCATATGAACATAACCCCCACATTCTTAATACACAAACTTGCCACATTGAGTGGATTACATCAACCTAGCACCAAAGCAAAAAAAAAGTGACACCTCTCTCTACTCCCTCATGTTGAAGTGCACACCTCACACAATTTCAAAACAGATGGAGGCTAAATAGGCGGCTAGTTAAACTTTGATGACCAAAAATACAATGATTATATCCCAGAAGAGGGGAAACGGCACCGTATTTGAATGATAAAATAATAATAATAATAATAATAAAAAAGGAGACTTTCCTTCCACTCCTGCAAAAACAACTCGAAAGAACTCCATCTAACCGTCAGCGCCAAGCCGCAGACACTCAAAAATCGCTTCATCCCACTTTCCCTTCTCCCTCCACTCCACGGCCATCATGGAAGACGGTTAGTCGGAGTTTCCCGGCTCGCCTCTCAACGATCCCTACTTGGTCGGATTCTTCATCGCCGACATACTGGTCTAATGTTCAAAAAAAAAAAAGACATACTGGTCTCCGTTACTACGATGGCAAAATTTCGATCAGAACGCTATCAGAGTGCTTAACATCAGGTCAATCCAAGTGGGTCACATCGAGAAGACGGGGACGGGGTCCGCCGTTCTTGCGTCCTTGACCGACGTTGGGTGGATTGTCATTGAAGGCATCGTCGCCAGTCAGAAGGGTAACTTCAACGAGTTCAAGATTCCCTGTCACATCCACATTTTCGCCAGTGTTGAGAATTTCGAGTTGGTTAGGGCTTCGATTGATAGAGGTTGTGTGATGGGAATTGTAGTTGTAGCTCTGGGTCGGTGATTGTGAAGGATGCGAAATCTTGGGCTATGGAGTTGGATGGAATATTCAAGCTGGTGGGTGAGAGAGAGAGAGAAGAAGAACATGGGTGTAGGGAGTGTGTGAGGAATCTCAGAGATTCTCCTGTGGAGAAGATTGAGTGGTGGACAGTTATCTTGGACGACGCAGATGTGATCAAGAATGGAAAGCTCAGCAAAGCGGAGCTGTGCTTAATTTGATGGCTTTGCATAGATGGGCTGTTACTGGTAGATCTGTCCAGAATGGTCCTTCTCATATGTTTTCATTGATGGCTTTCCTGCAGTTTGATCGGTTCTCCACTGAAAGGTAATGGAGAAGGCTAATACCAATGTCCCGTAGGTGCTGGGGCTAGGAATCTCAATTTATTGTTCTTCGTCATGGCTCGAATTTGGATGCCATGATATACATAGATCAGCTGATTCTCATAAAGGATTAAATCACCATTGTCCTTGAGCATTCTGTCACAGTGTAGAATAAATTCCAGAGCATTAAATCTATGATATACATAGATCAGCTGATTCTCATAATGCACCATTTATTTATTCTCATAATAGCTTGTTTTGAGATTTTCTCCTTTTTTCAGCAGCAATTGAACTTTCAATCCCAATAGCCGAGTTTGAATTTGAAGGTCTTTATCATAGGCTCCATTCGTGCTCTAGTTATCGAACCTACTGATTCTCTTGCTCATGTTGGTTTCGCTTATACATCAGAACAATTACTCCTATTATTCCAGGTGTTAGTGGCAACCACTTCATTGCAAAGAACAAAAGAGAAAGATTCTGGTTGGATTGCCCCCTAAAGTGGCCTAGACTTGCTATATCGAGCTCTCTGGGGAAGACCGTGAATTGTATGATGACATGGAACAAAAGGGTAAACTTGTTGCACAAGGCTTCATCGACGCACGCAGTTTGACACAGCTATTCAGCTGTCCTTTGTTTAATCCTTCGCTTTGCCAGATCTGCAATGACTCAGCTTTGTGCCACCCAGATCTTCAATCACTCCTTACACTATGGAAGGTAAGCAGTAGATAGAATAAGTTGACTACTTTCGTCGATTTTGCACCAATTATGGTCGCTCTTTTCACGCAAATTTGAACACATTGTCTTACTCATTCGTCAAACAATTGAAGATGTAATTTTGTTATGAAAACATACTATAGCTTCAAAATGAAGAGAGTCATGTAGACACCCTAAAAAATATTGGATGTTCTTCTATTTCAATTCTGTAGCAAATATTCCCCCCAAAATTGAACAACCTGTAAATAAGACTATTAAATCAACCCAATCAACGACTAGAATTGTAAGAATATTAAACCTGCCAAAAAAAAAAAAACACAAAAGTAAAGTGACAGGGCCCAATAGAGAACAACTTGCAGCACTTAGACAAATGCATCGCAACTAACGCAGGGATATGATTAATTATTGACTTAGTTAATTATTTGCAGGGATCAACTTGCAGCACTTAGTGACAATTTCATCGCAATTAACCCTGAAATAAGATTAATTATTGACTTAATTATAATAATTTGACTGCCGAGGCCATAAAGCTGATGAAAACTGTTCTTTTCCTCTCCTTTTCCCAGCTTCCTGTCTCAATTAGATCATCGACCATTTCCTCAAAGCTGAGATCAGTTGGTGCTGTCATAAGCTTCCATCATCATGGCTGCCATTGTTTCCCATGTCCTGAGCCAGCTGGGTTCCATAGTCACTGAAGAGCTTAAGCAACGCGGGAGGCTTGTCCTAGGCGCAGAGAAAGATGTCAAGAAGCTCACTTCTACTTTCACCGCCATTGAAGCTCTGCTGCTGGATGCAGAAGAGAGACAACTGAAGAGTGAGAGCATCCGAGACTGGTTGAAGAAGCTCAAGGATGTGTCCTATGAGATCGATGATGTACTGGACGAGTGGAGAACCGAGATCCTCAAGCTTCAACTTGAGGGAGACGATGATGTTGTTGTCGGTGGTGATCGACATGTTCGTTACGGCTGTTTGGAGTTGAAGCTGCTTCAGATCTCCGATGTTCTTAAACGAGTATGCCCTTTTCTCCCTACTTATTGTTTCTCCCCTGACGAAATCGGTCTTCGTTATGATATTGCCTCGAGGATAAAATGTTTATATGACCGTCTAGACGATATAGATAAGGAGAAATATTTGCACAATTTTACTCCCAAGGAGTCCCCTTCATACTCGAGTTTGCAAACCAGTCCCAATGTCGATTTCTCTGAGGTGAAAGGCAGAGAAGAAGAGTTAAAGATATTGCAACACAAGTTATTGGATAATGGAAGTGATCATCCGCGTGTGAGAAGCATCTCAATCCAAGGCCCTGGTGGGTTTGGGAAAACCACATTGGCCAAAATGCTATACAACGATAATGCAGTGAAAGCTCACTTCGACAAACGGGTATGGATTTGTGTGTCCAATAATTTTGATCAAACAACAGTTGCTAAAGCCATACTTGAGTCTTTCAATCAATCTACTCTAGGAAGTACACTGTCACGCATGTGGGAAGAGATCAATGCACATACGAAGGACACGAAGTTTCTTCTAGTTCTTGATGATGTGTGGGAAGATAGCCAGAGCAAGTGGGGAGAACTAATAAGTTCTGTTTCTCAAGGATTGCCAGGAAGCAAGATGTTGGTGACTACACGAAAAGAGGAGGTTTCTCGAGTGTTCCGTTGTATGGACGACGATATTTTGCTTATACAAAAGATGCCTGAGGATGCATGTCGGGCTATTTTCACACAAATTGCATTTAGTGGATGGAGGGCCGAGGAGAAAGAATGTGTAGAAGATCTCTGTCAAAGAGCAGTAGAGAAGTGTTATGGTTCACCGCTTGCAGCAAAAGTTTTGGGAGGAGTTTTACGTTTTAAAAGATCTAAAAGGGATTGGATTCAGCTTCTGAGAAGTGGAATGTGGGAGATGAAGGAAGGCAAAGAAGAAGTTCTTGCACCTCTAGCTTTGAGTTACTATGATTTGCCTCCAGTGGTTAGGCAGTGTTTTCAATTATGTGCTGTATTTCCCCAAGATTACAAAATGAGAAAGGATGAATTGATTAAGTTGTGGATGTCACAAGGTTTTCTCAAACCGACACTAAATCAAGATGTTGAGGCAGTTGGTGAAGAGTATTTTCATATGCTAGTTATGCGCTCTTTCTTCCATGATTTGGAAAAAGAGGGGCAGTTGTGGGGCGAGGTAAAAACATTCTGCAAGATGCATGATTTGGTTCATGATTTTTCTCGGCTCACATCCAATAACGAGTGCATCAGCTTCCTGAAGCAAGATACAAATAGTGCATTACTCTCCATCAACAATGATGTTCGTCATTTGATGATACAAGACTCGAGTAGCGAGGAAATCAACAAACTCATTGCCTCCATCAGTTGTTCAAGGCTATCTTCAACAAAGGGTAATGATTATCTGCGTAGCTTCATTGTGAGAAGGGGAGGTGGTATTGAACGCGATGTATATCCTCATTTGCGAGTCACAAGGTCGTTAGTCCTCTACGGTTGTGATCTGAAAGAAATCCCATCGACAATCAGCCACCTAATTCATTTGAGGCATTTGGATTTGTCCGGTAACATCAACTTGAGGGAGTTGCCAGAAGAAATATGCGAGTTGTATAATCTAGAGACTCTGCTCCTCATTTACAATCGCAATTTGAAGATGCTTCCTAGTGGAATGGGGAATAAGCTAGTAAACTTAAAGCATCTTGAAAATTACTTGGTCTCTGCTGTGCTCCCCGAATCAATGACCAGGTTAGCTAATTCCCTAAAGACTTTACACCAATTTAATGTAGATCGAGACGAGGAGGAGGGAGGTACAAATATTGGGGATCTAGAGTGCATGAACCGTATTCAGGGATCCCTTACAATAAAAGGGTTAGGCAAGGTAAAAAATTGCGAGGAGGTTAAGCGTGCACAGCTCTCCAGAAAAGAATCTCTGGCTTGTTTACGGCTGGAATTCGGAAGCTTTGAACAAGAAGCGAGTCGGAAGGAAGAACAAGTACTTGAAGCCATAAGTCCATCATCTACAAGCTTAGAACAACTATGTGTGCGAAGCTACTCGGGAGGGAGCATATTCCCTAGCTGGTTAATGTCACTCTCCAGCTTGACATCTCTTGAATTTAGTAGGTGCAGTCAAGTGGAGCATCTGCCCTTTTTGGGCGCCTTGCCCTGCCTCGAAAATCTTTACTTGATTGACATGGATAAAGTGAACAAGGTTGGCCTCGAGTTCTTGTTGGGGATGAGTACTAACAGCAAGGGTGATATTCCTGCATTCCCCAAGCTTACGCGGCTTCGTTTTTCAATGATGAAGAACTGGAAAGTGTGGGATTTAGATGGTGAGGGAGGGATGATCAGTTCGACGACGGCGGTGGTCATGCCCCGCCTGCGTAGCTTGGAGCTGACATGGTGCGCGAAGCTTGACAAGGTGCCGGATGTGCTTCTCCGGAAAACCACTCTGGAGCGGCTGGACTTAACCCAAAGTGGCGGGTTGGGGGGTTACAGGTTCGACAGTAAGGATCCCAAAATGGTGCCGAACGAGGTGTGGGACAAAATCTCTCACATCTCCACCATCATCCTCGATTACACGGACATCCGAGAGACATTCAAGAATGAGATAGGTAATTAAGTTACAGTGTCTGAGTTTGCCTATTATGAATGACTACATATCTTGTTCCCCAATCATTTATTGTAATCATGAAATGGCAGAATCCATGTCTGGAATAGGCTGCTCTTGCAGCAAACATGAGCAAGAAGCATGAGACGACAATGATGATGATCACCACCATTAAAAACAACAATTGAATGACTAATGTGATGGAGGAGAAGGCTAGCTAATACAGCGTCCTGTAGATGCTGAGGATAGGAATGGTCCGTCGCGCGACGGCTGCAGGTAGCATTTCATGTCATTTCTCTTGTTCATGCGCTCCAATGTTGGATGATGCCATTCCAGAGATCAGCTCTGAATGTATCAGAATGGATCATCTGTTCTTAAGATTTCTCCCTGTGTTTCGGCAGAGATCGAACTTTCAACTCAACCCTGTAGCCGAAGTTCAAGATCCACAACAAGGCTTCATTCATGGTGTTGGTTTCAATCGTTTACAACAACAACAACAAGAGTTTGCAAACAGAACCTCTGCCCCGAGGAGGAACTTCGCCTTTTGTGCATGTATTGCGATTAAACTGATGAATGCAAGCCTGCGTGCATGTTTTGAGAACAGGAATCATCATCGGTTCAATTTGGTAGCGGCAGTCCTTAATGTACTGGGTTTGATGTGCTTGTGATTGGAAGTTATTTATTTATTTATTATTAGATTATCTGTATGTGCCAAAATGTGAACAAGGTATTAGACTAATTTGATGGCTTTGTCTAGATGGGCTGTTACTTGCACCTGTCCAGAATGGCTCCTTATCATCTGTTTTCATTGATGGCTTCCTGCGGTTTAATCCGTTCTCGGCTAAAAGCTACATGAGAAGGCTAATACCAACCTTCTGTAGAAGCTGGGAACAGGAATGGCGGCCTGTCACAACTGCAGGTAACATTACAATTCATTGATTTGTTCATGTGCTCGAAATTTGGATGCCATTGCAGTGATCCAAGCTGAATCTTAGAATGGATTGGGATACTAGGCTTGCCATGGAGAAAGATATTAACATTGTCCTTAAGCATTCTGTAATATTGTAAATAAATTTCGGATCATCAGCTGTTGTTAAGATTTCTCCATTTGTTTCAGTAGAGATTGAAGTTTCACCACAACCCTATAGCATAGTTGTAGTTGAAGATCCAGAACAAATGTTGGTTCATGCTCTAGGTATTGAACCTACTGATTCTCTTGCTCATGTTTTTTTTTTTTTTTTATCCAAGATAAGCCCCCATGGCATGGCCGAACAACAAATATATATGACCGACAATACTAAAGAACGGTAGCCCGTATTATTCCAGGTGTTAATGGCAACCTCTTTGTTTCGAAGAACCAAAGAGAAGACTTGAGTTGGTTGCCTCCTTAAGTGCTGGAGAAAAGGCTAAACTTGTTGTTCAAGGCTTCATCGACGACATACAACTATTCAGCCGTGCTTTGCTGTTACCATAGTTGTTTGTTTGTTTTGTTGGCTTTGCATAGATGGGCTGTTGCTGGTAACCTGTCCATAATGCTCCTTTAATGCTCCTTCAAATATGTTTTCATTGATGGCCTTCCTGCACTTTGATCCGTTCTTTACTAAAAGCTACTGGAGAAGAGTAATACCAACGTCCTGTAGATGCTGGGGACAGGAATTGGCTGTCACTCACTGCAGGTAACATCTCATTCCATTGCTTTGTTCATGTACTCCAATTTTGGATGCCAGAACATAGAGATAAGCTGATTCTCATAGTGGATTAAATCACCATTGCCCTCAAAACACAGACAGCCATTCCCTCAGTTCAGCAGATTGTTTTCTTACAGCCAGGATCAAGGCACTAAGCCTCTTGTTATTATAGTGAGTAATCATTTCTATTTATATTGATCTCTTTTTATTATAGTGAGTAATCGTTTCTGTTTATATCGATCTCTTGTTATTATAGTAAGTAATCTTTTAGTCCCAGCTAGGATAAACGCATTAAGCTTCTATTTCAATTCTGTAGCAAATATTCCCCCAACACTATTGCAGTAACCAAACCACCCAATCAATAACCTGTAAATAAGAATATTAAACCAACCCAATAAGGCAATAACGACTTGTACTGTAAGTGCCAAAAAACATATAAAAAGAATTTCCTCCCTCCACTAACAACATATTTGAAGCCGCCCTAACCTTTTGACCAAAATTAAAAGGGCCCAAAAGAGAACAACTTGCAGGCTGCAGCAATTTGTGACAAATTCATCACAATTAGCGCTGAAATAAGATTAATTATTGACTTAATTATAATAATCTGACTGCCGAGACCAAGCTGATGAAAACGAGTTCTCTTACATTCCTCTACCAGCTACCCGTCCTAATTCGAGCAACGATAAATTTCTCAATCGATACTGACATTAGCTTCCACCATCATGGTTGCAGCCATTGTTTCCCAAGTCCAGAGCCAGCTGGTTTCATTCGCCACTGAAGAGCTTAAGAAACGTGGGAAGCTTGTCATAGACGCAGAGAAAGATGTCCAGAAGCTCATATCCACTTTCACCGCCATCGAAGCTCTGCTGCTGGATGCAGAGGAGAAGCAATTGAAGAACGAAAGCATCCGAGACTGGCTGAAGAAGCTCAAGGACGTGTCCTATGAGATCGATGATGTGCTGGACGAGTGGAGAACCGAGGTCCTCAAGCGTCGGCTCGAGGGAGACGATGATGCTTCCGGCGGCTGTTTGGAGTTGAAGCTGATTCAGATCGCTGATGTTCTGAAACGAGTATGCCCTTTTCTCCCTACTTATTGTTTCTCCATCGATGAAATTGGTCTTCGTTACGATATTGGCTCGAGGATGAAATATTTGAATGAACGTCTAGACGATATAGATAAGGAGAAAAAACGGCACAATTTAACTCCCAAGCAGACTGCTTCATACTCAAGTTTGCCAACTAGTTCCGTTATCAATTCCTCTGACTTGAAGGTTAGACAAGGAGAGTTCGAAATATTGCAGGGCAAGTTATTGGATGACGGAAATGATCAATTGGGTGTGAGAAGTATCTCTATCCAAGGCCTCGGTGGATTTGGGAAGACCACATTGGCCAAAATGCTATACAATGATAAGAAAGTGGAGGATCATTTCAGCAAAAGGGTATGGGTCTGTGTTTCTGCTAATTTTGTTCAAGAAACAGTCGCGAAAGCCATACTTGAATCTTTCAACCAATCTGCTCCAAAAGACAGTTCATTATCATACATGTTGGAACAGATCAAGTCGCTTATGGAGGTCAAGAAGTTTCTTCTAGTTCTTGATGATGTGTGGGAAGATAGTCAAAGCAAGTGGGAAGAACTAATAAGTTCCGTTTCTCACGGATTACCTGGAAGCAAAATATTGGTGACTACACGAAAAGAGGGTGTTTCTCACGTGTTTCGTTGTATCAAGAAAGATATTTTTCCTTTACCAAATATATCTGATGGTGAATGCCTGACTATTTTCACACAAATTGCATTTTATGGATGGAGCGACGAGGAGAGAGAATGTGTAGAAGATCTATGTGAGAGAGTAGTAGAAAAGTGTTCTGGTTCACCCCTTGCAGCAAAAGTTTTGGGAGGGGTACTACATGTGAAAAAGTCTAAAAGGGATTGGATTCAGCTTTTGGGAAGTGAAATGTGGCAGATAGAGAAAGGCCGAGATGAAGTTCTTGCTCCTCTAGCTTTGAGTTACTATGATTTGCCTCCGACGCTCAGACAATGCTTTCAGTTCTGTTCAGTATTTCCTCAGGATTACGAAATGGAGAAGGAAGAACTGATTAAGTTGTGGATATCACAGGGTTTTCTCAAAGCAACAACGAACCAAGATATGGAGAAGGTTGGCGAAGAGTACTTTCAAATTTTGGTTACGCGCTCATTGTTACAAGATGTGGAAAATGAGTGGCAGTTGGGCGAGGAAAGAACATTATGCAAGATGCATGATTTGGTTCATGATTTTGCTCGGCTCACAACTAAGAACGAATGCATCAGCATCCTGAAGCAAGATAGCTCACTACTCTTGATCATCAATGAGGTTCGTCATTTGATGGTAAGCGACTTGAGTAGCGAGGAAATCAACAAACTCATTTCCTCAATCATTTCTTCACGCTTCTCTTCAACAAAGCGCAATCATTATCTGCGTAGCTTCACCATGAGAAATGGAAGTGCTATTGAACCTGAAGTATATGCTCATTTGCGAGGTATAAGATCGTTAATCCTCAATTATTGTGATCTGGAAGAAATCCCGTCGACAATCAACCAACTGATTCATTTGAGGCATTTGGATTTGTCCAATAACCGACACTTGATGGATTTGCCTGAAGAAATATGCGAGTTGTATAATCTTGAGAGTCTACTCCTCAATCACAACGAGAATTTGCGGATGTTCCCCAGTGGAATGGGGAATAAGCTAGTCAACTTAAAGCATCTTGAAAATTACGAGGTGCCAGCGGTGCTCCCAAAATCAATGACCAGGTTAGGCAATTCCCTAAAGAAATTAACCACATTCAATGTAGTTTACGACCAGGAGGCTGATACAGAGGGAGCTACTAATACTGGGGATCTAGAGTGCATGAATCAAATTCAAGGATCCCTTACAATTACAAGGTTAAGTAAAGTAACAAACTGTGAGGAGGTGGAGCGTGCAGAGCTCGCCAAAAAAGAATCTCTGACTCGTTTAAGTCTGGAATTCGACTCCAGTGAATATGGAGACAGCGACAAGGAAGAACAAGTGCTCGAAGCCATAAGACCACCATCAAGCTTGGAAAGACTATACATAGGAGAGTACAGGGGAGGAAGCATATTCCCTAGCTGGTTACTGTCACTCTCCAACTTAACATCCCTAGCATTTCATGGATGCCATGAAGTGGAGCATCTGCCCCCGTTTGGCGCCCTGCCATCCCTCGAAGAGCTTCGCCTGGGTAACATGTTTTACGTGAACAAGGTTGGCCTTGAGTTCTTGCTGGGGACTAGTGTGATACAGCAGCTGCGGATGGGTAACAATGAAGGTGATATTATTGCGTTCCCTAAGCTCACGCGGCTTAGTTTTTCGCGGATGGAGAATTGGGAAGTGTGGGATTTAGAGCTTGATGATCAGGAAGGGATGATCAGCTTGACGACAGTCATGCCCCGCCTGCGTTCCTTAGAGTTGGAATGGTGCGAGAAGCTCGTGAAGTTGCCGGATGTGCTTCTCCGGAAAATCACTCTGCAGGAGCTGATAATAAACGACAGTGGCGGGTTGGGGAGTTACAGGTTCGACCCCAGGGATCCCAAAATGATGCCGAATGACGTCTGGGACAAAATTTCTCACATCCCCACCATTTTTCTCGATTACGAGGACATCCGCAAGACATTCGAGAGCGAGATAGGTAATTAAATTACATGTTAGCTAGCTGCTAAGTTGTACCGTTGGTTCACAATTCATCAAGTATTTGAACAGCATCATTACATGATTGCATAATAATATATTATGTGAATTTGGATAGATAAATGACTTTCTTGTTCCGCAATTAATATTGCATCATGAAATGACAGAAGCCATGTCGGGAATCGGCTGCTCTTACAGCAAACCGCAAGAGGAAGAAGCAGGAGATGATGATGATGACCACCATGACGACGAAAAACGGTAATGAAAGTTGATTCACTGCTCTCTGCTTCTTGTCTCTCGATGGTGATAATGTTTAACTCATTCATTAATACGTTTGTTTGCCTTCTGCAGTTTGATGTGAGCATGAGCAACGCACTCGTTCTTCGGCCGATCGCCTCCCCTGGGTCCAATCATTTCGCCCATCTCCGCCAATAGCTTGTGACCTGCACCCGGATGCCCTTCATTTATCATTTTATAGCGCAGCTTTCAGCTTCCGCTTGAAACTCCGATAATATTTGCTTGAACAGTTTACAACAACAGTAGGAGTTTGCAAACAGAACCTCTCTCTGGAGGAGGAAGTCTGTATGTTGTACGCTGTGTTTTGTGTCCGTGTGCTTTCTGAAGTTTTGCCAAAACTGCCTATTTAGTGGCATAACAAATTCTCTTTCTTCGTCAGTAGCATCCTGCGTGCATGTTTTCAGAACAGGAATCATCATCTTTTGAATTTGATAGCGGCAGCCATTAATGTATTGCGTCCGATGTAATTGTGAAAATACGTTATTAAGTATTATCTAATATCTGTATTTGTCAAAATGTAGCAACATATTAGACTAATTTGATGGCTTTGCAGAGATGGACTGTTACTGGTACATTACACCTGTCCAGAATGGTCCTCTTCTGATATATATGTTTTCATTCATGGCGTTCCTGCGGTTAAATCCATTCACGACTAAAAGCACTGGAGAAGGCTGTCACTCATTGCAGGTAACCTCTCATTTCACTGCTCTGTTCATGTGCTCGATTCTTGTTGTTGTTGAAGAAGAAGGTGAGTGAATTTCATTATAGAACAGGCTTCTGACTTACAACATCGTTGCAGAATTACAGATAGAAGGATAGTTATCATAATCTAGCCGGAACAATACCCAAACGACGTGGCCATATGAGCGCGTCGTCAAGTCCCATTCTGCCATAGAAATGCAATCACTTTGGACCTGAAATGGATTTTCCATCAAGTTTGTGGTGCAACTCGGCAAGGCTGGCACAATAGCGAGCCCCACTCCACTCTGCAGCCTCTCAAGTCCCCACCACAAAATATCCACCAAGTCCACGGGCACAAGTCTTCCTCAATTACAAGGAGTAATTTCTTCTTCTTCTTCTTCTTCTATCTCTTTTGTACGCCACATGCTGCTTATCTATCCACCAAACAATTCTTTAGACCTTTCCTCCCTCCCTCCTTTCCCAGCTAGCTTCCATCTAGATCATCGATTTTTCCCCTCATAACTGAGATTGCTTGGTACTGTTGATTAGCTTCCCATCATCATGGCTGAAGCCATTGTTTCCGAAGTCCTGGTCCAGCTGGGTTCAGTCCTCACGGGAGAGCTCAATCAACATGTGAGGCTTGTCCGAGACGCAGAGAAAGATGTCGAGAAGCTCACTTCTACTTTCACCGCCATTGAAAGACTGCTGCTGGATGCAGAAGAGAGGCAGCTGAAGGACGAAGGCATCCGAGGCTGGTTGAAGAAGATCAAGGACGTCTCCTACGAGATCGATGATGTGCTGGACGAGTGGAGAACCAAGATCCTCAAGCGTCAACTCAAGGCAGACGGCAGAGATCAGTTGAAGCTGTTTCGGATCTTCGGTGTTCTAAAACGAGTATGCTCTTTTCTTCCTACTTACTGTTGCTCTGCGGGTAAAATTTGTCTTCGTTATGATATCGCCTCAAAGATAAAAAGTTTGAATGAGCGTCTGGATGATATAGATAAGGAGAAAAATAGGTACAATTTTACTCCCAGGGAGAAGTCTTCATACACAAGTTTGCAGACCAGTCCCAATATCAATTTGTCCGAGGTGAAAGGCAGAGAAGAAGAGTTAAGAATATTGAAGGACAAGTTATTGGATGATGAAAGTGTCAAAAGCATATCTATCCAAGGTCCCGGTGGGTTTGGGAAGACCACATTGGCCAAAATGATATACAATGATAAGGCAGTGGAAGCTTATTTCGACAAAAGGATATGGGTCTGTGTGTCCAATCATTTTGATCAAGCAACTGTTGCTAAATCCATACTCGAGTGTTTCAATCAATCTACTTCAGAGAGTAGTTCACTATCGCACATGTTGGAACGTATTAACGCACATACGATGGACAAGAAATTTCTTCTAGTTCTTGATGATGTTTGGGAAGATAGTCGGAGCCAATGGGGAGAACTAATAACTTCTGTTTCTCACGGATTACCTGGAAGCAAGATCTTGGTGACTACAAGAAAGGAGGAGGTTTCCCGGGTTTTTAGCTGTATGGACGATAATATTTTGCCTTTACAAAAGATATCTGATGGTGAATGTCGGACTATTTTCACACAAATTGCATTTTATGGATGGAGCGATGAGGAGAGGGAACGTGTAGAAGAACTATGTGAAAAAGCAGTAAAAAAGTGTTCTGGTTCACCGCTTGCGGCAAAAGTTTTGGGAGGGGTACTACATGTGAAAAAATCTAAAAGGGATTGGAAGCAACTTCTGGGAAGTGAAATGTGGCGGATAGAGAAAGGAAGAGACGAAGTTATTGCTCCTCTAGCTTTGAGTTACTATGATTTGCCTCCGACGCTTAGACAGTGCTTTCAGTTTTGTTCTGTATTTCCGCAGGATTATATAATGGAGAAGGACGAATTGATTAAGTTGTGGATGTCACAGGGTTTTCTAAAAGCAACAACGAACCAAGATATGGAGGAAGTCGGTGAAGAGTACTTTCAAATGTTAGTTATGCGATCATTCTTCCAAGATTTGGAAAAGGAGCTGTATTTGAATAAGGAAAAATTATATTGCAAAATGCATGATTTGGTTCATGATTTTGCGCGGCTTACAACCAAGAACGAGTGCATCAGCATCGAAAAGCAAGATGCAAATAGCTCATTACCCTTGATCGACAATGAAGTTCGTCATTTTATGGTAAAAGACCTGAGTAGCGAGGAAGTTACAAAACTGATAGGATCCATCGGATGTTCGCACCTCTCTTTAACAAGGCGTAATAATTATCTACGGAGCTTCATAGCAAGATGGTGTGGAGGTGGCATCGAACCTGATGCATATGCTCATCTGCGAGGCATAAGGTCGTTGGTACTCTATCAGCAACGTGGTCTGGAAGAAATACCATCAACAATCATGCAGCTAATTCATTTGAGACATTTGGATTTATCTTTTAACAGATACTTGAAGGAGTTGCCGGAGGAAATATGCGAGTTGTATAATCTAGAGACTCTGCTCCTCAATGAAAATTTGAGCTTGAAGATGCTCCCTAGTGGAATGGGGAATAAGCTGGTGAACTTAAAGCATCTCGAAAATAGCAGCGTCCCAGCGGTGCTCCCCAGATCAATGGTCAGGTTGGCTAATTCCCTAAAGACATTAACCCTATTTAATGTAGTGAAGCTGCAGGATAAGGAGGTAGCTACCAATATTGGTGATCTAGAGTGCATGAACCATATCCAGGGATCCCTTACAATAAGCGGGTTAAGTAAGGTAGCGAATTGCGAGGAGGTGAAGCGTGCACAGCTCGCCAAAAAAGAATCTTTGACTTGGTTAATGCTGGATTTCGACGGGGGAGACTACTATGTCTATGAGGAAGAACAAGTGTTGGAAGCCATAAGGCCATCATCAAGCTTGGAAAGACTATACATAGGAGAGTACAGGGGAGTGAGCATATTCCCTAGCTGGTTACTGTCACTCTCCAACTTAACATCCCTAGAATTCAATGGGTGCTATCAAGTGGAGCATCTTCCCCCTTTGGGCGTCCTGCCCTCCCTCGAAGAGCTTCGCTTGTTTGACATGAAGAAAGTGGAGAAGGTTGGGGTTGAGTTCTTGTGGGAGACTAGTACTGTGATACAGCAGCAGCTGCAGAAGAAGAAGATGGGTAACAACAACAAAGGCCGTGATATTATTATTACTGCATTCCCCAAGCTCACGTGGCTTTCTTTTTGGGGGATGACTAATTGGGAAGTGTGGGATCTAGAGAGCGATGATCGGGAAGCTGGGGGAATGATCAGCTCGACGACGACGGTGATGCCCCGGCTGCGTTACTTGGAGTTGTACGGGTGCAATAAGCTTCAAAAGGTGCCGGATGTGCTTCTCCGGAAAACCACTCTGGAGCGGCTGGTAATAGACTACAGTGGCGGGCTGGGGAATTACAGGTTCGAACCCAAGAATCCCAAAATGGTGCCGGATGAGGTGTGGGACAAAATCTCTCACATCCCCACCATTCGCCTCCAAGGAGAGGACATCCGAACAAGATTCAAGAGCGAGATAGGTAATGAAATTCCATGCTAGTACCTCCCTAACCTAGCTGCTAAGTAGTAGATTATATACTATCATTACTATACTTTTTTATTTATATATAAAAACTGATCAAGTCAAAATTATTATCTTTTTATTACAAATGGAGAGGGTGTTACTATTAAACGTGTTTTTATCTCTCTCTTTTTTTCCCGTTTGTAAGTTGTAACGGGGTACTATTCCCAAGGTGTTTTTTCCCCCTACTCCTATACTCTTATGTCACCATACGTTCAATTTTGCTCTTACAGTGAAGTGTTTAGGCATATTTTCCATGTCCTACACGTAAAAGTTATCATAAGCTCCTTTTCTCCAACTATCTAGGTGACGTTTCATATTTTAGTTCATATATTATTAAATACAATTTATATATTATTACCTGCAATATTAACAAGTATTGCGTAAAGGTTCCGCAAGATATATGTTAATTTTACATAGTAATTTAATAAAATGCGAGACTTATCCGTAACTTGATTTTATTATCAGACCACACAGTATTACAGAAATTATCATTGAATATACTCTTTTAATTGAGCACTACTACTATGCTATATAGTATTGGTGCTTTAATGTACAACTTGAAGTTGTACCATGACATTAAATGTATAAGTTTAGGTTGTACCATAAAGGAATTTGTATCATTATGTTATGGTACAACTTTACAACTTGAAGTTGTACCATCACACAAAGGTACAAGTTCAAGTTGTACCATAAAAGAATTTGTACAAAAAGTATAGGTACAATATGAAGTTGTACCATAACGTTAAATGTACAATTTCAAGCTGTACCATAAAGCCAAAAACATATAGCACCATTACTATATAGCATTGTAAAATTTCTCGTTTTAAATTACTTTGTAAATTAAATGATTTGGACTAAATTATTAAATGAGTGGAGAAAGTTTTAATACAGAATTAGTTTCTTCCCATCCAAAGCGACTGTACCTTGTTAGTTTGGATATATGAATGAGTTTCTTGTTCCGCATAATTACTATTGCGTCGTGAAATCACAGATGCCATGTCGGGAATCGGCTGCTCTAATAGCAAACCGAAGGAGGAAGAAACAGGACATCATGATGATGACGACGACGACCATCATGATGAAGAAATACGGTAATTAAAGTTTGATTCAGTAGTGCTCTCTGCTTCTTCTTGTCTCTCAATCCCCGCCCCCATCCTCTCCCTCTTTCAGTGGTGACAATGTCAGCTTCAATTCGCTATTGTGTATGTTCGATTGTTTGTTGCAGTTCAGAGTGAGCAGAGCAAGAGCAAGTGAGCAACGCACTCATTCGTTCTTCCGGCCAATCACCTCCCCTCGGTCGGTCGAACCAATCATCCGCCCATCTCCGCTAGCAGCTGCCACCCGCACCCGGCTGTCGTTCAGTTATCTTTTTACAGCACAACTTAATTTCAGATTGATGCTTCAAGTATTGTGATGACATTTGCTTGAACTGTTTTAAGACAACAATAAGAGTGTGCAAACAGAACCTCTGCCTTGATTGTTTTGCGAGGATGTCTGTGTGCTGCTTGTTTGTTTTGTGTCATTGTGCTCTTGGGAGAGTTACCAGAGCTGGAGTTGGCAAACAGAACCTCTGTCTCTGGACTGGAGGAAGTCTATCTGCTGTATGCGAGTTTGTTTGGTTTGTTTTGTGTCGACGTTGTGCTTTGGGGAGATTGGAGAGTTACTACAGCTACTCATCTAGTGGCATAACAAATTCTCTCATTTCTTCGTCGGTAGTATTCTACCGTATGTATCGTTGTTAAGCGTCTTGTTAATTTCTCTTTTCTATTTGTTTTTTTGCCTTCTTGGCTTATGTTGGTAAGAACAGAAGAAAACAGAGCCTTTGTGCCTGTAGTATTATTATCAATAGATTGATCAATGTAAGCCTGCGTGCATGTTTTTGAGACACAGGAGTCATCATCGGCTGAATTTTGGTAGCAACAGCAGCTATAAATGTATTTGGTTCGGTGAATTTGTGAAACGTATGCTATTTGTTTCAATAGCGTGTTATTAGGCATCAGGAGCAGGGATCAACCTGACACGGCTGCATCGAAGAGTGTACTTGTTTGCTGGAGCCATGGTACCACCCTGCAGATGGAGGAACAGGCGATGGACGACGGACCGCGAGTTCGTCGGATCGGGCAGAGAAAGGAGGTGATGAGGCTGATTGCTAGGAATGGCATTGAAGAGTGAGCATGGATGATATCAAGAGGCGTATGTCGTTGTGAAAAATCAGTTCTGGAAGTGGAATGTAGGCAAGTAGCAGCAGAGCAGGATGGTTAGCACAAATTGCATTTTATAGATGGAGCGATGAGGATAGAGAACGTGTTGAATATCTTTGCGAGAGAGTGGTAGAAAAGTGTTCCGGTTCACCGCTCGCTGCAAAAGTTTTGGGAGGGGTACTACATGTGAAAAGATCTAAAAGGGAATGGATTCAGCTTCTGGGAAGTGAAATGTGGGAGATGAAAGAAGGAAGAGAAGGAGTTCTTGCTCCTATAGCTTTGAGTTACTATGATTTGCCTCCGGTGCTTAGGCAGTGCTTTCAGTTTAGTTCAGTATTTCCGAAGGATTACCAATTGGAGAAGGACGAATTGATTAAGTTGTGGATGTCACAGGGTTTTCTCGAGGCAACAACGAACCAAGATATGGAGGAGGTCGGTGAAGAGTACTTTCAAATGTTAGTTATGCGGTCTTTCTTCCAAGATGTGGCAAAGGAGGAGCAGTTGGGTGAGAAAAAAACACCGCGAATTGTCTGATGATGTCGAACAAAAGATTAAACTTGCTGTACAAGGCTTCATCGACACTGTCAGTTTAAAACACAACTACTCAGCTGTGCGACCCAGATCTTCAATCACTCTTTACACCATGGAAGGTAAGCAGTCAAAAGAAAAAGTTGACCACTTTTTGTCCATTTTGCCACAATTAACTTGACACACATTCACCCATTCGCTGATGTATTAATTATATAAGAAAATGGTTAGATTAGATCCATGGGCTCAACTTGCAGCGTTATTTAGGGTCCACTTCATGTTCACGATACCAAAGAGAGTTGACCCTGCTAATTGTGCAGCATCACACAGTTTGATCGTGATGACATGTTGACAAATTCATCGGAATTAACGCTGATATAATATGATTAATTATTCACTCAATTACAATAAGTTGACTGACGAGTCGAGATCTGATGAATGAAAACGGCTCTTTTACTTTCCTTTCCTTTCCCCAGCTTCCCATCCTGATTGGATCAGTCAATGGCTCCCTCAAATCTGAGAGATTAATTGGTACTGTCATTAGCTTCCATCATCATGGCTGCCGCCATTGTTTCCCAAGTCCTGGGCCAGCTAGGTTCCATCGTCACTGAAGAGCTCAAGCAACGTGGGAGGCTTGTCCTCGGCGCAGAGAAAAATGTGGAGAAGCTCACTTCTACTTTCACCGCCATTGAAGCTCTGCTGCTGGATGCGGAAGAGAGGCAGCTGAAGAGTGCAAGCATAGAAAACTGGTTGAAGAAGCTCAAGGACGTGTCCTATGAGATCGATGATGTGCTGGACGAGTGGAGAACCGACATCCTCAAGCGTCAACTCGACGGAGACGATAATGATGCTGACGGCGGTGGCTGTTTGGAGTTGAAGCTGGTTCAGATCTCTGATTTTCTGAAACGAGTATGCCCTTTCCTCCCTACTTATTGTTTCTCTCCTAACGAAATTGGTCTTCGTTATGATATTGGCTCGAGGATCAAAACATTAAATCAACGTCTAGACGATATAGACAAGGAGAAAAATTTTCACCATTTAACTTCCAAGCAGACAACTTCATACTCAAGTTTGCTAACTAGTTCTGTTATCGATTCCTCTGACTTGAAAGTCAGACAAAGAGAGTTCGAAATATTGCAGAGCAAGTTATTGGATGATGGAAATAATCAATTGGGTGTGAGAAGTATATCTATCCAAGGCCTCGGTGGGTTTGGGAAGACCACATTGGCCAAAATGTTATACAATGATAAGAAAGTGGAAGATTATTTCAGCAAAAGGGTATGGGTCTGTGTCTCTACTGTTTTTGTTCAAGAAACAGTTGCGAAAGCCATACTTGAATCTTTCAATCAATCTGCTCCAAAACACAGTTCATTATCATACATGTTGGAACGTATCAAGTCTCTTATGGAGGTCAAGAAGTTTCTTCTAGTTCTTGATGATGTGTGGGAAGATAGTGAAAGCAAGTGGAAAGAACTTATAAGTTCTTTTTCTCGCGGATTACCAGGAAGCAAAATCTTGGTGACTACACGAAAAGTGGAAGTTTCTCACGTGTTTCGTTGTATCAACAAAGACATTTTGCCTTTACAAAAGATATCTGATGGTGAATGTCGGACTATTTTCACACAAATTGCGTTTTATGGATGGAGCGATGAGGAGAAAGAACGTGTAGAAGAACTATGTGAAAAAGCAGTAAAAAAGTGTTCTGGTTCACCGCTTGCGGCAAAAGTTTTGGGAGGGGTACTACATGTGAAAAAATCTAAAAGGGATTGGAAGCAACTTCTGGGAAGTGAAATGTGGCGGATAGAGAAAGGAAGAGACGAAGTTATTGCTCCTCTAGCTTTGAGTTACTATGATTTGCCTCCGACGCTTAGACAGTGCTTTCAGTTTTGTTCTGTATTTCCGCAGGATTACATAATGGAGAAGGACGAATTGATTAAGTTGTGGATGTCACAGGGTTTTCTAAAAGCAACAACGAACCAAGATATGGAGGAAGTCGGTGAAGAGTACTTTCAAATGTTAGTTATGCGATCATTCTTCCAAGATTTGGAAAAGGAGCTGTATTTGAATAAGGAAAAATTATATTGCAAAATGCATGATTTGGTTCATGATTTTGCGCGGCTTACAACCAAGAACGAGTGCATCAGCATCGAAAAGCAAGATGCAAATAGCTCATTACCCTTGATCGACAATGAAGTTCGTCATTTTATGGTAAAAGACCTGAGTAGCGAGGAAGTTACAAAACTGATAGGATCCATCGGATGTTCGCACCTCTCTTTAACAAGGCGTAATAATTATCTACGGAGCTTCATAGCAAGATGGTGTGGAGGTGGCATCGAACCTGATGCATATGCTCATCTGCGAGGCATAAGGTCGTTGGTACTCTATCAGCAACGTGGTCTGGAAGAAATACCATCAACAATCATGCAGCTAATTCATTTGAGACATTTGGATTTATCTTTTAACAGATACTTGAAGGAGTTGCCGGAGGAAATATGCGAGTTGTATAATCTAGAGACTCTGCTCCTCAATGAAAATTTGAGCTTGAAGATGCTCCCTAGTGGAATGGGGAATAAGCTGGTGAACTTAAAGCATCTCGAAAATAGCAGCGTCCCAGCGGTGCTCCCCAGATCAATGGTCAGGTTGGCTAATTCCCTAAAGACATTAACCCTATTTAATGTAGTGAAGCTGCAGGATAAGGAGGTAGCTACCAATATTGGTGATCTAGAGTGCATGAACCATATCCAGGGATCCCTTACAATAAGCGGGTTAAGTAAGGTAGCGAATTGCGAGGAGGTGAAGCGTGCACAGCTCGCCAAAAAAGAATCTTTGACTTGGTTAATGCTGGATTTCGACGGGGGAGACTACTATGTCTATGAGGAAGAACAAGTGTTGGAAGCCATAAGGCCATCATCAAGCTTGGAAAGACTATACATAGGAGAGTACAGGGGAGTGAGCATATTCCCTAGCTGGTTACTGTCACTCTCCAACTTAACATCCCTAGAATTCAATGGGTGCTATCAAGTGGAGCATCTTCCCCCTTTGGGCGTCCTGCCCTCCCTCGAAGAGCTTCGCTTGTTCATGAAGAAAGTGGAGAAGGTTGGGGTTGAGTTCTTGTGGGAGACTAGTACTGTGATACAGCAGCAGCTGCAGAAGAAGAAGATGGGTAACAACAACAAAGGCCGTGATATTATTATTACTGCATTCCCCAAGCTCACGTGGCTTTCTTTTTTGGGGATGAGTAATTGGGAAGTGTGGGATTTAGAGAGCAATGATCAGGAAGCCGGAATGTTGATCAGCTCGACCACAGTCATGCCCCGCCTGCGTCATTTGGAGCTGTCATGGTGCGGGAAGCTGGAGAAGGTGCCGGATGTGCTTCTCCGGAAAACCACTCTGGAGCGGCTGGAAATAGACTACAGTGGCGGGCTGGGGAATTACAGGTTCGAACCCAAGAATCCCAAAATGGTGCCGGATGAGGTGTGGGACAAAATCTCTCACATCCCCACCATTCGCCTCGATGACACAGACATCCGCACAGTGTTCAAGAGCGAGATAGGTAATGAAATTCAATTTTGCTCTTACAGTGAAGTGTTTAGGCATATTTTCCATGTCCTACACGTAAAAGTTATCATAAGCTCTTTTTCTCCAACTATCTAGGTGACGTTTCATATTTTAGTTCATATATTATTAAATACAATTTATATATTATTACCTGCAATATTAACAAGCATTGCGTAAAGGTTCCGCAAGATATATGTTAATTTTACATAGTAGTTTAATAAAATGCGAGACTTATCCGTAACTTGATTTTATTATCAGTTCACACAATATTACATAAATTATCATTGATATACTCTTTTAAATTACTTTGTAAATTAAATGATTTTGACTAAATTATTAAATGAGTGGAGGAAATTTTAATACAGAATTAGTTTCTTCCCATCCGAAGCACGGTACCTTGTTAGTTTGGATATATGAATGAGTTTCTTGTTCCGCATAATTACTATTGCATCGTGAAATCACAGATGCCATGTCGGGAATCGGCTGCTCTAACAGCAAACCGAAGGAGGAAGAAACAGGACATGATGATGATGATGACGACCATCACGATGAAGAAATACGATAATTAAAGTTTGATTCAGTAGTGCTCTCTGCTTCTTCTTGTCTCTCAATACCCGCCCCCATCCTCTCCCTCTTTCAGTGGTGACAATGTCAGCTTCAATTCGCTATTATGTATGTTCGATTGTTTGTTGCAGTTCAGAGTGAGCAGAGCAAGAGCAAGTGAGCAACGCACTCATTCGTTCTTCCGGCCAATCACCTCCCCTCGGTCGGTCGAACCAATCATCCGCCCATCTCCGCTAGCAGCTGCCACCCGCACCCGGCTGTCGTTCAGTTATCTTTTTACAGCACAACTTGATTTCAGTACTGCGATGACATTTGCTTGAACTGTTTTAAGACAACAATAAGAGTGTGCAAACAGAGCCCTCTGCCTCGATCGCGAGCAAGTCTGTGTGCTGTTTGTTTGGTTGTTTTGTGTCGACGTTGTGCTTTGGGGAGAGTTACCAGAGCTACTCTCATATAGACTAGTGGCATAACAAACTCTCGTTCGTTTCTTCATCGTTGTTAAGCGTCTTGTAATTTCTCTTTTTCTGTTTGTTTTTGCCTTGTTGGCTTATGTTGGGGGGAAGCAGAAGAAAACAGAGCCTTTTGTGCCTGTAGTATTGCCAATAAATTTATCAATGTAGAGCCTGCGTGCATGTTTTGAGACACAGGAATCATCATCGATTAAATTTGGCAACGAGAGCTGTCATAAATGTAATTGGTTGGCTGTATTTGTGAAACGTATGCTATTTGTTCCAATTGCGTGTTATTATGTAATACGTATTAAGGCATCAGGAAGCAGGGATCAACCTGAGACGGCTGCATCAAAGAGTGTACTTGTTGCAGCCATGGTGCCATGCCACCCTGCAGATGGAGGAACAGGCGACCGCGAGTTCATCGCATCGGGCAGAGGAGGGCGATTGGTAGAGGGAAGATATTATCGTATGGATGATATCCAATGTCCAGAGGCATTTTTCGTTGTCAAAAATCAGTTCTAACCCTTATAGGGGTTAGTACCGTGATAACTAGCAAAAAACGCTATTAAAAATAACGAAATCACTACGGATTATTATAAAATCAATACAACATCTAAGCTAAATCACTACTAATTCAAACTAGTAGTAGTTTTTCCCTTGGTTAGGACGGTGCTAACTATTGTACAATTAGCACCGTAACCAATCCCGCAGGATTGCTGGGTTTCTCTTGTAGTCTCTTTTTATTGCCTCGCCTTCTGTTTTAGGAAACAAGTATATTTTGGGCTTTTTTTCTGTGGAAATGTGGATAGAATTAGAAGTGGGCTTTTGTTTTGTTTTTTTCTTTTTGTGTCGATCCACCATCTTGTTTTTTATGGGCTCACTTGATCTGGTATCGTTTGTTCCCCTATTAAACTTGGGCCAAGTTTGGTTGAAAAGTATAGTCTAATCTACAACCTACCTAGTCATCAAAATATTAGCTCTTCTTCCTTCATTTATTTCTTGGTTATTCCTTATTAATTCTGTCGCAAATATTTTCCCACTTTTAATCACTAAATAAATAATAATGAGAAAATAACACTGTGAGAGGAAGGTCTACCTAACCAAACCACCCAATCAACAACCCGTAAATAACACTATTAAACAGGCCTAATCAGCTACTAGTAAATTGCCACTTCATATTTTATTGAAATATTTGAAGTAAATAAAAATGAAGGGATAGGGTGAGAATGACGACACGTGTTCATCGGCAACAAGTAAGTAAGTAAGTAATTAACTTCTTCAACTATCATCTCTTGCGCCACGTGCTGCTTATCCCACCAAACACTTGTTTAATAATATAACTAAATAAATAAATAAGAACCTTTCCTCCCTCCTTCCAGTGACAAACATTTTCTAAGCCGCCCGCACTCACATTTTGACCAAAAATCAAAAGGCCCAAAAGAGAGAACCTGATATTTAACTTTGGATGGTAGCATTACAAGTCTCCACTAAGCTCATTTTTTTAATTTCTTCTTCTTCTTATATATAATGTATGCATGTGCCAAGTTTCATCACATTAAGTTGCTTCATTCCTATCACCTCGATCTTTCCAAAGAGGAGGAGATGGTGATGAGTTGATGATGATCTTTACAAATTGAAAGGTTAAATTCTATTTAAAAAGATGTGTAATCTCCATCTTTTCTGATTTAGTTATCTCGAGCAATGGAGTTGATCAATCCCGAAAGTAGATCGCTATTCCGTTGCTTTTACGAGTTTGAGTTGTATAGGTCTCGTAGCATAGTCATGGTGGGTATTGTAGCGTAGCTAGAACGGGCAAGCTATCGATCTAGTTTAAACATGAGACCAATTTAAGAAATAACAAGATCATAATCAATTAAGATTAAGTTTAGTTCGATTTAGTGAAACTTGAATTAAATTGCATATTCATTCATATGCTTGCATATATAAACGGGTAAATAGTACATTTCTATTTATAAGATATAAAAACATCTTCACTTACTATCCGTTAGTAAAAAAAATGACTCTAAAAAACAGACAAATCACCGTATGAATGTGAAATTTCATATAACTTATTAAACGTGATCACCGGTTGTTTACAAAATGATCATGTACACTCTCTTTTTGCCAAACTAATTACAAATCCACAAACTCCTTTTAAGTAATGGGATGGATTAGTAAAGCATTTAGACATTGATTGTGGGAGCATAGCAAGTTGATGACCATTAGTCCACTTTGTGCTCATTATCGCATGCTTCTTGCAGCAACCTAGTTAAACCCATGCCCATTACCCTGTCCTCTATATCTATAGCTTTAATAATCACACTTAAAAATAATAATTATGATTATCTCCTAATCCACGAGTCTAATTGTACGAACTTGCAAGTGCCCCACTAGATAATGTCATGAAAACTCCTTAAACATGATAATTCGTAATTGGAAGGGGAAAATTTCGGTTTAATTTACATCAACCAATAGAAATGTTATGATTAATAATTAAAATCCTGTTTTCCTCACGAGAACAATACACCGTAGGTACTTCAATAATTCTTACAATCCTTTATCTGACAACTCCCAGAATTCTTCACCCAACTCGGACCATCAATCGAATATTTGGAAATCACAGAATAATTAAAATAATATTCCCATCCCCTTTTACGGAATAATAAAATCCGAACAAGTTCCAAAATTATAATTCCCACCTCTTTACTACAAACTCAATTTTAACAACAACCCAAAAAAAACTCAATTTCAAATCACTAAATCCCACGTAAATAAGTAAACACAGTAGAATGCCTTGATTCGTCATTCTCGTTATAAATAACAGAGTGTTCCTTGGTTCGCCATTCTCGTTATAATTATTTCCACCAAAATAACCATTTGATAGCCACCGACAATGTTTATGTGTCTGAATCACCTACCCGCGTAAGCTTTTCTTTTTTGTATTCATAGAACTCGAGTCGCTGTCTTCTGATGTGTCCCTAGTTTCCAAAGGCAAAAAGCTCAATCAACACAAAAATAAACCATAAAATCTTTGACATTACCTAAACTAACGGGTTGGCGCTAGTACGCAAGCTCCGTCGCTTATGATTCTCATCACAATCCTCTTTTTTTTTTCTTTTCTAAGAGCGCGTGCAACATCGTGTACCCGAACTCGACTGCTTTCATGAATTTGTCATCTCTAAGAAACTCGAGTGATTATTATCACATGCTTATCTTCCGTGCGGGCATCTAGCACTCAAGTTTCTAGACCGACCCTAACTCGGACTAACGATCTGATATGGTGAACCTCCGAATGCCTATTCTACTTCCCAAGTTCCCTTCATAACTCTATCCTCCGGCGCTTGGAATCGATTGTAGTCATTGACAATAACTTATTGAATCCATCATTTGGGCTCAAATCATAAATTAAAGTTTGCCTCTCAGGTTCCCTTCTTGACCATATCCTCCGGCTGAAATCTCAGTCTTTGGAAAAAAAAACAATTATCTATAAATGTAGCTAGATATATATTAGATAATAGGAAGAAAAGGAAAGACTAAAGAGCCCCACACAAAGATGATCGGTGGAGACTGCGGTGGAGCCCGCCGCCGGGCGAGACACAGACAAAGGATATAAGAAATCCGGCGACCAGATCCCGCGGCGGGGCGAGTCGGCAAAAACTACGCAGTTATCCAACCAACGGATGACAGCCCCAAAACCGCTTGACACAAAACGACGGCGTACGCCATTGGTTCATTCATTCCCCACGCAACAACGTTGTATAATTTACCAAGTGAAGTAAAAAAAAAAAAAACATTTAGAACAAGCAAGTTAAAATTGTTGTCTTCTTTGATACATAGATAAATTAAGAGATAAAGCACAGGCAGAAACAAACAAATCAAAGGCTATTGAAGTTTGAAGAAAATAAAAATACTCCCATAGAAAGAGCCCATTGTATTATTCTCCATATATGTACATTACTAGATTTTCATTTCCCATAGTTGGACTTTGGATGGGTACGTTGTAACAAGATTGCCTTCAATTGATACCCATCACTTGCTTTTGTCATAAATTACTCGGTAAGTTGTTGGGAAAAAGTTATTATGGATCTTATACCACGCTATTACACAATCTCTCAAACGAAAGCCAATTCACGTGCTTGAAATTTGCATAGACCCACCATACCTTGTGCTTTAATCAAATGTTAATATTGGGGGTCGTGGAGATTCGAACACACGACCATTTGACCAAACCATCTATGATATCATGTGATAAACGAGTTGGTCCCAATAACTCGAGTTGTTGGGAGAAGGTTATTATAGATCTTATACCACACTCTGACAGCTTCCACACACATTTTCTTTCTTACCAAATCATAATCTCTTTTATTCCTTTATAAGAAAATTTCGTAGACTGTTACAAAGTATCTATCACTGAGTTCCCGACATAATTGTAAGAATGTCGTCGACATATAGCTTGGGTTCAAATCGAAACCTCGCGCAGGAGTTTAAAATGAATTTATCACCGATTCGTCGATTCTTTTTGTTCAAACAACTTTGCTTGCGGAGAAGATTACTAGTGTAATGAATACATACCAAATATACTTGTATTTTGAGCCTTGAAGCACAATAATGTAACTCTCGAGTATTCAGGTTGAGATTTTTTGTCCTTTAAATATACACCGTTTACATAATTGCACGACAAACGCATTTCTTCGTTACTCATCAATGTCAATCCATTGGTTAGGTTAACCCATGATCACTTAGCAGGCCAACAAATTAAAGATTGGTCAAGTCAAAATTTTCCTCCCCCCTTTGTCTGCTCTATAACTTGCTTAGCACACAGCTTATCAGAGCAAATTCTTCTTGCTAGCTTGCTTTCAAGAATGGAGACTAGAGAGACCCCTCAAGAAAGTCAATCACACTCAAGTCAACATAATCAGCTATATTTTATTCCCACCTAAAGAATAGAATTAGTCTTCAAGAAAAATTAACAAAATGCAAAATTCTCATTTTAGTTTCCTGTTAAGATTGTTATAATGATTTTGGTATAACTTGTTTTTTTGTTGTCCTGTTGATTCAATTTGGTAGTTTGGCTTTTTGGTATTTTTTTAAACAAACAACAACAAAAAACAATTCCTTTTCTTGCACATCAAGGGCACATGCCACGTCGTTGAATTTGACTATTATACTTATGTAATCGGATTAGACATATTTACGATATGTTATTGTTGAATGAATACCATACTAATTATGTAGACCTATACATTTCAGGGCGTAAACGATAAGATATTAAATTCAATACTGCAATCGCGTACTTATAATTAAAGTCTTTAAACCTTCTCAACTGGTTAATTGTACATGCTAGGGCTTTCTCTAATTGAAAAAAAATTGTTACCATATGTGAAGAATTTTTCCCGGAAACAAAACATAAATTTTTTCCCAAGAGAGATAAGCAGAAGAAGGCTGTAATTAATATTCCTCCTATTTTGATCTTGTGTAAGATAGACAGATAGATTTTACACAATATCTTATCTCCCAAAAACCCACCAACAAAAGAGAAAGAAAATTTCGCATAATTCTTTGGTTTGTCCTTTCTATCTCTTTCTTACACTTTCTCTCTCAATCTGTTTTTTCTTTGATTTGCTTTTCCTACCGGAAAAAAGGTTCTTTCTCTCCTGACAACCAAACGGAAACCGAACCCCAAAAATAAACCCCTCACGTTTTTACTCATCAGACAGATAGCCTCCCCATTTGATTCTGTCCGCCATTGTTGCACCAAAAAAAAAAAAAAACTCCGAGCTCCTTCTTACCCAATCCGAAGAGGGTTCGGGTGGGAGGGTTGTGAAATTTTTATTTTTGTTGATTACCCTGAATGAATTTCGACTATTGGATTTCTGGGTAGTAGAGAAATCTAGTAGAGGAATTAAGGGACAATCGTAACTTTTTTTTTTTTTTTTTGTGGGATTGGGATTGATCGGTGGTGGGTTTTTTTCAAGTCGGACGATGAAACCGGGGACGGTGGATTACTGGAGGGACTATTTCCGAGCAGCGAATTCAGACATCTTCGAGATAATCGACCATGCTATCATGGTGGCGGCCGCCGATTGCCCCAAGGAGTTCCGGCAGCGGAGGGATCGAATAGCTGAGCGATTGTTCTCCTGCCGATTGGCCCAATGCTCCGGCTGCAACCGCGTGGAGCTGGCGGTGCCGCCGCCGGAAGGTGACCAAGTAATCCCCAATAAGATTAGGGAAGACGGTGGCGGCGGCAGCGACGGGAACGCGGTCGAGGAGGAAGATGATGACGAAGAGATTGACATATTGGGCGACTTCGATGAAGAAGAAGAAGGCGGTGGGAGTAATAAAGAGAGTAAAGTCAATAGTAGTACTGATAACGGAGATCAGCTGGTGAGTAATTACAGCTATGGCGAAGCTGAAGCCTTAACGGATGAGATTGAAGAACAGTCTCAGGTGTTTGCTGAAGTTCAAAGGATCAAATCTCTTCTTCTGAATCACCGCGACGAGGTATTACTATACAATTGAGTGAATTCTGCCCAATTCTGATTGGAAAAAAGTGCATATGTTTGGTCTGATTAATGAACACTCTTTGTTTGGGTGATTGGATTGATCGATCAATCCTTTTGTTTGGCTATTCAAACCAGGCTGAATCAACGTTGTTTGATTCACTGAGGAGGCTTCAATTGATGGCTTTATCTGTAGATACTCTTAAGGTAATCATTATTTGGAATTCTTTGATATTAATTAGTCTTGTTTGTGAGGTTTTTGGAAGGTCTTGACCTTTAATCGTGTGTTTTGTTAGGCTACTGAGATTGGGAAGGCTGTGAATTCTCTGAGGAAGCACGGATCGAAGGACATTCGTCAGCTGGCGCGAACTCTTATAGAGTAATGATTTTTGCTTCCTTTCCCTTCTTCTCTCTTGGGGATGGATGGTTTTGGTTATGATCTTAGTTTGGTTAAGGGGACCAAAGTTCATGGCTCTTATGTTTGTGGACAAATTCTCTCTTCTGGGTTTGCAGTTTGTGGAAAGACCTGGTGGATGAGTGGTACAGTGCTTCAAAGACTATTGGAACTACTACTATAAGGAATGAAGGTGGAACTCCTGACTCGATGAATCCGTCTGTTGTTGATGAAGAAGAAGGACTCCCTTCTCCTCCTATGGACGAAGGGATCTTCTTCGCGACTCAAGCTACTGGGATGGAGCTTGGACAAGTAATTACCATTTCCTTACATGGAAGTCAAAAGTTCCCTTATTTGATCTGAAAACAGACTGAAATTGTGGGCTGACTATATATCTTTACTTCTTTTGCTCCTGCTGCTGATTCGCTTCTGCAGTTTTTCGATGGAATGGATGATGATGGAAGTGAGTTGATTACTCTCTGTGTGCCTTTAGCTTCTGCTGATGACATTATGTGCTCTCGAATTCTCAATGATTTCGTATGTAAATTTTTTGTTTCAGATCCTCGGGAAATGAACAAGAACCGTGGGAATGGAAGAAGACCACCATCACATGATCCCAGGAGCATGCCAAAGCCAAGGCCAACGAGTAATGCTCTAAATAGCCAAGAAGCAGCAGCCACATTGAAGCAGAACAAGCCCTCAAGCAATAATTCCGGCCCAGGAAGACCTCCAAGGCAGAACCTTGAGCCAAAGTTGAATACTAATAATTCGGTGACATTGCAGAGGAAAACTGATAAGATTGTTACTAGCCAGAGGAAGCCATCAAGTGGCCAACAACAGCAACAAACCGTAAGTTGCTTGTTAACTTGCACAACAGTTGTTAGGAAAAAAACTGCGACGAGCAATATTTTTCTGACAGTAGAAATGTGTTTCTTCGTATAGAGATTGAAGTGCTCGGATGAAGTTTCAGTCCAGATGAAGCTGGAAGCCACAAAGAGGAAACTTCAGGAGAGCTACCAACAAGTTGAGAATGGTCAGTCTCCAAACCTAATCACTCTTATACAGTTATACCTATTTCGTCAGTTAAAAAATTCAACTTCTCATCAAGCCTAACTCTGTTTCCTCTTTGTCAAACAGCCAAGAGACAGCGGACGATACAGGTGATGGAGTTACACGATCTCCCGAAGCAAGGGGGGATGGCAGGCAATCGAAATCCGAACATGAGACATGGTGGGAATGGCAACCGGAATTGGGCTAATGGACGTCGTTGAGTTTTAACTCAAATCACACTGTGTGATATATACTACATTCCTTTCTAACTTCTCTCCGAACCCGGAAAACTTGAAGAGGAGAAGAACACCAATAACTCGAATCGTGCATCAACAAATAAGAGTACATTCTTGAGGTTGTTGGTTTCCGAAAGAAATGGAGCTCGCGAGCTGCATCGGATCTCCTCGTCTCTAAACAGTCCTGTCCTGTGTATGTTATTCAGATTCTGGAGAGGAGCTGCCTGCCTACATCCACAAACCTTCAATCAACAAGGGCAAAAGTGACAGAAAGAAACAATCTTTTCACTTTTCTTTTGGAGGCTCTTTTGTTGTTTAACCCGATCTTTCGTAGCTCACACAAAGTTGACAGAAACCATTGGGAGAACAAGTGTAGATGATGTATTTGAAGTTGCACAGAGGGAAGATCCCTCTTGTGATTCATGTCTTATTGACCACCAAATTCAATTGAGGTGAATTGCTTGCTGTTGATAGTTACTATCAGCATTTGGCAATTGTTTGAGATGCATCTTCATCTCATTATTAGGGCTGAGTTGGATCTCATTTGATAGACTGGTAAGTGGTAACTAATAAAATTGACAGGGAAATCTTTGATAAGGATTGATGGACTTTGTTGTATGATGTGCTATTATTGTTCATGGTACACTACTATTTAATCCTAGTCACTTTCAACTCTTCCAAGTGGCTCAATTGCTGGTATAGATTGATGTATGCTTAATGGTTGGTTGGTAATGTCAGAAAGGATTAGTGCTGGGTCGATCAAGGGATTAGTGAAGTGGGTTAATGAGTGGTGTTAACTAATAGCTGAATTAAACTGAACTAGTAGTTGATGTTTCAATTATGTCAGTAACCAACAAATAATTTGTGTAAGAATTCTATATGGCGTTTCACTAACCACAAGAAAGATTCATTGGTGTTTAAACTTTAAAAGTTCGAAAAAAGTTGATTTCTTGTAGACTACACTTTTGTGAATTTGGTTTATATTTTGATATATGGATGATCACTAACTGAACGTTAGTTCGAAAATAAACATCATTAATAGATTTATATGTTTCAATTTGATGATTATCGTCTAACATATATAGTGAAACTAACTTACATTCATGTGTATTTATTATACGAAATCGATACGTAGATCATACTTCATCTCAATAATAAAGGAGAAAAAAAGAACAACTATAAGAATTTGAATAGAAGGACTAAACAAGTAATTTCATGATTGCTTGATTACTAATTTTTTTTATGTATGCCTTTGAAGCAAGAAAATAGGATTTTGATTTCAATTAGTTCCTGCCCATGTCATCATATTTATCCAAATTAGCAATAGACATAATGAAAATTGGATAAATATTTTCCTATAAATTATGAGGTCATCCCTACTTCACAAGGAAAGCGAGTTGGTATGCATCATTCACACCAGCTGCAAAAAGAAAAAGGGAAAAAATAAGAGAAGAGATATATACAAAAGGCCACTCTAAATTAAAATTATGGTACTTTTCATTTGGTAAAATTAGATAATTTATTTTGAGGAAAACAATAGAAACCAAACAAGAAAACATGATGGGCCATTTTCTTTTGTCCACCATGTGTGTAGAAAATGATGGATTGTATTTGTAAAACATGACTCACACGAAGCAATAAAAGATGTGGAGGAGAGGAGAAGAAGAGGGCTTTCATTTACTCATCCACAACAAGCAAACAAAATCATTCTTCATTGTCCCCAAAGACACACGAGAACAAGAGTACAAGACCCAAGAAAAAGGGCAACATGTATATATAACCAATCAAGCACTCACCTAAACATTCTCTCCAAACCCTAGCATACTTGATCATGAGTTTTTTTTTTTTTTACGGCGGACACGAATTGGTCAGATCCGAATTGAATGAGATCGGGATAGAATTTTTCTAAATTGAAATAACGAAAAATATTAAGTTCATGATAAAAACTAAAAATACGTCTGGTCGGTTCAATTTAATTAAAGTACGAAACCAAACGAGTCTCATTTGTTTGTGGAATGGACAAATGAATTAGTGAAACTAGGTGAAGATGGAAGGGAGAGGGAGATTGACCACCATGTAATTTACTTACTACTACCTTGTTTTTATATATGGTCATTGAATGAGGCTAGGGAACAAGGACAAAATTGAACTATTGAAGGCAAATGGCTACAGTCAAACAAACAGATGTTGATGAGAGATGGATGGATGGATGGATAAAGAATAGAATAGAGCCGACATGGAGATGTCAATGAGGAAGTTCATTGTATTATTGTTATCCAATCCTGGAAATCAAATCAAACCCAACCGCAAACCATATCACTCTTTCTCCATGCAAAACCATGTGTGATCACTCTCGTTTAGATGAGTAATTGTAACGAATTAATCTGACTCGATTATCTTCTTTGGTACAGTTGGATCAAATTCACTTATTTTTATTAAAGTTTTGGACGAATCAACTTGTTGTGAGAATTTCGTTGTGATCCATTTTGAGTCAATTTATAGAGGACAAATAATTTAAATCGACTTTTTATAATCACTCATTTTATATAATGAGATAATTGGTCAAATTGACTCGTTCTACATACAACTATTCGTAATCCGTAATCCATATTCCAAATAGATAAAAATGTTACTCGAATATGATTTTGAAGATACTTCATAAAAGAACCTTTCCTTTGTGCCAAGCCAAGTGCCGGATTTGCACTCTAAAAAAGGTGAAGTACAAGCCAAAAGGAGTTGGTGAATGTAAAATCCCTAGTGGGATCCAAATCGGATCACTTCATCACAGATCCCACTTCAAGAAACCGCAAACTATTTGTGTGGAACAAGTTACAAGTTGCTTAGGTAAGCAATGAGTCAAATTATCCACTAAGGATAGAAGATTCAAGCAACAAATTTTTAAATTAGTGACATAGTTATAACTACGACAACGTAATTTTACAACGATTTTGTATCGCTTTTGTGAATTATTCATATATAAAAAAGCATACAAAAAATCCTTCTTCTCACTTTCCCTTTTAGTGTATAATAATGTTGTAACTAATTTGTATTGTTTTTAAGGGATGTAAATTGGCAAATTGTTTGCATTAGGGGTAATTTCCTTTTAGAAAATGATTAAGGTTGTATAACTACACTATTTTGAATCACTAATTGAACCAAAAGTAGTGTGTCGATTGTCAATTGGGCGCATTTACTAAAAAGGGAACATCCCATTCTCCTTTATACTTGCCATCAACATTTTCGAAACAATACGAATTTTGTCTCACAAGTGTGAATGAGAAAGATGAACAATGAATTAGTACATGGACACTAGTGAAGGTGGTTGTAACAAAGAAAAAAGGAACTCCCAATAGATTGATCAAGTCAAACTAAATGTGGATGTATTTATTAATACAATTGTTCGTCTCTTTTCGCTCAATATCACCTAATCGAGGGAGCTCACGTGCGTGTTGTGGTTATTAATGTTCGTGGATCCCTCTTATAAATCAGCTTTTATAAGATACAATTTTAAACATTAAGTGTATATTAGTTTTTTGTCGCCGTTTCACGAGTGCGATAAATATACAATTCCTTAAAAAATCATGAAAGAGCCAAACTGAGGCATCATCTATCAAGAGTTCATCCTAAAAAAGGGCATCCATCAAGAACCAAAAATACGAATGATAGGTGTCGCGAAAAAAAGGAGGCAAGGAGCACTATAAACATGGTTATGTGATCGTCGGGTAGTAATTCTCGTAACAAAGAAGTGAACTCTATTTGCGATTCGTACTGAAATTTTGCGAGCGAGGTAGCGTTCTTCTCACCTGTTTTGCGGTGTCACGAATACTAGGGGAAGTACATAACATTTTCCAAGTAGTGGAGCTAATATTTTTGAAATGAAATTAGAGTTAAGATTGGTACTGTTATAAATCACGTGGCCTATCACGTATAATTTTATTTGAATTTCGTAATACATTGAAGCTTGAATCCATCATTTTAACTATTTTGGACTACAAACTTTATTAATGAACTCTCAAACGATTTTATCTTCTTTTTTTTTTATGTGATTGTTGTACTTTCAATTCTGTCTTCAACAAGTATAGCAAGAAAGAACATCTTTCCCTTACGAAAAAAAAAAATATTCCAGAGGGGAAATGAAGGGGCAAATATAGAAGTCAAAACTCAAAAGGACACATTCCTGTATTTCAAGGGTCCTTTGTCGGCCGAATAATATTCGGTCATATCAAAATTCATAAGCAAATATATCTTAGAATTTGGCATCACATGACTACTTCATTTCGGTGTTGAAATCTTCAATTTTGACCAAGAATTTCAGCGGCGATGCTTCCATGAAACACGTTTTCGTGGGTTTGGTTATGGTTATGCCAACCAACCCATGAGTCCATGGTAGTACCAAACTAATTAATGACCATAGAAATAGACCCATAACCAAAGTTATCATGACCATTAAGATAACCACCGTCCTTAACAACAAATTATTGACTTTTAATCACCACCATGCATTCGGTGGAGTTGGCTAATCTTAGAAGTTAGAAGGCAGTTGGGCCAAGAGCCCAAGACCGCCATGAAGTTAACGAGTGAGGAAAGTTCAAGAAATGACTTATAATCGTAATAGTTAATATATTATTTGGTAACTCAAGAGTCACAGGTTCAAAGCATAGAAATCAAACACAAGTTAGATTACCAACATGACTAATACACGTACGCTAATCTAAAGCGAGAAATAAAACCATTGCTCCACGTAAAAGACCAAAACACAACGGAAAGAAAGAAAGAAACTGGTAGAAGATAAGAATACAATTTAATTAGCACGTTTTATAAAACAAGAGAAAAAAAACGACGCCAATATGCACACGTGTTGCAAAAGCACCATGCACGACGCCGGCCGACCACCGGACCCCATCGCTTCGCAAGTCCCGACGCTGTCAGGTGTCAGTTGGTCTCAACTTGTCATCCTTCATTCCGCGGTTTCCTTCTCCGCTGTACGCCACTCTCTGGGCTCTTACGAGCCCAACCCTAAACCAAGTCCCCTTTCAGGCCCATATAGATATTTATATCCCAGGCCCGTTTAAGTCCAACAATTTTGTAGCCCATTACGTAAGTTGGGCGTTTTTCAAGAAGTCTCTATATTCAGGAGTCAGGAGACCACGTTGGCGTGGTGCGAAAGCCAGACAAAACGACCGCCTTCGATACTAGAGGAAGAAGAACAACACAAAACTTCCCGAAGGGCCTTTCCCGTTTCCCTCATCAGTCTTCTTGCTTTCAGCGCTCTGCTGAAGCTACTACTTACTACTCTCTACTTCCGGCCATGGATCCTGATCCTGCTCAGCTTCTCCAATGTGCGAACGACTTCGCGCAATATCCCGGCACTCAAACCGACGCCGCCGCGAGGGAGCTCCTCCACCGTTTCCCGCTCCCCGTCATTCTCAGGTACGCAACGTGTTCGGTTCTTCCGATTATCGAAGAATATCGGGAGTAGGAAGAGTGTTGATTTGATTTCTCGAATTCAGTTTTTCACGAATTTGCTCTGGTTCGCTCCTGCAGCGTTTTGCAGAGCAGAACGGACTCTCCGCCTGGATTGGAGGACGCTTTGGTTGCTTGTTTGGAGAGGCTGTTCTCGACTAGATATGGAGCGTCTTTCATTCCGCAATACATGGTAGAGTATGCTTTCTGTTTGAATTAGGCGTGGAGTGGAAGTGTGGCGGCTTGGATTTACTCCTCATTGTGGCTTTGCTGTTGTTGTTTCTTTCTTCAGCCTTTTCTGCAGATGGCGTTGAGTGCCGATGCTGAGACAATCAGACGCCTGGGTTGCAAAACGGTGAGGGATGAGTCCATTTCTACATGTTGCAATGTGTTGTGGAGTTTATCAGTGTCTGAATCGTACATTTGGTATGATGCAGGTTGCTTATCTGCTGGAGAATCCCCACCAAGAAGGAATCGCCTCGCCTGAACAGTTGATTATTGATCATGGAATATATCCACTTCTGCTTGATTGTCTCATCAACGGGTAATAGTCCTATCTTCTTTCATGCTGTGTTTAGTTTGTAGGATCAATGATTCTTGAACTGGAATTTTGCGGATGCTGTAAGCAACGGATTGAGAATCGTCTTTGTTGGTAGCTTAACGCGAGGTCCTGGTTCTCTTATTCATTTTGTAGCAACGAACAAGTGTCAGCTGCATCACTTCATGCAATTACAAAGTTAGCTGTCTCTCCAAAAGGCATTGTAAGGAAGTAGTTATTGTTTCTTCCCTCGCATTGTAAGGGTTTAATTAAACAAAATCATGGAGATGGTGCTATACTGTCATTTTTTGCTAAAAATTATGCAGGAGATCATCTTCCCGTCCAACAATGGTGAAGCAACACATCTGAGGAATCTGTTGGTCCGATGTTCATCATTGGTACGGAATTATATGTCTGCGAGATCTAATGATGTAGCATTCACGACATGATATTTATGTTCATTCATTAAGGACGTTCAGTTACTCTTTCTCTTTATAAAAAATGCTCTCTAAAGTGTTTTTAACCTTGTGAACTCCTATTTCAGGGCCGTGTACGAGTTTTGTCTTTGATAGTTAAGCTATTCGCTGTTTCCCCTAGTGTGGCTTCAGCAGTTTACAGCTCCAATCTTCTTGGCTTATTGGAAGCGGAAATCAACAATTCAAGTGACATGCTTGTAACTTTAAGTGTCTTGGAGCTTTTTTATGAGGTGTGTGTAACTTTTAGCGGCTTTTACTGATTGGCATTGTCATTAAAGCTACTGGTCATGGCATGTGCATTTTCGAACTTCTTCCATTTGTGAACTGTTTCATTAATGTGTCTGCTTTTGTTTGTTATTTTCTTCCATTAATTTACTTTTCTCTTGGGGGTAAAAAGTTGGCTGAAGTTGAGCATGGGACAGAACTCTTGTCCAGGACAACTCTTATCCAGTTACTTACTCGTATGATTAGGTAGGCATTTTAGTTTCCAAAAGAGTACTTTTTGTTAGGGGGTATGCTTTCATTTCAGGACTAACACCTTCTTTTATTGTCTGTGAAGTGATGTTACAATGGACACAATTCTAAGATCCAGAGCAATGATGATTAGTGGGAGGGTTTTGTCAGCGGATGATGCATTCAAGTTCTGCGATGAATCGGGTTAAACCTTCCCCTAACTTTTGAATTCTTTATAGCCCCAGAAAATCTCTAGTTGTAACATATCTGTTGTCCAAGAATTTTTATTTGTGAAGTGTTACCTGCAACTCGCCCTCTTTGAAAGGTTATGTCTGATGCTCTGATATCTTCTGCTGCCATTATTAACTTGACCGCATGTCCTTTGGCTATGCATGTATTTGAGCATGGAATTAAAGATTAAAGTAGGCTTTCTGAAAGCTGTCTTTTCTTACAACATGCCACTATGTTGCATCTTCAATCAGGTGTGAAATCCCTTATTTTGGCTATTGAAGGAAGGCTTCTTGCTGAAACTCTGGATGCTAATGAGTGTGAATCTGCACTTGAAGCACTGGGCCAAATTGGATCATGTAAGTAGATCATTACCTGATATTGCTTAAGAGATGGTTAGAATAACATATGCTTGGACTTGAATATATACTTTAAATTTCAATGAAACCTCTAATAGTTGTCGTATAAACAGAATTATGAAATCAGTACTTCGCTGCTAAATTTGTTTCTCCATCTTCAGCTAATTGGTTAGACCTTGGAGTTTCTATTTTCTGTTAGGCTTCACATGTTATCCCTTCTAGAGTTTGAGTTGTGTTTTCTGAATCCATATTGTGTCCTAAGTCCTAACAATGTGTCCACCTCAACTATTTTCATGTACTTTAAAGCCGTCCCAGGAGCAACATTAATACTCACCTTATCACCACCTCCAGCAAGACATGTCATTGATGCTGCATTCAATAGGCAAGTGCATGGTAAACAATTGGTGAGTAACTGAAATCCTGTTCTGGCACTTTTCTCTCAAGAAACAACTTTCAGAAAGCTCTTCAAATGTCTTGGGTAGACCATAGGGTACAAACCACTGATTTCAAACCTATCTATTCTACATCTTATGTGGTTTTACACTTTTACTTTTGCTACCATGAACAGGCTGGGCTCCACTCCTTTGCAAACATTTCAGGGGAAACTCGGCCCGAGAACAATAGGATTCTGAGCGCTGTTGCAGAAGACAATCTTAAACGACTGATGTATGAGATTGCATCAAGGAGTTCAAAACTGACTCCATCCGTGAGTGTTGGCCTGATTCATTTGATCTTTAATATGCTTTCCTTTGATGTTCCTTGATCTTCTTATCTGGTGTTGAACATATTTGCCTGAACACCTACTACACTTGAATAATCACATTGGGAACCTTGCCTTGTACTGCTTGTTGCATTTATATCATGTTGTGCTCCAAATACCCAACCAATCCGCTAGCCAATGTATATGTTCCTTGAGATCTATGGCTTTTCTACTTGCTGTTTCACTTAACCTCCTTTTGTTGATTGGGTAGGGACTTCTGCTCTCTGTTCTTCAACAAGATTCAGAAGTTCGTTTAGCTGTAAGTATTCCAATTTGAATCTGTTTTTACTCGATGGAGTTTGATGGAATCGGGGTCCTTGCACGTTGGTTGGTGTTGGAGAGTTATTGCTGATTGTATCCATGGAATGTGCAGGCCTACAGAGTGATTACCGGGCTAGTAGCTCGGCCATGGTGTCTGATGGAGGTTTGCTCGAAACAAGATGTTATTAACAAAGTGACTGATCCAAGTACAGAGTCCACAAAAGGAGGTATGTTCCCAAATGCTTAGCTAATTGGCTTAGCTAAGCGTTCTCCTTTTTTTTTTTTTACTTCGTCCTGCTTCTCAAGTCATAAAGAACCCGGGAAAAAGTTTGCACCTAATAGGAGTTGAACTAGTGATTTCGACCTATTTGAATTTGAATTTGCATATCAGATCGCTATACTGCTGCATTCTGTCTTTCTGGTTTCATTTTGCTTTTTAACATCTCGGTTTGCATTTTCTCGAATTTTCGTGATCTGTGACTGATTTGCAGGCATGGAAGCCAAGTATAAATGCTGCAAGGCAATCTACGAAGCTTTCTCGGTCAGATACAGCAGCAACCCTGCGTTTTCTGGAATAGCTGCCAAGGTCCGAGATCATTTTATTATCCCCTTCACTCCACAAGTAGCAATAGAAATCTAGTGTTTTTGACTTGTCTGGTGGTAATGTTGGGGGAAACCTTAACTGAACCTTTTCGTTCATTTCTACAGTTGCAAGAAGCTGTTGATAGGGGCCCGTACCTCACACGCAAGAACCGCGAATCCCAACCCGCCGTAATGACTGCAGATCGACTCTGATCTTCCGTTGAAGCTGCCAGTGACTTGCGTGTTTGTTCCGACGGTAGAAATCTCTAACGTAATAGGTTGTAGAAACGTAGGGGAGATGGCAAGAGTTGGATGATGAAGTGTTAGTAGAAATGTTTGTTGTTTGCATGAATGATTCTTTGTGGTGGTCTTTAAGCTTCCGTAAACTGCTCTTTTCAAGCGAGTTACAACTTACAACTTACTTTGGCTGATCATCATATATGTGACCGAGCTATCCGGGCCGGTCTCGACTTACCTGGGCTGATAAAGGGCTCCGGGAGTTGTCTGAGGTGGGAAGTTGGGCCTATATTGTTAATTTCATTTTTCTATGTGCAGTTTCCTACGTAATTCTAGAATACTAACATTTTCTACAACACAACTTGAAAATCAAATTTAATTGATATATCATGAAATTTTGGATTTAAAATACATATATTTCACGGTGGATTCACAGAAATAAGGGTATACATCACACAAAAAAAAAAAGTATACATAAAATCCAACTCTAAGAGTAATATTAAGACATCGAATTTTGAATTTTGATTGATACTAATATGATGGCATAGGATCTCAGCTTATCAATGTAGTACCCTAAGCTATGAACTTGCAATTTTAAACAATAATCCTAAAATCTCAATTGTAAATCCTAAATCATTCAAATCAGTCTAAACTTTGAATGGAGTTTTTGTGTGTAAACTCATGTGCTTTCTTGTCCATTATACTAGAAATGAGAATTGAGATCGTTTCGATATGAAATATCTTCTTAACATGACGATTATAAGACAGAAAGCATATCACACACCAAAAATTGAGTGCAGCGAAAATGAAAAAAAAATATATATATAGGAAATGAATACATGGAATAAAATAATAGTGAAGAACCAGCTGTGAGCGTGACAATTGGCACCGGAAAAATGGAAACAAAATAAGGGGTGCGACCACCATGGGACAGTCTTTGGGCAAACGTAGTTCCACCGGCCGGCCGGAGAATAACTAATTAAGGCTCTTCATAATCAAAAAAAAACTTGCCGCAAGAATTATTCGTTGTTGGGAAAAAACCACGAGACATGAATTATATGCAAATCCATTATAAACGCATGACGTTTCTGACCAGTCGGCGGCGGCCGGCGGCAACTGAAAAAAAAGCTGGTTGTTCTTTTTAACCGTTTCTTGGCTTATCCGGCGATAGAATTATTCGGCCGTCCAAAAAATGCCCGACTCCTACCTTGTCTCATCATGTCTCGTACGTGTATATAAATATATGGTTTTGTCTTCGGTACATTCATCATCTCATCTGCTCGCTAATTAATTCGCAATCGAGTACCATACCAAAGTAGCAAAAACAATGGCGAAGTCACACATATCGCTAGCAATGAAATCCGCCGTTGTAGTACTAATGATAGCGGCGGCGTATTTCGTCACCGTTTCCGGGAAAGACGACGACGATACCAAGTTCTGCGGTTGCGGTTCGGCCAAGGACCAGAAGAACTTCCCTGCCCGCCTCGGCAGTGCTCTCGACGACGTGGTGAAAAATACGGCGTCTTCTCAGCGCAAAGACCAAGTCTCTGGCGACATAACCTACACGGCGACGGACCCGAAGAAAGGCGGCACCGGCGCCGCCGCGGTGACCGGGACTTGTTTCGGTGGCGCTGCTCTCGCTAACTGCTCATCGTGTCTGTCTAAGGCGCGGGGTTTTTTGGATGGATGTGGAGTTTTTGCTTGTGGCGGACTTCGGTTTGAAGGCAAGTGCCGCCTTCAGTTCCGCCAGCTCAAATGATGCCGGCCGGTGATCGTTACAGTTTCCGAATTCCGGCGGGAACCCAAATACTACTCTTATAATAGTTTGTGTGTAACTTTCTATCAATCACTCGATCAAAGTTGTTTGCACTAATTTCTTCTTCTTCTTCTTTTTCCACTAGTGCACTTTCTATCAAATATCAATTGTGCCACATGTATTAATGTCCAATGCTTTGATATCCTGCGATGAAACGTAATATAAAAAATGTTGTTTTTATTCTAATTACTATTAAGTTGTGTTGCTATCGGGATGATATTGATAATGAGTATAAAAAAATGTATACTCTTGCGGGGAGGTTTTGCAACCCCATTCTCGACCAACGAGATGTCTAGATCTGATTGAAGTCACGAAAAAAAAAACTAGAAACAACATATACGCATATAGAAAACTTGTTCATCGTCACATGTCACACGATATGCAACCCTAGCTAAGCTAACCGATCGACATTAATGCATGATGGATACTAAACCAAACTGAAAATTAGATCGAATCGATATTGATTGAATATACGGTTCTATAATTTTTTTGAATATAAAGAAAAAAATGAATTGAGCTAATATTTGAATCGATCGGATCAAATGAAATCAAATGCACTTTCGATCGGGTTATATCGCTCAAATTTCCTTTACAACTTCATGCGGACTAATTCTATTATGGCACGATCCAACCATACGAGCTAGATACAAATATCATTGCGTTACACCTTTAGACGCAACATAAAACAACATCAATTACATGTACTATACATAAGACTCTCTTCACCATTCCTCCATCTTAATTAGGGGCAAGCTACACCATCAGACTCTCTCTTTACGAGCACTGAGAGCAAGTTTGAGAGTCGTAGGCGCGTGGAATACACAAATATCATTTGTAAAAAATTGTAACAAATCATTTTTGTTGAATTTTTTAAAAAACATATCCATTATTAATAAAAAGTTTACAAATGAATTAATTTTATGCCGTACGACGTTTCGGACCAGTCGTTGGGCCGGCGGCAACTGGAAAAAAGCTGGTTGTTACATATGCTTAAGCGTTTCTTGGTTTATCCGGCGACAGAATGATTCGGCCGTCCAGAGATGCTGACTGTTAGCTAGCATCTGGAGGAATGCCGCCGGAAAAATGAGTAAAAGGAAAAACCACTTTGGAGCAAGCGTACGTACTTGGGCGGGCGCATATAATTCCGCCGGTCGGCCGGCCGGATATTAACCGGAGTCGGGAAGTGTATAGCATCCATATAACTTGAGTGTATATAGGCTAGAATCTCTCTGTCGGCCGGCCCTCGTTGAATCTGTTAAACGGTGGAAGGATCTAATCATATATTATTAAGGCATAATTAGCAATTGCTAATTGAACTAGAACACGCTGGCATGCAATATAATTACTCGATTCGACCAAGTTAAATAGGGTAAAACTCAATGTTAACGGGTATTAAATCGAATAGAGATTTACTCCTTTTTGGAATTGGATCGGATCTCAGACTGCTTTTCACCTGACCTACGTCATAAAGCAAAACAATATTGTTTAATATATCTAATAATTTATGGATGTCATTAATTTTTGTGGAAATATAGTTATGATAATATTATATAATTTATACATGTTGTTATTAGTCTTTATTTCAATATAATGATGTTAAGATTCGGAGGAATTATCTGCGCGCGATTATTCGTATAAATACATAGATACCACACACCCATGGCCGATTGGGTTGGGTTGGATTGGGGGGTGTTGCTTCCGAACTCTCATCGCGGAGTCACTTTACACCATCAAAATGCCCCATAACTTCGAATCGACAACAGATAATCCGTCAACTTCAAATCATAATAACATGTAACCCGATCTAAATATCAAGAATGTCCTAATCACAATATAGCCGTATTCTTAACCAGTGGTCGGGCGGCACTGAATTCTAGCTTGATTCCGCCGAATACATATCAATATACGATGACGGCTAGCTATATAAAGCTTCTCGGTTAACTCATAATTAATCGATCATGTTGAGTAATTAACAAACAAATCATACACGGAAGAAAAGAAAGAAAGAAAGAAGAAAACATGAACACTACTACTACTACTCTAATGAAAGCAGCGTTTATATTAGCAATGGCGGCGGCGCTTCTTGCGAGCGTTTCCGGCCAAGGAGACGACAATGGGTTTTGCAGTTGCGGTCGGGCAGATGATCTGAAGAACTTCCGTGTCAGCGTGCGCGCTGTTCTCGAGGAAGTGGTGAAGCGCACGCCCGGCTCCTCCACCGGCGGCGACGTCGTCTTCACCACGACGTCGAATCCGGGGGCGAACCTCGACGTCGGCGCCGTCGTGGCGACCGGCACTTGTTTCGAGGGAGGGCCGACGGAGTGCTCGGTGTGTCTCGGTAAGATTCGGGCGTCTTTGAAGGTTTGCGAGAGCTCCGGTTGCGGCGGAGGGCTGTTGACGGGGGATTGCCGGCTTCAGTTCCGGCAGATCAAATGAATGACCGTTGGCCGTTGGGTTAGTTATGGCGGGAATTAATGCAACTGGTTTTTCGTTTCGGTTTGCAGTGTGGCTGGTTTGTGTCTTTCTTTAATTTACTAAAGGGTTAATTAGGGTATGCTAATGCCCACCCTCTATTAATTATGTCAAAGTTATCGGATAATTAATTCGGCAATTATTATCTAAGTTGCGTACGTGGCTGTCACATTAAATTTGAGTCAATTTTTATTATCTAATAATTTGTTGTTGTTTTGTGAAATTTGCACATGCCCCTCTCATGTCATGTGCTTTAAGACAAAGTACGGTACTTAATATTGAGTTCGTGAGTATTTGAACTACATGACCTCATGATCAAATCAGTACCAACATGTAGTTTCAATAACTCTTGTTGTTGGGAGATGTTGGACGATGTATGGATTTTGATCACTTTCTTTACACATCATCTCAAATGAAAGTTAATTTATGGACTTAAAGTTTGCACAAACTCATTAAAATTTGAGGTCATGAAAATTTGAACACACAACCACTTAACCGAACTCGATTTTATATCATGTTATAAACCAACTTATATCAATAACCGAGGAGAAAGTTAATTATAAATCTACCGGTATTCTCTTAACATAGCAGAGAGTATAGACTCCTCTTGAGTTTTATACCATAGGAAACTTTCTTTTAATATTATTGTAATCCGCATGACGTTTTTGACCAGTCGTCGTGCCGGCGGCAACTGAATTAAAGCTGGATTTTTCGGTTTAACCGTTTCTTGCCTCATCCGGCGGTAGAAAGATTCGGCTGTCCAGACTTGCCGGCGACTTCTAGCTTGTCTCATCATATCATGTAAAATGTATACAAACATCTATTGCTCGCCTTACTTAATATGCAAAGTAAGAACAATGGGGGAAACGCACCTCTATCGCCGGTGATGATGAAATCCGCCGTTATAGTAATGTTAGCGGCGGCGTGTTTTGTGAGCGTTTTCCGGTGAAGAAGATGATGCTCATATATAGATAACCGAATCAATTTTTTAATGTTTAATGAGAACAGCTCCATCAATAAGTAATTTTGTTAATTACCTAATGTTTAATTAGATAGACAGCATGCAATTGATGAGTTCTCCTCGTCCGACATTTATTTTGACGTATTATCTCCTCCAAAATCGCTATGTCGCCATTTACAGAGACAATTAATCATTAAATATTAACCTCTTGCTCGACACATAAAGATAATTAATAATAAGTGCAATTCACATAAAATTAAATATCGAAATATAGGATAGGAGACCACTAATTTAACTGCTATCTTGACTCTTTCATGTATTAATTAACGAGAAGCGTATATTACCAAAGGTAAGATAGCCTAACGGTAAATCTATCGCAATAGTGAAGGCTAGGGAGTTGCAGATCCCAAGTTCGAATCCAAGCGAAGCCCGTTGGTGTTCCCGGAGGTACAAGGCTGCTAACGACGAAGTCCCGTTTGCGTCGAATTTTATTGCAGGTGGCCCCCAAATTTACTGTTATAAATGAATTGTTCTCAATAACTCGAAGTCAAGTCTTACACGCGCCCCACTCAAATGAAAACCAACTCACGGCTTAAAATTTGCACATGTCCGACATACTTCTTTCTTTAATCGGTTGTTATTATACCACTCTCCTACATATATACAAGGTCAATATTCTTTCTCGCGTGGTGTTTGATTGGTCGTTTAACATGCCAAATAACTCGAGTTGGAAGTGCGATCTAAAATTTGTACATACTTATCATAACAAGTGGATTTTAATAAAGAGACTATATATACCATCATATCAAATAAAAAAAATTTGTTCTCGTGTATTATATGTATATTCTTATCAGTATTCAGAAGAGACTCGCGAATACGAATCTTGTATGACATCATTAGAAAGACACGCATCCGTATGTTTAACCAATCGCGTTGGAAGAGCATATCCGGTGTAGGGGTGTCCATTCGGGTTCGGTGTTTCGGGTTTACTCGAAACCGACCCGATTATATACATTTTCGATTTTTCAGGTTCGGTTTTGCTTATCGGTTTTTCGGGTTCCGGCTAAAAACCTCCAATAAATAGAACTCAACCCATATTCTTAGACGTTCGGATTTTCGGGTTTTGGTTTTGCTTTAACCGAACCCAAACCCGATAAGAAATTTTCGGGTTTCGGTATCGAATTCGGGTTCGGTTTCAGTAATTTTCGATTTCGGATTTTTTCGAGTTTCCCGACCCGAACTGACACCCCTAATCTGGTGCAAAACTCAAACCCGTCTACAAAATCTCAATGTCTTACCGTTCTCATAAGATTTCCTACACAAAATGACAAGACACAGACTTTTTATAAGCTGAAGCCAGGCCGTACGTCGGCCGGCCTAATCTTCAACCTTGATATACAAAGATTCCCTCATTCCGGTCCCGATGTATATATATACATGTATATTCTCGGCTACTTGTAATCGATCATATCGAGCAAGGAAATTAAGTAGGAAGAAGGAAAAAAAAAAAAAACATGAAAGCTGCCCTTGTGGTAATCATTTCGGCGGCGTTATTATTTGCGAGCGTCTCCGGCCAACAAGGTGCGGAATTTTGCAACTGCGGTCCGGCGGCGACGGATGATCCGGAGGTGTACTCTGCTCTCGTGAGCAGACTTCTCGACGACATGGTGGCGCTCACGCCGGATCGACCCAAGAACCCGGTCTCCGACGAAACAACCTTCACCAAGACGGTTCGGTCCGCGACGCTCCACAGCGGCGGCGCCGCCGCCACCGCCTCCTGTGCTGACTTAGTCAGTTGCGCAAAATGTCTTGGCAAGATTCGGAAGTCGTTGAAGCCCTGCGAGAAATTCGGCTGCGGGGGAGGCAACGTCGGCGACAGCTGCCTACTTAAGTTCCGACAAATTAAATGATGCGCCGATTACCAAGCTCTCCGGCGGGAATATATAATAAGTTATGGTGTTTCTCCGGCTGAGCAATATCTATCAACTATGCCTACTTTTAATGTTATTCAATGAAAAGTTGGATTGTTTAACGTGATATTCTATCAAATTTGCAATCGGGTGATGCGTTATGAGCGAAATTTCCAGTAATATTGCAAGATCACTGTGAGTGTTGATTGAGTGGTATGTGAAATCGATGATGTTACATGAGAAGATAAGTTATGTGGGTAAACATAAATGGATTTACATAGCTAATTACTAAAATTTGGGTGAAAATTTAAATATTTTGAGTCAATAGCGAGACAAATTTGTTGTTGTTGTCGTCGTCTCGTAGCAAGACAAGAAACTTGTTTCTGACCGAAATTAAGAGTTAATTTATATGATAAAGACGATATAATTATCAACGAATGCACAGCATGTTACACACCGATCAACGCCACTTATAACTTGACATGATTTTCGAATCAAATCATGGATAAGACGAGTACATCAAAATACAATGTTGATATGACTTTCATCGGATTATCCGTCGTTGACTGAAAGTCACGAGGTTCTTTGTATCCCTCTGTAAATGGAATCCACCATGGAAGCAAGAGTTGTGTGTTTGGAGAAATATTACTATATGACAACCTCTCATATCCAATGTTCAAGAAGACGCTAGGCGCTATCTAGGCGAGGAGGTACCGCCCAGCGCCTAGGCTGATTAGTCGTTGCCTAGGCGAGATTAAACGTTGAAAAAAAAAATGATAGATAAGCCATATTCCACAAAAATCCAAGTCTCCACATCATTATTCATCCATTCATATACACATCCAACCATTTTCCACAATCCTAAACATCCTAAGTCGCCAACCATGAAGAGGGATCTCACTGCTGGTCGATGAGGGAGGGGGAGCGGCTGGTCGAATGGAAATGGGAAATAGACTAGGGTTTGAGATTTTCACAAAAAGGCTATACTTTTTTCCTTTATTAGTTGTTCTGGGCGTCGCCCACCAGAGTGAAAACGCGCCTCCGAATGCCTAGGTGCCTAGATCAATCGCCCAGGGCTAGACGGGATGATTTCCTTCTGCCTAGCTATTAATCGCGCCTAGGCGAGAGATTAATCGCGTCTTCTTGAACACTGCTCATATCCTTCTGTAATATGTATCTCCTCGATCTCAAGTATAGTGAAACGGACTCTCTCATGCTCGTAGATTAATGAACATACATTTTGTGTTAATTAACCACGTAAATCTATGTGTTTATTATTTCCTTACATTATCGATTATCCATATCCTTTCTAAATATACAAAAATATAGAAACAAATGAGATAGGTACATGAAAAGAGTGAAGAACCCTCTCCTTCCAATTGTCACCGGGATGGTTTTACCTTCTTTTTTTTTTTTTTTAATTAATAGGTTGGGTCAAATTTCAACCCACTTCTGACCTGACTCACACCCATAAAGTGTATCTTTTTATATCTGATCCTAATAATAATAAATAATTTGCATATGCTATTAGTATTTTTCCCCAATTAATATAATAATATGCATAATTAATGGATATGATTAATCTTTTCGGAAATACAATTGTACGTAGGAAATTTTCGATAATATAAGAATGCAAATAAATTTCCAGAGAAATTATAAATCTATGAATACCCATATTTGGATTGAGTTAGATTTTCCTTCCGAAATCCAATAAATATTTTGCAGAATTTTTTTACCGGCCAATACTCTAAGATTAGGTTTGGAAAGACCTATCGACCCTACCCATTACTATTCCTATATGATATCATGAATGAACCTCAGAATCTGTCATAATCACGTCCGACTCCGGAGAGATCCACCGTAAGCCGTAGTTTTCACCGCCGGTCGGGCGGCACTGAAAGCTGCTTCGGTCCAAGGATGCCGCCATCCATATACGACGACGTACGGCTAGCTGTCTCGTGCATGCATATATCTATCTATATATATCTTCTTGCGTACTCGTAATCGATCACATCGAGCAAGAAAGAGTCATAAACAGAAGAAAATTCAAAAGTCAAAACCCATGAATTCTACTACCCTAATGAAGGCCGCCGTGGTGGCAGTCCTCGCGGCGGCGCTTTTCGCGACCGCTACCGGGTTCTGCGGCTGCGGTCGGGCAAATGATCAGGCGAACTTCCGCCGCAGCGTGCGCACGGTTCTCGACGACGTGGTGAAGCGCACTCCCGGTCAGGTCAAGAACCCGGCCTCCGGCGACACCATCTTCACCACGACATCAGATCCACGGGGGAACCTCGGCGGCGGCGCCGTGGCGGCGACCGGGACTTGTTTCAAGGGCGGGCCGACGGAATGCTCGGCGTGTCTCCGTGATATTCGGGGTTTTCTGAAACGTTGCGAGGGGTCTGGTTGCGGCGGAGGATTGCATGCAGGGGATTGCCAGCTTCAGTTCCGGCTGATCAAATGAAACCGCTGATTAATACAAGTTTTACGTTGCTCGTACGGCGGAAAAACGCCACCGTTTCGTTTCGATTTGCAGTGTCGGTGTTTTTTACAGTTTGTTTTCTTTACTAAAGGGGTTAATTAGGGTAAGCTATTATTGCCCACTCCTATATAGCATGTCAAGGTTATCGTTGAAATTTATCAAATAATTATTTCGTCGGGTACTTTTATATTGTAAGATTTGAATGTTATATCAAAAGTTGTCAAACCGACTTTAATAATTCATTTAATCGAACCGAATAGTCAAGATTTCGGCCGGTGAATCGTGATAAACTCAATTGACTTGAATTTGTGGTGAAAGCAATTTGAGGTTGTACTTTCATAGAAAAACAGTGAGAGAAGGTTGGTTGACTTAATTGCTTTGGTCAAGCCATTTGAGACTAGTCGGTAAGGGATAATTATGATTTCAAGCTAAATCAAACGAGTAGAGCATGGTAGATTGGTAAGTTAGAGTCAAACCCAATTCAATCAAGTGGTTGGGTCTAAGTTTAACAACCATGAACAAACTTAAGAGATGGTCTACTAATCGAAAAAGTTATAACGAACAATCCTTCTAAATCCATTTTTTATCTTTGAGCATGTTATAAGTCATGATTAAGTTGAACCTAACCATTTTGTAGCACAAACTAGCTACGAATTTACCGCCTTGAGTATATAGAGCTAAATGTGGGGCGAAATTACCTTATTGCCATCACCCCAACCGTGGTCGTTGCAATTGAGTGGAGCGGTCAAACTTGAAATAGAAAAAGGGTGAAAGGGGTAATAAAGCCAATGAAAAAAGGAAAAGGAAGAAGGAGAAAAAGGCTGGCAGTTTGGCACTACTACTACCCGACCCGATAAATATGAAATGGGCCCACTTCTAGTTATCATGTTCTTTCATTCATTACCTTTTTTGGACCCGATGGCCCATGGCTCATAGTGATGGCAATTTCAAAAAGAATCGCATGTATTATCCGACCTGATTCGTGATGGGGCTGGTATTACTCGATCCGCAGTAGTGTGGGGTGGGGCATGGGTATCTACTTCCGACCCGCCTTGCCCCGTTCTAGACTCATTTTATCTCAAATTCTTACAATATCTATACATATTTTTCCTATTTTGACTTTTCTTCAAATAGTTGAGTCGAACTTTCAACTTGTTAGGCTCAATTATCCATTTTATTATCAATATTTTTCATTTTTAAAGTGTTTTTCCCTATGTTTTATTGTAAAAAGTAAAATTTACTTGTATTTTTTTTAACAACATGTAAGAGTGGGTCGACCCGCCCCGTCCCGCCCCATACCGCGCGGGTTTTACCCACCCCGATCCGTAGCAGCATGGGACGGGACATAGGAATTGAGATACCCGCCCGTCCCGCCACATTGCCATCACCAATGGCCCATACCCCCAAAGAAAAGGAAAAACCTCATCTTTAGGTGAAGGGTTATGAAGGGTACCCCAGGTGAGTGCTAAATGACCTAACTGGGCAATCTTTATGAGCTGTATTGACAAAGATTGTAGTGCTGGTTAATTTCAAAATTGTAGATTATTGGTGGTGCTGGCTTGCTAATTAAGTTTGTAATGAGAATCAGAAGAGTATGTCGAGATGTAGATGATAAATAATTGGGGTTAATTGCAAGGTTGGTCACTGAGATTACTAAAAACGTTCATGTTTGGTCACTGAAAATATTTAATTTCATTCGTGGTCACTTAAATTAGTTAAACACTTCATGTTTGGTCACTCTCCGTCCAACTCCGTTAACTTTTGCTTACGTGGCGGTCAACTTTAAAAGTTGATCGTTAAATGTGTGACATGGCAATTAAAAATAATAAAATAAATAAAATTTAATTTATAAAAATTTCCACCTAGGATGTGAGTAAACTCAACAAGTGGAACTTGACTGACACTTTCGCAATTGGGCCGGTGTTACATGCGCCGACAACAGAGTTGTCGAGCTCCGTTTCTCCGGATGGGTCTCCCCGGCGAGCTCTCTCTCCGACTGGGCAACCTCACCCAACTCAATACTCTTTCTGTTCGTTTCAACGCGCTTAGGGGAGCATTCCGACCGACATCACAAAAGAAAACAAAACTTCATCCATCAATTAGATACAAGCAGCCACCTTTCGCCAGCCTTAACGATCTGATCATCACCAAAGCCGAAGGAAGGGAGGTAAATCGTTTGCGTGCCTCACTCATTCTCTCTCCTTTGTCTCCACAGGCAATGAATTAACGATGAACCCGTAAAAAATAAAAATGAAAAACTAAAAGGGTTCTCCCTTGTCTCTATCTTCTCTCTAGTGTAATGGCAGCCGCAGGGGGCAGAATGGCGACCATCCTTAATAATAAAAAATAGAACGGCGACCATCTTCGCTGTCGTCGACAGGAATGGTGCTGGACAGTGTGGAGATCGACAACATTGTGGACGTGCCAATCAACGACACGCCGCCGAGCAAGCCACAACTGCACAGAATGTCGGCCAACAATTTCGGGGAGTCATTTTGGAGGACGACGAGTAACTTTGGCAACTTCGGTATGTTGTTCCGCAGGACCAGCAGCAGCGTGCTGAAGAAAATTGCTGAGATCTCGCCCGACGGGGGTAAGAGCACCGCCACTGAGACTGGGAGGCAGCAGCGGGTGCAGAGGAGGGTGTCGTCCGATGCCAGCCGGGCGGTCGGGATCTCCGGGGAAGGGATCTTCCTACCGAGGAAGGAGTGGGAGGAGGATGCCCGGCGGTGGCTGTTGAGGCCGATTAATCTCACCGGCCACCTACGAGACGACGGGTTGTGTGATTGTCGACTATCTGGTTATTCACATCGAAAATGTGAAAAAATTATATTTTATTTATTTTATTATTTTTAATTGTCATGTCACACATTTAACGGTCAATTTTCAAAGTTGACCGTCACATAAGCAAAAGTTAACGGAGTTGGACGGAGAGTGACCAAACTTGAAGTGTTTAACTAATTTAAGTGACCACGAATGAAATTAAATATTTATAGTGACCAAACATGAACATTTTTAGTAATCTCAGTGACCAACCTTGTAATTAACCCTAAATAATTGTTTCCAGTTGATCAACGACGGACATTCTCGTAGAAGACTGAAAAAAGTCATACATTATAAGACTCTATACAATTGTGCAGTCTAAATAGATTAATAAAAATTTCAAATTTTGGATTATAAGCAATGGGCATGCCATCAATACAAACTCTTGAAAATAAGTATATAACTAATATTGAAGAATCAACACTTATAGAAAGCAGAACATAACATCTATTTACTTAATATCTAAAAGATACAAAACCTCTCACTGTATCTGTGATTGGTGCAAGCTACCAACTTAATCAATAACAAAAGGTTGGAGGGAAATCTAGAGGAGGAGTTCTCACTTTCAGTACAGAAGTAAATTCGGTTGCTAAACCGAAGCAACAAACAGAGCATTTTCAGTACAGATAGATGCCAAAAAAAAGCAAAAGAAAATGGTTGTTTTCTATTTTTACACCGAGCTAGAGCAGCGGTCAGGCACCGAAGACCGAACAGAGAAGAGAGCGTCCTTTTCTTTCTTTGCTTCATTTTCCCTCTCTTCCTTCGCTCCTCTCTCTCTATCAACTTGCTTTTAGAAAAGCAGAGAAGAGCGGCCTAAACCCCCATTACGCCATTCCTTTTTTGATTCTCCTTCTCTCCACACTTATTTCATTACATTCCTACTTACTTTTCCATCTCTCTGGCTCTGAAACAAACCCAACACACTGAAATCATTCCCTGTCCCCCTTGCATGAAGAGTTGCTAGCTAGCAACTACTTTTTTTCTTCTGGGTTTTTGGCCATCTCTGCCATTTGTCCTTGCTTTTCTCTCTGTAAGTTCTTCCATTTTATCTACCCATTTGCATTTCTCTTCCTTTTCCTTTTTCCAGAGTGTTCTTCTTCTGGGCTGCATTCTTTTCTGGAAATTTTTATAATTGAATTTGACAGACCTGAAGTGGGGAATGAGCAGGCTGGAGATGATGCTTCCTCCTTTTTTTTCTTTCTTCTAGTTTTACTAATTTGAGCCGAGACTTCCTGCCTGCATTTTGCAAAGGACAGTGTTTTCAATGCAACTTGTTTGATTTCCATTCACCTGTATTATAGTTATGGAGCTTTGAGTTTGGTAAGTTTTCGTTTGGGTCCATAAGAAGAATGTCCCTTCTAGTGTGCAATGATAAAGGGCATTCAAAAGTTTGGATCTTTGTTGGATGATAGGAAATGTAAGTTTAAAAACATTGGTTCAGATCACCTACGCCACCAACTCTTTGGTTTCCCCTTTCTTTTTAATTGTGATCTTCAATATTTAGTCCTTTCAATTGGAGCCAACAACTACCCCTTACTAGTTCTTTGTTTTTTCCCCCTTGTCTTTGCATCAGCTTGATTCCAGTTTACATTCAAATGCATGCTTTTTTTGATGCTGGAAATTTCAGTGATGTGCTTGAATTTGTCTTCTTTAACATATTGGACAGACAATGGAATCTGCATGTAATGTGATTCTTTACTTCATGAGCTCAAGAAATGTGCAGTGTTGCTTTTACATTCTACGGGCATGTTTCTTTTCCTTTGCTCTTATGCTGTCCTGTTGATGAATTAGGGGAACAAGTTCGATTTTAGACCCGATCTATAATGACCAAGGTTAGTCCCCTTGGAGGGCAGATGATGGCAATGGAGATCTTCATTCCAGTTTCAACTGATGTCAGCTTCCCTTCGGACCGGTTTCCCAAGTACAAGCTAGGACCTGAGAATCAGGTAGTGGAAGAGCCAAAAGAGGATGAAAAGGGACCATCTTTGAAGGACATTGTTGAGCAGGAGACAACACAGCTCTCAGATCAGCATAAACGCCTCTCGGTTCGCGACCTCGCCAGTAAATTCGACAATAACTTGGCTTCTGCTGCTAAGTTGGCTGAGGAGGTTCTCTCTCAAAACCCTTGCCAATTGTGATGCCTAATGGATTGTCTCATATTCTGCACTTGTTATCTCGGCCTGCTTCTTTTTGTCCATTTTGTACTTTTCACTTTGTCTTTGAAGAAAAGTACCCTTTGGTAATGATGTTAGGCCTGTAGTTAACTCTCTCGTCTTTGATGTAATTAGGCGAAACTTAGGGAAGTGGCTTCTCTGGAGGGGCATGTGCTTTTAAAGAAGTTGAGAGATGCATTAGAATCCTTAAGAGGACGTATGGCAGGGCGAAACAAAGAAGATGTGGAGCAGGCTATCTCTATGGTAAGTAGTTCTCTTGCTTGTTTTCTTTTTTCCTTCATTCGGGTATGGTAGATGCTTGTGGGATTCCACATTTGATGCATCTGGGATTCCATCGCATCTAAATGCTCTATTTGTTGTTGGTAATTAACTGTTACTGCAAACTGCAGGTGGAAGCATTGGCTGTGAAGTTGACTCAAAAAGAAGGTGAACTAATTCAGGAGAAGTTTGAAGTGAAAAAGCTTGCAAACTTCCTCAGACAGGTTGACTTATGTTATTTTGTTTGTCAGTCCGCGGAGAATTATTATTATGTTAAATGATCTCTTCTTGTTCATCAATTCTGTTTCATTAGTTCATATTGATGTGTTCTGTGGTGTCTACAGGCTTCAGAAGATGCTAAGAAGTTGGTAAGCCAAGAAAGATCGTTTGCATGTGCTGAAATAGAAAGCGCCAGGGCCGTTGTTCAGAGGTTTGGGGAGGCCTTAGAGGAAGAAGAAAGGAATGCTCAAACATCTAAAAACGTGTCTCCTGTAAGTTTATCCATCTTTGTAATGTCTCTGTCCGCTCTATTAGCCATGGTTACTCTGATTCTTGATGGTATTGCAGAATGTGGAGGTACTACTTGAGGAGGTTCAAGAGGCTAGAAGAATCAAATTGCTGCATCACCCGAGCAAGGTATATTCATATGATCTCCTTGTTTAGTTATTGCATGGCGTGTTTTGCTCATCACCCTTATTTCTCTCTCGAAACTCCATCCCAGTAATTTTAGGAGAAATATTTGCTTGTTATACAAGTCTTATGTTTCTAGTTAACTCATTGTTCACTGGTGGAAACGTTAGCCTTTTGAGTCTTGAAACTTACAGGAAGTGAGAAAGGCCTTGTGCCCTTGGATCATTCAATTTGTGTTTATGTGTTTATTTGTTCGTTCAAGGATGAAGTTCTAATATAGGCATTAGATATTCTGAAAGTTATACAGTTGTGACAAGTTTATGATTGAATACATGGCAGTCAGGCACATGAATCGTTCTGCTGTTAGTTATTTCCACAATGCCCCACGAGCTGCAATCATCAATAATCTAAGTCATGTTAACCTTTTTCTTTTTCCTCTCTTTCTTTCTCGTTACAAGGAAGTGTGTGATTTCTGTAGGTGATGGACATGGAGCATGAACTTGGTGCACTTAGAGCTCAAATCCGCGAGAAAGCCATCTTCTCTGTTAAACTTCAGAAAGAGGTTTGCTTTTTCTCATTGCATTCTCTTTCCCCCCTGATGATTTCATGCCTTGTCCATTTCATTTCTCTCGGAAGGTAGTTTATTGTCTATGGAGCTGACTTCCTTTTTTCTGATGCAGCTGGCAATCAGCAAAAGAGTAGAGGAAAACAAATTAGCAATATACAGGATAGAAGGTTCTGAAACTCTTGGTTCATGTTTGCGTCTCCATCCTCGTATTAATGATGCTCCGCTACTTTCGAAATGCTCAATTCAGTGGTACCGTGTCTCATCTGAAGGGAGTCACAATGAAGTCATTTTAGGTATGATTGACATATTATTGGTTTATAGATTTATATACTTCAGATTCACTATCTGCACATTTTGATATGGTTTTAATCAATTTTTCCCCCTCTTCTGACGACTCAAAAGGCGCTGACAAACCAATATATGCTCCTGAACCACTTGATGTTGGCCGGGTCCTTCAGGTCGACGTGGTTTCAAACGGCCAGAACGTTAGCACTGTTACGACCGCTGGTCATATCGAGCCAGGTGCGTCCTATACTAGTAATGTTTCCTTGCACTTGCTTTCACTTTGTGTCATGTGTACATTTTAGTAAATGAATTGCTCGTGAACTTTGGTTTCTTTAACAGCTCCAGGACTTATGAGCCATGTAGAGACACTTCTGCGAAAATCTAGTGCCGAGTTTAGTGTAAGCAAATCTCCCATACTCTCGAAAGCTTGATACTTTGCATATTAGTTTTCTCCTCACTTGGTTTTGTTTATGTGTTTTATATGCAGGTGACAATTTCGCAGATCAATGGACAAGACAATCCATCACAGTCGATCCATTCGTTTAATGTGGGGAAGATGAGGATAAAACTTTGTAGAGGATGGATAACAAAGGCGAGAGAAATTTACTCAACATCCATGCAGGTAAAATTTTACTCTGGTTCATGAACTGTCAAGATCATTATATGTCGAATCTACAGCTGAGTGACCAAAAGAAGTAAGATTGTAGATAATGAGTTGGATATAAACTCGCTAATCCAAGTCAAACAGAATCTTCTAAGGTTATAACTTCAGGAAAAAGACTGCAATTTTAGATGTAACCTTGCTGACAATTTTTCTTGTTCTTGATCTCTAGTTATGTGGAGCTCGATCGATCTGTAGCAATGCTGCCTCAAAGTCACTGTTCTGGCAACCGAGAAAAGGGCTCTCCTTTGTGCTGAAGTTCGAGACAGAGCAAGCGAGGAATGCAGCCATTACGATCGCCAGAAAGTTCTCTAATGATTGCAATGTAAGTAATGAGAAATGCTCTTATCTTGTGCTCTTTGACTTCCTTCACAACCACGAAGTTCACTTTATCAGAGCGTTTGATGGACGAAATTCTCGGTTTCGATATATGACATTGACAGGTTATACTTGCTGGACCAGATGATCAAGTATAGAAGGGGGAAAAAGGGTCTGCTACTAACCAAGTCTCTTTGTTTTTGTGAGCATTTTATCTTCCTTTCCCATCTTTGGGGAGGCTTTTTTCTTCTTTTCAATAGGGATTAGGGAGTGGAGTGGAGATGTTTGAAGATCTCTTCTTTTTCTTCTTTGCCTTGGTGGTGAAGAAAAAAAGAATGCAAGTTTACCATTTGCAAATTGTGTTTTCATTCTTTTGTTTTTGGGTTTATGAATCAGGTGTGGCTTTAGGCATGTGAGTTTTATTAATTTGCCTAATCATCTGTTTGTAAACAAAGTTATTATACCCATTTCTCTATAATTTTATGAATCAGTTTGTTTGTGGTTTCCTTCTTAAAACAAGAAAGGAACTAGGGTTCACAATGCAATTGAATAAAACAAAAATTTGGAATGTCAGAATCAACACCGAATCATATTATACTTCGCTCCTATCTAATTCGATTCAAAAATCAGCTGCATTCGATTTAGGCTAGTTTTGACATGTACTAATTCGATAACTATTTATCCACAATTCAACAAAGATTTGTAACTCGTGAAATTCGACTCAACATCTCAATGCATGAGCAAGCAACTGTTGTAGCGCATAAAAATGCATGAGTTGCATGCAACTGTTGCATGCAACTGTTGCATGCAACTGTTGCATGCAACTATCATGATCGATAATTTAGATTTGAAGATACATGTGAAGGAATTAGTAAAGACTAATAATTTAGATTTGAAGATACATGTGAAGGAACTAGTAAAGACTAATCGAATTGACGATGAACTTTGTGAACCATAGCAAAAATGTCATAAAGACCAAAGTTTAGTGACTAAAGGGTCAATGACTCGAATGTTTAGTGACCGTTTGGGTAAATTAGGGCCATATATTGTCATGAAAATCCAAACCGCAATTTTCCCTCCTTTCCTCAGATATTTTTGTTTCTTTCCATCGTCTCTCTCGCTTCTTCAAGGCCACTCATCTGATCTCATTCTCATCATGTAACGGAAAACACCCCTCCAGTCCCTCTTCCTCTTCTTCTTCTCCATACAGTCACAGAGCAAATAGCTACCAACAATGGCGGCTGTAACCGGCGCGCTGGGAGCTCTACGATTGAACCCTACGAATGCCGCAACGTTCCACGCCGAGCCTCCGCGACTCTGCAGCTTCAACTCCCAAGGACATAGACGGAAGCCTTGCCGCAATGTCCCGTGCCAATCGTCGCTGACGAACCAGCAGCAACAGCAGAAGAACATTCCCTTATTTTCAGAACCGGAGAACCGGCTGATCGACGCTCTCATCGGAATCCAAGGCCGCGGGAAATCTGCCAGTGTTCAGCAGCTTAACGTACGCCTTTACCAGGGTTCTTGCGCTTGCTTAACAATCGATGGAGGGTGAGAACTGATTAGGATTTCCTTTTGTTGTGAGTGCAGGAAGTGGAGCAAGCAGTGAGGGTTCTGGAAGGACTAGAAGGGTTGCCTGATCCGGTTAGTGACTTCCCCTTTACTCCTTATTCCTGAATTTGAGCTACTGGGTACATTTAGGGCTAATTGACGGTATGGATTTGTTCAAATTCATGTAGACAGAACGGGAATTGATAGAAGGCCGTTGGCAATTGATGTTCACCACGAGGCCAGGAACTGCTTCCCCAATTCAGGTATCCTTTCCTCTCTGCTTGTTGGTTATATTCAATCCGAATCGGTGTCTAATGCATGTTTAAATGGTGGGTTCTTAGAGAACGTTTGTGGGTGTTGATTTCTTCAAAGTGTTTCAAGAGGTATACCTTCGTACAGACGATCCCCGAGTTTCCAACGTTGTGGTGTTCTCTGATGCTGTTGGTGAGCTCAAAGTGGAGGTATGGGATGGATGAATTGATGTATTCCGTTCATTCTCTTGAAGAATTTTGTTGGACACCATGGTAGTTGATCTGCAAGAGCACTTGATGGATTTATTGTGTGAATTTATGGACCTATTGGAATCTGATATCTATGAAGCTACCTGGACTTTTGGCCTGCTCGCTTTCCCATTTCAGTTCTCTGAATTCCAGATTCAGTAGCTTCGGTATTAGGTTATATCAGAAGCATCATATGAAACTTCTGCACCTTTGTGTTACTGTTGTTATCTGACTTCCCTTTACCTTTCTACAGGCTGCAGCATCAATTGCAAACGGGAAGCGGATACTCTTCCAGTTCGATAAGGCGGCTTTTTCCTTGAAATTCTTGCCCTTCAAGGTTCCATATCCAGTGCCATTTAGGCTGCTTGGGGATGAAGCAAAGGGTTGGCTGGACACCACCTATTTGTCCCCCTCTGGAAACCTTCGCATCTCAAGGGGGAATAAGGTGAAGATAAACACAACTATAGGACTGGACATACTTCAGCACCTCAATTGTGTGTTCATGCAAGCTATGGAAATTGCAGGGCACCACGTTTGTGCTGCAAAAGGAAACTGAACCTAGGCAAAGACTGTTGTCAGCCATCTCTACGGGAACACAAGTCATGGAGGTATTGTCATTTGTGCCTTAACTCTGCAAACCCGTCCTCTTTGTTCTTAGCTCGAACTCATGATGTAACTTTCGCAGGCAATCGAGGAGTTCCTACGGGCCAATGACAATGTAGGTCAAAGTGAACAAGAACTTGTTGAAGGAGAATGGCAAATGGTGTGGAGTTCTCAGGTACTAACACAATAATATATTTTTGCTCTCGATTTCACTTCAAGAAATGGCACAACCCCCCTTGTGACGAAGCTCACATTGGTCCGTCCGTTTACAACTCAGACAGAAACAGATAGTTGGATAGAGAATGCTGCCAATGGTCTCATGGGAAAGCAGGTCAAATCATGAAACTCATTCCCACTTAAAGCCTTCCATCTCCAACCGAGTATTCCCATTACTTTCTGTTGACTGCTCTCCCGTACATGCTTTCAGATTGTGAAAAGCAATGGACAGCTGAAGTTCGTGGTGGACATGTTTCTTGGACTCAAATTCTCCATGTCCGGAACGTTTGAGTAAGCTCTCTTGACTCCCTTCCCTCCCTTCTACATCTCAAGATATGTACCATCGTCTCCTTTCAACATGTAACCGGAATGCCTCCCAACCGAACTTCAGGAAGTCCAGCAGCAGCAGCAACAACACGTACAGCGTGATAATGGACGACGCAGCCATCATTGGGGGTGCATTTGGGTACCCCATAGAGCTGCAAACCAAGATGGACTTTGAGTTGCTGTAAGTTTACGATTCATCTTCATAACGTTTGCACTAGAAGTATAAGGTTAGAACTGTTAGTTTCCTGGTGCGGTTGATGGATAAAAGTCTATATATCTGTATGGTTCCCATCTTCTGCAGATACACAGATAGCAAAGTGAGAATCAGCAGGGGTTACAATCGCATTCTCTTTGTGCATGTACGGGTCGATGGAACCACAGTGCAGAAATGAGCCCCTTCTGTCAGCCAAAGCCAACTCGGAGAGCTGTACCAGTATATGCTAATTGTACATTGAATTGTGTAAATACCAAATAGTGATGGCCAGTTCATTCGGAGAATGAATCTAATTATGAAACTCCCTACTTAGGCAGGCAGAAGTGCTATCTACCTTCATTGCAAGAGTAATGACCCAATATCTTCATTACAAACCAAATCTTACTTATTGAAGTGGATTGATCTTCTTCATTATTACCATTGTTTGTTGGTTAGATCTAAAGTCACATCTTCATTGTGACATTTTGTGATTAATCCTAACCCAATATTAAATTACAATTCATTCAAGCCAAAGTAATACTCAACAAAGCATTCATGTAAGATTGTTCGATAGTCATCACTGTGACACTCGTCACAACAAAAATAAATGGTGAAATGACAGACAAAAAAAGACAAGATGTTTGACCGAACTAAAGGAATCGAAACTTTTTTTGGGTATGAGACTAAAAGGTTTGAAACAGTTAGCAAATAGATAAGCCAGTTCAGTAGCATAAATTCTTTCATAAACAATAAAAGGCGAAGCCTCTCAAACCTTGACTTCAGAATTATGCTACTACTTGAAATGTCATTTGTCGGTTCAAGTATCTTTGATATTCTGTTGTCAACCAATTTGATAAGTAATAACTAACAACACATATATTATATATTGACTTGTAATGAAACTATACTGCTTTTATCTCATGCCTTTGTTCGCAATTTGATCTTATTGTTTATATATTTGATATTTTTCATTAACTTAATACAATTTCAATAATTCTTTTAAATAAATTAATGGTTTAGACTTTTAGTCCTAATAAGGGTATTTATTAAAAAATTATTCTTCAATTTGTTTCTCCTTTTTTTTTTCTGAAAAGTAATGCATTAAATTATTATGCAATCAATTGGAAAATAAAAACTTTAATTCATCGGGAAAAATATAAATGGGAAGGGCCGCGCGGTGAGATTAGATTGTCTTTCCTTTCTAGAGATTTGGCGAGAGAGGAAGAAGAACCGATAGGAGGAGAGAGAGAGAGTTAGAGAGGGAAAGCCCAAACCAAAAAAATCCCCCAATTCCACGCCAACAACGGAATAAGGGTTTTCTGTGGTTTTTCTTTACTCTTTCCTTTCCTTTCCCTCTCCTCCCAGCTTCCTCCCAATCCTAATCTTCTCCCTTCTCCTCCACCACCGAATTTGGGAAAACCACCGCCGCCGCCTGCAGCAGCCATGGAGAAGGTGAATTCCGCTGCTTCTTAACGATTCCTCCCCTCCCTTCCCTTCTCTCTTTCCCTCTTCCTCCAGGAGAAGGCGAGAAAGAAGGCGAAACGTTATCAAACCAGAAGAAGAGGGAAGGAGTTGGGAGAAATCTCTCGCCCCCGCCGGTCAGACGAGCTATGGATGCTACCGCTACCTCCGCCGCTTCCGTCCCCGTCCAGGCTCAGTTGGCTGCTGCTGGATGCGTTCAAATCGGCGACAACAAGGAGTCCCTGGTGGATTCCTTCCTCGTCGAGGCTCTCCAGAATCCGCGCCACCGTCTCACCAGTCAGTTTCTCGTTCTTGTTCTTTGTCGATTCGCGAATTTCCCTTCGCTCGGCTGTTTCGATCTCGTTTCTGTTTGGTTGTGTTGATGCGTGGATGTGTGGCGTTTTATTGCGATTCTTGGGAGCTGTAGGGTTTTATTTTTGTTGTGCGGTGTTTTGCTGGTGGATTTGGATGCGAATTAAGGTTTTGAGTCGCGGGAATGGGCTATGAGATTGGATTGTGGCATAGATAGTTAGATCTGGTAATTATGGTGCTATTGGAGCTTGGGGGATTTGTGGTCGATTGCATTGCTGAATGGGGCTCTAGATGAAGGCAACAGAGCCTTCAATTGTGAATGGAGAATTCTGCTCGAACTAATCCTTTGACCTCAATTGTCAATCTAAGCTGGTTTGTTTCCGGTCATGCATTGACACTTAGAATCTAGCTTGGAATTGCATTGCAAACCATTGTTGAATCCCTTTCTTATTTCTCATTGCTATGTAACCTATGGGTTTCTGGTATTTATTACAAAATTGGTTCGATATAGAGTTCATAGATTTTCAGATTGGCTTGTGAGTTCTCCAGCTTGAGGACCACACCTTTGGATTGGAAACTGGAATTAGAATTTCTTTCCATTGCCTCCTTTTTGTGCTCTTAGTTTATTCCTCGGTTTTGCTTGGTCATCCTTTGGGATGCTTGTGGAGTATTACTAGCGTCAGTTCCATTTTCAATATTGCCTGTTTGTAAATGTTTAGTAGCTGATATTTCCAATTTGAATGTTATGTACCTATTAACTTTGGATCTCTGTTTTCAGTGTCCATGTTCTTTCTCTTACACTGTTCTCTCCTTATTATTCCTGTCTTGTTTGGTGTAACTCATACTGACTTCCTGAATTTTCATTCAGTTCTGAGGATGGAACTTGACATCCAGAGATTCCTGCAGAATGCCGAACAACAGCAATTGGAATTTCAGCATTTCCCTACTTCATACCTCAGGCTCGCAGCACACCGTGTTGCCCAACACTATGGGTTGGTTACCATGGTACAGGACAATGGAATAGACGGACTGTTAAATAAGATTGTGGCTAGAAAAACAGGCGAAATCAGATACCCTTCTGTCCGCTTATCCGACATTCCCGCTAAACAGTTAGATGGTGACCAACCTGAAAAGGTCAAGATTGCTGTTAGGCCTCGACCTAACCCTGCTAATGGGTCTAATGAGTTTGGTCTCAAACGAAGCCCAGTGAGGAGTGTTGAAGAGAGGAAGGAGGAGTATGATAGGGCGAGGGCTCGTATTTTCAGTAGCCCCAACAGCCCAAGCTCGGATGATGTGTTGCCTCAAGGTCCTACAGACAAGATATTGTCAATCAAGGATGAGTCTGAGGGTTGGAGGAACCCTCCAGTTGATCCTATCAACGTCAGGGATGGTTCTTCGTCTCGGGTAGCCATTTTTAGAGACAGGGAGAAGGATCGTTTTGACCCAGATTATGACCGCAGTTACGAGAGGTACATCATATTATTTCCACCTGCATTATGTTTCTTTCATGACCTTGAATATGCAATTTAATAACGAAGCTGCTTTCTGTTTCAATGGATGCCAGGTATGTCAGAGGTACACTTAACAACCAGTGCTTCAACATGTTGCCATTCAACATGCAGAAGGTTCAAATGCCGTACATTCAGTACGAGACCGGTTTTCCGCAATCGGTTCCAATGGTGAGGAATCAAGGTTCGGTTGCGTACAGACATCCGGCTGCAAACCCAGTTTTGAACCCCTACTGTGCTGTCGGGGGGAACCAAATGGCACCAGATGCAGCAGCATATGTTCAATGGCCCAATGCATCTATGATGTATGCTCACTCCTATGACCAGTTTAGGCATGCAGTTTTCCAGGTGTGTCTGTAGTTCGTTTATTTTGTGTGTGTTTGTTTCTCATGTATGTTCTTTCCGTCTAGTTTAACATCGGACTTCTGTTTTCTGCAGCCGCCATTCTGTCAGCAGCCACTGACGTTCGATTACAGTCAAAACCATTGAAATGGCAGCAGAGCTTAGGTTTGTAATTGTATTACCAATTAGTAATATGTACTCGTCCAGAACTTCTCTGTTTAGTAAAAAGAACTGCCGCAATCGAGTTGCTCGGTTGCGAACCCCCCCCTATCGTACTTTTCTCTCTTCGTTCCTACTCTGATGACTTGAAAATTGTAGTAAAAGGATTGTAATTGTGTTTGTGTCAACTCTATGTTTCCGCATCTCGTACCTCTGTTTTTGTTACTAGTCGCAGGTTTGTGTTTTGTTGAAATGGTGTCATGGTTTTGTACTTTTATTACGTTGATAGTCGTTAGTGTCATCGGTTCAATCTCTACGTTTTTTCGGGTTTATAAACAGTGATTAGAGACTTGTTGTTGATTGTGGTGTCCTTGTGCTTGGTTATGTGTCTACTTGATTTGGTAAATCATGATCCTGATTGAATGATTTGAGTTTCTGAGTTTGCTGTCTTCTGGTTTAGGCGATGGTGCCAGTCTGGCAAAGGGCATATCCTGTTCCCTTCGTTTCTTTCTCTGACTTGTTTATATTTAGGTGTCCAATTAGCTGTTGGTGGACTAATCTAAAATGGGTCCCCGAAATAGCATAAAAGAAAACGGCTTTCTCACTAGATGTTGAAAGAGCAAAACTAGATTTGGGCCTTTCGTATGGATCTAGTGAGCCTGCTACTTTATAAGCTTTTGTTCTTTCTGCTTGACGGGATCGTGTGATTGAGGTGACTACTGGTTTATCGTTTTCTATCCATATCGTTGGTTGTTGCATCTTGTGCCGTTTTTGTTGACGTTAAGAACCACACCGCATCATGGGGTGCTACATAATCCTTACTGGCGGAGCATATCCGATTTACCGTGCTTACATCGAATTCGTAAGTACATACTTACGCCATTGATTCGTTGATTTCGCGATTTATGGTAGCTGGATCCGCGGTCCAATAATGACTTAGGAAATTATTACCTTGTGGATCAAATTGGTCATGTATTACAAAGGCACGATCCAATAATATGTAATTTCAAAAACCCTCGTAATGCGGCATTATAGTTAAGGATAGTACCACAATAACATTTGCATCGTACATTGGGACAAGCTCACTCTTCCCTAAATCTGCATTTTTCCCACCTAGAGATTATTAACCTAGTTATCTCATGACCAGTCTTCCTATCACAACATGATTTCTTATTATGAATACCTTGTCTTGAGGATTTGATGTCCTGCGTTTTTTTTTTCCTATCCCAATTCTTTCGAATTCCGTCATAATGTTTCTGTATTGTTCCGTGTTAGTAGATAGGATCAAACTACTAGTACACCTTTGTACATTTTAGTAACATTTTTCACCTCTACAAACCATTTTTTTTTTTAACATTTGTGTGCCATTTTTATTTCCCCCACTCCACTCTACACTTAACCTTGGATGGAGATCAAAATCAAATGTAGGGCCTCTAGGTTAGGAAGCTTTTGGACAAGAATTGAAACCGTGGGGCTCTATCTCAAAGACATCCATTATTGCCTAGATGAAGTCAGGGTTAAAATGACTCCTATCCTTCTTTTCTTTCTCCTTTTTTTTTTTGACGAGAATTTTCTTTCTCCTTTTTTAGGGACCAATGTTTTGGAGTTATATGGGGGAATCTAACTTTTTACCCATATCAACGACAAGCTACTTCCTCCACTTTCTTGATTTGTATCTCAATTTCTATGCAATAATAATAATATATAATATAAAAGAAGAACCCAAAGCCAATCGAGAACCCCAAATCGAAATAGTGGAGAGAAAAAAAGAATTAAACAAGTCACTTCTTCCTTGTAATATATTTGATTAAGTTTAATATATGATTAATTAAGTTAATCCCGGCTGATATCATTTTCTTTCTGATCCTCAATCTTGCTGATCTCCTCTATCTCCCATGTTTATGTCACCAATCATCACTTTTCATTTTTCTTGGACAGGAAGCGCGTACCACCCACGCATCACCACCTAATCTATACTTTTCCTTATAAAAATAAATTAGAAATTTGAAGGATTTTTTTTTTAAATAATGGCAAAAATTTGAAGGAAATTGACAAGAGCATATATAGAAAAGGGACAAGTACATACCGAAGAGGGAGACTGACGTCTTCGCAGTTCAATGAAAACACGATGATAATAATAATGTAATTTAAAGGTGATTATCTATCGATTGTCGTTCATTTTTTCTTGTTATCCTCTATAATATATAAAAATGAAGCGTGATGATATAACAAGAATCTGGATCCAATTCGGATGAGAATTACCATAAACCTGATGTCTAACATCTCAATCAGCTTCATTTACAGCCAATGGGGTCGGGGACAAAAGTCAATCTAAAAGAGGTCATACCAAGAGCATATAAGATGTAGTTTGTAGAGTGGATCCAAATACGACATTTTCAAACCCAAATCGAAAACTAATCCGAAAAATACCCAGTAAGATTTCGGTAACAATTGATCGCAGATAGAGAGAACACATGTGATCTCATAAGCTCTTTCCTACTTCTTTTGGCATGTAATTGTAGTTTCTTCATTAGTAAATGAAAAAAAGAGGGAAACTAGTTGAGGCAAATATGAGATTCCTGTCTGCAGGTGGATGAAACTGACTGGAAATGAAGGGTCGATGGAACCAAATTGGATAAAGACATCCTTGTTTAAGAACAGAGTACAAGAAAACGAAGCCACACATGTGGAATTAAGTATCTTGTTTCCAAAAACCTTTTGATTTGTCTGTTTCAATCATTCCTAAAACTGTAGCACAACCACACAAGGAGCACACAATCAAGCTTCGAGTTTTCAGAAACAAGAAGAGAAACAGAGTGAATTTATGGTTTTGCCCCTACCAGGGGTAGGACCTTACACTGCATGGCCACCTCGTTTTGTTGGGTCGTTGTTCGTTGTTTGGATTGGAGCATCTCAGATTTTCTCGTCCCCCAAATTCCAAAATGCCATTTTGTGTTGGCACCAACAATGGAACAAACCGCAAGACTCCAAGATCAGGAAAGCAAAATAGCTAGCAAGAGCACGATATGATACTTTGATTGAATCTAATCACTTGTTGCTAGTGATTGTTGAGTGTGTTGTTGGGTTGGGATTTGTCGGCCAAGGTTGACGGTTATGTCAGAAACTAGTAGGTTGCAATAACTTGAGTTCTTGAAAGATGTTCGATAATGGACCTTATGCCACATATTAATAGGTTGTTCGCTCCAAGAAACGGAGAAGATCAATATATGATGCTCAAGTTTGACGTTGTTAATGTTATTAGTTTGTTGCAAGTTCTAGCGCTGGGTGTATCCATCTCTGGGCTCATTTTCTGACACTCTCGAGGTGAGAATAGTTGAACTTGTTTTCGAGAAGCACGTTTCTTTTTACCCTCTAGTGAGAAGGAAATGGGTGGAGGGTGATACCCAATAATAACGTCAGTATGTATGCGAGGTGTTTTGTCACTCCAAGAAATTGGAGCAAGGTAAGAAAGATATGAAGCTCAAGTTTGATGTGAGAAATCAAAGGATGCCTACAACCGTGTTAAAAAGAATACCTCCGTAGTCCATCGTTCATTCAGGGTCTCAATTTTTTTTACCATCGATGGCGTATTTTTTCGATTAGAGCATGTGCCTAACTTGTCTTGTTATGCTAAAAACAACTTGTCTTCTTTACCATTCATATCAATAAAAATCCGATCGTTTGACACTTTTATAATAACAACTTATTTATAATGAGGAGATATTATGACATAATAAAATTCCCGTCTTTATTTCACGACACAAAGACTTTACCAACTAGATTATTTACTTTGCTTCACAAGTTTAGATTGAATGAATATACTTATCTTCTTTACAAGAAAATACCCTTTTTCTTACAAAGCAGTCTCCTATATCTCCAAAAAAAAGGCAACTGAAAAGGACGACGAGATAAGGAAAAGGAGGAGAATTCTAATGGCGGCGGCGGAGAAGACCTAAGAAGAATGAGCGGCGCGTGAGGAGCATTCGACGGCGGAGGGCGTGGGAATAGAAATCTGTTAGGAATCTAACAACAAAGAGGCACATTTTCATTCAATTATTGAATAAATAATAATTACCATGATCTGATTATATGAAACTCGAAAGAGATGAGAGAATGAATGAAATAATCGAAGCGATTGAGGATATCCGATTGCGATGATGCGACCCGACCCACCCCACCACCCACATCTCTCCTCCCATATCCCGGATTTTAAATTCCACATTTATTAACACCAAATTTATGAGAATTTGTTGGAATATGATTGTGAAAATCTAACAGTTGTCAATTGAACGACGACGAGGAGCTGTGGATCGGGGTGAATATCTCAATACTTACAACTATTTCATGCGAAATTAAAATTAAATTGATGACAATTTTTGTATGACTAATGAAACTTGAATGCTCTCGGTATGTAGTAGGAGTTGCAATACGTGGAAAATAAGTGTCACAATAAATCGAGATCAAACAAGGGATGGAAAATGGGCGGGACAGCAGAAAATAAGACTCACGCTTGATGCCTGAGGGAAAAATATAATACTCCTCGTCGTACAAAAACAAAATTATAACAGAATCTGCGTAAAAGTCGGCGAGATCAAAATTTAGACAGACAAGGGTTGAGAATAGGGTGAGGATAAGGCAAAGCGAGAGGAAATAAGAGCTAAGCTTACTACTGCCTATTGATGATTACAAAACGGATAAAACCTCGTGTAAAACAAATCAGAACAGATCATATCCATAATATAATAATAAAGTCAACATTATCAATGTGTCGCGGATATGAAATCCAAACTCACTATCTCTTCATACTCGCAAAACAAATACACATGACTACAAAAACTATCAGGTCGAATCATACTACGCGCACCAGAGTGAACGTAAATTGAAATCCTCACCTACTTACCTATTTTATCTCTCCAACCATGTTGATAGGTGGAAATCATTTAACAATGAAAGCCAAAATCTGGGCAAAAAGAAAGGAAATGATGAAATTTAAAATAAATAAAAGCATCAGCCAACAGAGTAATCTCTAAAAATAAAAAAGCTGAAATAGGAAGAAAGCCAAAACAAACAAGATCCACCTCGATTCGAACATCTCTCCTCCTCCTCCTCTTCACTCCTTCCCCTCCGCCGTCCCAATCCCAATTCTCCTCCTCCTCCTCCGCCATACTCTGCAGTCACAGAGAGAGGGAGACGAGAGAAAGAGCGGCCGAAGATTCGACTGAAGAAAGGAAGGAAGAGCTGAGCTAAATTAGCGGGAGCCACGAGCTATGAGGGAAGACGACTCCAATTGGTTCGCTCGATGGGAAGAGGAGCTTCCTTCCCCTGACGAGCTCATGCCAATCACTCAAACCCTAATCACTCCCGATCTCGCCCTCGCCTTCGACATCCGGAATTCCACCAACTCCTCCTCCGCCGCTGCTGCGGCGGTGGCAGCGGCCAGCAATTCGCTCCACCAGAATCAGCCGGTCCCGCCGCCGCCGCCTCCTTTACCGACGTCCAGCGGCTTGCCTTCTCCCAACCACAACAACGGGAATCCTTCTCTGGCGACTTCGCAGCACAACTCGTCCGAGTTCGCCGCCGACTCCTCGGCGGAGCTGGGGTCCGGCACCGGGGGCGACGAGCCGGCACGGACGCTGAAGCGGCCGAGGCTGGTGTGGACGCCGCAGCTGCACAAGAGGTTCGTCGACGCCGTCGCGCACCTGGGGATCAAGAACGCTGTGCCCAAGACGATAATGCAGCTCATGAGTGTGGACGGGTTGACTAGGGAGAATGTCGCCAGTCATTTGCAGAAGTACCGGCTCTACCTCAAGCGGATGCAGGGGCTGTCGTCCGGCGGCGGAGGAGGTGGTGGCGGTGGCGGGGGATTGAGTGGTGGTTCGTCTACCGTTGGTGTCGATGCGGCTACCGACCATTTGTTCGCGAGTTCCCCTGTGCCGGCGCATTTCTTGCATCCCGGTAGGCCGCCTAATCCCGATCATTTCCTGCCGTTTGTTCCCGTCAGCGCCCTTCAGCATCACCATCACCAGCAGCAGATGGCGGTGGCTGCTGCAGCGGCCGTAGCTCATCCGCAGTTGCAGGGTCAGTACCATAGGCAGATGGGGCATTTCGGGTCGCCTCCCAATGGGCAATTCGATCATCCCTTTCTTGCTAGGCCGGCGGCGCAGCAGCAAGCTGTGCATAGAATGGGACCGCCGGTGCACAATGCGCCGGTTCCAGGGTATGTGGAGGATTTGGAGTCAGCAAATGGAAATGCTGGAAGGAAAGTTCTCACTCTGTTCCCTACTGGAGATGATTGAAATTGGGCTCTACTGATGGGGTTCCAAGTTTCCCCTGTTCATCAGTCTTCCGTTAATTGGTAATTACTGGTAACCGCTTCTTACATTCTAATTTTAGGTTCGTCAATGGTGGTTTTGTTCCGTTCTCCATTGTGGAAAATCGGCCAAGATCGATGACTGAGTTCTTCAATCACTACCAAGGGGATCAGTAGCTCATCAGTTGCAGATTTGGTGGTTGATACTGATGATTATTAGCCTTTTTCCAGTGGCAATCCTTTAAACCAGGCTGCCTGCGGATATCTGCTGGTTCCATCTAAAGTTTTGGACAGCAGTCTATAAGTCCACCCCAGGTCACATTCTGAAAACATTTCGACAGGACGAACATTCTAAGCTTTTCTGTGGCAACTGGCAACAACCATTGTCATAAGTCTTGCTATAAAGAGGTCCACTTGGGATTCAGTAGAGCACGGTATAGTACATTCAAAGGCTTGCTTGGTCTTCTTATTACATCATAAGAGTCTTGTTCTCTATTTCCAATGTGGAATGGGCAGAAGAGAGGAATTTTCTGTACCTGGGGCTTGCAGACAAGGATAGATTTTTCTTCCATAATTGCAATCTATGTCATGTAGAGAGAGTTCTAAATGTGAAGTTTGCTGGTTAGCTACCCTCTTCGTTTATTAGTTCAGTGTAATGTAGAGGTGACTTGTAGCTATTGTACATTGTGGAACTTCATAGATTACCCCACTTGAGATTGGGGTTTTCTTTCTCACAATTCTGATATGTTAGAATGTTAAAGGTGATCTTTATGCTCCTTGCATGTTGAAGCAGCTTGAACTCCATAGCATTGCATTGTTGAATATTAGATAGGTTCTTATTGAATAAGCAAGATATTCATTTTCCCCACAACTCTATAGCCTTCATGTAATTCTGGGTTTATCACCTTCAGCATCTCTAACAACTCTGACAACACGCAAGACCCTGCTCGTACGTTAGTTGATGAATCTGGCAAGTCTCATTGCATCTGGTAAGTGCAGTTTGAATTCAGAAACAAACTTATATCTGACAAACTAGATATGGGGAACACTTAGTAGTAATTACTTCTATTACTTCTGCATCAATTCCTTTCTTCAGTACAGGTACATATTTTTGTACCCCATATATATGTGTACTTCTGCAGCTTCAATCTCTTTTCAAGCTGGTGTCCTGTGTTTGACATGGCGTCACTTTCTCTGTCCTGGTTGATTTAGTGGTTGTGATCTGTTTAGATTCCTAAGGGAAACTTTGACACCCTGTTTGCTTATTAAATATACTTTGCAGACTCCTAAATCGTAACATATGTTGATGGATTCCATATCTGATCTGATTGTATCTCCATAATGAATGTCAACTTTCATGTTGATCTGGACGGTTTAGACAATTACACAACAAATATAACTTGTTGTGTATCTATCTAAAGGGTGGAGGGGAAGAAGCTGCATCACAGCATCAATGTTGGCAATCGGACAGATCAACATGTTCCTTGTAAGTTACTTCCAGTTGTACATACCATCTCTCCTCCACCATTGTAGGATATCATGTGAAATCCTCTCCTTATCTATCTATCTAATCTCTAATCTATTCTAAATCTCAAGTTTTGAGGATATAATTGTTGCTAATAGAATATTCTAATGGGGTGAGTTACAAATGGGATGCAGATGGGTGCTGGAATCTTGTTTTGTGTCAGGGGAACACACTGGACAGGAAGAAATCCTTTATTATTGATGATCATAATCATGATGATGGAGAAGAGGAAAAAGCAACCAGGCAGGCACATAAGAATGGATTTGTTTAGTGAATCCATCCATCCATCTCTCTCCCTCTCTCTTGCTCTGCCATTCTGGTAAGTAAAGAAAGAACATATCTTTATATATTTATATTGATAGATCAGATGAAGAAACTGAGTTGTCTTTTGTTTGGTTTCTTCATAAAGTAGGAAGCAAAGCATGCATATGCTTGTGGTGTGGCCATAAACATTGTTATTTTAAGGGTGGTGGGAAAAAAAAGGTTTGTTTTAGGAACAGCTGCTGCAAGTGGAACAATGAGGTTAGAAGGGCTTGCTTGTACTGTACTGTACAACTGTTTTATGAATCACAGGTTAGAGAGAGAGAGAGAGAGAGAGTTGGGGGAATGGATGGGGAGCAAATTCCCAAGCTGCTGCTGCCATGGCTACTAGGGGAGGAATTAGACAGGAGGTTGTTGGCATGCGCCAAGTTAGTACATTCATTTCTTCTCTTTCATCTGGAGGCATTGTATTTGTTCCAGCTTTATGGTATGGGGCTGTCTCTTTTAACTAACCTTTACTTTCTCTCTTGGATGGTTGAAACAAGGCTGGAAAAAAATATTAAAAAGTTGTTGCTGTTTTAATAGTTTAATCATAGCAACAATCTTCTTCTTCTTGTTTGTTTGTTTTTTATGTTTAGCAATAATGATGACATCTACAATATAATGAGCCACTCACTCCACTGTCACTTTTGTTAGGCTAAATTTGAGTCCATGCCTTGTTTTTTTTCTCTTTCCTCTTGTTTTGTAGTTGGTTTTTTCGTCTTGTGGGCTGGTAATGTGTCATATTAATCATTGTTCCGTAAAAGATTTTGGTCGATTTTTATTTATTCAAAATTTTTAAAGAATATCCTTCACACTTTTTGTTCGATTTTTTTTAATGTTGTTATTCACCAATTATGAAAGTTATCCATCACAGGATTTGACAAAAAAATTGGAATGCTATTATTAACTATTTTGTAAGGTTATCTATCGCATATTTTGGCCAATTTTGGGAATATTATTTTTCACATATTTTGAAGGCTATTCATCACAAATTTTGGCGGATTTTTGAGAATGCTTTTTCACATATTTTTGCTATTCATCACAGATTCTAACCGATTTTAGGGAATGTTATTTTCACCGATTTTGAAGGCTACCCATTACAAATTTTGGCCGATTCTTTTGAATGGTTTTATTCACCGATTTTGAAGGCTATCCATCAAAAATTTTGGCCAATTTTAGGGAATGTTACTTTTACTGATTTCAAACGCTAATCATCACAGATTCTGGCTGATTCTTTTGAATGGTATTATTTGCTAATTTTGAAGGCTAACCATCACGAATTTTCACCGGTTTTAGGGGATATAATTTTTCAGCGATTTTGAAGGCTACATCACAAATTTTGGTTGATTTTTTGGAATGGTAATATTTAACTATTTAGAAGCCTTTGTAACTGCCAAAATGGCACGCAAAAAACATGAATATATCGATGCTTTCCGAAAAATCGCTCAAAAAATACGAAAAATGCTCTCCGAAAAAATGCCCTTTCGAATAATAGCATTCATAGTAATCCATCAGAATTTTTTATATATAGCATTCAAAATCCAAGAAAAAGTTTAAGCAAAAACCGGCAAAAATCTATGATGAATAGCTTCCAAAATCGGTGAAGAATAGCATTCGAAGGATTCGGTGATGGATAGACTTCAAAATTGGTGAACAATAGCTTTCCAAAAAATCTACCCATATCTGTGATGTGTAGCATTCGAAATCAATGAAAAGTAAAATTCTCAAAAATCAGCCAAAATTTGTGATGAATAACCTTCAAAATAGATGAAAATAGCATTATCAAAACTCGACAAGAATAATGATATATTCGCTATAGATTCGATTATAGTCTTTTCATTCTCGTTCTGTTGTTGTAGGTTCCACAAGATTTCTGTTTCGGTTTTGAAAGTTAGCGTGGTGCACTCTCTTGCTTTGAGAAAAATGAGAGTACTGTTTTATAGACATTTGTGCACCAGAAGGAGGGAGCATGGGCAGATGGGCTTTGTCGGTCTGGCATGAGGCCCTACCTACCTGGACTGACCCAGGCCTACTCATTAGATTTACTGAGCTGCTTTTTTCTATTTGGGCTTTTCTGAAAAGAAAGCTACATTTATTGAAGTGTCAGGTCTTGAACCCAACCCATGGGTAATGGGTTTCATGGTCTGTTAAGTCCCGTTAGATCAGACTTCAGAGCATCTTCTTATATGTGTTAAGGTGCTGGTCAGGGTGTCCGTTCGGGTCGGGTTCGGTTACCCGGGCTGAAACCCGAAAAAAACCTGAAAACCCGAAATCAAAAACTACTAAAACCAAACCCGAACCCGTTAAGGACTTGCGGGTTCCGGTTACCCGAAACCCGAAAATTCCTTATCGGGTTCGGGTTCGGTTAAAGCAAAACCGAAACCCGAACAATCCGAACGCCTAAGACTACGGGCTGAGTTCTATTCATTGGAGGTTTTTAGACGAAACCCGAAAAACCGATAAGAAAAACCGAACCCAAAACCGAAAACCCGAAACGAACCCGAACATGAAAACCCGAAAATGTATATAATCGGGTCGGTTTCGGGTAAGCCCGAAAAACCGAACCCGAATGGACACCCCTAGGTGTTGGATTCGTACCAATTTGGTTCTGGTCATAACAATCAAATTTGTTAGCACATCCTCACATCAAAATGGCACGACCAGCCCCAACTCTCTCGTATTCACTCGATTATCTATCTGTAAGCTTAACACGAAACAAACATGGATATCAAGACACGTATCATGCCTACTCCCGATCAGACCACTACTTGTAACCTAAGATACTCGAGAATCGAGATAGCAACTTCAAGTATTCGTAGGTTGAATAAGTTACCCGATAAGCAAAACAATTAGCAGATAAGCAAAAGATCGGGACCAATAAACTAAGGAAAGTGTAGTTACCTATTCTCAAAAAAACAAGGCGAGCTTCCAGCAGCTAAGCATTTGGTCAGTTGATTGAAGAAGAAGCAAGCTGCTTCTTGAGGTTAAGATTTTCCATACCGCAAGTTGCCAGCTTCTCTTTAAGCTCCTTGGAAGCCTCCTTGAATTTCTTGTGCATTACATCATTCTCCCTGACTGATTGTCCAAGCCTGAAACACAATGCTTCCGATTTCGCTTGGGTTCCCCTCACCATCATCTTCAATTTCGCCTTCTCGTTGCAGTTCGCAACGTAATCCTGCCAGAGTGGACCAATCACACAAGAAACGATGGTTTAGTCAGGATTGTAGCGCTTTTCTTGCACCCCAAGTTTCCTCTTTGCACGGTGGCTTGTACTGTAGAGAGGGACTACTTACAGTTTGCATCTTGGCTTCCAAGCTAGCTATGCTTCCACTGAGTTGGTCGATTTGAGCTCTCGCGACTTTCAACTGTACACATTGCAACGCTCAAATGAGATAACCATTATTATCGATTTCCATTCATCATGGTTTACTAAGTGGTATTAGAGTATATAAGATTGGAAATAACAATACTAAGTGGTCTTTTAGAGTATATGAGATTGGAAATATCTTGTTACCATGTCGTCATAATGTTGTTTCACGAATTCTGCTTCGGCTGTATTTTTATGGTAGTCTTGCATTTGAGCCATCAGCATCTCCTTCTCTTTCATAACAACATCTAGCTGGTTTTTTAGATTCTATCACGTAAATGAATGATAGTACGATCAAACATGACTCGTGGTAATGATTTAGAGAGAGTAATATTTGAATTATATTGACGTGAGATTATGGAACTAGTGAATGAACCTCAAGTTCTCCGATTAGCTGTTTTTTATCAGCATCAATATCTCTGACTGCAGTCGTTGGATTCTCTCCGTCGTTAGGAACACTTGGGTCGGACTGCTCAATCTGAAGCTACACATGAAACAAGTATAGTACAAATTGATTAGAGAGTAAAGGCAGGAAGTAGCAAACTGAAAAATAGATCAAATTGATCTTAGATACCATTCCGTGTCTCTCGCTTTCACTTTCACTATCTTGAGACGCATTATTACTGAGGCAAGAAAAAGGGAAAGAGTTACGACGTCAGAATATTAAGCATATGCAGAAGACAAACAATGCAACTAGTAGATATGACCCTTTTACTCGTGGAGCTTAAAACAGACCTGCACTTATCCAATTGGCGATTTTCCTCCCTCAGAAGTGTTTCCTTGAGTACTTTGCATTCTTCTCGGCAGGAATCCAGTTCATCCTGTACCTGTTCTCATAATAAATGCATCCATTTCATCGCAGATAGGAAGAAGTAAAAAAAAAAAAAAAACTTCAGATGCAAGCAATCAACTATTGGAAGCTCCTAAGTGGAACTCAGTAGCTTACTTCTGACATCGTTTTGTACAATGCTGAGATTTCCTCATTATACAACTTCCCTTTCTCTTCGATGGCTTGTAGTGAAGCTTTCTCCTTAGACAACCAAATTGCCTTCTCTTCCTCCATTTCCAGAAGGGAATCACTGAATTGCTGCAAAATGAGAGACATGCATCATATGAGGTAAGGCACAAGGGGTAATACAGTGTAGTCTTCGATCACACATCATCTTGATATCCACATATCAGTACCATTGCCAATTCCTCCTTTTCTTTTATCAAAAGCTCGATGGTGCTTTGTGTTTCTTGCCGTTCAGAGGTACATGCTTCCAACTTCATTCTCTAGAAGTTCGAGACAGAGAGATTTCAGTGTGTGCTCAACTTGAACAGCTATATACTATCACGAACAAAGTAGGCTTACGAGCTCGAAAATCTCTTGCTGCAACGCCCACAGTTCAGCATCAGATGCAGACAACTTTTCAGTTAGAGATTCCAGGTCTGATGCCAAACCTTCACTTCTCTGTGTTGCCTCCTCTTTCTCTTTTCGTACTTCTGCAAGTTCCTCCTCTAGAGAAGCAATGGTTGCCTCCATCTCAAATGCAAGAACTTCAAGTTTTCTGTAGTCATCCTAAACAACAGGAAAACCAAGCAATGAGTTGTCCAGGAGAAAAAGAACAAAGGAAAAATCATCACGCCTCTGGGTAGAGTACGGAGAAGAAAAACCTTCTTTAGCATAATGTGAGCAGTAAAGAATAAAACAAATGGATGTCAATATCATATGATATACCCAAAGATACAGACAAATAAATTATCAACCGTGGTAGACAAAGCCCAAGATTGCATATCATAATAGAATCAGAGCAGTCATAATTGGATAATTTCCAAAATCCAAGCACGTATGCTGCAAAGGATTGATAGCCGGATCATTTTCAAACATTCATAAGAAATATATTTAGTTACATTGAACCTTATGAAATAGACGCCCCCTTGCCATTACCTCCATTGCCTGTTTTCTTGTATCACAAGTCTTTGAGCTCCTATCGAAAACTGAATCCCGCCTTCTATCAGCAAAAGAATCACGCTTGCTAATGTCACGCTCAAGAAGACTCTTTTGTCCATGCAATCGTTTGACCTCTTTCTCAGCAAGCTTTTTCTCTCCCTGGCAGCGTGAGACATGCAACAATCTGTAATCATTCAACTCAATGGAACACCAGGTAGAGAATTTATGTTCAAGAGTAAAATACCTCCAGTTTAGTTTTTTCCTGAATCACATTCTTGAATTTTGACTCAGTTTCTTTCAGTTTCGTTCTTGCCTTCTCGAGATCCTTTCTCAAACTCTCCTTCTCTTTTGCCAAAGCACAAGATGATAACTGATGTATTTCCTTTTCGAGGATATGAATATATGACCTATATTCTTCCTTTTCAATGTTCGCTTCTTCAGAAATTTTCTATAGCAACCAGGAGATATCTATAAGGAGGCAGTATTTATATAGCATAAAAAACAAACAATACGATTCTAACACAACTGCTTACGGTCAAGGCATCTTCATGGTTTTGAGCATCCTGCATCATTTCTTGTAAACGTCTTTCAAGATCAGAACATTTATTTGACAAAAGAAGCTGCAAGTGAAACATCCTAGTATTATCAACTAAGGTTAACTCATTATTTATCTGTATAATATGCATAAAGGAGTAGTACCTTCTCCTTTTCAACTACAGTGAGCTTATGTCTGATGCTGCCACATATTTCAGCATGATTACTGATGACCAACTTTTGTTTTTCATTGTTCTCGAGTACTGAATTCCTCAACTCCTGCATTGAAAGGCATATATCAAGCTTGACAGGGATCCAATGTGCAACAATTGCCCCAATCACAAGCAGCAGTTGAAAGTCAAACACGACAATTGTCCAATGCAGTGAAAATTCTTCTTAAGGACTAGTGTGTTCCACAAATGCGAGAGCAATTGGAGCGTAGCACCAGACTTCTTACATGGAACATATCGGATTCCATTGAGAAACTCTGCAACGCCTCGTCCAAAAGAGAAAATGTACTCTGGACAGTGTCTTTTGCTTCCTGAACTTCCCTGACTATTTCTTCAATCTCCACCTGAAGCTGTTTCTGAAAGTTCATATCCATATGCGAATGAAAGGGGCTGATCAGATACTTGGCACTGAAGTTACGAGAATGCAAAGCAAGAAAATGTACAGATCACATGAAAGAAAAGAAACAACACAAATGAGAAGGGATCCATACATTAATCTCTCCTACATGTCCAGCAGATTCAAGTTGTTCACGAGCAACCTTAGCTTCCTCCCTTGCCTTTTCAAGCTCTTGACAGAGCTAGCAAATAATTAAAAATACCACATGACATCACAAATCAGTATACTATCTTTGGTTGGAGCAGATAAAAGAGAAGAGTCAACATCATCCATCATTTAACAGCATATCGAGAAGAGAAACAAACTTTCTAGCATTATAGTGGGCTATCTCTTCATTGGCAAATGAAATTGCCTTAAACGAAGATAAACTAACAAAACACACAAATTCCACCTGATTTGAATCTACAAAGCACAATGCTTCAGCTAAAAGCTATAAATACCATGATTACCTCTTCAAACTTCTCCCTTGCATATAGACTTTGCTCCGTTGCCAGCTCGACAACACTGTCTAGATTCTGTTGACTTGAATCTTTATCCATTTCTAACATCTCAATCTTCATGTTCAAGAGCACGTAGGAATCAATAGAATGTACAACACAGAGTGATAACAGACTAAGGGTGGATAAAAATCACGCAAGAGAACTTATCAACATAAGGAAAATCAGTTGAAAATGACTAAAAGGGAAAGGACCTTTTCTTGAAGCTGTTTGATCACAACAATGGCCTCTGACTCCCTTATACTTATACTTTTGTCCTTACAATTCATAGTCTCGGTGCCATGAGAAAAGGAGAGGTCACATTGGTTCCTAACGTGAGAATTATCACTGTTAACCAGCTGTCTTCTCAAGGAATCTATCATAACGTCGCTCACAGTTCTCTGAATAGAGAGATAGAGATATTAATATAACACATTATACAACAAGAACAATTTATTAAGATCTTAATTGAAGAAGATGCAAGTTAGCAACCTGAGTTTCCGATTCCACTAGCAACTCCTCATATTCTGCTTGAACTGCTCTCAACTCATGGTCCTCCTGAAAGATGAACAATTATTGTGGTCATCAGATTTCACATGCCATGATGCTGACTGCTGAGTGCAGTTGAGAAAGGGACGACGCGACTTACTGAAGCAGAGGCTTTCTTTCTTGGAAGCACCTTCCTCCTATTGGTAACATGCAGCAGAGAACATGGATCAGGTGGAGTGCAGTCCTCTACTGCATTATCTTTAGCTACTTCCTGTTGCGGACAGAGGTCATCAGCTCCTTTCTGATCACTTACCAACTCTTCGAAAGAAACAAGTGCTCCCTCATTACGTCGAACTGGCATGGGCTCGACACTAGATAGCCGTGACTGGGCATTTGCATCCACCTAAAAGCAAATGTGATTTCCACAACATAACATAAGTCAACATTACTTCTCTTAGCTGTGCTGAATTTGAATGTATGCACTTGTCGCACAAGTTAGATACAATGCAGGCATGAAACAGACAACATGGACTCTTACAATAACTCTATCATAAACAGTACCTCTTGGAGTATTACTCTTGAAAAATTACTTGGACACCATGTATCCCGTCGTTTTCCCTGCAAAAGCAAAAAATAACACACACACAGAAGTAATGTTTATTGCAAAAACAAAAAAAAAATAATGGTCGTCTCAAAGAAAGAAAAGTCTACGAGTTGAGCATAATACTAGTAAAGTACGACCCCGCCACGTTGAATCCACAATGCAAAACCACTGCTGCCTTGTATCAGAGATAACAGTACAGCATAAATTGCAAACTAAAACAGTAAAATGAAATGGCAGAAACTCGATCAAAGCAGGAAAAGAGTCAGTGTCCTTAACCAGTCTCATTGGAAGTATTTTTCACCCGGACTAAAGAGCATCTGGACTAACACTCAACTCCAAGTTCAACCAAAATCCAAAGTCCAAATCACCAATTGTTCAGCATTAATAAGAACAATATGTTTCAACAGCAGAAATTTGTTATGGTATATTCCAACACCCTTTCAGTTCATATAGCTAAAATAAACAAACCTTCTTAAGCTGGTTGCAGTTATCATCTCGGCTGGAATACAACACCATGGACGAAAGGTTTTCAATTCTCTTGGCTTGCTCTTGCAAAAGCTTTTCACGCTCAGCCTGAACTCTTTTTTCCTCCTCTAGTTCAAGAGTTACTCTTTCCCTCTCCAATTCTGACTGCATAACCATTTTGAGAACTCAAAAATATGGCCACCGTTTCAAAACAACTAGTATACTGATGTAGGTAATGATACCTTCAATAATGTGTTTCGAAGATTGAGAATCTCCTCTTCAAAATGCTCGGAGTGAGAACCCTAAAATTAAAAATCATATGAAAGAGCAAGTTTTGGAAGGGTAAAAGTTCAGACATAGAAAGAATGAATGCTGCAAGCAATGAATGACCAAACCTGCAGTTTGGCACGAAGCTCCTCAATCTCTTTCTTTTGACGCTTTAACAAGGCAGCATCGGTTAGGACCTGAATGAGAAACAGGATTGAGAAACACTATGGAGAGAGGTGTGCACAGAGAGAAACAACATTTCATTCATAAACTTAACTGAAGCTGACAAAAGATATGAGCAAATAAAGTGAAACCCAAAACAGAACCAGCACCTCGTTCACACAAGCACAATTTTGGACCCGTAATGCTCTACTGGCAAACTGAAGACTGCTCTTTGTTTCATCAGCATGAATCTGTAATCAAACAAACGCAAATAGTAACTTCTCTGGATTATAAACAGTAGATAAATCTACATATTTGCCTTTATTTCCAAAGGCAAAAAATGATAAGAATGGTCTCAATTTATCTTAGTAATTTTAAAATACCTGTGCCAGTGTGATGTTGCATATTATTGCTGTATTTGCATTGCCTCCTAGAGCTGGTTGCAAAATCCGTGTGAGTTTGCTGTCTCGATAGGGAACATGACCCCTTCATCCACAATGTTAAATTGTCAATAAACCCACACAAGTCTAGTACCCTCCAAAATCAAAGATAAACTTTTGTGTAAGGGATTACTGCTTACCCTTGACTTTCGGCACCTTCACTCAATTTTTTAATCACAGTTCCTAGTGTCATAAGGCTTTTATTGATATGTGAACCCTCTTTCAGTCGAACGCCTTCAGCTCCAGTTTTTGCTGCACGTTCTGAACCAGCAAGGTCGACCAAGTTCTAGACAACGAATGAAAAAAACATTAAAACAAAATTAGCTACCAGTTTGCAATTGGTCCCTTTTTTATCCTCAAATGCCATAAACTCCAACACTACTGCATTTCATCCTTTTGTATACGGTTGTTATTTACCGAAACTAACGAATAACACTGGTTACACTTAATAGATATCATAAGTGGTTTTAAAGTTCCAGCTGATAGTAATATCACTAATATGGTCCTCACTCTTGGCTCCTTGACTTAGTTTTCCTTTGCGTTTTCCAATGAAGTTTTAACACAGGTACATTGATAACTAGCAACCTATCAATGCCCTTCAGAAGTATACAAAATATCAATAGGCTATTCTAGTTGAATGCAGTTGAGTCCTTTGACTGAGAGATAATCAGCATATAACACCAAACTCACACTCCATACATGGTATGTAGATGCCAAGGGAACATTAATGGAAGAGCAAATCTATCATACCAGCACCGATACTCGTACAGCATCACAAGCATTGCCCCTGTCTTCATCCTCGGTTCTATCCCGGCTCTCAATTATCTGCAAAGTGCTAAATCTATAAGCCACACAACATGAGAAACTATGAACATTAACAGGAAAAGATTACTAGACTTACCATGCGAAAAATAGTGTGTGACCTACTGCTGTACACGTTCATATTCGTTTCTCCAATATGTCTATGTGCTGAAAGTTGACATAGAAGTATAACATATGAGGAACCATCTATAGAGGCCACAATGACAACTAATGTACACAAAATAACCATGTAAACATTCAATCATCACCTTCTCCAAATTGCATGCGGTCAAGGACTTGTTGCGGCGAAGTAACAATTTCTTCTCTCAAACCAGCAACATAGATCCCACGCTACAGAAGAAAGCAAAAAAAGGGTTGGCATTGTACCAGGCAAGACTCTGTGAAGTAATAAGGAATATCAGTACCTCAAGATTTTCATGAATTTGCAGTTTCCTGTGCTCAGGCGCGAGCAAGTCATTTATGTCCTCATTATATATCTCCATGTATGACATTCGCAAAAGAAACTCTCGATCCACATGCTAACAAACGGGAAATAAGATTAGACAAGAACAATTGCAGACTTCTGGCTTTGAAACAGTTCGAACAGACAATCCTCGGAAGGAAAGGAAAATGGAGGTTGCACGGAAACCATTCTACCTCGTTTATTATGTCGAATACATCGTGGACTGCTAGAGGGATGACCCCAAGTTCAGTAGCTGATCCCCTCATTGTATGTGTCTTCCCACTGTTAGTTTGACCATAAGCAAACACCGTACCTAGCACAAGAACCAACAGCAAGCAACAGCAAACAGGACGCCCATTAATTGAACTCCGTAATCCTGAATGGCAAGTCTAGATTCAGCTTAATTCAATCATCCAACTAGCAGAATTACAGAAAAGCTTCAGAACCAAACCCTTAAACTTAGCAAACAAAATTCGCAATCAACAAAGCAGAAGCAAGCAAGTACCATTGAATCCACGAATTGCTGCAGTTACGATATCCCTAGTACGGGCTTTGTAGATCTCTTCCGTCCTGGATTCTTCTCCAAACACCCGATCTAAACCGCAGAAGAGGAATACGAAAAGGCAATGAACAGGCATTCGAGAATCAAAGGTTCCAATTCTGAAGATGAGAATCGGAGAAAGGAAACAACAGCTGCCGAGAAGTGTCTGTTACCGAATTCAAACTTGGTGCTGTGGTTCGGGATGAAGACTGAGTTCCCGGAGATCCTCCAGGGGCTGGATTTAGCGTCGTCCGGCTGAAGCGGCCTTGCTCGAACTGTTACGTGAATCCGCTCCATTTCCACCTCGCCGACTTCTCTAATAGTTGCCGGATGGAGCTAGAACCCGGCGAAATGCGGACGACGAAACCCTTGGTCGGAGCGGAGTCTGAAAGCCTATTCTCTCGCCGCTTTCAAATTTTCGTCCACTCTCCGGCTAATTTTTTTCCCGCCCTCTGCTCTTTCTTGAAATCTGAACTCTCCCCCTCCAAAGTCAAATTGGCTAACCGAAAAAATATAAATAAAAAAAATTGTATATCCATTAGCTTCCACCCACCCCGATAGCCCAAGGAATTGGGCCGGCTCAACATTTGATATCCAGCAGGCCGGCTATGTCGGCCCAAACCCCTTTGTTTTCGGCCCACTTTCTTTGTACGATGGTTAAAAGAATTTACATGTCACTTAGGGGCTGCTAATCAGTAATCAGGAGAGCTGAGCCGAGTTTTACCCAGGTTTGAATTTGACTCGTTAATAAATGAGCTCGAGCTCGAGTCATTTATTGACGAGCCGAGTCGAGTCGAGTTCGAGGTAGACTTGTTTACTAAATTCTTAAATCTTTCTTGATACATTCATTTTGTATGTGGTGTATGGTACATGTGATTGATGTAATCAAAATCTTCAACATTAATTAATTGTATATTATAATTTGCAGGTGTTATTATTTAGTTAATAAATTTTAACTAGTTCAAATCATGTTATTTCATAGTATCGAAACAATTTTGTACATAATTTCTTTATAGAATTAAAAATAATGCATCTTTTCTTACATGTTCAACAATTTTGTATAGAGCCGTTAGCAGATACTAACTGAGGCATCGGAAGAATTTTGTACATAATCTTCAACACTCGATTTAGGGTGGGGGTGGTGGGAATTGGGGAGTAGGGGGCCACATAATATTGCATTTAGATTTTATTTTATTTTATTAAATCAAAAATTTTACATTTATGTTATATATATTTTTGGGTTAATCCACGTGTTCAACGAAGTATCGCCAGGTCAGCATTTCCGTAAGTCCAATCAGATTATTAAGTGACACCATTAAAGAGATGGACAGAATTGGCTATTTTGTGTTTTCAGATAGTTATGACTATATATTTGTCACAAATATGAAAATTATGGCTAACAAGTATATTTTGCCTACCGAAAAGTAGTGTAATTACATCTTTGTACATGAACCTATGATGGAATAGTCATCGGATTGGGTTGAATTTGAATTTTCCAAATCCAATGCATTTTATCTAGGATTTTTTTAACAGATAAACCTATCATATGTATTTAACATACCCACCCGGCCACCCCAAAGGTGCTTCTCCTCCTCCGCCTATTTCCTCTCCGCTCCCTTCCATCGCGGATCCGAACCCTCTTCTCCGCCAATCCCCGACGCCGATCCGCTCCTCGCTCCTCCCCTCGACAGCCCCACACAGGCCCAGCACGACCCAAAAAGAAAAGAAAACATCAGTCTTCTTCCAACAGATTGCTGACGGGAGAAGCAGAAACGAGAAATCTGGAGGAAGTTTGAATAAAATAATTGATTTTGGGTCGGGGGAGAAGCCACCAAACAACCGCAAATGGAACGCGAAATGCAGGCAGCTAGACACACACAGAGAGGTGACACTGACAACCAACAAAGGCACCACTAGCATCTCCACGAAACAACTTCTTGAATAAAAAACTCTTCAATTTCTTGGTTGCTTACTAATGTCATATTGTCATTATAGCATTCCGACGATTAAAACAAGGCAAAAACCAGCTGGTTTCTCTTCTTTCCTTTTCCCTGCGAAGACGGCAGCTTTGATGAAATAGGGAGCCTTACCCCTCTACGTACTGTCGCTCAATACCTTCCTGTAAGTGTTCCTCTATCCAATTCGATTTCAATTCTCCTTCATGGGTTCTTTTGTTGTCCTGAAAATTTTAGAGGGTTTTTGTCTTGTGGGTTGATCGTCGATTCTTTATGATGTAGTTGTTCGTTTTACAGTATTGGGTTTTGCTGTTTCGGCTAAACCCGGAATTGGGTTTAATTTGTTGGGGGTTCTTATGATTCATGGAGGAGCTTTGGAATCTACGGGAATTATGTTTCTGTTTAGGGCGTTTTCATTACTGGATGATGAAGAATCAGAAGAAGTGCCATTGATTTGGTTTCACATTTGCAGGTTATTCCATGGATCCAAAACCGAAGAGGAGAGTTGTGGTGGAGAATGGAGATACAGGGGAAGACCTAGTCCTTGCCACATTAATCGGCAATGGCGAAGATTTGGGTCCAATCGTTAGGCACGCCTTTGAGATGGGACGCCCTGAAGCCCTTCTCCAACAGCTGAAAGGTGTAGTGAAGAAAAAAGAAGTGGAAATTGAGGATCTTTGCAAGAGCCATTATGAAGAGTTCATCTTAGCAGTTGATGAGCTTCGTGGCGTCCTTGTCGATGCTGAAGAGCTCAAAGGTGAGCTCGCAAGTGATAACATCAAGCTCCAGGGAGTTGGAAACTCTCTCTTGATCAAGCTCGAGGACCTTCTCGAGTCCTATTCCATCAAGAAGAATGTCACCGAAGGCATAAAATTGTCAAAATCATGTGTTCAAGTCCTTGAGCTATGTGTCAAATGCAACAACCACATGACGGATGGTAACTTCTACCCGGCACTGAAGACTGTGGACTTGATCGAAAAGAATTACCTGAAGAACATCCCTGTGAGATCGCTGAAACTAGCAGTGGAGAAGACAATCCCAGTCATCAAAACACACATCGAGAAGAAGGTCACCAGTCAGTTCAATGAGTGGCTTGTTCATGTAAGGAGTTCAGCAAAGACCATTGGCCAGACAGCGATAAGCCACTCAGCATCAGCTCGCCAGAGGGATGAAGAAATGCTGGAACGGCAAAGGAGAGCCGAGGAGCAGAATGTTTCCGGTTTAGGAGACTTTGCATTCACTCTAGAAATTGAGGAAATCGATGAAGATTCAGTATTACAGTTCGATCTCACTCCTCTTTATCGAGCTCATCACATCCATGCTTGCCTTGGGATTCGTGATCAGTTCCGTGACTACTACTATAAAAATCGGGTCCTGCAGCTGAACTCAGACTTGCAAATCTCATATGGTCAACCGTTCATTGAATCATACCAGACCTACTTGGCTCAAATTGCTGGCTACTTCATTGTTGAGGATCGCGTATTAAGGACTGCTAGTGGTGTTCTTTCTTCAGATCAAGTCGAGACAATGTGGGAAACAACTCTCAATAAAGTGACATCTTTGTTAGATGATCAGTTCAACCGCACAGATTCGGCTACTCATCTCTTACTAGTGAAGGACTATGTCACACTTCTTTCTGAAACACTTCGGCAATATGGTTACGACACAAGCCAACTCTTGGAGGCTCTGGACAAAGGCCGAGAGAAGTACCACGACTTTCTGTTGAGGGAATGTAGAGAGCAGATTGTTGGTGCCCTTGGAAATGACACGTACGAGCAAATGGTGATAAAGAAAGACACAGATTATGAGAATAATGTCCTTGTGTTTCAGCTCCAGACGTCGGAGATCATGCCTGCTTTCCCGTATGTAGCACCGTTCTCGTCCATGGTGCCTGACACTTGTCGCATTGTGAGGTCATTCATCAAGGGCTCAGTAGATTACTTGTCATATGGTCTCCATACAAACATCTATGATCTTGTGAGGAAGTATTTGGACAAGATACTAATCGATATTCTGAATGAGGTTGTGCTTAGCACGATTAACAGCAGCACCATCGGAGTATCCCAAGCCATGCAGATTGCAGCAAACATATCGGTTCTCGAACGTGCATGCGATTTCTTCCTACGGCATGCTGCCCAGCTATGTGGAATCCCTGCTCGGTCAGTCGAGAGGGCTCAAGCTAGTTTGACTGCTAAAGTGATCCTGAAAACTTCAAGGGATGCTGCTTACTTGGCGCTTTTGACTTTGGTGGACACCAAGTTGGAGGAGTTCATGGCTCTTACTGATAATGTTCAGTGGACAACCGAGGAGACGCCTCAGAATGGGAATGAGTACATAAACGAGGTGGTGATCTACCTCGACACACTTTTATCGACTGCTCAACAGATTCTGCCTCTGGATGCTTTGTATAAAGTTGGCTGTGGTGCTTTGGAGCATATTTCGAACTCCATCGTTGGAGCTTTTCTAAGTGATACTGTGAAGAGGTTCAACGCCAATGCAGTGCTCTCCTTAAACTATGATTTGAAGATGTTGGAGAATTTTGCTGATGAGAGGTTTCACAGTACTGGGCTGAGTGAAATATACAAGGGAGCGAGTTTCAGGTCGTGTTTGGTGGAAGCAAGGCAGCTGATCAATCTTCTGTCGAGCAGCCAGCCGGAGAACTTCATGAACCCTGTGATCCGGGAGAGGAACTACAACACTTTGGATTATAAGAAGGTGGCTACCATTTGTGAGAAGTTTAAGGATTCGGCTGACTCAATCTTCGGTAGTCTTTCTAACAGGAATGCGAAGCAGAGTGCCAAGAAGAGATCGATGGAGGTGCTGAAGAAGAGATTGAAGGACTTCAATTGATGAGGTCTCAACAACTTCTACTGGACTTTCTTTTGTTTGCTTGTTAGGTTTTGTTTGTTCATCTTTTTTGCTTCGCTCTCAGAGCTTCATGGTTAGAAATGAAGTAACTTTTTGTCATTTCGGTTTTGGTTCTCTGTCCATCAGTTCTTGTGCTTAATTAGTCTGTTAATAAAGCTTACTTATTATTGAGTATTGACAATTGAATCCAAGTTTGCAGATACCTTCCTTTCTGCATATAGTATTGAGATTACTTGTTGTTGTTGGTAAGCTCAAGCCTAGCTGCTTACTAATGATTAAACATGTTAATGGATGGAAAGTTTCTCACTTCCTTCATTACAAGATCATTCAAGGAAAGGAAAGAGGAGCGAGCAAGTGTGGGCTGTTATGTTAATGGGCTATTATGCTTGGTCCAGACATTCCAATTTCCAGGAGGAGGCGGAAACCCTAGACTAGACAACTTGGATAGAATTAGAAAGAGAAGAGAGACTGCTGCTAATCCAGCCGTTGACAATCAACCAACAATGGCGGAGCGAAAAGATCAGATCGTGGCATCAGAGGAACCTCCTTCACCCAAAAGGCAAAAGTCGGAGTTAGGTGGAGCTGATGATCATCTTGACGAGCAGCAGCAGCAGCAGCAGCAGGGTGCGATAGAGCCTGTGGAAGAGCAGTTAACTGATGTCGAAACTTCTGATGAGGACGAGGACGAAGCTGCCAGGAATAACCTGCCGATCACATATCGATTCCTTCGCCCTGAGAGCAAATTTCATGAGAAACTGGCCGCCATTATAGCTCGAGGATCATCATAGTGAGTTTTTTAGTCATAAATCTGATGCTGAAATCGGTTCATGCTCGTGGATTTCGATATTCGGAGCTCTTGTTCCCGTCAGCTATGTGCATCCATTACTTTTTTTTTTCTTCTTCTTCTTCTGTTTCTGCCCTTGTTTTTATTCAATCAATCTGATTGTAACTTGATATATATTGGACATTGTACAGTACTACGTCAGACGCTGAAGATCAAGAAATCAGGAAGGAGGAAACTGCCTCCATTGCCCGACTTGCTGTGAAGTTTTACAACAGGAAACATGTAATTCAGTTGGTTTGGTTTTGTTGTTGTTTTTCTGCTCCCTCAATTCCCATTTTCCTCTGCAATCAGTGGACTGAATGCTTGCTTGGTGATAATTTTTGTGTGGGTTGATTCGAACAGGGTGTGAATTATGTGCTTCATGAAGCGCTTTTCAGCCGTTCTGTTCTTTTCCACCTTGCAATGGCCTGCCACGCCACCTTCACTGCCAGGGAGGAAAACAGCACTTCCACTCACGAGTTTTTTGTGGAGACGCTTCAATACTATGGTGATATGGGTATTCGAATTCTTGATTGCATAGACCTGACTCAATTTGGACCCGGTAAGTAAGTAATTAGAGTACTAATTCATTATTAACTCTGATAGATAGATAGATAGATATCTAAAGTTAATGATCATCCTAATTTTGCTGCTTGTAGATCGTGTTCGCAAAGGTTGTGTCTATTGTCATGAAGACATGGTCCATCCTCATGTGGAATGTTGCCAGTATGGTACGGATGAGTCCGCCGATCATAAGAAGTTCTATAAAATCAAGTAACAACCAATCCACCTACTATTCTTCTCCCAGCGAAGAATATGATATTTGTGTAATGATAATATAATTTACTATTTATAGGAATTTTATATTCGTTCGACAAGAAAAATATGTTTTTATAATAGATAGTAGTATGAAATCAGACCTTCAAGAATATCATATTCTAACGTATTGTTGAATGCTTGATTTCCTTTTTAGTTTGTTTTGTTATTTCCACTCCTATTTTGGGGTTTTCTTCCCTTTTGAGTTTGCGTGAAGCTAACGGCTTGTCCTCCCGCGCCACTACAAAGACTGCAAACCGTTGGCGCATTCCTACGCTTGTTTGCTTCTTTCTGCTTTCATCATTTCTGTTTTAATATAGTGGATCAATTACAAAATGGTCAACAAATCTTTCAGTCAGTCACAAGTCACCCATTAAACTTTAATAATCGACAAACTCATCATTGATGTAATGATGTCTCCCTATCTCGATTTAGTTTTCCATTTGACTATTAAAAATGAAGCACTAACTATAATTAGCTTAAAATCAAATCCAGTAATGAACTCAACTACAACATGCACCACTATATAAACTCTTAATTGATAGTCGGTCTACCAAAATTGTATTATTGTCAAATTGTACGAGCTAATGCACCGTCTTATCAACAAATTTTTTATCAATCATCTCTCTAAAGATAAATTATTACATAAATATGAAGCACAATCGGTAAGTCTATGCAACTCACTCTTACCTGTACAAATTCTCGTACAGCCCATTACCTTGCTAATTATGGCCAACCTCTTGGTTTTAATTTACATATGATTGATTACAATGATTTGAGTCTTCGATAATCGGTGTTGTGTGTATAGCGGAGTGTTTCTCACAAATTGTTACAAAATGAAAGTTCAATGACCGATTTGTTAGTATGTTATTGTCTCGTATACTAAATTGTCCTATATAATCCCACGCTGTTGCTCTTTCTTCTACCTCAATCCTATCGACCTTAATAACTCCTCATAAACAGTATTAAGCACGCCAAATACGTAACTTAATACTTAATTACTTCCTTAATTGGTTAACTCCCAACTAAAACCCCATCGGAAGAAGTCTCTGGAGGGTCTTCTCCTCCGCCTATTTCTTCTCCGCTTCCTTCCCTTCCGATCGCGGAAAACCTCTCCAATCAATCAGTCTCTAACAATGGCGGATTCCGTCCTCGATCCTAACCCACCTCCTCCGCCGATCTCCGATGCCGATCCGCTCCTCGACCCGCTCTTCTTCTCCTCCTCCACAAACCCCGACCAACACGGCTTCATCCCTACCGATCTCTCCTCCTTCGATTTCGACGACAGTTTCGATCTAGACTTTGATTTCGACGGCTTCCCCGATCCTATTAGCTTCCCTTCCGAGACCGAGTCCTTCCCTCCTCCCCCGGATTCCGTCGGTGCACCAGAGGCTGACGGATCGCCGGGATCGGGGAATTCTGTGGTGTCTGGTAGCGATGGGGGTGGTGGCTGCTCTGACGTTGGGAAGTATTTCAACCGCTCGCCTTCTCGTGCCGGGAGTTGCGATTCCGATGAAGGGAGTACGGCTTCAGTTGCTGTAGGGATAGCGAATTGTACTGATGCATCTCCTGTTTCGTCGCATGGTTCTGGAAATGGGGAAAGGTCTGATGTTTCTGAGACGACGAATGCCTGTTCTCCTGGTTCGGGGACTTTTCCGGGGAAAGATGAGGAAGCGATTGTGAGGAAAAAGAAGAGCGGCGCCGGCGGCGCGTTGCCGAAGAGGAAGAAGGAGTCGAGTAACGATGCGTCCTCCAGAAGGCAGAAATGTAGGGTTTCTGAAATTCCCAAATCGAATTCTTCGTCGCAGGGGAGCGATACAAAGACTGAGGAGTGCGGCAGCTTTGGACCTTTCGGTGAAGAAGATGAGAAGAAGAAGGCCAGGCTGATGAGAAACCGAGAGAGCGCGCAGCTGTCGAGGCAGAGGAAGAAGCATTACGTGGAGGAGCTGGAGGATAAGGTGAGAGCTATGCATTCTGCAATTGCTGACTTGAATGGTAAAGTTTCGTACTTTATGGCTGAGAATGCTAGCTTGAGGCAGCAATTAGGTGGTGGCAATGGCATGTGTCCTCCTCCTATGTATCCACCGCCGATGGCTCCCATGGCTTATCCATGGATGCCCTGTCCTCCATACTTTGTTAAGCCTCAGGCTTCTCAGGTTCCCCTGGTTCCTATCCCTAGATTGAAACCCCAGCAGCCCGTGGCTTGTGCTAAATCCAAGAAGGGTGAGACGCCCGCGAAAAAGTCTGAGACAAAGACCAAGAAAGTTGCTAGTGTTAGTCTTCTGGGTTTGCTCTTTTTCATTTTTATGTTTGGTGGGCTATTGCCTGTTATCAACGTTAAGTATGGAGGGCCTGGGGAGAATGTAGATCGCCGGTTTCATGATAGTTTTTCGGATCAGCATTTTCGTGGGAGAGTGTTGGTAGCTGATGGGCATTCGAATAGATCTAGTGACAACAGCATCAACAGAATTCACTGTGAGAAAAGTAAGAATGGAGGTGCAGATCATATACCCAAACCGGGTGGTTTTGCACATCCGGATAACTCGAGTGAGCAGCTTCATGCATCCTTGTATGTGCCACGGAATGATAAGCTCGTGAAGATTGATGGGAATTTGATAATTCACTGTATTCTGGCTAGTGAGAGAACAACAACAACAACAGAATCTCAGGAGAAGAAGACTCCTGAAGCAAAACCCATGGAGAAGGGTTTAGCAATAGCTCAGGATTTCTCAGGGGCTTTGGCTATCCCTGACGGAAACAATAGGGGGAGGATCTATAGAACTCCTGCTGAACAACAGAAGGCCATTGGTTCCGGATCTAATGATAATTTGAAGGAACAGTTCAAGTCTTCTGCTGCTGATGGTAAACTGCAGCAGTGGTTCCATCAAGGTCTTGCAGGTAAACATATAAATCATTGATTGGTAACCGATTATTTTCTCTAGCCATTTCTGATGTATATGTACCATGTTCGTTCATATATAGTGATTTGATTGTGTAATTCTTGGCTTATAAAACTTGCTCAAGTATGTTTTCTCCCCCATGAACCCAAGTGATTTGAGTTAATGGATCCTCAGTCAACAGTTGAATTTTTTCCTACCTAACTATAAGAGAATTAAACTGATCTCATTCTCAAACTTCAATGACTTGGAATGGCTGGGGAATGCATGCTAGATGTTACCATGAGCATAAGTACAAATCAGATGTATTTGGGGTTAAGCACTTCTAACTTAGTCATAGTTGTTGTTAATGATGGATGATGTATCTGTTAGATGTGAACCCAAAATCGAGAATACTAATGTTTGCTTAGGGATTGACATATTGTTTCCCTTTTCCTGCTGCAGGTCCTATGTTGAGTTCTGGAATGTGCAGTGAAGTGTTTCAATTTGACGTTTCACCATCTCCTGGTGCCATAGTGTCTTCTCCCCCAGTCACTAATCTCACCAGAGAACCCCAACAGAAAGCTACTCCTCCCTCTGACAAGAAAAAGCATAGAAGAATCCTCCATGGCCTTCCAGTACCCTTCCCGGATTCAGAACTCAATGTCACTGGAGAACACAAGGGGCGAAACAACGAGACATTCAACATTCAAGGTAATAATAGTAAACCACCAGCCTCTTCAATGGTCGTCTCCGTGCTTATTGATCCCAGAGAAATCGCGGATACTGAAGTGGATGGTGTATTTCTCCCAAAGTCCCTCTCTCGAGTGTTTGTTGTTGTACTAGTGGACAGTGTCAAGTATGTCACTTATTCGTGCATGCTTCCCCGCTCTAGTCCTCACTTGGTAAGAGCTTGAAGAAATGGCCTGAGTCACAGAACTGAGAATGTGTACTGCAGGCCTTCAGTTTTGTGTAGAGAGAGAGAAAATAGAAAACCTAGCTTCGATGATCTATAAGAACCCTAACCCTGTATTCTGCACCCTGAACGTCTGCCTTTGTGCCTCGAATGTTGTAAGTTGTAAGAGTCGCTGAGCGAAGTGGTTGATTAATGGAGGTGTTGGTTTCTGGGATAGTTAGTTTATGATAGGAGAGAACACTTCCTTAATTTGTGGCTGGAGTATTGTATCCCTGACACGAGTTATGGAAGCATAATGTTTGCCTTTCTAATACAAGAACATCAATAAAGTTGTTTTCGCACTTGTGTTGGTGTTTGAAGAGCTTGAATCGTAGAACGATCACTATCTAATTGGTAGTTGTCCCTTTGAGAAATAAGCTGATCAAAGAATCATAAATCGGACTGGAGCGTTGGTGTTTTCTGCAATTCTGCTCATTTTGGCCTGAAAATACACCCTTTGGCTGTCAAATGAAGCTCTGCCAAGTTATGAGCGACACACGATACCAAACGTGAAAGACCGTGACATCAGAGCAGCAGTAGAATGTAGAAAATATGATAAAGCATTTGATAGTGCAAGGAATTACAAGTTAAAAAGAGTACAGCTAATAACCCAGCTACTGATGCATTCTAAACATCTAGTCTGGGCTTCTGTAAATCCTATTTTCTACTACACTAAGCTCTACCAATTACATCTCTAATGAATGCTCCCCTGTTGTGGGTGTGAGAGAGATCACTCATGCAGGAAATGTTTTGAGCAAACTCGTTTTCGGTTGCAGAAAGAGAACATTTTATGGCTTTTTAGATGTCTTCTTCAAACTGCAATCCACTACACGCTGTGTTTGCATCCCGTTACGTCTGAAAAGGCTCACTTTTGGTCTCAATAGGGATAGGGAGTGCCCCGTTGCTGGTGAGGACATTGTCATTACTCCTCGCCCTTCGGTAGAACAGTACATACGCAGCAGCTGATTTCACGTCATCCTCGTTTATGAGTGAGATATGGCTGTCGTCGAAGTTATACCATTTGTTTTCTTCCAGGAGCTGCAGGCCATACCAGACAAGAACAGATAAGCATCACGATACTGATTACTCACACAGGCTCATAATAACACTCAGAGCAGAGCAAGACAATTCATTCACTGACAGTTAGAAAAGAGGATTAAAGTTCAATTTGTTCTACCTTGATGTGTGCTGTGTAGTGCCCACTTCCCATGCCGCCATAATGGTTGGTTAGCGCATACAGTTCGTAGAGCTGACGTTGGGTGCTATTCTTGTTGCCTACATAGTTTGTCAGATCAAAGTCCCTTATTGGGAAGTTGACAAAGGTTTCCAGTTTGTGTTTCATAGACCTGCTGTATGAGAATCTCTTCAAATGGATCACCAGCACCTCTGGAAGCCTCCACAAATCAAGCTTCTTGCTCGCTTGTCTCCGTTCTTTGCACTGTGGACAATACCTTTAACAAGTGCATCGCTATTACTAAGCAATCTTTTTCGTTCAAGGAACACATATACCAACTGTCACCGGTCACTCACAAATCAGTTAAAGAACTTTGATTTTTGACAGACAGGTACTCAAGTTTAGAATCATCCAGAACTACTTTAATATTTCCTTCGGTTGCCCAACAACTAATCCGAGAGGCTTCATCTAACCTCTTTTTTATACTAACTTGGGGAGTTGATGCAATAACCTAGAAAATCTGGACAAAAGCCTTGAAACAGAATATGGTTGTTTATTAGTTATGCCAAACTTCAGTGACAAGTTTGCTAAGAATCAAAGTTCAGCAAACCAGTTTGTTAGTAACCATTAATTGACCCTTGGTTAAATGAAACAGAAGTACAAGAACGAAAATGCAGAGGGAGCCATCTTCTGGAAGAGTATTAGCTATATAGCAGAGGAAAGAAAAATATACTAACCACATGTCTTCAGGAACCAAAGGCTCTTCACGCAGGAAAGCTTCTAGACACGTGTACAAAGAGAGGGGTTCTGTACGAGCTTTCTTACTCACAGGTCCATACCTGAACACTTCCGGCAAGTTCTCAAAGTACTTGGCACTGCATTTCTCGATGAGATCTCGAGACCAATCAACATATACCACTGCTGGAGCTGATGATGTGGCAACTCTGATGGATTTCCCTTCTTTGGCCGAGAGATCAATCAACTCGTTACTCTTATCGGCCATTTGTAGAGAAAATTTCAATGACAATGTCTTTGAAGGACAACCATTGGTTTTTGGTGAGTCTGTCACATAATCGGCACAAATATCACCATCAGTGTCCTGTGTCAAGTTTTCCCCTCCAAACCATGGTAGAAGAATCTTTTGCACTTCTCTCTGTATATCTCCTCTGGTAATAGAATCTTCATACGGAACGGATGCAATGAGAGGAACTCCGAAACCATTCCACTGAGACGATAATCCATTACTTCCCGTTTCCCTGAAGTACGCAAGACCATAATGTTGACGAGTGAGAAATAGAAATATGACTCTGCTTGTTTCAACTTATTTAAAGACAACAGTTGAATGACTTGTTTTCTCTAAGCAAAAGCTAAAACAAACACACGCTGTATATCATGGTAATGGAATTATTGAAAACAAGGGTAACGCCACATACTGGGGTCTGCAACGGTGAATCAACCGAAGCAGAAGTGAATTCTTTGAAGACTTTGAGATCTTATATGCAGCTATGCGTTCATCATCTTTGATTGAGGATAAAGGCAAACAAGGATCGTCTAGGAATCTATGAAACTGATGATTACGCACCTGCAAGAATTTTCTTTTACAAATAAGCATTGAATAAAATATGTAAACTTTGAAGGTATGATCGTAATGCCAATGAATCATATGGACCTCAGCAAGTTTAAGTTCCTCGTGGGTCTTCAAGGAACAAGCGATGCTAACTGCTTGGATCAAATCGCGGCACCATCCGTGCTTTGGCACGGACACAGTGCAGGGAAATGGCGGGGTAGTCGAGTCAGAAGTGAGGATGGTGAGAGTCATAGAACGGGTGGTGGCGGATTGGAGAGGCAAGGAGAGGTACATGAAGGGATCGAACGTCACAGATACTTTGTTGCATACTGGGCAAACCAGAGTTGACTTGTATTGACCCTGTTACAATAAGGTAATGTTCAAGAAGCTTGCCCAAGAAAAAAAGCTCACCAGTTGGCAATCAGACAACTCGAGACCACATATGAGCAATGCTGTTACAAATTGGAAGTCCAAAACAGCATACCATAAGATCTTATTGGCAAAATATTCAGAATATATGATTTCATATGTAAAATCCAACCTGGCAAACATCAACAATTATAGAATTGTTCCGAGCAATATGATTTGCCCAGTACTCGTCAGCAACTTCCTCATCTGGGCGCCCATCTGCATCTCTGGACTTTATATACGGCTTCTGTTTAACGCGATTCAGATCTTCATGGAGACCATCTAAGAGAAAAGCTAAGAGTTCCTGAGGAAATAAAATATGCAGTAAAGTAAGAAAGCTGGACAAACTTTCCAAACACATAATAATATGTGAGCTTTGTAGGTTTTACAAACCTGAGAATCGTGCTGACTATAACCACTAAATTGCGGAGCGAAGCGAGCAAGCTGTGCTTTGAATGGGCGAGGAGCTATTGGTGTTCGCCCTGGTGCCCAGAGCTTCCGCAACAAATCACCAAATGCTAAGGCCAGCTCACCCTAACAAAAGAACCGATCAAGCTCCATGAATTAATATGCACTGCCACATAGTTCAATGCAAGTTTGCCAAGTACAACGGATTTTATCACAACAAAAGTTATCTGTGACATATTGACTTCATGATAGGAATATCTGAACAGAAATCTATGGACAAGCAAAAGACATGTGAAGTACGGAACTTTTTCAAGAGAAACAACAACCATAGATGAAGCATCCCAATATGATGCATGTTCCGATGTCTTTTAATTCGGGTTAACCAATAACAACTCTTGCCAAATAAGTCGAACACCAGCAGAATACTTTAGCCTCTAATATGTTACTGAAAAACTAATGTACACCAAGTCAACCAATTTCAACCAAAGCTACTAGAATCATAAGTATCAACAATGAGCAACATGTCATCTTCTGGGTTCCAATATCCTAAGCAAAGCACTAAGAAGAGAACATTTTAATGCATGACTCGAAGATTGACTTAAGTTGACAGAGATAAGTCCTTCAAGAAGGGCATTGGACATAAGTCGATGTTTTAACAGAGTAAGAGCACTCTGGATTCACTTAAGAATATTTGCAACTTGTCATCAGTAAGACAAGTATTAAAGTATTTCAAACTCACCACCATGCCAAAGGGATTTTGCCAATTTATCTCTCGATGATAATCTTCCCGGAAATATTTAGCGAATTCAGGTGTATGAACAAGGCACTGTATTGCACTATTCATAAAACATGTATTGCCTAGGTTCTGCAACCCGGTAAGGCCACCATAAGAACCTCTTGTACTAACACAGCTGATCCCATATGCATTATCCAACTCCCTAACCGTTAATGTCATATTCCGAGCTTGCGAAATCTCTGAGCTGCAGCTTCTAGACGCACCTTTGCTTGCAGGGAAACCTCCTGCAATTGATAAGGTCAACTTAGAAGGCTCTAAAAGAATAGAAGTAGCTTCCTTCTTGGCAAATCCATTGTTGTTAACAGAGCACATATGACCCCTTAATGCAGTACCATTGACATTGCTAAGAACCTCCACGAGAATCTGTGCAAATGTTGGGAGGAAAAAAAAAAAGAGGAAAACAAAAGAAAAACTGAGATACAATTGTGGAAAGCAATCGTAAAAAAAATGGAAGCTAGCAAGTACACGTTGTTGGACATCATGAGAAGCCTATTCTAACATTTAGACATTTAGTTGTTTTTCTGTTTTGCAGTACTGTGTGTGAGCTTCCCTCTTGAAGTTTCAGTGACAGGGTTCCATGCTTGTATTAATAAAACAGTCTATACATGTAATTGAAACCAAAATATAATCAAATGCAGAGTGATTGTTCAATCAATTCAGCAGCATAGCTCAGACTATTATACAGACATGATGCTAAAATTCAAGAAAGTGAACATGCGTCAAGAAGACTGGGGGGGGGGGGGGGGGGGGGGGGGGGGGGTTGGAGAATGGAGAGTGAGTCTGAACAAAAGCAAATAAAAGCCTAGTGTAAACCGAGAAACAGAAGGAACTCTGAAGTCACTACCATTCATCATAGGGAAGGTGAACAATGAAGCCTACCATCACTAGCTCTCTTGAAATTTGAGAAAGTCAGTACTTACTTTCAGATATTAGCTTTGATTGACTTTTGCAGGTTGTCTTTCCATTCCTAACTTCTTAACTGTTGGCAGCAGTGTAAGAACTTATGGGTGAGGATTAGGAGTCTTAGTCACCTCAGAAATGGTTCCAACTTCCATGCAATAAATACTCGCTATTGGGATAACACTAATGTTACCATGTTGCCATAATATTTCACAATGCAGGTTAGCAGTTCTCTCATGAGTTCGAAAAGAACTCAATAGACCTCAAAACCTGATATCCTAGCAACTCAAACCCTTAGCAGATGAATTTCCTGAACCCTGTTTAAAAAAACTACTCAATCTATCATATAGTTCACCCTTCCAATTTATTATTCCGTAATCATAAACAAGGTACTCAGCTAACTTCTTATCCATATCGCATCTAAAAACAGTTCCAATCGCAAACAAAATCATAGTCATTCTGAGATTAAAGAACAAAATACCCGCTAGCATAACATGTGGTTTTGAGAACATAGATCCATTACCCAAACAGATGAAGTGACTTCAGAGAGAAACTAGATTAATCAACAAAATAAATACAATTGGCTTCGGAAAAAAACTATGAGAAATCGTAGGCTCATATGAAACCAATCCATCAAACATGTTTTGGAAAAAAATATAAGTAACAAAAGAAAAGACTCACATCTTGATCCATTTGTATGTTAGCATCATCGAGTGTTTTATCCATGCCATTCATCAAAGCATGCTTCTGATGGCCATAGTAATCCCATATGCATACCTGTATCATCAAATACAAGAGAAGAAAAGATAAGCGAAGTTCACAACACATATAGCACATCTTTATTCAGTAAAAGCTCCCAAGAGAATGGAAGGGAAATATAGTATTTACTTGTTCTGCGTTAAGATTGAAAATCTCACAAGCTCTTCTATGAAGCTCACCTATAGTTTCCTGTCATTGCCATTCAGCTGTCAAGAATCAGGAAACACACATATACTCAAGGACCACCAAGTAAAATGTGATATACAGGTAACAAGTTTGCAGGGAATACTCTTGGGATGCCTTTACTCGTATCTGAAAAGAATTTCACTTCATTTTCCAGTTCATTTTTCGGTGAATTGGTCTACACATTTCAATAATGGTGATATTGGAAAGGATAGAGACTGTGGTGATGATAGTGCTCAAGGTTGAAAGCTGATATGCGTGAAAGTTTGATATGCACATGACCATTTTGGTTATAACTTCTAATCTTACTAGGTTCTAAATAAGCTTTAGATGTTAAATGCGCATAGACGAATGAATGATCAACAATCTTCTGAATTACAGTGAAGATAGATAGAAAGAAAAATGAACTCAGTAATGAGAATGTCTAGCTTTACCTTCTTGCTTATTCTTATGGTTGATCGGTCGCCTTTGGGCATAACCAACAGTTGAAGACGGAGAGGATACACTTCTACAGCTAATTCTGTCTGAGAGAGGCCTGAACTGATCACTTTGCGTGCCAATGGTGGACCACCTCCATACCTATATATTTAATAAGCACTAGCAGTGACACAGTACTACTTCAGATGTTTCTCATATATTTCAGCAAAACAACTAAGCAAATGTTGCAGCACCTTATCAAGCAAGAAAAAACTCAAAAGTTTTTCCCGCGTAGGATGGACAAACTTACTACAAACTATAAGTTTAAGAGAAGAGAAACAAGGACGCAAAAGAACTGAATGGATAATCACCACTGTTGCCAATCTAGGTTGTGTGGGAAGCCGGGAACTGATAAAACAAACACAGACATCTTACTGAACTTCCGCAAGTCAGTTACCAGCAACTCACCAGGAATGTAGCTGATTCCACACATCCTGTGGAAGCAGAACATAATCACGTCCTTCCAATAAACTATCATGGATCTCAACACTGATGTTGCCATCATGAGATACTGAATCGTATATTAGATCAGAATTGTCAATACCAGCAGGCCGCAAGTCGGAATGATTATTCAACACTGAGGATCCTTCATTGGTACTATTTTGTTGGTCTATATTGACATATTCTATCCAATGCTGCCACCATCTTCTAGTAAGAAAGAAACAGGAAACCATTACTAGCATTTATCAAGCAACCAAAAAAAAAAGGTCAAGCAACCCCATGAATTCTCTAAAACAATGCTCATTTAGTGATGAAAACGCCCATAAGAACTCAAGCATACGAGTACACAAACCAATGCCTTGTCATTAGCATAGTCCAAAAGCAACTAGATGCACACACCATTGTTTCTTACTAAGCACTCCTTATCTCCTATCTCATTAGTGGGGCATTGGCAATGAAACGGAGAAGCAAGCAATCCAGAATTTTCAAATACAGTCACAGAAGAGATAGCTTGAGCTAAAATGGACAAGGATTCATGTCTTTCTCAACTCGTTATCCATCTATTCCTTATCGGAACTCTCTCCCCTGAAAACATTTGGCAACCCCTAATACCCACAAACACCTTTCACCAACTCTCCACTAAATTCAACCTACCATCTTCCAACCAAGCGGAAAAGAGAACAAGTGCGGAACTTTCAACGTGCATAAAAGAAATAGGCGGTGGAAGCTTGAGAACACACCTCTGGGTAATTAAAAAGAAGTCGTCCCCTTCTTTGCTGTTGGCTCCGGCGGCGAGCGCAATATCGCGAATCAGAACCCTCTCTTTCTCCGGCGAGAGCTCTGCGGCGCCGTTGCTGTTGCACATCGACACCTCGGCCATCGCTCCGGTGGCGGTTGATCTGAGACCAAATGCGAGTTACAGCAGTTGTTTTCTGACCTTCCCTGCTCTGGGTTTTGGGGTTTCTTTTTTTGGGCACGGCGACAAATTTGTTGTTGGGAGCAACCGTGAGAAGCAGACCCAGTGAACGGAGCTCAGAGGGCAAAAAATCCGGTGCATTCGTGTGTACAAGAGGTTGCATTCATCATCCATACTATTCATCCTTAAGTTACAAATAATTTGCCCTTATAAATTATATTTTAATTTTGTTAAATGAGTGTTTGATTAATGTGTGGGTAGGTAAATTAATGGTGTTTGTTGCTGATTTCTAATGTCAATGTTTGCTTAAAGTGTGAAAACTGAAGGGCATTGATGGGTTTACTGGGTTTTCATGTTTGTTAAAATATTTTTGACAAGTAGTGTTATCACTCGATTCCTTGCATATTCATATTAATTCCTGTAAATTACACGGTGGGTAGTCAACCTCAACCAAACTTAAGAGAGGTTATGGTGCCACCAAGCTTTGCTAAAAATGACACAAGACATATCATTTGAGCTTCTAATACCCCTAGCACCTCGTATCATCCATATGCCTTAACTTCAACTATATCATTTGACTGTTTTAAGCTCATTCGAATTGACTCTCAAATTTTTACCGAATAATATAGAGTTTTAACAAATTGCTCCATGTCTTATCTTTGAGCCTCAAATATTTTGTTCTGAGCAGTCTTGAGCCTAATATTCGCGTCATGACCTAGTGTTCGGTCTCTTAACCATAACTAAGAGCACGTTACAATCAAGTTCCAAACCTCTTACCAACATTCATAAGTATGTGGGCTACTATGTACCACAACACGAACAACAACTGACTGCCGTTCACAATCCGAACCATAGAATTAGGAGACCAAAGCAGCCAAATACTTTCTAACCTGAATAGGTAACACTGAGTACCCCTTGTATTGATAAGTTTACTAAATGGATTAGGGGGTGTCTGTAAAGAGATTATCAATGATGAGTATGGGTGCACTCACCGAAACCCATGCTACTATCCACCTATGCATGTATGCTTACCAATTACATATTTGTCGCCTTAGGCCAATCTTCACAACGAAAAAACCAAATATTCATAACAATGTAGTTTCGTTGATAGCTGACACCCTCCATCCCTCGTATCACTTTCCCAATACCAAACATCCATACAAATTATATTGTCACAGTTAGATGGAATTTGGTCAAGTGTACACATGTATTCTTCTTCATAATGTTTCAAATGGTAGAGAAGAATTTGGTCATGAAATGGGCTCACATTGAGATCTTATGACAAACAAACCCAACTTGGTGGTTTTGAAATACTTGTTAAAGAAAAGTTATATTCAGAAATACAATATTTCTATTTTAAAATTGAAAACCCAACTTGATGGGTTTTGTCTTCTATTCCTTGTTGTTTGGGCCGTTCACAATTTTTTATTCTAGGGTTCTGAGCCCATTAATATGACCGAGACAGATAAAAAAAATATCTTCTGCATGCACCAAAAATATCTTCGGCCGGCTCAATTATACGAAGGGTCATAAAAAGTTGGTACCTCAACTTTAATCCCAAACAGATGCAACCCTGAAGTCTTGAGAAAATACACAAATTAGTCACCATACCTCATCCCCATCAACTTCCTCGTCCAAATTATTACACATTAGTGATAAAAATCCTTCAAATTAACAACAATCAGCCAACAACAGTACCACTATCCGATTTGAATATACAAATTTGGTGGTAAAATTGTAAGGAATCAAACCTTAGTGATCGATATGCTAGTTGCTCGCAAACCAGTGACTCCTTCTGTAATTCACCAGACCCCAACCGCCTATATAAACTCGCGTTCCACACTGGAAGCTGCATCCCATCCACTCAACCACTCCCTCTCTTTCAGCTTTTATCTCCTAGGGTTTTCCACCAGTTCTCTTTCCTTTCCCCTCCTTGAAAACAATGGCAGCCGCTGATACCGAGTACAGGTGCTTCGTCGGTGGTCTAGCCTGGGCTACCACCGACGAGGCCCTCCTTGAGGCCTTCAGCACCTACGGCAACGTCGTCGACTCGAAGGTCCGTTAGCGACCGGATCTGACTCGGCTCCCAGTCGGCTTTGTCGATCCAGGATCTGCAGTTTTCTGAATCCGATCTCGTTTCTCTGTTACTGTTACTCTCTGTTACTGTGTTACTCTGTTTTACTGTTACTGTTACTCTATACTACTCACCGCTAATCGGTACGTTCATCTTCATCCCTGCGGGAGAGATCGATCGTTTTTTCTTTTTTGTATTGTTTAAATTTTCTTCGTTTATTATAGATCTGAATCTTTTGTTCTTCCGTTTAATCGTTAGATCTGTTGTTCCGGATTTGAATTTTCCGCGTAGATCTAACAGATCTGTGTTCCTTGGTTCTGTTTTGGTTACAGATCATCAACGATCGTGAGACTGGAAGGTCCCGCGGGTTCGGATTCGTGACCTTCGGCGACGAGCAGTCGATGAAGGATGCCATCGCCGGGATGAACGGCCAGAACCTTGACGGCCGTAACATTACCGTCAACGAGGCTCAGTCCCGTGGAAGTGGCGGTGGAGGCGGTGGATTCCGCAGTGGAGGCGGTGGTGGTGGTTATGGTGGAGGCCGACGTGAGGGCGGATACGGAGGTGGCGGCGGTGGCGGCTACGGTGGCGGCCGTCGTGAAGGCGGTGGTGGTGGATACGGTGGCGGCGACCGCTACTCCAGCAGGGGCGGCGACGGTGGCAACTGGAGGAGTTAAATCCATCTAGCTTTAGATTAGGGGGATTGGGGGGTCGTGATGACGTGGATTGAATTATCGTGTCTGGAACTATGTTTTAAGAGTTAATTAGGGTTATCGGTGGTGCTGCTGCGTTCTCTTTTTTGTTCTCTGGTTACTGTTCGGTTCGAGTCATGGTCCATGTACTGGATTGGTTTATCGTTACTGTTCCGTGTTATGAAAAATGAAATCTGAGGTACTTTCAGGAAAATCTTTGTTATGTTATTCTAATTGCGATTCCAATTTCAACCCAAACCATCATTAACCTTGACCTAATCAAGTTAATGAGGTTCACTATGTTTATAATTGGACCAAGTGAATTTAAGCTGGGACCCGGCTCGACATCCTTTCCGGGATATACGGGTCTTTCCCTGAAAAATATCGTTATTCTTTGGATGGACCTTGGAAAATATCTAAAAGCATAGTGGTGTCATCAAACAAATATCTAGGTGAACAATTTCGAATAATTCACTATTTATCTATTATTGAATTGTGGATTAGCTATGGACCTATGGTTAGGTACTTAGGTTAGTCAACTAAACCAGATTCAAAATTTAACCATTAAATGGGGTTAAGTTCCAAATGGCCGAACATACCGAATATCGGCTTCCATACGGTAGTAGCCATGGCTTTAGAGGTAAGATATGAGCAATCAACCCGATCTTTCAATAGATAATAACTACGATAGGACATTACATTTTCCTAGCAAATGTCGAAACCCGCTGTGGATTCTCGTGACATTAGGTTCACATAAACCCACACAGATCTCCTTCCAGGGCGCTGTTCTTTCCGAGTTCGAGCAGATCTGCAACTGCAAGCAGCAGCTTCCATCAAGATTAACTGAACAAGACAGGAGGACACATTAGGAGGCGGAACTACGTACATGTTACACTCTGCCATTCTGTACTTACCACGAGTTTCATATCGTCAATCAGCCTGACCAAGACCATCGCTCCCATCCCCTGCCTTGGATATCGCAATGTACTGAGACCCCGGGGGTTTCTTGGACAGCGATGCAACCTCGGCATTCTTCCTTAGGACGGCTCCTGGTGATGGGTAAGGGCGTTGCTGGAAAAGAGGGCCCTGAACCAGCACAGGAAACACAAACAAAACAATGCAAACAGGGTTAAGATGCAGCGAATAATCAAAGCGAGATTCGAACCATTATATGTGTAATCCCATCAGTTAGTTAAGAAGTGTATATAGCATACCGTGGCAGTTGTATCAGCTGCTCGTGGCTGCACCCCTTTTAAGCCCACAACCCTATCAGGTAAAACATAACATCATAAGTTGAAATAAGCAGTCTTGTTAAAATAAGATCAAGAGACGGCTTATATTGTTATGATATTCCTTACCAGCCACCACGAGGAGCATCGGAGTAAGCGCTTGGATCCATGGGGTCCAGCTCATCATCCTCGGCGTAGGAACGTTTTCTGTTCTCTTTTTTGTTGTTCCCTTTCCCAAATGGAGGTCTCCCATTTGGCCTGAAAACTCAAATGTCCGCAGTTAACATAAATAAAGTTTACTACGCAGCAGCTACCTACATATTATAGCCTTCAGTATGATGCATACAATAGAGTAATTTAGCAGTAAAATAAGAACCTACATGAATTCAAAGGGTAGAGGAATTGGTGATCAGAAACTATTCTATAAAGTACCTCTTTTCTGCCCCTTTGTTGTTATGATTGCCATTGGAATTCCCAAAAGTGCTAGCCTGCCGCTGGTAGTTTGGAGTTATGTATTCGCTTTGAGGAAGATTAAGTTCTCTGCACAGAGTTTAGTCGAGAAGAAATAAGTAAAGCAATTGCTGCCGCAGAAGTACAGCTTAATATAAGTTGTTGATGAACCTACCGTGTGCAATGATTGCAGTAACCCCATGATTGTACAAGGCCTACACCCCAACCACCGCATTCCATGCATCTTGTATTGTACCGTGATTTCTCATTCATACTTCCTGGGTCAGCTTGTACCATATTCGTAATGGAAGCTCGCTGTGAGGCAAGTACAGATGATGAATCAGGATGCTCCCATTGTGATACCTGGGTTTTGGTATTAAAGTAATATTTATGGCCTGCAAATAACCATGGATAATTAGAAGCAGAGAAGAGACTTAACAATGCTTGCAATCTGTCTCATATATCGAGTTTATAGTGGCACTTTTATACATTATTCGCAAACTATTGCAGATCCAAATACATGTTCATCAGGCATATTAACATAACAAAAATCTTTAGAGCAAAAGTGCAAAACATTAAATCATGTCAGCTGATTTGTAGAGCAGTAGTTACGCAGATACAAGCACAAAAAGAAGGTAAGAATCAGACGAAAAAGGAGCAGAATCTGGCCACCTCAACCACTTGGTCCACACGATCATCATAATTCAATGACTTCTTATTACAAGTAATCTCATAAATTAACCAACCTTGAAATTCAAAGAGCAAAGCAAGAAGTCACAAGCAATTTCCTCCACATGCACAACTTCCAGCTACGTTCTCCAGTTTTAATGCATACCTGTGGTTTCATCCACAGCCTCCACCCAATTTCCAGGAAGAGCCAAAGGTAAAGGGACCTGCTTGGTCGGAGGAGTTTCGAGAGGCCTCTCCCATTGAGTCACCCCAGTGCTTTCATTATAGTAATAAGGAGCACCTGTTGTGGGATCTTTTGCTTCTGCCTAGACAGAAATAATAGGATTCAGCAGCATGCAAAACTACCAATTTCCGTCCATCAACTGGTACACATCATACCATTTGAAATTGTTCATTTCCAATAACAGATTACACGCCATCATAACCACATTTGTAAGGGGGTTGGAGAATGCGACATCAGTCATAAGTAGTCATTTGCTTTACAGATACCAAATAAGTCAAGCAAAAGAACGCATTATTTGCCTAGATCAAAACTCATCCAACCAAATCTGATTTCGCTGCTTCTATCATTTTATTCCTCTTTCAAGATTTTACAATCAGAAATACCCAAGCCTATGCAGGTAATTTACGAATCAAAACAACTGATCACTGATGTTCTTGAGTTAGTGCAAAAGTAGTAATAGTTACTCACCCATCCAGGAAGCAGCTTATTCAACTGAACATGCTGTGACGAAACCGTTCTCGACTCCTGAAAAGGCAAACTGCTACATTAGATGCTAAGAAAATGGAAATGATGGATCAGAAGTACTATTCAAGCAACATCAGCAAACGAAACCCGAAAACTGTCATCTTGGGATACATTTTACGATATGCGAAGTTCAGAAATTGCTAATCAACGCTTTCAGCATAACCAGGCTGGTTCATAAGTGTTACCCATAATTTTGGCCACAAACAAAAATTCAGTAATAGAAACCACGAATGGAGGTACATACTATTGGTTTATTTGTTCCCAATTCCTGTCCTCTCTCTGTTGTCTTTCAGAATACCCCTTGCCATCAACTTTTGCTTGAGATAATCGGGTAGCTCCTTAGTAGCAGATTCCTGGTTCGTTTCCTTATCAGGTAACGGCCTTGAAGAACCATAATATGCCCCTCCACCAGGCACACCATACCCATTCCCAATTTCCATGCGACCTGCAGAAGAATTAAAAATAAGAGCACTGTTCTACCTTGAACATAGAAGCAAGAAAGCAAACTATGAATCAGAAAGATAGCTAATTTAGTCATCCACCTTGTTCAGGAACTGTAGGCTTCCCATGCTTTGAAGCCATTTCAGAGCGATGGTCAGTCGTCATCTTCAACAAGTGCTCCTGTAATACGTTTAATAAATGCCAAAGACAACCTCGAAAAGGCAATTCCTTCAGAACTATACTGTAGTCTACATCAACACATCACACCGAACTCCAGAGCTATTGACATACTTTTATAGCGTTGGGATCAAGTCGTTGAGCAAATAAATCAGCACCATCCTTGGAGGCTTCTTGACTTGCAGCTCCTGAATCTCTGCAACAAAAAAAGCAGAATATCATTTTGTTTGCACTTCTCAAAATTCATAAAACCATCATAAATCCCCCCCTTCACCAACCTTTGATGAGCTTGAATGACTCTCTGTGCCTCGATTTCCTGTCACCAACAAAACCACGAATTTCTAAAGTTCAGTCACAGCAATGCGGCATAATGACACGCTTAATTGAGCGGGAAACCGAAACATTTCAGAAGAAAGAGCAGCTTAATTACTTGTTCACGGAGCACTGCTCGCTGAGCCGCGGATTCAATCGCACTGTCGCCGGCATTGGAAGAGAACTGAAGGACTCGATTGTCCTTCCCCTCACCCAACGCTTCGCCCATGCTTCTTTTCCCCACGTTTGGAATTAGGGCTTCGAAAGGAGCAGTTAGGAAGAACGAGTTCTCGCGCGCGCGCGCGAGCGAATTCAGTCCAGCGTCTCCGGCAACGAGGAATGTATTCTCAGTTTAGCGTCTCCGGCCCGGATTCTGGCGACTGATCGACTTTCGATATGGCTGTCTGATAAACTTGAGGAAAGTTTTGCTTGCGGCCTGTAACGGAGCGGAGTTTAGAGAGATGGCTAGATAACGACTAACAAGAGGTCGGTAAAAGTATGCTCACAAATTGGTACTTCTACTTTTCAACCACTACAATCAAATCCTTATATTCATTTCAAAGAGATTTCTCATTATAGTTTGATGAATTCATAAGTAGGAGACTGATATGTTGAAAATTGTGCTTTTTTGAGGACCGATACGTCATTCTCAGAAAAAAAAGGACCCAACAAAAGCGCTCGAAAGAGAAACCAGGGGCCGGGGAAAAGCGATTCCCAACGGAAAATTTGCCGGGAAAATGGCAAACCCTAGGAGAAGCTCCTACTCCATCAACGTCGGCGCCTCCGACGACGACCGCGGTGGTGGCGCCCTCCAGCCTTCTCCCTTTTCTTCTTCTTCATCGTCCTCCGCCGCAGCGTTATTGCTCTATCTCAAGCACTGGCTGAAGAAGCCACACGCCTTCCCTTTCCTGCTCTCAGTCTTCCTCCTCCTTACATGGCTTTCCCTCGTTCTCCAGCAACGCTCTTCCTCGCATCCCTCTGCCGATTCCTCCTCTTCTTCGCGGCTAGGAGACGGTGCCGTCCAGTGGCGGAAGCACGAGGAGGCTAATTTGGTCCGATTCAAATCCACGTCATCACCCATTGCCAAGGACAACCGCGGATGGCTTCTCGACCCCGTAGCTCTCGCCCTCGAACATGGCGTTAAAGGTTTCCTCCTATCCCTAATCAGAAATGTCGCCGCTTGAATTTTCTCTTGTTCTGTGCAATGGTTAATTCGTCTGTTTTTTTTTTTTCTTCTTCTTCCTGTTTCAGGTGGAGCAGTTTCTTGTGCTTCAGTTCATGTGGGTCAAATCCGACCCGGTACCCGGAGGGGAAACCACAGGCATTATGCCTGTAACGAAACGTTTGTAATTTGGGGTGCCAAGACTTTGTTCAGGGTAATGATTTCTTTTCATCCTTTCTCTGCCATTGATGAGATGATTGAGAGCTTCTGCATGTTCTGTCTATTAGGGGGGAGATATGCAATGTTAAGAATCGTGAACCTGTCCCATAGGAATGTTAGCTTGTCATTGTCCCATTTCGATTTGGATCCACATTGTTCTGATTTCTGAAGTTACTTCTGAGTGTTTGTGCACATGGTTCATCTTTGGGAAGGAGACATTGCTACCTACAATATACATTTCTGGGCTTCTGGTTTCAATATATTGTCATAGCAAACCCATAATCTTTGTTTGGTAGTATAATACGGAGAGGATCCAAAATGTTTTTATCATGTGATGATAGATGGAGAAAGCGAAACGAAAGTGGAGAAAATGGTTCTTGTTGTGTGGGTTTAATGATTTGCTGATCTTGATTAAGGTGTTGTTGTACTCTTATTGCAGTTGGAGAACCATCAGATTGTCGATAAAGGTTATGCACAAGTGGTAATAGAAGCAGATGAAGTGGCTGTTGCAGCCAGCACAAGTGGGACGGCTCATGCTCTTGTAAATATGGATTCGATGCACAGCACGTTCTTCATCGGTTGCCAAGACTGTACAACGAACCCTAGCAATTCCTCCGAGTATGGAGTTTGGCATGACCTCTGAAGCTCTCCCTATCCAGTAATCAGCACCCCCACCACACCTCTTTCGTACATTTGTGAAGATGTTGTTCCATTACAGGTTTAGCAGAGCTCTATTTCCCTGTTTCGGCTATGATTGTGATAACCTTGCTGGATTCAGATGGTTACGGGGAGAGAGAAATGGCTTGTATTTGTTTTGTACATAGAGAAGTACAGATGTAAAGAGCTTGTTGTGTATAACCTTCTGTTGTTTTTTCAATCTGAACTTGAAGCCTTTTTGAAAGCAGCAGACTTCGGTATGGTATTCTTTCAGCTAACGTAGTGGATGAACAACCCTCAGAAGAGCGCAAATTAACATGTGAATCGAATTGGCTTAAGATACATTTTAAAGGGACGATTGGTGCCTGATTGAATCAAATATGTTATATGCATTTATTTTGATCCAGTTTTGATTCCTCTTTACCTGAGATTTCGATCCGGTTCTATACCAATTCTGCCGAAGCTTAGAATCGTCCTAAGGTCATTGAAGAATGTCATTGTGATTATTGTATAATCCATCTTTACTTGACCGAGATTTGATGCTGGGAGAAAAGGAAAATGAACATACATTCTTTCATCCGCTTCCAATGCTTGAAAGCCAATTAAAAAACGGCATACCTCAACAGTTTCTTTCAAGCAACTTCCAAACCTTGTCAACCCCAATCAAGTTAACCATCAACCACCCTTTCAAGCAACTTCCAAACCTAGCAAAACCTTCACAATCCTTTCTGATTCATGCCACAGCGGCGGCTTGATCGACAAGGAAAAAGAACAAATAGGACCATCATCCACACTTCTTTCTGCAAAATCACTGCAACAAAACTTCTCCATCTCCCCCAAGACCATTCCTTTCCAAGCGGTCCTCCAACACCTCATTTCCCTGACGAAAACCAACACCTCGGACATCGGGACCAACGTCCTCGAGCTCTTTGGTTCTGATGCGAGCATCAGGTTTGTCGATCCCCTTCAAGTCGGATCATCTTATGATGAGGGGATTCTTTTGAGTGGGTGCCAAGCAAATGAGACCTCTGCAGACATCAACCCTACCACCACGACGGGTGAAGGTAGTAGTAAAGCTTATGGGGCATTCAGCAATGCAGGTGAGAAGGTGTTGAAGGAGAATCCAGGTGCGTTAAGCAAAAAGCAAATTGTGGGGATGGCTAGGGAGGTGTTGAACAGACAAGGGTTTGAGAATCAGCATCCTTGCTCGTATTGCAGTGACAAGAATGCTGATGTCGCTTTCCTATGCCAATGAACATAAGAGCTGATTAATTGATTGCATTGAAGCCTGGATACTAATTTGTTGTGTTGCTAGTATTGTATGTTATAATATTACATTGATCAATAAAGATACCATTTGTGTCAATAAGAACTGATAGGACAGTAAGGAGAGTGAATTTACCTCATTTTTTCAGATGAATTTCGTAGAGATAAAAAAAAAGGCTGCTGACATTTGCTCTCGTCTAAGCTCAACTCACGCTAGACCTGTAAACTGGGAAACCAACTATGGCGACCCTAAAAACTAATGATATATTCCAGACAGGAAGAGAAAGTCATGCTTGCATATCAGTTAGCAACTAATACGTCATCACGTGCATATCAGTTAACAGCTCATATGTCATGCAGCTTGATGGACATGTAGAAAGCTAAAGGGTGGCCACAGAAGCTTCATCAGAATCAGCAAAATGCCACCTTTAATTCTTTCTCTAGCCAACATGTCCATTTCTCATGGATGCTTCTCTCTGCTATGACTCCTATTGGAAAAGGCTGAACAGCAAGAAAGTTAAAACAGAGAAAATTAGCTCTTGGTTAAGCATCCCAACACACCTATCTTTTCATATGCATACCAAAGCAACCACTAAAGTGAAGGAAATGGAGAGTGAAGTGCTGGGCTAAAGCTCCAGATGGCTTACTGGAAGCAGTTGCCAGCAGCATGAGTTGGCAGCATTTCTGTTATCTGACATGCTGCTGACCGAAAAATAGAGAGAGAGGGAACGAGGGAAAGGAGTGCTGCAGTATCTGGCAAGGGCTGACTTCTTCGGTCACTTGTTAGACGCCCATTTCAACTCTTTAATTCCATATGCAGGCATCCAGCTGCATAACCTGAGTCTGGAAACACAAATTGGAATAAAGTGTATTCACTCACTATCTGGCAAGCAGTAGTCTTGAAAATCATGCTGGTTCATTGTAGGTGAAGCTGGTTGCCATATGGGTTGAAGTACTCCATCAATCTCACGAATCAACAACGGAGAAGCATCTACAATCCGTCTGCTCTCTTTAATTATATAATCACAAGACTCGTGTTTAGGAGCAGGCCTGAGTGAAGGCAGCTCCACACGAGGATTCTTAATATTTTTCGTACTACACAGTTCTCTAGCTGGCAAAACATGGTTCAACCAAAAATCCGAAAGTGCCAACCTCATAACGTTCCAGTACTCTCTGTCTCTATGTACTCTGAATAGACTACTTCCTCGTGGAGTCCACATATAAAAGTCCATCCAATCCCTATCCATGATCTCCAACAAACCCTGAGCTTGTGGGATATAATAGAGGGGGATTCGTTTCCATGGCTTAGCATCTTTCATATCATCAAAAAACGGACATTTTATCTCTAGCACGCCTCTAGATGGCAGTCCATAAAATGGTTTCTCTATCAACCCATCAGGCGAAGCTGCTATCCAATCATGTTCTGGATCTCTCTCCCCATAAAGTTGAAACAAGGGAAATGCAATATCATGCCCTGTAATCAATTTGTACCTTTGAAGTGCTTCCTTTTCTTTAACATTGCCCCACCACGTTGCCCAGTTTCCCTTGAATGGCTCCTCTGCACCAATCTTTTCTAACCACAGCTGCACCCTACGCCCACGCCATAACCCGATCGCCCCACCAAATGTGCTTGCAGTCAATTTGGTTTTCCTTCTCTCTTGCCAGTTCTTGTACCAGTGCTGAAGGCTTTTTGCTTCGTGTAAGGGGTCGGAACTAAAATTTCTCACAGGAGGATGACCGTAGACCGGACGATGATTGTACAATAGTGGGTCAGGCTGAAACTGTTCAATGCTAGGTTCTCTACAGGCTTGCGTTCTGTAATTCCTTCCATTCCCAAGCAGGAAACTAAGTCGACCTCCAATCCACCTACAAGTACAATCAACATTACGAAACCATTCGATACTCAGGAAAAGACGATATCTTGACATCTCCCCATCTTAATAAGCAAAAATATATAGGCTAAGAATGAGGAAAAAATACGATTTTCCATGGCCAAGAGATGAGATAATTTTATAGCCTTATAGTTTCATACCACTTTGTACATAGTATCTCAGGTGCAGAACAAACTCGCCAGGAAAGCTTGTGAGAAGTCGAGAGCATAGATACGCCTTCTCCTTATAGCTTGAGCTTTCTGGACAAATAACCATAGAAATGAAAAGAGATTAGCTATGTAAATACACAGTCGCGTTAAGCTCCGTTGGCCACTTTGAACTCGCCGCATTTTCCACATTCAAATTCAACACGTGGCAAACCGCAAACATGATCGAAGTTTCAGAGAACTCACCCTCGAATTCCAACGGGAGGAATAATCGTCTCCAGTTGGCGATTGAGCGTCGGCGTTGGAGGCTCTGGAGGGCGGGCAGGCCGCGGCCGGAGACTGGGAGGTGGCGTGGCGCGGTGGTGGCGGCAGGTTTTGGCGGTTGAGATTTTCGTCAGAAAGAAAGAGAAGTAGGGATGTACAATATTACGAACAAAAATGCCCCAGCTCAAAAGATGAAACGTATAGGCCTGTATGTCATTTACCAAAGAAAAGGATGTGCAACTCTTATGGGCCGGAATAATGGGCTGGAAATTTTTTTAGCCCAGCAGTTATGTGTATTTCATTAGCATAACCTTCTCTACAGCAAAGGCTAGCACACGATTCGTTTGTTTGTTGAATTTGAAAATGATTGAGTTGAAAATCTTTGAATTTATGATGGATTTGTTGAATTTTATATTTGAAAGATAACATTGTTTAGTTGAATTTTTATCATGGATTTAGTTCATTTGGTATTTGGTTCTCAAAAATTTGCCTTAATCTTGGATACATAAACTCAATATAGCCAAATAAGAAGCTCTTTTTGATATACTAGTACTCTAATGTAGCAACATTTTACTAATGTCACCGTGATCATTTAGGAGAATGATGAATCAACCGTAACATGATTGCCCTTTTCCTTTCCTCCCACATAAAATAAAAATCCCATTTCCATAGATTACGATTAAGAAGACAAACAAGGCTGCCTTTCCACAAGCTGAAAACAACGCCACAAATGAAGAACAGAACACTTGCATTCATTCATTAAAGATAAACGCTGAATCCTTTCTCCCCAAGCCACTCTTCAAGTACTCGAAAGATGCTAATGTAGAAAATATAACATTCAATAGACAAACATAATAGACAGAGAAGTTTATAACAGAGATAGAAATGTCACACCACCAGCTCCACCCACTAAGTAAAACAAAAAAACAAAAAACACCACAAATTCCTACTGCTCCCCTTTCTTAGAATTTGCCCCAAAAAGAACACGATTCACTTTTTTTTTTTTTGTAATTTTTTCTTCTTAAAAATCGATAAGTTCCTTATCAAACGTGGTAACTGGGGGGTAGAGAGATCATTTACTTGGCCATCATGACCTTGACGAACTCCTCGTAATTGATCTGGCCATCGCCGTCGACATCAGCCTCCCTGATCATCTCATCGACCTCCTCGTCGGTCAGCTTCTCGCCGAGGTTGGTCATCACGTGGCGGAGCTCAGCCGCTGAGATGAAACCGTTCTGGTCCTTGTCGAAGACTCTGAAGGCCTCCTTCAGCTCCTCCTCCGAATCGGTGTCCTTCATCTTCCTTGCCATCAGGTTCAGGAACTCTGGGAAGTCAATGGTCCCGTTTCCATCAGCGTCCACCTCATTGATCATGTCCTGGAGCTCTGCCTCCGTAGGGTTCTGGCCCAGCGACCTCATCACGGTTCCCAGCTCCTTGGTGGTGATACAACCTGCAAAATGGAGAAATAACCATCGTTATTCGCGAGATGCTGCAATGGCACCCAATTCTGCATGAGCAGAAGCATGCTTGGTCAAGGCTGCACCTGCACTACATTTATATGTTCACACCAGAAACTCAATTACTCAAACCAAGCTTGGAAATCACCACAAGTACACACACCAAACATTCAAAAGCTTCTATGGCCTGCGTATGAAGCGACCAGAAGTCCAAACAAACACTACATCCACCTATGGCATAGCACACAGCACAATGGTTCATTATCAATTCATAAGATTACTCAGCAAACAAATCCATATCAACAAATTAGGAAAATATGTATTCATAGTCAAGTCCTTATGATAGCTTTCTTATCTTCTTTCCAAATCAAGAATTAGCTTTGATTTTGAGAGAAGATAAGATGTCACTTTCTACCCCATTCCAACTTGCCCAATCAATTGCTTGCATGTTTCACTTTGCATTAACAAGATTTTTTTTTGCTATAAAAGACCAAGACAACTGTAGTGTCTCTTCATCAAACACTTGTCGACAGTCCAGTATATCCAGCCAGCAGCCATGGAAAAGTAAAACTAAAACCAAGATATCTTCACTGGATCTGAATTCCCAAGTTCCAAAAATTACAAACACTCGTAAGAATCCATCAAGAGCAGTCGTCATTCCATGAGATCCTACCATCAATTGCATCGTTCATCCAGAAAACAGGACGAAGAATTTAATTCTGAGGAAAACGAAGGAAAGGACAATCGACTGACATGTGCGGAACACCATAAGAACAACTAGCAAGTTCCTTCGAGTCACCAATCAATCGCGATCTGCTACTTTGCCTAACGATTATGGCGATTCTGCTTTCTGACTAATGAACATGTATATTGCGTTCCAGAAACGCAGCAAGAAATGGAAATAACCTCCTCCATAAACGAGATAAGTTGACTCGATTAATCCGGTATGCGAGGAAGAAAGGCATCATGGTTCCTGAACCAATCTATTTCTACGCCTCATGAAACGCCTAAAACACAGGCCGTAGAAAACACTACGTCGCCTCCAAACTAGACCGACCGGCGGAAACGGATCTCAGGAAGCGGAAACAAAAACGGAATAGGAAAACTAACTTAAATCACTAAACAGCAGCTGGACAAGACGAGGAATCAATCTCTGCAAACGACATCGCCATCAAGGATACAGACGAGACATCAGATCTACAGCTACGAAGAAGAACGAAAGCGGAAGGATAAAAAAGAGCGAGGGAGAGAATGGAGAAAGAAAAGAAGGCTCGCGTACCATCGCCATCCTTGTCGAACAAGCTGAAGGCCTCCTTGAACTCGGAGATCTGATCGTCGGTGAGCTGATCCGCCATTTTCCTCTCTTCCGCCTTCGCTTTCCTTTCTCCGATAGAGAGAGTTTTCAGTTTTGGGATCTCTTTCTTTCTTACCTCCTTTGGGGTTGTGGTGTTTTTTTTTGGCAAAAGGGAAAATAATAAGGCACCGTCTAACCCGGCGAGATGAGTTCCAAAATGATTTAAAAAGGGTTCGAAAATAAGGAGGGAGGAGAGAGAGAAAATAAATATCGCTTTTTCTACTGGGATTTTCAGCGGAATTCCTAGGGGTCGTTTGGATGAGGAATTTTAATGGATCAATTTGATACAATTATCTCGTTTTGAGTCAATTGTGCTAGATTGATCCGTTTGACAGCAGAAAATTTGGATGAAGCAATTTGGGCTGGGGAATTCTGAATTGACTCATTTTGAGCCAATTACAATTGTCTGGGGTGGGGGCAGGTAATCTGAATTGACTCGTTTTAAATGACTCATTTTGTAAAATGAAACAATTGGTCAAATTGTCTCGTTTTACAATTGATCCATCCAAACGACCCCCTAATTTCTTCTCCTCCACCGCAAAAATAATCATTTTGTTTTTCCCTTTGTCGGTTTTACCCTTCTCCTCAAAATTACCACACTAATAGATCGAATTAAGATAAATAATAAGATGAATTCAATCAATAATCAATAATAAATATGGGAAACTAAAATAAAAAAGGAATAAAAGGGTAACGCGGTCTGAACGCGGTTGGAGGAGGTCAGGATCAGTCGACTGGTGAATTGACAGATGTAACCCTCGTTTCCTTATCAATGACATCCTTATCCTTGTCCGCCTCATTTGACTCGTCCAGTCCTTCACCCCAAAAAGTAGTTTACCTAGTAAATGGGCTTTCATTCAGTTACTGGGCTCGAGCTCGTCGGCTACAAAGCCTTGCCCGTTTTTCTGGTCCATGGCCGTGAAGGTCAAGATAGATCCAGCCCAAATATTTTTTATCCAGTATCCACAATTGATATCAAACTACAAACTCCAATCTCCAATTCCAGCAGCTGTGGAGCTGACAGTTTTACAGGATGGCGCGACTCGCAGTAGAGCAGCTTCAAGCATTTCAAATTTGGCAGATTCTCAAAAGACAGTAGTAACTTGACCTTTGCAAAATCCGCTGCCGAGTAATCGCCGTCGTCGTAGAAAGTGCAGTGAAGCAGTTCCAATGTGGTCAGCAAGTGGAACCCGTGTCTAGCAATATCATCAGGCCCTGCATTTAGAAGTAGAAGCGACTCCAACCTGAGAGTCCTGAGCGACTGGTTGTGACGGTGTGCAACGATGTAATGCGCCATATCGCCCAACTCGAGTATCCAGAAATCGTCCCGGCCGGCGATGGACAGATCCCGAAGACGGCGACTGGCTCGATTTCCATCTGTCCAAGTCCGTGTAATGGATCAGCTCGAAGCTGATGCTGGTTACGGTGATGCAGAGAGATTGCAGAGCCTTGCAAATGCTGGGTCTGAACCTCCGCCACGTGTCGTCAATCGAGCTTGTCGAGAGGATGAGGACAGAGATGTCTTTCCACATGTTCCTCCATCGCCTCGACAGCGCGCTGGTTTGAACGGCGAGCTTGATGTCGAGAAAGGAGAGAATGTGATGCAGAATGTGGTCGGGAAGATCGATCGATTCCCTTTTCGAGCACTCTGCCGCCATGCCTCATCTGTTTCTCTTGGTTAGGGTTTAAGAACTTCGGATAAAAGTGTAGAGATCCTGCGTTGGATGGTTTTCCTTTCCTTTCTGTATTAGGAGTACTAAGAAACCTTTCTGTATTAGGGAGTACCACTTTCAGTACTTTGAAAAGCAGAGAACTCAGACAATGGCATCATGAATTCGGTACATTCATCTTTCACATTCAGATAGCAGCAGCAAGCAGGTGAAACATTTAGTTTTTGATTAAAAGGGTAAGGTTTTGTTTTTCTTACATCATAGTCTTACCCCTTCCACCATTTCTTCCTTCCACTTCGACCCGGCCTGACGGGAGACTCGACTTATCCAACTAATGCACAACAAACATCTTCTGCAGATTAGTTCAGAAAATGAAACCCCCCCGCAGCACCATGAACTGCATTGTTATTATAGTCTCTTCAAGCTCTTCTTCCTCGCATCCATCTTCTTCTTCTCTGCCAGAGGCTTCGAGGGGTGGGCTGCAACTCCTTCCTTTCGGTTCACACCTCCAACCACTGGTTGCTGCTTAGTGGAGCACGTAACTGGTAGATTGCCACCTGCCTCGGCTGTTGCCAGATCGGTGCTGTTTGGCCCACCCTTCGAGGAAGTGGTCGAACAAGGTGGCACTGGCACGGCAGAAGGGACTGTCGTGTTCTTGAGATCGACAGCGCCACTGGTGGCAACTGAGGTGTTACTACTCTGGTCGACATTCAGTGCCGTCGTTGACTCCGAGATGGGCCCAGACTTCTGCTTGGGTTTTGGCTTCGCGTAAATTCCCGTGATCAGTCTGCAATTAGTACTTTTGGTAAGACATGGACTCTATTTTGCAAATAAGGGTTTCATTTGCCGATATAAACAAGGATCAAGGGCAAGAAGGATTAGCGACCTGGCATGTTTGGAATAATCCTCGTAATTTTCAAGCAGCATCTTGGCAGCCTGCTCATTGAGGGCAGATTCAGGAAATGGTTCAATCAATAAGCACCTCACGACCTGTTGCAGAAAAAAGTTAAAGTACAATTAGCACTCATCTAGTGTGGATTATGGATTTGACACTTGAAAAGATCTACAGGAGTACAAGATGAGAATTGACGCCAACAGAGTCTATAGCTTATAGACAACAAACTTACAACAAGAACATGTCGTAGACCAAGACTCGGGTTCCAGTCCCTTTTCAGTGTATTGACACAAATTTTTCCATCAGATGAAATATTTGGGTGGAATATCTTAGTCAGGAAGAAACCTGTAGATCAAGAGATTTTGCAAAGAATTAATTTCAAGAAGATTATTACTATGGCGCTATTAAATGGGCTACGTTCTTCAGCAAAGCCCGCCTTGAACAGCTATATCAAATAAAATGGTAAGACAGTTTAAGAGAAGAATGTTTATCCTATTGGGAAAACCTTGTGGAGGTAGCTGTGGGAAGTCATGTGGCAATAACAACTTCATTCGGAAAATTCCATTTTCATATGGAGTCCCATCTGCATGGCCAAAATTAACTTTTAGTAGAAATACAAACATTTGTAAACACAAAATAAGAGAAGTATAGCTACTTGCCTGGTCCTTCAATGTCAGCATGTATGATGGAAAAATCATCATCATTAACTCCTACTTTGATGCCCTCTGGTGGAGATTCATGGAGACTCTTCAATTCCTTGGCAAGTTGCTTTATCACATTGGGTGGAAGATTTTCATTTGTTGCCTGAGGAATAGGGAAACGGAACCAAAGAACATATTAGAACTAGAAGACTGAATTTCGGGCTGCCACTAATATCAAGCTTCACCACCGCATTACTGCTGTGACCAAGATTATTCTCTCTAGCAAATAACATTATCCAAGATATAACATAACCTCCTACTTAGATCCTACCATGCATCATGATCAAAGACGGATTGCCAGACTTACTTACAGTACAGTCATTCAAAACTACAGCAAGCCTTTAGAGTTTCATGCAAATCATCATTTTTCTAACCTTTTCCAACATATAGTTTATCTCCTACCCTTCAAAAAATAAGCCTTTCCGGAAATCTTACAGCAGTGGCAACCAAACCAGCTTATCTTAATCTTTCACCAACTCTATCAAAAAGATTCTACGCCTTCAGTCATTAGGGAAGAGGATAGAAAGGAGACGAGAAATACAACTGGCGGTATTTACCATAGTCAATTATTTGCAAGAACTTCTCGAGAACAATTTCAATCCAACACCTTGCAACCAGAAAAGAAATGATCAAGCAACCAACGCAATGACCTGCAATTACAAAATTAAACCTTGAGTTTGAAGAAAGCTGTTGTCAAGCTCAGAATCCAAGGTTAGCAAAAAATGTGATTGCTTTACGAAAGTATCCCAATATAAGGAAAAATATGAAATGCACAAAAAAAAAATACAGCAGAATAAATCCAAGAAAAACAATACAAGAGAACAAACAGGAAAGAGGAGAAAGAGAAACGGCAGCAACAACAACAGAACACAAGCAAGGAGGAAGATCCATATTTTCCCTGCACTGATAAATGCACCAAGAAATAGTATACTGGACTGGGAAATTGGAAACAGAGAGAAAAGAAAGCCTTTGACTACCCATCTGTGGAATCCCAGTTCTCTCAACAACTGACAAAAACAGCATTAACCACTTGGTCACCTTGTATTGCAATATCAGTGCTCAGCCTAGCTTTCATATACTAGATAGACAGAGAAGATATGCTCTAATGCAGACTCGGATGGATACCTATAACTACCCAAACCCAATTTCACAGAGCCAAACAGTCTCCGTGTTTGAAGAACTTGACATAAGAAGAGTGACCAAGAAATGAAATCATCACATGACATCAATGGCCGATGCCTCACTCACTCTGACTACTAAATTGTGATAGCCGGATGTTATCAGTCACTTCACTACTACTGTGGAGTAGGATCACAGAAGAAAACAAGAAAAAGTCTCAAATTTTCAAACTAAATCCTTCGAATTCCACACCTAACCGTTGGATCCCTGACAGGGTTGACTTAGAAAGTTAGAATTTAATTCAACAATAGGAAGGAATACTCAAGAAATCAAGCTAACGGGCAAAATTAACGAAATTGCCAAGTCCCTGAAATCAAAGGAAATCCTCATATCACCGACAGGCAAATCTTCTGCAGAAGAGTGGGGAAAACTAACCCACTGTTCGAATCAGAAGTAGACCACCCGTCGGAGGCTGAAAACCCACAACTACCTAAAATCCGTAAGAAAAAGACAAGAATGATACGAAGAACCCGAAGAGCCCAAAGCAAGAAGCTGATAGAGCGAGAGATTAGTTCCAGCATTTCCTAATCAAACCCTACGAGATTTACCGGCACACATTTTGACCACGGAAGAAGCAGACGAAACATTTTGATCGACGATTGAAACTGAATCGTTTCGAACCGATTCCATTAACCCTAGCAAATTCGAATACGCAAAGAAAAGAATGACAAGAAAAACAAAAGGGAAGAAGAGGTTACCAGGCGAAACTGGCAATGTCCAACGGAAAACAGAGTGGAGTGATGGAGGAGGAAGAGAGAGAGAGAGGCGATGGCTCCTTGGAATGATTGAATGAAAGACTGAACAGAACCCCACTTGGGTTATTGGTTTGATCGAATGAGAGAAGCTCTCTCTTTATTTCTTTTTTTCTTTTTCTTTTCCCCAAAAGAAAATACGAAATCCAAGATATCCGTTTTAATCAAATATATCCTTATTAGGAGAATATTTTTCCTTTGTCGCAATTATTTATAGAGGGCAACCTAATTCTTTTTCCACAAAGAAAGAAAATATACCATCTTTTGAAAAAGTTGTTATGCATTTCAAGTAGCATTCAAATTGATTTTATTTTATTTTGTGCCAAAATATTAAATCATAGGTTCTTTCCGTTTTAAGTTTGACAATTTCTCGTCGTGACTTGCTCGAATAATCTGTAAACTATTCAATTAATTACAATGATAAAATGTAAAAGAAAATGAAATGATTAATTCGACAGATCGATCATTCACATTTATTTTATATCTACTTAGCATCGATTCGGTAGATGATCGGTTCCAAGTGTGATACAGATGAGCACATCTCATTCACGTTTTTATTTCCATAACAATTACATGATCAATCACTTATTGTTTTAGGGCCGTGATATAATATATATACCCATAAATGTCAATCTAGCATATCGATTGAACGTTAATACTACACTTTCGGAATTGTCGAGTCTAAATGAATTAATAATATACATTCAGGTGGGCAAAAGGTCAAGTGCATCTAATGACCCAATACACATAGAGAATTAGTTGTAAGTAGCAAAACTAGAAGGGACAATAGTAATAACTGGTGGAATTAGAGGAGCTATTTTTGGATATTTTGTACGCATTTGCTATATATCTTCATTATCGGTCAATTGTAATTGGGAATAAGGAAATAAGAGGATAATTTTTTCCCAAATTTCAGTCTCTTCGTCTATCCCTCGCTCCTTTTTCCTCTAATTCTCTCAATTCTCTTCTGGATCTAGTTTCTTCTCTCCCTTAAATCACGAGGTTCGGTTCTTCTACCCGCCAAACAGTAATATGCATAACATGTTTATACATACATAACCTTTGTTTATTAGTGATACGATTCTTACCACTATGACAAATAATATCATGTAATTGCATAATGATTATATAGGTTCATAGTTGGGCACCCATTAAAAATTATTAAAAAAATATATTAAACGAAAAATCGATTTAAATAATAATAAAAACTTAGACATTGGTCATAAAAAAGAGAAGTCCACTACAAATGTTGCATGGGCTCGATTAGCAAGATCCACAAGATTTTAAATTTTATAGTTGTTGGCCACTAGGGCCATGGACAATGACTCCTCCGCCCTCCTTCGTCTTTTCCAACCACAGCCGTTGCTTTCTAGCATCACCTAATACATCAAACCAAGGCGGTGACATACATCGGATTAAATTCAATCTCATTCTTCTAACGCTACGAAAATTCGTAACTTCAATACCAAATCTACTTGAATATCATATCCAATATGTACCAAATCATTTGATCGTTACGAACTTGAAAACCATCATCAAGCTACAACCCCCGAGGTCCTATCTCGCTAATAGTAGTCGTGGATCGCACAAGAAAATCCATGTGACCTATTCATTAAGCAGATACACCTTTCATCAATGAAGTCGAGAGTTTCACAACTACTGGACACACACAGTAACAAATATTACTACATTTATAGGCGCTACTTGAGTTAGGACGTCCTGCAACGATCCACAATTGTGCACACATGATCATCGTGGTAGGACGCCCTAACCGAAATGAGCATTAGGATTCAAGAAGGTGGGGGGAGGATGAAAATTTAAAATGGTGGTGGGTGAACGTTAGGAATACTAGTATTCTATCCCTCTCTCTCTCTCTACGCCGACTAGCCGTTAGCGGGGAGAGACAAACATCAGCCGACATGATTGACAGCTACGTAGCTTATCATTTTTCGGTCAGCAACAGCAACACACGAGGTCCCCCAAAAGAAGAAAAAAGGGAAACCGACGGTAGTATTTTAATCGCCTTACCTTCTACGGCGCCAACAGCAATGTTGGTTCAAAAGCCAAACTTCAATTCAAACCTTGTTCCCATTCATGAATCATGACCAATTTTCAGGGTAGATGGGTGCAATCTATAGTAGATTTGTATGCAATCTACAGTGTTGTAATGACAATGATATACACGAAGAAAGAAGCAAGTATTCGTAGTGTAGATATGACCTTACTAACCAAGCTAGCTGCAAGCAAAGCAAGAATTTAAAGCATGTGGTTTCATTCCTTGATGCTACAGACATCTCGTTGAAATTGGGGTTCAGAATGAAAATAACGAAAAAGAGGAACTGTAAGCTTGGACATGAAGTGAAGTTGAGGAACATTAGGCTTACACATCTAATTAAGTTCCCTACGTCAAGGATGGAAACTAAATGCGGCTCAAATTTCAAAGACGAAAGAGTTCTCGACGTTTTTTATAGTTCAAAGCACGAATAGATGAACAAACGTGTGACAACATACCAAGAAGAAGAACTTCTGTCCGTGTCGGTAACAGGACACAGTCGCTCATCAGAGTCCTAATCCGACAGTGCGGCCATCTCGTCGACGAAGTCCAGCTGTGTACTGCTTCTCTAACTCCATCTGGAGCTGCTCCTGCTTTTCGGCCTGGAGACCCTCTTGGTTGTTGTTGGTCTGGGATTCTCCCCTTGCATCCCCCTTCACACCCTACAATTTGCCATAGGTACCATTTCTGACTCAGACTCTAAAACGTGTTAGTATTGTGAAACTTGATGCAAAATAAGAAACCAGAGTTTACTTAGCAGGAATGTATTCAGCAATGCATTCTGCCCCGCTGCTAACACGCACACTTTCTAGTTTCTACAATCCTAACAAAAGCTAAAGAAGAGAGATTATTTTACCATGAGTTTGTTGAACTTTTCTTGTCTTTCACGATCGCCAAACATTGAGGTGTCCCACCTCTTCTGAAGTGTTGGAAGAGAAGACGAGGAAATAAGCAAATTGAAGGAAGCTCCTGCAGAAGGACAAGTATACAATTAGAGCATAGGTTGATAGGCATGTACCTCTTCTGAGGTGGTGGTGCTCTTCTTGTTCCCCCACAGCAATTTCTTCTTCTGATCAGTAGACATGAAGCTCCCGCCAACAAGGTTCTGATTGACTGCAGCATGAATAATCAGGGCGTGCTATATGCTCAGATTTATTTTGACCAGAATCACTATATAATACTATTACTTTATATAAAAGAGAACGAATAACCGGGACGTGCTAGATAATGCTGGGTGACTGGCAAAATGCATGTGTAAATACTGATTTGGACATCCTATCAATCATGATGCTACCAGACTCGTAAGTAACAACATGGAAAGACCGGATAAACTGGCATCCTAAGTTCCTAACACTCTAACCATTGCAACCAGTCAAAATATTCAATACTCCCACTTGAAGTATGAAGGTCAAGGATAGCCCATATAGTTTAAAGCATCATTGAATGCTGAAAGTGGCAAACAAAGACTCAAACCTGGATCTAAGAAACACAAAGTATAGTATGTGATTCATGCATAAATAAAGCCTTGAGAAAACCCAGACATGTTCCAGTTAACCAAAACCCAGGTATATAGAATAAATAATTCCACGTTCTCAGTTCATAAGAACAGGTATTGACAGCCATTATATGTTGAAGGACACACACGATCATCAGCAGGAAAAGGGCTATATCCTACTCGGTACTCATGTAATACACAAACATTCAGAATGCGAGACCATTCATGTAATAAGGTACAACTTTCACAGAGATCAAGCAGGGACACGATTACCTAGTTCAGCAGCTTTCATGGCAGCAACCTTGGCTGCATTCAGGTCATTAGTAGCCTCCGAAATACTTCCGGTACCAGCTGCTGCCACCTGCTTAGGGCTCAAGGACTGCTTTTCACCTGCTATGCAGATATCTCCATAAATAGAAGTACAAATGGTGCAACATTATCCAACCACAACAAAGGGACAGGCATGCATTGGAAACAAAGAAAAAGTCATTACCATCTCCACTAGGATGAACGGCCTTATCTGAACTGAAGAGCTTCATTCGTTTGGCCTCGGATTGCTGGGATTCAGTCATGGAAAGAGATTTGTCTTCATTCTGTCCTGATGCTCTTGAGTAAGCATCATCGCCTCTATCAGGTTCAGAACCATCACGTTTCTTCTTTTCCCTCCAGTCATCAACTTCATTGGGATTGCCTTTCTGAAATTCTCTAGCGCGATATTTATCATCATCCTTCCTAGAAAGAAGGGACTCTTTAACACGTCCTCTAGATCCACCACGATAATCTGTGCGCTCATTTCCGTATTCAGAGCTTCTCCCATAATTCCTTTCCCCATCTCGATTATCTCTGACATTCCTGTGGCGGTGAAAGTCTTTGTCCTCTGAAGTTGAATTAGTTTGTTTCCGGTCGGGTACAGGATATGACTCTTTATCCTTACTTCTCTGAGTGTCTCTATCACGAGAATATTTGTCAGAATACCTTCTGTAATCACGTGACCTACCATTATCACTTTCTTCTCTCATACGATCCGAGCGAGAAGTACCCCTAGAATCCCTATCAAGGTAAGAAGGCTTACTACGTCTGTCTTCATCGCGTCTGCCATAGTCATCATGCCTTGAGTTAGGATGTGGATTCTTAGAGGAGCGGGAATCAGCATCTCCAGATTTTACACGCTGATCCCTGTCATATTTTCTCCCTTCATCCTTTCTACTTTCTCGATGTTCAGAAACTTTACCAGGCTCACCCCTAGTAAATATTGGACTGGAGGCGCGATCATTTCTGGGGCTCTCTGTAATCAAAATATAAAAAATGGTGGTTATACCAAAAGAGAAAATATGTCTTACAGCATTAATACAAGGCTGACAAGATTCCCTATGTTGAAACACAAATCCAATTATCATGATAAGCCATGGAGATCAACAGTAGAATTCTGTAGACTAACCAGGATCTCCCGATGACTTAATATCAATCAAATGCCGACGATACTTCCTGCTAGCCACATCATTGGATGACTTACGAAAAGTCGCTTTTTCGTCTTCGGTATCAGGTGGTGAAGACTGCACCTTAGGATCCATGATGCCTGGCACCAGAGAGCTGAGAGAGTAAATAACCCCAACCAATCAATTAAATTCCGCAGCACCCGAACTTCAAAAACAAGAGGAGAAGGACGACTGCTATCTATCGCATGTCTATTTCTATGATTCTGATTCCTATATGACTACTAATAATTCAAGAACTGGCTATCTGAAACAGTCTCATGCCGTACTGCTATTACATCGACTAAGCCAGTAAGGCGTAATCATCCGTCGGCAAGCTCGCGAACAGCTACTTAGCGACCAGAAAAAAACTTCAATCGGTCGCAAGAGCGATTAACTTCGTTCAGAAAACGAAGCAAAAACGAAATGAAAATCCTGGAACCAGCTGAAAAGGCACTGATGCTACAACTACGTTTCCCTGTGTACAAGTGTTGCATAGACGGAAATGGAAATAATATCCCGGCAACCAACCAGACGATGAATCCAGAGGGAACCAACGGGAAACTGAGCAATTCTCGCTTAGAAGAGGAAAAATGAAAAGCTATGAAGCACAAAAATGGCGATAGAGCGAACCTGTAAGGCTGTAACAGCGCAGAATGTAATCGAAGTTTGGGCGAAGCGATCGGAAATTGAATTCCCGCCTGTCTTGTGCTATGTGAAGTGGTTTTTAGGGTTTGATTTTGCTGGGAAATTTTCGGACCGTCTCTCTCTCGCGGTATTTCTCTTCCGAATTTTCCCTTCTTTGATTAAATGTTATTTGACTTATTTCAGTCCCTGCATTTTTATATGACATCAGCTGCACCCCTAAAATTAATTCATTGCCACTACGGATACCCAAAATTTCTCCTTCTTTTTTAAATTCTCCATTTGGCAAGCGCATTAGATATCCTCATATTCCCGAATCTGGTCGGTTCCAATATGAAAGTGGTACTGTTATATGATCATCTTCCTTCGATGCATCCGTCAGAATTTCGTTGTTACTTTCGTCTTCACCCACCATAAAAGTTTCTTTCTTGCCGCTCTCACCGACGATCCACTCCCTCTCACTGAGTAAGTTCGCACCGCCGTGGGTGAGAATTGGGAAGTGAAAAGACCGCCGGGGAAAGAAAAGGTTTGGCTGGAGCAAGAAGCAGAAAGTAGCAGCAAGTAGAAATGTCGTTCGAGAAGATCAGAGTCACCAACCCTATCGTCGAGATGGACGGTAAGCTCCTGTCTACTCTACCATCCTTAATTTTTTCTTGTTTGCCATTCAAATTTGCTCTGATTGATTGCGCCTATTTGGTCCAGCTGGATTGAATTTTAGCTAAAACCCAGAAAAGAGTTGTTAATGAACTTCTGGTGAAGAGAATCATCAATTATGGGGTGGATTGTTTATGTTTGGAATTGGTGATCATGGGATAGCAGACTTGGAGAGTGATCAGCGGTGGAGGATTTTTCTTTTCCATTCCATGATTGTACTCATTTGTTGGTAGGAAATGAGAGGAATTATCTGTTGTGTGTTGCGGCTATGAGTTAAGAGTGTATGAATTAGCTTTCTTTTCACTAGCTTCTTTGTTTCCGATGCAGGGGATGAAATGACCAGAGTGTTTTGGAAGTCCATCAAGGATAAGGTGCCCTCATCCCCCATGCTTTCTCTCTGATTTTCCTTCTTCTTCTCTTTCAATCGTGTTTGAACTTTTATCATGTTGATATTCTGGTCTTCTTTATAGCTTGTGTTCCCCTTCTTGGATCTGGATATCAAGTACTTTGACCTTGGCCTGCCGAACCGGGATGCCACAAATGATCAAGTAACCATAGAGAGTGCTGAAGCCACTCTTAAGTTAGTACTTCTTTATTGTCAATTGCGTCCCACAACCCTTTCTTTTCTTTTCAGTTTTGCAGCAAAGGTTGATTGACTCTCTCGCCTGTCAATGTTGCAGGTATAATGTTGCAATTAAGTGTGCAACTATAACTCCAGGTAATGTCTCATACTCTTAAATCACCAATTAGAAACAAAATCCATACTTTTGATTTTCTGCTCACATGCTTACCAGTTACTTGGAAAATGCATTTTCTTGCGTTATAGATGAAGATCGTGTCAAAGAGTTCAACTTGAAAAAAATGTGGAGAAGTCCTAATGGGACAATTCGGAACATTCTAAATGGTCAGTTTGTGTTTGTGTTTCATATCCTTGATTGTTGTTATGTGCCTGATTCTATTCTTATTGTTTGCCTTGTTATGCCAAAGGTACTGTCTTCAGAGAACCAATCATCTGCAAGAACGTTCCTCGTCTTGTCCCAGGTCTGCAAATGATATCCTGATATTTGGTTTGCTTCCATAGCCATTAAAAGCTACAGACCAACATTAGCAGCAGTATTTCAGGTTGGACCAAGCCAATATGCATTGGCAGGCATGCATTTGGTGATCAGTACAGAGCAACTGACTTGGTCGTGGGTGAACCTGGTAGTCTGAAGATGGTGTTTGGTTAGTTTTCTTCTTTGCAACAATGTGTTCTTCTATAGTGAATATCAGTTTATTTTCTGGTACTAGCTTCTGCTGATTGATCGTATACTTCTTCTCTCTATATTTATCTTAATATATTTATCATACAAGTTTATTGCTGTATTTTCAGTTCCTGATGGACGCAACAAAACAACAGAACTTGAGGTTTTTAAGTTCACTGGAGCTGGAGGTGTAGCTTTGTCCATGTATAACACTGATGAGGTTCACAACTGCCTACATTCTTTTCCTTATCCCACTTCACAGATTTTGAAATAGTTGTTCACCAACTGTGATTATCATATCTGACTTGGAAAACAGTCCATCCGTGCCTTTGCCGAGGCTTCAATGAACACTGCATACCAGAAAAGGTGGCCCCTTTATCTTAGCACGAAAAATACCATCCTCAAAAAGTATGATGGAAGGTATGTAATTACTTCATATGTCGTTGGTCTAAGCAGATAGTTCCAGTTAATAATCCTCTTCTATATCCACCAATGGACCTTCCTGTTTCCTGAACTAGTTACAGATTATCACAACCACCATATGTTGCCGTATTAGTTATTTCATGCTTATTTCACAGATTATTCATTTTGCATGTGATGTGGCAGTTATTTACATTTTTCTCGTTTGACATTTATCAGATTTAAGGACATATTCCAGGAAGTTTATGAAAGCCGGTGGAAATCCAAGTTTGAGGCTGCAGGAATATGGTGAGCGAGAAGCTTGATTTAAAACGGGATTAGTTTGTGAAACACATACCACAACTGACTAAGAGTAACAAATTACTTGTAACTGCTTTATTGCAGGTATGAACATCGTCTGATTGATGATATGGTTGCGTATTCTCTGAAAAGCGATGGAGGGTATGTATGGGCATGCAAGAATTATGATGGAGATGTGCAGAGTGATTTCTTAGCTCAAGGTTTGCATAATTTGGATCGGATAGTCTGAGTGACTACAATTTCATGAACACTTGACATATCAAGAAACAACTCTGATATTTCCATTACCGATACGTGATGATTGCTTCTTTGGTACAGGATTTGGATCTCTTGGGTTGATGACATCAGTATTGGTATGTCTGTGCACTTCGCCTCATCCTTGGCTTTCTATCAGTCATTTCAACCTATCTTACATTGCATAAACTTTGTTCCAGGTATGTCCAGATGGTAAGACTATTGAAGCTGAAGCTGCTCATGGTACAGTTACCCGTCATTATCGTGTCCACCAGAAGGGAGGGGAAACTAGCACAAATAGCATAGCATCCATTTTCGCTTGGTCACGAGGTCTGGCTCACAGGTATTATGATTTTGGCGCCTCTAACTGGAAACCTATTACACATCATCTTTTGGTTTCATAGCTTAAGATTATATGAACTCTTGGAGGTCTTGATGAGAAAGAGAACTCTGTACCAGGGCAAAGTTGGATGGTAATGCTCGACTTTTGGATTATACCAAGAAACTGGAAGCAGCCTGTGTTGGAACAGTTGAATCCGGGAAGATGACCAAGGATCTTGCACTTCTCATTCATGGACCCAAGTAAATGATGGAAACCCCACTTCCTTTTCTATGCTCCCTTCCAAACTTATGCCTAACCACCTGAAGTTCTCATTCTTTATATGTAGGGTTACTAGGGCTCAATACCTAAACACCGAAGAGTTCATCGATGCAGTAGCAGCTCAGCTGAAAGCAAGACTATTGGCCAACTCAAAGTTATAGGCCTCTATGGTCTTCGGCTCCTGGTTTAATACTGGTAATGTTACTTTACATATCCCTGTCACTTGTCAGCTCTCTCTTTTCAGGAATCTCGTCTTCCATTAATGTTTGAAGGGGTGTGCTGTTGCAGGAAGGGGGAGAAAGAAGAAAAGGGGAGGAAATGGCTGATTAGAGAAGATGATGATGTTGAATGCAAGGGAAGATCAATGCTAATGATTGCTTTAAGCCAAACTTCTTGGCTCTTCTCAGCTATAGACTACTTAATGAATAAAATACTAATTGACTTTGGGAGAGCTGGAAAGTGAACCTACATTGTGTTGTTTGATTTCATTTTAGGCTGATCAACATTTGCTTATGGGGGTAATCTTTACTTTGACGGTAATGGTTAATGCAATAATCTTTCGGTTATTAAACTTCAAATAGTCAGATACTCTTATCTCTTGAATAAAAGTTTTCCAATTTGGACATATATTTTGGTTGAACTATAAAAAAAACAAAGACATTTGGAATTGTCTACCCCATTAGATAAGACTCAAAATGAAATATTGAATATCAAAATTTCTCATTTTCCTCTATTATCAAACCATACATTATATGTTATAATGTATGGTTTTAAGACATTTTATCTCAAATGTCTCATTTGGATACATCATCCAAACAACTCATAACAAAAATTATGGGTACACTTTGAATAACCATCCCATCCACCAATATATTAAAAGAGATTAAAGGCAGATAATAAACATTTATTATCATAAAAATTGTTTATGCTTCTACAATAGTGGTTTGGGACGTTATCACACATATAATGGTGGCCTCTGTAATTCTTTCTCCCGTACCAAATGATATGCTCGCAAAGACACATTGGATCGTAGACAAATAATTAAGTTTACATATATAATCTTTCGTGGGTAAGTTCATTCAACAACTCAAGTACTCAACCAGCTCCAAATGCTATAAAATAACTGAAATGTGATCGGTTAGAAAACAAACATTTTTATTTCTCCTTTGCCATGAAATATTATCATTATTCATTCCTGTTTGAGCCTAGAATGTACTAGGCGGTTGTGAGGCTCCGATCTGGACTCCTTCGTTTGATCTCTTCGAGAGGGGAAGAACCTGTGAGGCGGGGGACGGCCCCCGGGATCTACGTTCCGACGCCCAAGTTAGTACGATATAGTATGCGGTTTATGGTATGTATAGAGAGAGAGAGAGTTTAGAGAGAGACCTTAGGGTAAGAGTGTGGGAAGGGAAGAAGAGGATCTTTAGTTTGGAGGGTTAGGCCTTCTTATATAGGGTTTGGACATCTTTGAGTGGGCTTGGGCCCGTTTATAGTCGTGTTAGGCATATTAATCCATATTCCAACAATTCCCCTTTGGATGTATGTACTCTATAGTCTATACATAATGGCTAATTCTCTTTAGAAAATAGCCAGAAGATTAGTATAGGACCTAATTGGAGAACAAGCAAACATCTTGAGGCACAAATGTAATTCCCTTCAAATTAGACGTGTGAAAAGAAAAAATGTCAAAACCGTGTCGGCGCCTCAAACCCTATCTCAAACGGAACCAGGATGGTATAAATACGAGAATCAAAGTATGGTTTTGCTAAGTTTCCCTTCCGCAGCCGATTTCCCTCTCCAACAACTGGTGCTCGCCGGAATCGTTTGCCGCCATGGGGAGAAGTAAGTACCACCATCCTCTCCCATATCTCTAGTCCCGGCGATTATGTATAACTGTTGTTCCGATGACTGAACTGAACCCATATGTCGATTTCGCCTTTGTTCTGCTGCTCCGGTTATCTGCTAAGATTCGCTTTGCCTTCCAGTTTTCCGTCGATAATCTAGATTTGTTCCATCTTCTGGTTTGCACTAGCTTAGGTTCTGAATAAATGGTTTAGATGTAACTTTTAATCGGTTGGTGGATTGATTGCTCGTTCTGGTTGTTCTTGCCAGGGCCAGCAAGGTGTTACCGTCAGATCAAGAACAAGCCGTACCCGAAATCCCGCTTCTGCCGTGGTGTCCCTGACCCCAAGATTAGGATCTACGATGTCGGGATGAAGAAGAAGGGAGTCGATGAGTTCCCCTTCTGCGTCCACTTGGTGTCGTGGGAGAAGGAGAATGTTTCCAGCGAGGCTCTCGAGGCTGCCCGTATCGCATGTAACAAGTACATGACCAAGACGGCAGGCAAAGACGCCTTCCATTTGAGGGTCCGTGTCCACCCGTTCCATGTCCTGCGTATCAACAAGATGCTTTCGTGTGCTGGAGCTGATAGGCTCCAGACTGGTATGAGGGGCGCCTTCGGTAAGCCCCAAGGCGTCTGCGCCAGGGTGGCGATTGGGCAGGTTCTCCTGTCGGTTCGCTGCAAGGACAACAACAGCAATCATGCTCAGGAGGCTCTTCGACGTGCCAAGTTCAAGTTCCCTGGTCGTCAGAAGATCATTGTCAGCAGAAAATGGTAATGTCTTAAGTTATAATGTTGTGGCATTATATTACATTTTTTGTTACTCATCTCTTTGCTTGCTGTTATTCTGAGTTAGAAGATACATGTCTAGTCATGGCTATGCTATCACTTTAAGATGATGCGTCTGTTAACTTGAGATACTTCGCTCAATAGTCTTTCCTTATAAATTAGCATTAGGGGGTGGTTAGGATTGATTGTTAGCATATATGGATTAGTAGAAAATGATGTATTTGAAATAAATCTGTTTGTTCAAAATCAAATAGATAGTTCTGAGATCCTTTTTGGTCCAGATGAGTGATTTGTAGAAGTTGGTTCTCTAAAGTCTACAGGAAGAGATTTCACACATCTCTCCCTTTATGAGGATTTGAACTCTCCAGGAAGTTCTCAAGTCCATCCATTTCACACTTTCTTTTGTCCATTCAAGCAATGTTTTAGTACAATCTCTGACAACCCTTCATGGAAACTACCTGTAAATGTTTATATGGGTGGTTGAATGACCATTGCCTAGTTACTGAATGATACGTTCTCATTTGTGGGTAAATTTTGTGGCAAGCAGGGGGTTCACTAAGTTCAATCGTGCTGACTATGTGAGATTGAAGCAAGAGCAGAGGATTTTGCCTGATGGTGTCAATGCTAAGGTAAGTGTGGCTCTCCTTAACAAGTTAAGACCTGAACTAATTTAGTGATTGGGGAATTATGTCCAGAAACTGTTTATAACGATGCGGACCTCTTATTGTTGCTGCAGCTTCTTGGATGCCATGGACCATTGGCGAAAAGGTTGCCTGGACAAGCGTTCTTGACGTCTGCTGTCAATGCTTAGAACTGTGTTTTCCCTCTTCCATAGCAGTTAATATTCCCGGTGTTCTCTGCATTTTGTGTTGGGTTGAATTCGTTTTGCCCTTTGTTATATCAGGATCTACAAAACGTTTGTTTATTGTTTATCACCATGCAACTTTGTACTTCTAGTTCCGTTCTCACCCTACTATGGAACATATTCACCTTGTTTTTCAATATTCACATCCGTTTTGTTCATCTTTTTAATTCGTCGTTGGTCCTTTCATGGCTTCCAATTGAGTATCGTTAATCTTGGTGCTCTTTGCCATTTACATCACCAAAGTACAATTTTTGTTTCGACAATAGCTAAAAAATTAATATATGATCTCTATAAAATAAACGAACATTTTGATGTCTTCTTTACGAGAAATTATCATTCAATTTCGTCATTTTACGAAAACAATCCTTCGTGTCAAAAAGATGACAATGCTTGCTCACTAAAGATTGTCTAATTCAATTTCTTCATTTCACGAAAACAATCCTTCGTGTCAAAAAGATGACAATGCTTGCTCACTAAAGATTGTCATGGTGAACAACCGTTTGTGTTCAAACCTAACAAAACAGAAAATAAGCAATGGGTCGGGTTTTGCCAAACCCAAACTCATGGGTTTATTCGTGAAAAAAACCCGGGGTAAAACCCACTGAGTTTGAAAAACTCAAACCCAACCCAACCCGTTGGGTATCCGGGGGTTCATGGGTACCCACGGGTTCTTTGTCGTAAAAAATACAATAACAACTTCCTATCAAAATTAAAACCAAATATCAATCTCTCAATACAAATTATTCATACATAAAACACCATTCTAGAAATTCAAGCAAATCACAAATTAATTATAAAAATTGTTCAACACCAATCTAGAAAACTCAAAAAAATTGAAGCAAATCATAAATAACATGATTAATTGAAACTTCTTCCTTTCAATTAAGTTTCTTCACTCTCCACTCGATAACATCAACTTCGTTCTACACAATTAGAAAGAAAAATTAGACATGTATGTCCCCACAAACATAAATAAGATTAGTTGTTTAGAATATTAAATATACCGAGAAAATTAATTATATGGGTGTGAGCGGGTACCTATGGGTCAGGTTTACCTAAATCCAAACCCAACCCAACCCGATGAATAGTGAACGGGTTAAAACCCAAACCCGGCCCAAAACCCGTCAACACGAATTTTACTCGCGTTGATCGGGTTGGGTCGGGTGGGTACCCATGGGTTCGGGTTTTGTTGTCATCCCTAACCAGATGACTTAGTAATGGACCTAATTGGAGAATAAGTAAACATATTGGGCCACAAACGTAATTCCCGCCAAATTAGATGTCCAGAAAGAAAAAAAAAAAAATTGTCGAGAAACGATGAGCCTCTCCCAAAACCCTAGCTCAAATCGATCTGCCGACATATAAATACTAAACTCAGGCCTGAAATTGCAAAGTTCACCCTTCCGTCTTCACCAGCTCGTGCTCGCCGCGTCGTTCGTCGCCATGGGGAGAAGTAAGTACCGCCGTCATCTGCCGTACCTCCATTTGATTCCTGTTATTCCGATGCCCGAATTGAACCCAGTTTGTCGATTTCGCTTAGTTCCGCTGCTCCGATTATGAGTTCATTTGCCCTTTCCTTTCAGCTTCCCGTGGAGAAACTAGATTTAAATTCACATTCTTATTCTAGTTTAGGTTTTATGGAATGACATAGTACCATTGTTAATCGTTTGGTGGATTGATTGCTCGTTCTGGTTGTTCTTGCCAGGGCCAGCAAGGTGTTACCGTCAGATCAAGAACAAGCCCTACCCGAAATCCCGATTCTGTCGTGGTGTCCCGGACCCCAAAATCAGGATCTACGATGTGGGGATGAAGAAGAAGGGAGTCGATGAGTTCCCCTTCTGCGTCCACTTGGTGTCGTGGGAGAAGGAGAATGTCTCCAGTGAGGCTCTTGAGGCTGCCCGTATTGCCTGCAATAAGTACATGACCAAAACTGCCGGCAAAGATGCCTTCCATTTGAGGGTCCGTGTCCACCCTTTCCATGTCCTGCGTATTAACAAGATGCTTTCGTGCGCTGGAGCTGATAGGCTCCAGACTGGTATGAGGGGTGCCTTCGGTAAGCCGCAGGGTGTCTGCGCCAGGGTGGCGATTGGGCAGGTTCTCCTGTCGGTCCGCTGCAAGGACAACAACAGCAATCATGCCCAGGAGGCTCTTCGACGTGCCAAGTTCAAGTTCCCTGGTCGTCAGAAGATCATTGTCAGCAGGAAATGGTATGTAATCTCATGATTTTTTTGGCTTTGTAGTACATTTTGATTGTGCATCTCTTTGCCTGCTGTTGTATTTCTAGTTAGAATATATATATGATCTGATGGACAGTGGTAGCAGTAATCTCACTGTATGGTGATGTGTGTATTTGCCTGATAATTTTGTCCATCCAATTGTTCATGATAATATTGCATGAGGGGGTTGTTAGGATGAATGGTTGGTAAAATAGATTGATTGGTAAAAGTGGATGGATTGAAACAGATTGGTTTGTCCAACGAGAATAGTTCTGAGGTTCGTTTTTGGTCTAGATGAGTGATTTGTAGGTGTCTTCAGAAAGCATAAACCCATTGATCTTGCACTGTTTTTTTTTTTTTTTTGTGTGTGCATCCAAGTTGCATAATTCTCATCTTTGGCTAAATTTGTGGTGAGCAGGGGCTTTACCAAGTTCAATCGTGCGGACTACGTGAGATTGAAGCAAGAGCAGAGGATTCTGCCTGATGGTGTCAATGCTAAGGTTAGTGTTCTTGTCCTTTACAAATGATCAACTCAACTAATTTGGTAATTTGGAATGAGGTCCAGAAATTGTTCATAACGATGCAAACCTCTTGTTGCTGCAGCTTCTTGGATGCCATGGACCATTAGCGAAACGTGCCCCCGGACAAGCCTTCTTGACTTCTGCTGTCAACGCTTAGAACTGTGTTTTCCCCTTCTATAGCAGTTGATCGTCCAGAGGAACATCATAGTCTTTTCAGCTTTTTTTCTGTTGTGTTGAATTCCCTTTGCCGTTTCTTATATCAGGATTCTGCAAGACGTTGGTTTATTGTTGTCTTTGTCACTAGTCTGAAGACTGAAAGGTTGTAGTGGCAATGCAAACTCTGTACTTCTGTTTCTGTTCTCACCCTATTATGGAACATGTTCACCATCCTTTTGCTTCAAGTTCATCGTCATAATAGCTACAAAAACAGGAAGCATTTGCATTGGGTTTTCTTGCTCGGAAGATCCATTTCCTCTTTGCTCGACATGCGTGGTTGAACCTGGTTCAACCTCTATCGGTCATAAAACTGGTATGACACCATCGATATAATTGGCATGATTGATATATGAATCTTCCAGTATCTTAGTGAATTTAATTGGGGGTCGTTTGCTTCATGGATTTATAAACGAGGGTTTTGTAATTTAAAAACCCAAGGATTTATCAAGGATTTGAGGCATCATGGATTTGTAACAATCCTTTGTTTGTTGGGATGTTTTTATCATGGATTTAAAGGTGTGGGATTTACTACTTGAAATCAAAAATTACATTATTGCCATTTTCTATATGTTTGACATGTTTATGATATGTACACAAAACAAGGACAAAACTTCAAAATTACCTTACTATCATTTTCTATATGTTTGACATGTTTATGATATGTACACAAAACAAGGACAATACATACTAATAAGCATAATGTTGCCACATGGACAATAATAATAAACGAGAAAATTCCGTTTTAACTTTTAACGTAATGTTGCCACATGGACAATAATAATGTTGCCACATGGACAATAATAATAAACGAGAAAATTCCGTTTTAACTTCTAACTCATGTTTGCTCATTAATTGAACGTTTATATTATTCATTTATTGTTAATTATAATGTATAATAGTTAAATTTGAGGGCAACCTTGAAATATTAAAAGTGCATGAGGGTATATGGGTAAAATGTCATCAATGATTTATGCCATATTCCAAATCCCACATCAACATGTGGGATTTATAAGTCCGTGGGGTCCACGGATTTGGACCCTTAAAATCCGTGGGTTCCACGGATTTGGTCTCTAAAAAAGGTGCAAGCAAACAACGGATTGTACCTAAATCCTTGATAGTTGTTTTTTTTTTTTGTACCAAATCCTTGAAGCAAACGACCCCTTGATAAAAGGTAATTTATAACTGGCATGATTGATATATGAATCTCCAAGTATCTTAGTGAATTTAATAGATATATGAATCTCCAAGTATCTTAGTGAATTTAATTGATAAAAGGTAACTTATTATTTATTTTATGTGTTAAAAAGTTAAATGTTGATGTTATTTGTTGGATTCAAGTACAAATATTTAGATATTGACGTCAAATGTCGTGTTTAAATATGAGTATTTTTAAATTATTTGTAATATTAACCGGCATGAACCGGCACAAATCGATATATACTATCGGTCGAACCATTCCACTTGTTAAACCGGCACATTGGCATAAACCGGTTTGACAGTCCTTGCTCCAAATAGAAAAGAAATAAATGAATCCTATCTGGGCCTGTGGTCTGGAGGGCGGAGGTGGTAATTTCCATACGAATTCTCGAGGCCATTTCAGGAACAAAAACTTAAAACCCTTTCACCGACGTGGAGCCAAGTGCAGGAGGCTGGAGCGAGTGAGGGGTTTCTCTAGGGTTTAAGCTGACATTGAGTAGCTCGCGTTTTCAACCATTTTCCCCTTCCCTTGCATTTCGTCATCCTTCCTCACTGCTGGAAATTATCATCATCTCGCGTGAGAGCTATTGTCCATCGGCCGCCCAACCACCGTCGCCATGTGGGCTCTTCGCCGGACTTCGAGTTCTCTCAAGTAAAACCCTCCCCGACCCTCCTTGTTTTCGTGAATTCGCATTTCATTTCCTGGTGTGGTACTTGCTTAGTTGCTTTCATGTGATTGATTCTTCACTTGGGTTGATGTTGACGAGCTACACAAGCTAGTAAAAATATGTACGTTGTTTTGATTTGATCTTTCGGTCAAGCTTTACCCGACTGGTGGCGATAACTGGCACTGCGGAGAAATTGAAGGAAGAGTTGATTAACTCTTTCGAGGGATATTGGTTTATATGTTGACGTTCTTGCTTTGATGAATCAAAGGGCTTTGTTTCATTATCTGCGCCTTTCCAAACCCAAAGTTCAACTGGGTTTATAGAATATAATACATAATCAGAATCACAACATGAAAAGTTGTACCAGTGTTCATAGGGGTTGTTTACTGGATGGGGAAGCTTCCACGTTGCTATGATTTTGATCTATCTGCTGATTTGTGTTTTGTGATCTCTAACATGCTGAGAGCAAGGACTGATGCATTGGTTATGTGGATAACTTGGTGTTCAGTGTGAGGTTGATTAGTTTTACTGGGAAATGCTGTTCGCTTCAATTGTTTGTATTCTGAGGACCTGATTTACTATTTCTTGTTTGCAGGTTGCAAGGACTGAGGTTAGCAACAAGTCGAGCTGGATGTGTTAAACTGGAAACAATCTGTGGTCAATTGGAAGTGAACACTAATACTTTCGAGACTCCTTCAGCAGCATACACTACTTCTCTGTTCCACCGCAGTGCTACTATGTCTTCAAAGCTCTCTACCGGGATGCGTGGCTTGTCTTCCCAGGTTGGCACTGAGACTAGTAGTTCATCTGAAGATGATATCGATGATGCATTCTCCGAGCTGGAAGGTCCAGAGGTCAGCACTGATGCAGTTCAGGACAAGAAGAATACATTTGAAGGAAATGAAGATGAATTAGTTTCCGACCCCGACCTTTCTGACGATGATTTTATGGAAGAGAGTTCTCATGATACATTGGGATTGTCGGATACCGAGGCGGATCCTACTGAGAAGCTTTTGACAAGGAAGAAACTCACGTCGGAACTGTTCAATGCCATTGTTAAGGATCCGAATTCATCCATTGAAGATGTTCTCCGTAAGTGGGTGGAAGAAGGGAAGGAGCTTGGGAAGCAAGAGGTCACTGCAGCCATCCTTAGTTGTCGCAAACGTCGGATGTTTGGGAGAGCCTTACAGGTATTTGTTGGCATGTTTGCTTGATCAAATTTGCTCGACCTTGCTTCTAGATTCAGAGTGTCAGGTATAAATAATCCCTGTGCTAGTTTAGTTTGTGCTTTATTGGTTGATGGGAGCTATATGTGGTCAGTTGAGCTGGCGACCTGGTGGTTATGGCCACAAAAGGAAGGAGCCTGTGACCATAACCCATATCCGTGCTGATGTGGGTGGTTGCCCAGCAAGTGATCCTACAATTGGCATCTAACTTGACTATCTCCCCATCCTGACTTGCCATAATCCATTATTTCCCTATTTTCTCTAGGGAAACAATCAGATCAATAAACTGAGTCTTATTCATAGAAATAGTAGAAGTTTACACGTTTGAAGATTTTAGGCTTTGAGTTTAGATTAATAGATGTTTTGAAGAGGTTTCTGAACAACACTCATGGTATAATTGCTCCATCCAAATGATTTTGTATATATGCTAATGACCATGACGAAGGGAAATAGATGCGATGCAACAGTCTTTCACATTGTTCTTGGCATCTTGATTGATGAATTAAATTATCTCCATTACCATTGGCTCTTTGTAACATTAAAGCTAAAGTAGCTACTTTCTTTTAGTAAGTGGTCGTTATGAGGCTTTATGTTCAATCTGTAGCCAGTTCTGTGTTAGCATTATGTGTTAGTGGTGTGCTTTACACGTTATCGTGTCGCAATATTTACCCTCATCATCTTCTATTTGCAGCTCTCTGAGTGGCTTGAGAAAAAGGATGAATTCGATTTCGTTGAAAGGGACTATGCTTCTCGTGTGGACTTGATCGCCAAGGTACGCGGCCTGCAGAGTGCAGAGAAGTACATTGACAAGATACCGAAATCTTTCAGAGGGGAAGTAATCTACCGAACCTTTCTAGCAAACTGTGTCACAGCCAGCAACTTAAAAAAAGCTGAGGAAGTGTTCAACAAAATGAGGGACCTGAACTTTGAACTCACTGCATTCACCTGCAATCAGCTCCTCCTCCTTTACAAGAGGCTCGATAGGAAGAAGATTGCAGATGTCTTGCTCTTAATGGAGAAGCAAAATGTCAAGCCTACACCCTTCACCTACAAGCTCCTGATCGACACCAAGGGCCAGGCGAATGACCTAACGGGTATGGAAGTGATTGCTGAAACTATGAAGGCTGAGGGACTAGTGCCGGACCTCACGACTCGAGCCATCATGGTTGGACACTATGTATCTGGCGGGCTCCGCGAAAAGGCCGAGTCAATTCTGAAAGAGATGGAAGCTGGCGACTTGAAGGAAAACCGATGGGTTTGCCGTGTCTTGCTCCCTCTCTACGCTTCCTTGGGGAAGTCTGATGAGGTGGCTAGGGTCTGGGAAATATGCAAGGCCAGCCCGAGACTCGAGGAGTGTGTCTCCGCGATCGAGGCTTATGGGAAGCTGAAGCAAATCGAGCAGGCCGAGGCAGTTTTCGACAAGATGGAACAGAAATATAAGAAGCTATCTTCCAAGCACTACTCCACTCTCCTGAAGGTCTATGCCAACAATAAAATGCTCTCCAAGGGGAAGGATCTGGTGAGGAGAATGGGGGAGAATGGCTGCAGAGTTGGGCCCTTGACTTGGGACGCAATGGTGAAGCTCTACGTTGAGGCAGGGGAAGTCGAAAAGGCGGACTCCATGCTGCAGAAGGCGGTGCAGCAGAACAAGATGAAGCCGATGTTTAACTCTTACATAACGATCATGGATCAGTACTCGAAGAGGGGCGACGTGCACAACGCCGAGAAGATGTTCGTCAGGATGAGGCAGTCGGGTTACATGGCTCGTATGAGGCAGTTCCAATCTCTTCTGCAGGCTTACGTGAATGCTAAAGTGCCGGCTTATGGGATCAGGGAGAGGATGAAGGCTGATAACATCTTCCCGAACAAGGCGCTGGCTGCTCAGCTGTCTCGTGTTGATGCGTTTAGGAGGACTGCGGTTTCCGATTTGCTCGACTGATGAAGTGTCTCGATTGCTGTTCTGGGTTCGTACACTGTTAAGTTGAAATGTCGAAACTTTCGAATGTTAGAGGAGAACAATGGAAGCTCTCTTGTTTCCTGCTAGTTTACGTATTGTGATATGACTGCTTATCTGCTGCTGGTTTAGCTAGAAAGGCATTTGTGTTAAGCGGGCCGAGTTCTGAGTTTCTCTGTCGTCATTTGTGGCCGTAGCTGTTTTTGCAGATTGTTGACTGTGAAGGAAGTAGAAATGCTCAAATGGTAGTGTTCGTATTTAACTCGTTTACAGTGAGTCGCTCCCAATCCAGACGACTAATGTGTTATCAAATAATTCTTAATTTGGACGGTTATGGCTTTGATAACATGAGGTGGAGCATTATGAGTAATTTCATTTTTCGTCGTATGAATGTAGTGACATGTTCACCTTTCCCATAAAAAAACCAAAATAAATGATCACATCATCACATGTCTCTATTAATGGGCCAGACAGCCCGGCCCAGCCCGGCCAGAAATTTTGAAGCCCTAATTTTCGATGGGTTAGTTTGGAGGGAAAGAAACGAGAGGAAAAAAATTACAAAATCATATTTTTCGTAATTGTCTGGGTCTGCAAAAGATGTTGCGGCTAATCCAACTATCCAAGCGCCCTCTAGTTTACGAGTTGAAAGAGGGCACAAAGGAGAAATGGCGCCTCGTTATCGTTCTCTTCTCCTTCTCCCCAAAACAGTGATGCCCTCCTCTGCTGCAGCTACGGCTGCTTCTGCCTACTCTTCTTCTCTCAACCTTCGTTCCTTCTCTTCACTGCCTCCGCTTCACCACCCGGCTCTTCTATTCAAAACCAGGTCTGTTTTATCCTGCAAAACCCCTAGTTTCATTACTCTTCAACAGCTTTCCTTTGATTTTGCTTGGTGGAAAAGCAAGGATGTGTTGAGTTTCTGGAGAAATGGAATTCGGAGCTTTTAATTAGTTGGATGTTTCTGGGGAGATTTTGTTTCCGTTTCGGGTGTGCGTTCGGTATATTTTTCACTCTACTGGGTTTCTGAAGTGACGAGTGGTGGTGGTTCGAGTAGGTTTTCACCATTTTTCTGCTTGCTGTTCGTTTCAGGGTGAATTTTCCATTGAGGAGGTCTTCCGGTCGTTTTCTTGTACAAAATGCTGTTTCGCCTAGAGCATTCATGTCTTCCACCGTCACAACTGAGGCCGCCAAAGAACAAACGACCTCAAGCTCTTATGGCTCGGACCAAATTCAGGTAACTTGGAAGTGTATTGGTTGCCTTTCTATGAAATGCGTACTACACTTGGTACTTGAAATTGCAAGAATGGGCGCAATGTTTAGAAATTAGAATGATGTGTTTAAACTTTTGGCTTCTTTGTGGCTTCATGCTGACATTTCTTTTTTTCTTGGTTCTGCTATTGTATTAAGGTGCTGAAAGGTTTGGATCCTGTAAGGAAAAGGCCAGGGATGTACATTGGGAGCACCGGACCTCGTGGTTTGCATCATTTGGTAGCTCCCAATGCCATTTAGGTTCTGTGTTGAGTTTACTGTAGGGTTACTATTTACCGAGAGATTGTTTTTTTGATTGCTTGCGCTCCTTGCTTTCAGGTGTATGAAATTTTGGATAATGCTATTGATGAGGCCCAGGCAGGATATGCTTCGAGGGTAGAAGTCGTCTTGCATTCGGATAATTCTGTCAGTATTTCAGACAACGGGCGAGGAGTATGTTCTGTTCCCTTTAGTCTTGACCACGGATTATCGATTCCTTTATGGTCTTTTAGGAAGATGAATATATTCCAAAGCATAGGATTTGTTTTCCACCTTGTGTAGTCCAAGGCATATTCTTTTAGATCTATGCATTATAAATTGCTGATTCCCTTTTCTAATACCGATATATGGTGGTGTTTACGTGGGTCGCTTGATGGACTTTTTGGGGAACAAGTCTCATATTCTCTGGAGACTATCATTTGGGTTTCCCAATGAGGAAGTCGGATTGATGTTTGGTCTAGGTGTAAAGCTAGAAAAATCAGCATGATTGTCTTTTCCACACAGTAGCCCTATTCAACTCATTACTATATGCAAGCATTCAGCCTACTATTTTCATGTTCTGGGCGTCTTTTCGTCAATGATTATGCTGTTGGTTGTCATTGTATCGATATTGTTTCCGTAATCATAGGTCTACCTTATGATGAAATATAAATGCTTCCGTTGAGTTTTTGCCAGGTTTTGGTTTGTCTCTCGTAATGTATTGACATGCTTGGTTTTTATTTTCTTGCAGATTCCTACAGATCTCCATCCAGCGACCAAGAAATCTTCCTTAGAGACTGTGTTGACAGTAAGAATTCTGATTTCTGTTGGATTGTGCAGACTATATATTTATTGCATGCTTGTCTCTTCTCTGTATCCACCTGTTAGATTCCAGTATCAGATGCTTTCTACTTTTATATATCAGGTTTTACATGCTGGAGGGAAGTTTGGTGGTTCAAATAGTGGTTATAGCGTTTCTGGTGGATTGCACGGTGTTGGTTTATCTGTCGTCAATGCCTTGTCTGAGGTAAGTATTCCATCTCTGTTTTCATTTTTCTTTACCATTGTGCATGTGATTGCAATTGCAGGTATGAGCTTCTGTTCTATTAACTGTTGCCTTTACGAAAGCGGACTGAACAAAATGTTATTCGTTAGAAACTGTACTAAATTGCTTTGGTAGATCATAGAGTCGAATCTTGCAACAGAAAGTATCTTGCATTTTTATTGGTTGTCTGTTTCTATTTTAGACAATTCTCTATACTGCCTTTTCCCTGGATTTTTCTGTTTTATGGAATAAATGTTAACAAATGATACTTGTTCATGCCTTCTTTGTAGAACTTGGAAGTTACAGTTTGGCGTAATGGGATGGAGTACCAACAGAAATATTCTCGCGGAAACCCTTTGACTAGCCTTATTGGTCTTTCGCTTCCAGTTGAATCAAATGCTCGCCAAGGGACTAAGATCCGATTTTGGCCAGACAAACAAGGTTCTCTTTGATTTTTGTGTTTGGTTTTCCAGTATATCATTGAGCCATAAGATCCCAAGAGATCTCTTTCAATTTCATCTTCAAGATTATGTCTCTAATGCCAGCACCTTTGCCCCCTTTTGTTTGCAGTATTTACTACTGAAATAGAGTTTGATTACAGCACTATAAGTGGACGAGTTAGGGAGCTTGCTTTCCTAAACCCAAAAGTAATGCCATCAATCAAGTCTACTACCTTTCGTGCCTGTTTATGAACACTGTTTTCTGTTTCTGTATCATGCGAAATATTGTAGGTTATATGTTTGTTACTATGTCAAACTAGTTTGATTGTTTGAACCTACTTGTCTTGTGATATTGATCGCTGTGTAATTTGTTGTATCTCATTTGCAGCTGCATATCACTATTAAAAGAGAAGATGCTGATCCAGCAAAAAATCAGGCTGATGAATATTATTATGCAGGGGGACTGGTTGAATACGTGAAATGGCTAAACGCTGATAAGGTACTGATTTTTCTAATGTTCCTGACTTCCTGTTGTGAACTCAGGCGACTGTGTTCATTCACCATATTGAACATAACTACAATAGTGATGTTTAGGATTTTCCTGATTGGATAAATGCTTTGACTTAACAAAATCTGTAATCAATATCCAATAAATTTTTCATACTTGATGTTTATTTATATAGACACCAATCCATGATGTTGTGGGAATCAGCAAAGTTATGGATGGAATCACGGTTGACATGGCTTTTCAATGGTATCGTCTGATTTCTTCCATTTTTGCTTCAGCACTGTGCATGCTTGTTCAACTGAACATGTGTCTATTTCATCATGAACACTGAGCTTGGTTTGTTCTCTTGTAGGTGTTCAGATGCATACTCTGATACAATACTAGGGTATGCTAATAGCATACGTACTGTTGATGGCGGAACACACATAGATGGTTTCAAGGCTGCGCTAACAAGAACTGTTAACAGCCTTGGGAAGAAGTCAAAGATAATCAAGGTGTGCCTTTAGCCTGCTGTTCAGCTGTCTCTTCAACCTTAACCATGTCTGAAGTATGTTTAGAGAAATTGGGCGGGAATTCATTCCTTCTTTCCTGGATTGGCTAGATGGGACTATAATCAAATCGGAGCATTTATATTTTTTACGCCATGAAAACTAAAGCATGGTCTGATGCTATCAGGAAATTTTGCTCCGTTTTGAGTTTTTAATTTTTTCCATCATAGGGTTTTCTTCACCAAATGAATTGTTCAGCCTACAAAGCCATGGCTTCAACTTAGCTGAATTTGTTGAGTTGACATTGTAGTGAAATAGTACATCATCTACTGGGAGCTGCAGTGTTTCCTGTTTTACAACGTCTTGCTCTTTCCTGGCAGGAAAAGGATATTAATTTAAGTGGCGAACATGTCAGAGAGGGATTGACTTGCATTATCTCAGTCAAAGTACCAAGCCCTGAGTTTGAAGGACAGACAAAGGTACTGCCTCCTTTGATGCCAATCTCCCAGAACCATACATTTCTCTATAGGTTCGAAATGTAATAGACTTGCTATGTTTATGCTGTGTCAACTGTAGACAAGATTGGGCAATCCTGAGGTTCGGAAAGTCGTGGATCAATCTGTTCAAGAGTATATTACTGAGTATTTTGAGTTGCATCCGGATGTCCTTGATTTAATCCTTTCAAAATCTCTAAATGCTCTCAAGGTACTCTTCTTATTGATATAATGCATTCCTTTCGTGTTTTTCCCCTCACCTTATTGACCGCTGAACTCCAGTTTGATGGCTACCCTGCAACAATTAACAGTTCTATGTCTATGTTTCTCTCTGTTTAGGCAGCCCTAGCAGCAAAGAGAGCTAGGGAATTGGTCAGGCAAAAGAGTGTCTTGAGATCATCTTCTCTTCCAGGGAAGCTTGCTGATTGCTCATCTACCAATCCTGAAGAATCTGGTGACTATTCTATTCCATTTTATTTATTTTGACAGAGTTGCTGAATTTCAAGATAGCTAAATGAAGTAGTCTTGAAATAGACTTCTGCTTGATTCGCCACGAGGTTCAGTGTCACATTTTAAGGACTCTATCCTTTCAATGCCTGCAGAAATTTTCATAGTTGAAGGTGATTCAGCTGGTGGAAGTGCTAAGCAGGGCCGGGATAGGCGCTTTCAGGTAATTGGATCCATTCTTAATTTAATCGATGAGCGTGTGAATGGTGGTGAAGCAATGTTGTGGTCTGCTTTGTTTAATTGGGAATTGGGCATTTCTGATTCATGTCCCTTCATGTTCTGAAAAATGACGTGTGCATTACTCATTAGGGTGCTAAATTATCTTTAAATCATGTTTTACAGGCTATTCTACCTCTTCGAGGGAAGATTTTAAACATAGAAAGAAGAGATGAAGCAGCAGTATACAAGAATGAGGAGATTCAAAATCTTATCCGTGCTCTTGGACTCGGAGTTAAGGTGAGGTTTAAATAATCACTTTTTGTGCTTAGCGTTGATTTATTTCAATTTTCTGTCCTTGTACTCATTTTGAAGTTCTTGCAAAAACATGGACACAGGGAGAGGAGTTCAAAAAGGATGCTCTTCGTTATCATAAGATCATCATCTTAACCGATGCGGATGTGGATGGTGCTCACATTAGAACACTTCTATTGACTTTCTTCTTCAGATATCAGGTATATTTTGATATAATATACAGAATAGAAGACTAGAGAAGTACTTGTATTCGAAGCAGAAAGATCTTAAATCAAATTTTAATTACTTAGAATTAAGATCATACCGTCGAGCACAGTTAATGGGATTTTTTTTAACTTCTTGTACAGAGGGCATTATTTGATGAAGGTTGCATTTATGTTGGTGTGCCTCCGCTTTACAAGGTACACTCTCTTTGGAAATTCACAAAGTGAACTGATTTTTCTTTGCATGCTTCACTGCTCTTGCGGCCTTCGACAATGGTTTCCTTCTGAATTAACCAGGTCGAGAGAGGAAAGCAAGCTCACTATTGCTATGATGAAGCGGATCTGAAAAGGGTCCAAAACTCGTTCCCCCAAAATGCATCTTACAACATCCAGAGGTTCAAAGGTGAGAACATGAAGGGGCAAGTCGATGATTTACTTGAAAAATTTACACCAATCCTTGGGAAACTAGATTTCTCAGCCACGCTTTGGATTATGTTATTCCTTTGAATATGATCATAGTGTCAACAGTTCTCTTTTGGCCATTGAGGTGTCTAAACATGGTTTGTGTGAATTTAACATGGAGGGAATTTTTAGTGCTATAAAGTTGCTTAGTGAATTGACAAGAAACTCGGTTCCATTCACAGGATTGGGAGAAATGATGCCTGCACAGCTGTGGGAAACAACGATGGACCCAGAGCAAAGGATGCTCAAGCAATTAGTGATCGAAGACGCAGCTGAGGCCAATGTGGTGTTTTCTTCTCTCATGGGAGCTCGGGTAAGTCTCCTATACAACACAGGCACGAGCTTCGACATACCATTTTTGGTGTCTTCATGTACGCTCGGTTCTGAATCTCTACACGTCCTTAATAACAATCTATGACTTTCGGGTTTTCAGGTAGATACTCGGAAGGAGATGATCAGGAGTGCTGCAGCCATGTTCGACATTGATCAACTCGACATTTGATCGAGATCTTGTCTAGCCAATTAGATTAGCAATTGAGATGTCGGTTTCAAAATCTTTGATCGGTTTTTGATGAGCGGAGTGAAACGTCGGTAGTTGTTTTCTGGGTTTTAGGATTAGGTAGGTGATGATGGACGGTTTTTGCTGCTCTGATTCTGAAGCCACACCTTTGTTCTGAAATGCTACTGTTTAGTTTCGCGGTGTAGGGACTAGGGACTGTTTCTGTATATATGATTTGTAAGTTTGTAACATTAACTAATGAGAGAAAAATTATGAAACGACCATCCTCGAGGAGTTGAGGTTAAGTTCCGGTGTTGAAAAAAAAAAAAAAAAGTTAAACCTTCCAAGTTATGGTATGAGCAATGTTCAAGAAGACGCCAGGCGCTATCTAGGCGAGGAGGTACCGCCCAGCGCCCAGGCCGATTAGTCGTTGCCTAGGCGAGATTAAACGTTGAAAAAAAATATGTTAGATAAGCCATATTCCACAGAAACCCAAGTCCCCATATCATTATTCATCCATTCATATACACATACAACCCTTTTTCACAATCCCAAACATCCTAAGTAGAAAACCATGAGGAGAGATCTCACTGCTGGTCGATGAGAGGGAGCGGCTGGTCGAATGGAAATGGGAAATAGAATATAGGGTTTGGGATTTTCACAAAAAGGCTACACTTTCCCCTTTATTAGCTGTTCTGGGCGTCGCCCACCAGGGTGAAAACGCACCTCCGAGTGCCTAGGTGCCTAGATCAATCGCCCAAAACTAGACGGGGCGATTTCCTCCTGCCCAGCTATTAATCGCGCCTAGGTGAGAGATTAATAGCGTCGGTTACCCAGTATTCCCAGCCCGTTTCTAAAACATTGTTTATGAATTGATCAGTTCAACAAAATCCAAATCGAAATGCCAAGAATGAAACACGGCCGTGTTCTCCAACATCTCCGGCACAAACTCCCCGCAGCCCCACTCGTCGAGCTGCTCATCATCTACCGCCTGATCCTCCACCTGCGGCGGCGCGTCGTGAACTTCTCCCGGCGAGGGAGCCACGTCATCTCCACCACTGACAGAAGAATCAACAACAGTAGCTGCTGCTTCAGTAGCAGTGGTTATGAGGCTGCTGCAATTAGAACTACTGCTTTCTGACGAAGAACTGTTGCCGTGGTGATGGCGACCAAGGGAAGGTGGGAACTCGGCGTCCCGGCCGGTGAGTTGCTGAACGAGTCGGCGGAACTCGGAGGCACGGATCTCGAACTTCATTGGGTTGGAGATGTACACCACTCTCATGGGCTCGCTAATACCCTTATAATTTCCTCCTCCTCCTCCTCCTCCTCTGTTTCTGCTTCCTCTGTTGTTGCTCTGTTTCTTCTTCTTTGCTGCTGCCAGCTTCATGTCCATCGCCAGATTCTCCACGGGGATCATCGATCCAGCAGAGGGAGAAGGGAAGGAGCTGGAAAGGGCAAGAAGTGGATGAGAGAACTAATAAGGAGATGGATGAGAGGGAGAAAAGTTGAAAGCTTTGATGGCGGAATCGCACGGTGACAAGATTGGAAAAAACTGTTTAGAGATGAAAAGGTGATCGATACATGAAAATAGCCACGCCCCACTAGGGGATGTGTGTGTCCACTCCAATCAATTGGTGCAACTTGAGGGAGGAAGATGCAAAGATATTTTCTCTATATACATGAACTAATAGCTAGGGACCTTGGGTGTTGTTTCTCTCACATATTTATGTGATAGGGTGATGGATAGGGATGACAATTTGAACCCGCTCCGTCCGGGTATTATCCGATCTAACACGTGATGGGCGGGTATTATTCGACCCGCAGTAGCGCGGGGCGGATCATGTGTATCAACTTCCGATCCGTCCTATCCTGCACTGTCCTGCCTCATTCTTGACCCGTTCTATGTCAATTTCTTACCTGATCCATTCATATATATCTTATTTTTGTTTTTATTCAACTAGTTAGACTTGATCTTTCAACTAAATAGCATAGGGATAGGGCTAATGAAAGGAGCTGATAGTTACAGACTGAAAGGAGCTGAGAGTTACAGACACGCTCCGTGAATGCGAGTGGGAGTATATTAAGGTTGCATGGCCAGAACGGCAGAGCCCTCGCCACATTGGATAATTTGCGTACGTGGCTCTTTGTAACAGGCCACTTGGATGTCATGACGCCATCATTTCCTCTAGCGCTGATGTCACTTTTAAAGGCGGCTTTCCTGTTTATTATTGTACTACGTGAAAACTGTCACCATATTATTATATATTAAATAAAATAAAATATCCCACGTGAATTCTCAAGTGACTATCAGTGGGCTTACATGGGCTTTCTTAATAAGCCCCCTTGGGCCCCAACTAGACTGCCAATAGCCCATACCAATTGATCCGATTGAGAGCGGGTTTGGTGTTAATGGAGATGAACTATCTGCAGAAGAAGTATGGAGAGATTTGTGGCCTATTTAGAGGAGGAGACAGTAGCGCACTCCTATTATGCTATATAGCATTGGCGTTTTAATGTACAACTTGAAGTTGTACCATAACATTAAATGTATAAGTGTAGGTTGTACCATAAATGAATTTGTATCATTATGTTATGGTACAACTTTACAACTTGAAGTTGTACCATCACATAAAGGTATAAGTTCAGGTTGTACCATAAAAAAAATTATACAAAATGTATAGGTACAATCTGAAGTTGTACCATAACGTAAAATGTACAATTTCAAGTTGTACCATGAAGGCAAAAAATCATCAGGTTCCTCAAAAAAAAAAAAAAAAAAAAAAAGAATAAACTCCCATTTGCATCCTATTAGTCTTTGTTTATTTGATGTTTATAGATGAAGATGATTTTTTGGTGCTTGTCTTTTATGTCTTATTAGTTGGATGAATATTTTTGGATATTTTATGTGTTTGAATTTTGATTTGGATCATTTATTCACGATATTTGTTTTATTGCATTGATGTTATTTCTTATAATTATTATTTAATTTATTAACTTAAATTGTTTTGAATTATTTTTATGATCATATTTTAGTATTAAAAAGGACATCATACAAAATTTCAAAATAACAAAAGGAAATATCAACATGTGGAGGTTGTTAATTGTAAGAGGTTAACCGCCAACGTGACCGCTAACCTAACCTATAAAGCCTTATCAATTCATTTATCGATTTGAATTTTTATTTAGCACCAAAAAAAATTATATCGGTCAGTGGTTAATCGAAACCGAACTGATTAATACCACTAGTCACCCCTTAATAGCGAAAAGGAAAAAAGATATATGGTCCATTCAGAGCCCACTAACGAGCCCAAACTTCTTCGGCGCAAAGATATCAAGTTGCTCACACTTGGAATTTTTTACAGAGCCCAGATCCAAAACAAAGGATAAAGACACAGGTCAACAATTGAGTCATATTAAAGGACTGACACAGCTACTGGAATATGACCTTTGGGACTTCTTAAGGGCTGCACGCACAGCATAGCACATTTGCTAATCTATTCGCACTTTCATGCAATTAGCGCCGTCAATGAACCAAAGTATCAAACCGATTACCAAAGATTCGAATTCCGATTCGAGAAAAATTCGGTCGACATTTGACTCATTTTTAACTGAACTGGCTCGCAAATTGCGTCTATGACGAGCCGAGAGCATGTTCAGCTCGATGAGCTCGCAAACAAACCTAGAAGGCCCTTTAACTCTTTAAGTGTTTGATGTTGGTGTCTTGTGAGTAGTTTTGAGCTACAATCGACGTTTTATCAACTAAACTCGATTCGCTCACATGCTTCTGCTTTTGTAAAACGAGTCGAGCTCGAGATTGCCTATCAAAACTCGTTTCGAACTCAAGCCGAGCTCGAATTTGAAAATTATTTTAATGAATCGAACCAGAAGCATGACAAAACTCGACTCGGCTGAGCAATTACATGATTAGAGAGGAGTGCCATTATATATCAGTACATGATAAAAGCTATGTTTACTACACAAAACAACAAAAGGAGAAGACTTTGAGTCAACAACCGCTACTCTCCCATGCATCCTGCAGCCACCATGTTTTCTGCTGACAAACACGTTCCCAGCATCTTTTGCTCACATTAGTATATGTATATTAGCCCAAGTTGCACTCTTACCATGCAAAATTTGGCACTATAAATACCAAGGGCAGCCGAGCCAAGTTTTCTCATCACCCTCAAGCTTTTTCTTTCCATCTCAATATCCATTTCATTACTTCCCAAAAGCTAGCTAGCCAAGTAATCTTTCCCTGCAGGATAGTAGAGAAAATGGCGATGAAGAAGCAAGCAGTGCTCATTGCTCTCACATGGCTGCTGGTGCTAGCCGCCATTGCCATATCTGCTCACGCCACTGCTGCTGGTACTGTTGAAAAGCCCGACGCTTTCAAGGACCCGAATGTGGCTCAACCCATGGCTGGTAAGGGTTTGAATCTCTTTCCTTAGTTGCATGCTGTAGTGCTAGCTAGGCCAGTATGGCTTTGCTGCTGACATTTTGTTTTGGTTGTTTGTAAGGTTGTCGCTGCTGCACGTTCTTCAGGAATCAGTATGGACTTCTCCAATGTGGGTACGTTTGTTGTACCGACGGTTGTTGCTAATAGCCCTACTTGGTCAAGCAATCATAATCAACAAGATCAGAACTCTCTCAGCGAAGAATGTTAAGAATCATATGCCGTGAAATGAATGTATCCGAGGGCTATATATATATGAACCTCTCAAATAAATTTTAAGTTTCTGCAGCATTTCAGTTTCCGTTAGTAATAATTTCAGTTTCCAACGTTGTATCGAATTATCTGCATAATAATGCAGATTCCTTGCATCTACTAATGAAATTTGAAGTACTTACTCACATGTGGAAGAATAAGTTGGGTCAAATGTTATGGGGGTAAAGTAAACCGTGACTTTCACGATAAGAAATCACTGGAATGAATGATGTGTATATATTATCTTATGGGCTGATCATTTAGTGGCATAATAGGTTCGATATTATACCATAATATGTGTTTTATGTAGTTAATAATTTGTACACAGTAGTATAAACTTTCGCTAATGAAAATAAGTTGAGTTATTTGTGACATTATAGTTTTGTTATCGTCTTGTCTTAAGAAAATCTAATTAGAGTGTACATTGTTGAGCATGGTGCATGATGGATTAGAGTCCATTATCAAATTGATAATCATTGTTTCAGCCAGGCTGGTTGGACAAATAACATCTTGTGGATTCTGATTCAAATTTGAAATTTAATTTCTTCATTTGTTAGGCATAGTTTGTGGAGAAGGCGGAGACGAACTTTGATATGCAATTTGACCTTCAATTTAGTGTGATGGTAAGATATTTTAGTGAAAAATTATAAATAATAACGAGATAGAGAAAATTGTGAGAAAGAAGCAAATGAATATGTACTTAGGAGGCTAAAAGCTTTCATATACATTAGAGTTTAAGCAATTTATCGTGAGCTCTCATCATCGTTGATCATTAACGACGAACGATTCATCATTGAGAGTGTGGTTCGAAGGGTTATATACCAAATATATATATAAAAAAAATGTGTGAGTAAAATACCAAACAAAAACTCCAACCCTACGTTACAAGGAAAGTGGGCCCATCACCACCACCGCTGCCACCTGATCTTCATTGCGGGTCCCAACCGCGTCTACCGACGTGGCCACATTCAGTAGCTTTCCTCAAAATAAACCAGGCGTGATCATCTGGAAATCGGAATCGAAAGGAAAGAAAAAAACGGAAGGTGAAAAGCCAACTCAACTTTCCATTCAAAAACAAGAATCCTCCCCTCCGGCCAAATATAAAACGAAGCCGCTCCCCGCTCTGTCTCCTCCAGTTCTCACTCCCTTCACCATCAACAATCGCCGTATTCGTTTCTCTCGAGGAGCTCAGCAACCGTCGCGAAGTCTGTTGAAGTATCCGGTATTGTGTCTTAGTTTGTTTTCCCCCGTCCGTTTCGTGTTCCCGCTCAATTGGATTCTTTTCGCTGTTTCCTTTTTATGCTTCGCGTGCGGACCCTTAAGCCCGCCGGAAAAAAAAAAGTATTTGATTCGCGTTCGTTTTTGTCCGTCCAGATTCCTGGAAGCTGCTCTCTGGCGGTTACGAAGGTAAGCTGAACATTTGCCATTACTCTTCACAAACAGTAGGATTTTCCGGTGGTTTGCTGTAGGTTTTGGCTAGGGAGATTGGAACGTGGTTTAGGGAGTTTCATATGATTCAGATGGATTTGGTTTGGCTGATTGTTACTACTTACTAGACCTTTCGGGAGCCGAGACGGGGAAAGAACTGTGTGGCGAGGAATTTAAATGGAAATAGATTTCTTTTGCTAGAGTTGAGCTTGATTGGGATAGATGATTGTGGTCGTGTCCGGAGCTGAAATGTAAAAGATGAGTTGTCTATTCATGTGTTGAGTTTGTTCACTTCCTGTGCCGCTTAGGCTTTGGATTTAGTCAATAAGGTGTGGTTGTGAGTAGACTGTGATGGTGGTGTTCTTTCTGATGATTCCGAAAGCTACTATTCTCTTTGTTTCTCGTATCTTTCTGCTGAATCAGTTTAGTTCAAGCAAGTACTCAATACTTCTGGTCCTTTTCCCCCCATCTGATGTCTTTTAGGTTGGCGCGGATTAGGTTTGTAGTAGCATTCTGAAGTTCGTGGAGCATCAGAGTGGTGGATATTGATCGCTGTTGTTTACTTCCATTTACCTCTATGCAAGATATGTCGAACGAAAGTGTGAGAAGGGTCTCACCCAGAGACATACAAGTGGTAAGCAAGCTGCTATGTTTTGGATGCAAGAATCAGTTGAATTATCTTAATATTTACCAGGGTCTTTTCCTAAATTCTTTGTTCTTAGTTCTTCCTTGATATTCGGTTTCTCGCGTCATATATTAATTAGAGTTTGATAGAAATGTTTATGAATGTGATCTGTGGCGTCATTCAAGAAGGGATTTGCTAAAGCAAGACATTTGAGTTTACTTGATATTGGTTGTGAAGGTGTTACATTGATTTCTCTGCTGATCTTGTGAGAAGGCTCGAAGCTATGGTTGGTTGCTAATTTTTCTACTTGATTCTGATTTCAGGTTCAAAATCTAATAGAACGATGTCTTCAGTTGTACATGAACCAACAGGAAGCTGTCCAAACCTTATTGGCTCAGGCAAAGATAGAGCCTAGTTTCACAGAACTTGGTAATTGTTAGAGTTTTGCTTGTTTAATCAAGTTTTACTAGATTGAGTAAGATGGCAAAAGTGTTTATTGAACTTCGGTTTCCCCACTTATGACAGCACTTGATGACTTACAAGTTAAAATTGTAATTTTGAGTTTGTCGTGGCTACATGATGGTTCTTATATATATGTCATCTTGTTGTGCAACTGCCCCTTGTGAGATTCTACATAGGGGCTGATGCATAAGAACACTGCAAAACGTTTACTACCAGCTTTCCTGTTACGTGCCTACACTTAACGGTATTTTCTGGATTAGTCCGTAATTATTGTGATATTTCTTACATAGGAGCAGTTATTAACTGCCCAGCACTTGTGAGCTGTGTCTATCTAGCGAGTAATTGATTTTGTGACAATCATATACTTGAGGAGCAGTTACAGCAGCTTCCTTTAAATTAGTTTGTACATCTCCCCCTTAACGGCTGAGAAGTAAGAGAGAAAAGGCATTCAAGAAGGTTTAGCGTCATTTGTGCTCTCTCTCACCCTAAACAAGCCAATCCTTGGCTCTTGAAAAGTTGGCATACCAGTTAGAATTTTACTGATAGGAACCATGACCTAAGAATCGGGTCCTGGTATTCCTACTCCTGGGACTTGATCTTTGACTTAAGACTCTTGCATTTTTGTTTCTTGTAAAATCTGACATGCAAACATGATCACACACAGAGTCTGTTATTGACATGTAAATTAGGGTACCAGGTGGCGAGGTGGACTAATAAAGAAAGGAAAGAAACAGGGTAATTTGCTAGTTTAAAAAGAATAACATTTTGTAGGAAAATTAGCAAAATTAGGTGGTACCACCATTTCTTTTCAGTTTGGAGCTAATTTTTTTCCTTCTGTTTCCTTGGTATTAAAAGAACTGTTATCAAGTAATATCGATTGTACAGTTTTTGAGATATAAAAGGGAACGATATTGCATTGTTGCTAATCATTGCTTTGTTTCTAGTTTGGAAAAAGCTTGAAGCAGAAAATCGGGACTTCTTTGATGCATATTATCCGAGACTAATAGTGAAGACCCAGATAATGGAATTCAATAAGTTACTTGAGCAACAAGTGGAGCTGATGCATCATATAAGTCCAACTGGAGTTGCTTCTATTCCTAATTCTAATGGGTCTCAGCTTCCACCATGTAAGACTTGGTTCTCTGCTAATTTAGATCGATTTTTTTATGGTAGTTCTGCTTTGAGCTGATTTCAGCAGTACTTCCATTGTCATGAGTTTGTTTGACAATAATTTGCCAAAATAGTCACAGGATTAGTGAAGGTAAATGATATTTGTTGAAAGTTACTATTGACTTCATCGTGTTCCACTAAATCAAGAGAACTTGATCTGTGTCTTCGAAAACTGTAGTTCCGTCAAGCTCAATCGATTACTTGTTATTTTATAGCATAATCTTGTAACTGATTGTTCTTTCTCTGCAGTGCATCAGAACTCCGCATGCTATGTCTCTGAGCAGGCATGTGGTGCCTTGAGATCAGATAACATACAACATACACCCATTGGTTCAAGCATTCCCAATTCATTTACTAATGGTGGATCCTCACTCCATTCGAGTATGCAAACTGCTGTTGACATTTCAGCTCATGCAAATAGAATTGATGCTTCCACAAACTTGCTTGCCACTCAAACTACAAACTTGGGCATGACGCAAGGAATGAATGGAGCCATAAAATCTGAATCTGGTTACACAGGCACTTCTTATGTGGTGGGCACTGGTGTAAATGTCATAGAAGCACGTCAATCCATTGCAGATGCATCGTTCAGCAGCGTAGAGTCCAGTTCACAAGCCATTAATGAGGCACTTATTGATCCAGACACATCTTCTTTTGGATTTTTGGGCCAGATTCCTCGAAATTTCAGTCTTTCAGATCTGACTGCTGACTTCAATCAGAGCTCAGGTTTACCTTCCCTCTCATAAATCTGTCATCATGGATATGTAGGAGATACTGCTGAAGTTCTTCTTTTTTATGTTCTTGTATGGATGTTTTACCCCGGTTGTACTAGTAAAGTTATGGGCCTGTCTAATAATCTGAAAACAGACAGGAAAAAGTTATTTGGCTAATATTTTTCTCACTTCTGGTTTGCACATTTCAGATATACTAGAGAACTATGTTAGATCACCCTTCATGGGTGCTGAAAATGACAACTTCTTGGATTCTCGCGACAGAGAGCTTCAAGGTCAGTTAGCTTTTCTCTCTGTCTCCCCAAGTTTTCATATGGCTTTTTACCTAGAAGGAACATAATTTAGGAATTTGCTTAACAGGGGACAGCCGATTGGATACCATTTCTGAAGGATTGAGTTATCACAATTTTGGAGGGGACTAGGTGCATAGTTCTAGGGTAAGTATCTATAGCCTGATTTCTTTTGGCTTACTTGTTTATATCTAGGTAGCTCAGTTGGTAGAATAGTACTTATGCTTATTGGTTTTCACTGGTTCTCTCTGCTTCATCTTGCTGGAAACTGATGAATAGAAAAGAAAGTTGCTAGAAACGGGAGGAAAGGTAGACTTCTGGGAAATCTTTTGTTGCTCTACATCAATACTGTTGGAATACTGGCCTTGCTAGAACCCTACCGAAGCCTTCAGTACTAGGACCAAAATTGATGAGACTAACCTCCAAGTTTTAACTTGAACGAGAACGTCTCTACTGTCTGTTTTTCCCTCGCCAACAGACCTTGCCTCTGAACCCAAATTAGAGTTTAAGCCTCTCAACATGCAGATCAATTTAACGCAGAAGCACTATAGAGGCATTCTGGTGCATAGTAGGTGTAGAGAACTCCTTTCTAAATTATGATGCAAGTTAAAATATGAGTTTGAATGCGTAGGTTAGATGTTTATCCTTTTGGTTTGGAAGAACCTTAGGGTTGATAAATTAACAGAATGGTTAACTACAACTTCTGGATTTAGGCTTCCTAGTATCTGTTAGACTATGAGGCTTTTGATCAAACTATGACGCTAGACTTCAGGTAATGTCCGCCCCTTTATGTCTCGTGGTTGGTCTTATGTTGCAGAGTCGTGGTTAAGACCATATCGATGAGAATGTTATTACCATCCTTAAACTTTTTTTTTTTTGCTGCTCTGGAGCAATATTCCTGAGCTTTCCTATTCCTCAATGCAGGTCCAGGTCATAAGGGGAAGGAAAATTTCAAACTGTACATGTAGCATTGTGTAGGATGGGGATTCAGCTTCAGGTCTAGAGGAATTTCTTCAAGGGTACATTTTCAAGGTTGTGTAGCAACTAGTAATAACAAGAGTAATGCGTCGAGTGTGGCAATTTATGATGATAATACTGGATAATAATGTGCTAGCTAGATCGGTTTGTGTCTTTCACCTCCTATGGAAGAAATGACATGGCATTGTTTCCAAGTATCAGGGTTTTTAGAGGAGCTTGTATAAATGTTTGAGTAGCAGATAATTGCAGGGTTTTAACGAGTGTGCAGTGTGTTTTAAGTTTTAACAAAGTGAATATTATGTCACAAAGCTCTCTCATGTCTCAACATGGACAAAGCACAGACTCGCAAAGCTGAAGACAGACACATGGAGTGAAAAGGCGACAACTAATCAAGAATCCTATCAAATCAGTAAACAAGGCGTGGCTCGAATTCAGCCAAGTCCACGGATCCAGACTCGATGGGCGGCATCAGGTATGCTGATATGATCTCCGAAACAAGAGCTGCAACAATAGGTATTCTCTTCAAGTTCTTCACCAATGGAATATCGTCGGTCTCTCCAACAGCCAGCAGCTTCTGGTTAATCTCCACCATCCTGTCCAGCTTTCTCTTGAACTCGGGGTTCTCCACGTCCAGCACTGCCGGGAATATCCTGGCTGTCGTCCTGTTCGTCTGCAAAGAAGAACAAGGACACCATGTCAGCATCCAGGCACTGGTAGCAGCCTCCGTGCTGCAGCAAAGCTAACCATTGTTCGTTTCAATTGACAGGGGAGAGGCCACATTGTTACCTCAATGATGACATGCATGTCAAACTCTTTCGTGTTGAGTCCAATCCCTTCATAGAAATCTGATCTCTGACAGTCATTGAGGTACATCGTGACATACACCTGAGAGGTAGAAACAAGAGCAGTTTCTAATCAAAATCCTCTTGCCATACAGATACCACAAGACGAAACACAGTTTCGTATTAGCACTTACAGAGAGGCAGAAGAATCGAGCCCAGAGCTTGGCCTTCCAGTCATTGAGGAACTGTGGCTGAGCCTTCATCAACGCGGAGAAGAAATCACCGTGGCGATTCTCGTCCTGGCACCAGTTCTCGAAGTACTTGAAGATCGGGTAGCACTGGTACTCCGGGTTGGCCTTGAGATGCCTGTAGATGGTAATGTACCTCCAGTACCCTATCTTCTCCGACAGGTAGGTCGCGTAGAAGATGAACTTCGGCTTGAAGAACGTGTACTTCCTCGCCTTCGTGAGGAACCCCAAATCCAGTGCCAGGTTGAAATCTGACAACCCCTTGTTCAGAAACCTGCCGGAAGAACCAAAGAAGTATAGTCAGAGAACTGCCACCATTCTCCAGACAGAGGAAAACAGAGTCGACAATTTTCTCACCCTGCGTGCCTGGCTTCATCCCTCGACATGAGCGAAAAGATCTCCGCCACCACTGGATTGGTTTTCTGCATCATCGAATCGAAACAATCGAATCGTTTCGGTCAGTTAAGATTTTGCTATGTTACCTCTACCAGTAGAACAGGCATTGGGATTGGTTGAGCTGTGATTACTTACCTTAAGCCTCCTGCCGAGCTCTTTGTAGAGGAGGAACCCGGAGAACTCGGCGGTGCAGGAGCGCTCGAGGAACTCGACGAAGATCTGGCGGAGCGGGCCTTGCATCTTGTCGGCGGCTTCCTTGAACTCCTTGTTCCTGACGAAGTGGGTCTGGTTGTAATCGGTCTTGAACTCCTGCAGCAGGGCTTCGAACTCCTCCTGGTTCAGCTGCTTGTTGATCTCCGAGTTGAACAGCGTCTCCATCTCGTCGAAGTCCGTGGTGTAGAACCGCGGGGTCAGCAGCGTCTCCTTTATCGCCGTCTTCTGCAGCTTCTTCTTGGTCCCGCCGGCGGCCGCGGTGGTAGAGGTGGCCGACATTCTGATGGAGCAGAACGAGAGCCTGCTGCTGCTGCTTCTACTGGAAGTGGTGGTGAATTTGGAGATGATGGGTTTTGCCAGGGCCATCTCTGCCGCCATTGTTGTGGCTGGTTTTCAGGGTGGTGGAAGATTGCTGGAGCTGGAGAAGGGAGTGGAAAATGGGAAATGGCGATGGGAAAGCTTATAATTGGTGGGGGAAGATGATTAAAATTCTCATCCACTGGAAATCTACTAGAGTTTATGTGAGCGCGACACGTGGCTAAGGGTTATTGGTGGGGCTCGATTTGCCAGTTTGCCACAAGTGGCCGTGGTGATAGACTGTTGTCGTCGCCCATTTGTGCAAAATCTCACCTCCCGTGGTTGGCTGGACGCCATAAGATTTCCAACAATCCCCTTAATTTCCCTTAAAAAAATTTAATCTTGTAAAGTTGATAGACATGTGATTCAATGATTGGTTTAATAAGAAGTGCAAGTTTAAGAACTCTTAGTACCGAGTCCAAATTGTATAATAAGGTAGATTTGCACTCCAAATGACTTGTTCGTACTGGTGCACAGCTTGTCATTATGACACAATTAAGCGGTTTATGTGTTTATATGACTAAACCAATCATTGAATCACATGGTTATCAACATTACAAGACATTTGGAGTGCAAATCCACCTTATTATACAATTTGGACTCGGTAATAATAGTTCGTACTCGTGCACGTTTTCTCATTATGACACAATTAAGTAGTATATGTGTTTATATGACTAAACCAATCATTGAATCACATTACTATCAACATTACAAGACATTTGGAGTGGAAATCCACCTTATTGTACAATTTGGACTCGGTAATAAGAATTCGTACTCGTGCACGTCTTGTCATTATGACACAATTATGCGGTTTATGTTGTCGTACTCTTTACAAGTAACCAAAAGTTCTTTTTTTTATCATACAATCTTGTAATTTCGCATTTATGATACTTGATTACACTCTTACTGATTCAGCGGTTGGTATCGTTTCGCCGTCTATGGATTTCAGTTTGATGCCATCAACAACACTTTTGCCTGTAAAATTTAGCTTCTCCCAAGACCGAGAGTTACGTGTAGCATTGGCATGTGTGTTGATTTATAAGCGAGTTTGGACGAAATTACAAACGATAAGCGATATGAAATTTGTTGCGATTTAGGGTTTGTGGAATTGTAGAATCAAGTAACGAAACGATTCTTGTCCGAGACATAGACATCACAAAGAGGCTAATGCAAGAGGCACAAATTTCAAGACCCATCTACCAAAGCTAGAGGAGCAAAGAACTTTTTCTTTGCCTTCCTTCGTCTCCCACATCTCACTTCTCACAACCTGAATCCAATCCTTTCTGGATATTTTCAAATGTAGAACTCCTCCTAAAACTTTTGTCACAAGCGGTGAACCAAAATACTTTCCCACTGCTCTTTCATAGAGGTCCTCTATATTTTCGTTATCCACTGCAGGCAATTCTTTATACGATATGAGGTGCCTCGTCAATCTACCTCTCTTTATCTTTTCTTAGTTTTTCAAGCTAAACACAACCCACGAAATTCCAAAAGACATTTTATCTTCCCTCTTTGTGAAAGGTATTAGAACAAAATCTTCTATAAAAAAATAATATAAAGTGAGAATTAACACATGATAAAAACAAACTAATTAAGAATTACACGTTTTGATCTTAACAATGTTGTATTCTCATGAAGCTATATGATGATACCATGATTCTAAGTAAAATTGCATCTTTTTTTTTTATTGTTTTCTTCCTTTTCTAGGTATTGCTTTCTCTTTGTACTCTTTACCTTTTTTATATTGAAACAAATTGTAACCCCAAAAGATGAGGAGGAGTTGGTGAGGAACCAAGGATGGGACAAAAGGAAGGATTTTCAATTATATGCTAATGTTAACTCTTTCAAAATGTTTTACACATCAACCACACAACTTCCATTTGAATCTTTTACCACCTCTCTTCTTGACATCTCAAACCCTCATTTGCTCTCCTCCATCTCATTTCTCTCATCCCGTGAATCAAAAACAAAATGTTAGTGCAACAAACAATACATATAATTAGTTTTATTTGCTTTTACATCCTATTTAGATAAGGTTAGTTGGCTAATATCAATGTTGAAACTAATCCATCTTACTTGGAATCACATGACCTTCAACTGGATTTGGATGGTGGAGTATGGAGAGTATTGCTTCCCAGCCATATAGTCCAAAATAAAGTCTTTCGTCTAGTGTGCATGCTGTTCGTGAAGGGTTGCTGCTGCGTTCATGACCTTATGATGCGAGCTATGACGATCTGATAAATCGTTATAAGGATCAAATGTAGCAACTCCACCGTCAGATTTTCCTTTTCTCTTCAAATCGTCATCATGATCATCGTCATTGAAACTATTATAATTCAAGTTCTGCAAAATGGCTGGAAGTTTAGTCCCTTCCTTCCCAAGCTTATCCCCTCCCATTTCCAAGTCAAATTTCTCCTTAGAGCTCATTAAATTGTTATGCCCATTCATGCTCACACTTCTCACTGAATCGTCGATGATCTCCACTGGAGCCACCCATTCCCTGAAGTTTACTGCCGATGGTGGAATGTCTGATACAAACACTTCTTTGAAGTTCTGTAGGCACCCTCTTCTGAATGGATTATCCTTCTTATCATACCGATATCGAAAATTCTCGTAAGTCGTCTGCATTTCAATGCAAAAGATAAAAAAAGAAACAAATTTACAACTTATCATATCAATTGTAAAATTAGGAATCCTAATTTGTTATAGAAGTACACAAGTTACCCTTAGTGGATCATTTATGACAAACAATTTACAACAATTGTAGCATTTTGTATGCATCCACAAAGGATGTGTGTTGTGAACTCACTTGGTTAGTGGAAATCAAGTATAAGTGGAAAACAGTGAGGCCTCCAACAAACCAAACAGCAATGAAACAATAGATGATCAAACTAAGGGAGATGATGTCGTTGGAAAGAACAGTCCACAAGGTTCCCTGTTGGCGGATGATGTTGATCCATGAGAACACAAACACATATATGCACAACATGGTCGACGATGATATGAAGCATATGAAAAATGGGTAGTTCCTCTGCAAAAAAAAAAAAAAAACGGAGATCAAAATTAAGTAATCGAACCCATATATTATGACGGTCTTGGTGAACATTGTTTTGCTAAGAAAGCCTCGCAAAAAAATGTCCACTAGGACCGTAGCCAAGTCCATCCCTTCATAGTTTCATACGCATTTCTCGAATCCGAACGAACACGAGGATCGAGAGGGTCACTTACCAATCCAATGCACTGACCCACCCAGGGGCAGTGATGATCAAACTTCTGGACACAATTGTTGCATATGGAGCAATGGGAAGCCCTAGGAGGACGATACAACAAGCAAGTCTCGCAGAACTTCACTCTCACACTGTAACCATTCACAAACACATCCTTCGTCCTTGGGAGCTTGAAGTGTGCTAGCCTGTTGTTCACCCATTCCATCGACGTCGCGGTCATGTCGATCGAAGAATCCTCCATCTCTGGTGGCTGTGAGTTCCTTGGGATGATCCCTGGATCCCTACTCGATGTCAGGAACAAGAATGCAAAGTCCTGCAAGTATAGCCTTATCTGCCATGAGAATTCTTGCATTGTGCACTTCAAGCTAAAGATTAACCATGGTTAATTAGTTACTGACCATGACTAGGAGGACCCATCCACCAACAAGAACAGGGTAGTTGAAAACAGGATCAGTGCGCATCATTAGCAACATTTTTATGCAGAATGTGATTGCTGGAGCTCCAATTAGGAATGATGTCAAGAACAGTGATGCAGCATCTGGGCCAAACACTAATCTCCCACCACATAAGAATTTCTGCAAGTTACATACATTGGCCCAATAAAATAACATTCCAAAAGTTCAGAAATTGGGATTGGTTTTTAGGGTTTTGTTTCCACCTTTTCTCCTAGCAAGATATTGTAGTTGATTGCTATGTTTGATTAACAAAAGTTCATGCTAACCAATCCCATTCGGGATCAACATTCTTGTACATTCGTGATGAGTTTTGGTTTCTTGCAAACACGACATGACGATATTCATTTTTTTGGACAACCTGAAGAGAGAATAAATGAGAAATGAGGAGATTCATACTTACGTTGTTACCCTTCCAGAGCTGATAAAGTCTGAAGGTGTTGAGATTAGGAGGGCCCATTTTCGGAATTTGGTGGTGGTGCCCGGCTTAGAGGAAAGAGTTGCGCGAAAATTTTGAATCTGCCGGGAGGAAGTTTTCTGCGAAAACTCCTTTTAAATTGTGAAAGAACATCAATGAATAATATCTTGTGTGAAAACAAACAAATAAACTTCTCCCATATAGCAAATTAACACCCACATGAAGAAATCATATCAAAACAAAGGCTAATTGTTTTGAAATGAGATCAAAGATGGTGGGTGTTTTCCCCATAATCACATCAATTGGTTGATCCTTTCCTCCCCTCTCTTCCTCCCTTCCCCTCCCACTCCTCTCTCTATCTTTGGAGTTGAAGAAGAAAAAGAAAGAAAGAAAAAACAAGTACAAACCAAAACTTGATGAATAAAAAGGAGAAAATATTAAAAAATAATAGGAATAATAGTAATATTACAAATCTCAATTTACAATCCAATGGAATTCCCAACCCATCCCAGAGTTTTGTTATTGCCAGCATTTTTCCTTCTATCCAACAACCTTCCTCGTTTGACCCTAAAAATAGCCTTTTTGTGCTTTCATGCAATGATGAACCAACTAAAATGTGAACATGAGAGACACACAAACAATTTATAGGTAGAAATATATTCATCTTTCATTTTGCCCCTAAATCTTTGAGAAAAATGGGGAAATATGTGTATACGGTAATTTAATTGATCAATCAAATTGTCTAGTTCTGTCCCTTAATCCATTTGAATATGAGATTAAATTTCTACAAAAGGAAAATATTGGGTTGCGGTCATTTGGACAAAATGCATTCTTTATAATTTTGTGTTGGATTGAGTCGAGTATTAATTAAATTTTGGATGGTTTCTAATTAAAATTGGCGTGATTATTAATACGATCATTTTTTTCCTTTCGTCAATATATAGGAGAAAAGCGAATATTTTCTCACAAAACTAACAACTTGGATGAGTGATTACCTTACTCGCACGGACCAAATCATCTATGTAGATACAAACAACATTAGATATGACAACTATTTCCATCATTGTGAGTGTCCAACTTGTTTTTAATCCTTATTTAGTCAATACAAGGATTTCTTGCATTGAGTACACACGGAAAATATTGAAAACGAAAATTGATAGAGAGGAGATAGGATGAGTAATTACCATTGATTTTTATATCCTTAGTATATCATTTAGGTTTTAACAATTACCATTGGTTTTCACATCCTTCTACTCAAACGTTCTATCATATAAGCTGACACAATTTCTTGACATCTGAGATGATTTCTTCAGTTTCACCTTCTTGTGCAACCAGATACCCTCTTCATTCTACATATTTTGGTTGATTTCTTGTTCACGCTTACTATTCAGTATTGATCAACTTCCATAGATGTTATACATAATTGAATTATCATTAACATATCAAATCCATTGAGTTCAAGAGTTAATCATGTACTGCACAAAAAAAAAAAAAAAACGGCTTGGATTCAAGATTTCAAGTATCCATTGAAAAGTGGCAAAAACTAAGTGAACATAAGTACTGAACATAGCTACAGAGGACCATGACAGCAGCAGCAACAACAATGTACAGATTTGCAGCAAGGTCCCTAGTCAACTCCCTATTAGTTTTTTTTTCGGATCCCTCTATTTTTTCCACTTATATACGAGGAGAGGAAGCCTTGAATTAGATCAGCCAATAGATAAAGCAGAACCAGGAACAAAAGAACAATGGAGCTAATGCCCTCTTATTCTGACTTCTTCAACTTCTCTTTCTCTGCAGTAGTAGTTCCCTTCGAAGGCGCAGCGGTCACCATTTTGAATATCCATCCGGCTATCAGGGTTGCCTTGACTGGGGCGAGCCAGTAAACATATAAATGCTCCTTGGAGAGGTGAATCCCCCTTGCATAAGCCCATCCCATCACCTGCAGAATATATGCAGACAGGCATTGTTCAGAACTCAAACCTCGAATCTTGCTACTTTCATTGGTAGCTTTACTTACCGAGGCAGGGTTCATACAGCCGCCAGTGAGATCAGAGCCTAGTATCTGAAGGGTGACTTTCATGACACTTGAGATCCAAGTCTTCCGGAAGAAACTACCCGGGATCTCTCTCGATAGCACGAGAGAGATGGTTACTATGGCGAATGTCAGTAGCCCTTCTGTGAGAGCACCATGGTGGATGTCAACTTGCAGTAGTGGGCCCAGTCCTATCTCAGGAAAGGTCTTGATCATGAACCTAACTCCAGAAATAGATCCAAATACCTAGCAAGTTGAAAGAAGAGAAGGGCACAAAATTAAGAATCATGAAATCTCACAGGATAAGGAACAACCTAGTAGAACTGAACTCGTTTTCTTCATCTAGAAGGTACAGAAAAAACTTATTTTTCGCAGATCAATCATGAACCTTTCTTATGTGGAACAAAGGGCCAAACCCTTTCTTTAGACAGTTGCATTGCACCACAATCATGAACCTTTCTTTGTTGCTCAAACAGTTGCAGCTCAATCTCCTACTAAAATGTACCTTACTTCAAATCCGAAGAACCTTAATAGACAGAAACTTCATCCTCATACATGATTGATCTTTGATTTCAGTTCATCAGCATAAGCTATTTGCTTCCGTAAGGCTTTTTCACCATCGAGTATCGTCGGAGACAACGGTCAATAAGGTTGGGAGAGACCTTATTGACGAACAACTACAATCTACTGCAAAATACAGGGAAAGACCGTAGAGAAGCTGACAACGGCCTACATTGCAGCAATAGTAGCAGACTTCCCCATAAGTTTGGGTGAAGCTGAAGTTGGATGTTGCAAAGGAATGTACATTTTCGAGGAATTCCTAAAAAAGTTCTGCTTTCCTTGAGCTTAAGGATCCCATGGACATGGGCACGCACATGGCAACCAATCTATCACCCTACAATCAAGCTCCACAAGCCAAATTCAATACACTCACAAGCGACACATTCCTGTTCAAAGGGCAAACCCCAAATTCGCTATGCAATCAAACGGAATCCCACCTAATTCATCGACGATATCGAAACACAAATAGACAGACCATAAACGTCAAATTTCAGAAACCACCGACCAAAAAAGACAGAAGCTTTTTTTGGTCGCTTAACAAACCTGAACAGGGATTCGAGCGCCAAAAATGAAGATGAACCGGAGGAAATCCCCAGAAACGGCGTCGGACAGGACGTTGAGGGGATTGTAAGTCCCGCCTCCGCTGAGTTGGCCCAAGAAGGCGAAGAAGAACATGTTGGTGATCGAGCAGGCGCACGTCACGATTTCGGACACCGGGTCGTGGGAACGCATCCCAAGAACCTCGACGACGAACATCTTCAACAATGGGCTCGAACACACCCACATGAACGACATCACGAAATCCGCCACGAGCAATCGCGCTTTCGTCGGCCCGCCGGCGGGAGACATGGTGTACGGACGGAGGAGGGAAAGGGTGAATGGTTTTCTCAGAGGAATTAGATGAAGACCCAGGAGGTCAAAAGAGATTCAAGATGCAAGAAAGAAGGAAAGAAAGAATCTTTTGCGTTTTCCGACGACCATTCATCGATGGTCGAGACGGAAATCGTTCGAACTAACTTTTTTCCCTGGTTGTCTTTCGATCTCCCGGGGTTTTTGTCCGACCCAGGGGAATTTTTTTAAACGACCACCAACGTGCCAAAGGAGAAGAGGCGATAATGGAGGTAAGTGCTAATATCGTCCCTATATATAGGTTTTTTGTCAAATTGGTCATCAAACTAAAAAAATTTAGTGGATACTGAAATCGCCGCTGTTGGGTCAGGCGTCAAATAAGCAATCCCTCAAGCCCGGCCCATTACTGCTGGCTGCGAATAGCGGCCCAACTAATCATCCATCATCTTTTGGGCCCATCACTTTAATTACAAGACAAGGAAGAACGTCAATAAAGCAACAAGGGATTGAGTTGTGGTAAATAGCACAAAGGCGTAACAGAAATCTGTTTATCTTGGAGTGAGGAGTTGGCATCACCAAAGCAAACACATCATGTTTTTTCGATAAAGGTGTGCTTCCGCCATGTGGACGACATTCTTGTGACCGGAAATAAAGTCTCGCTCAAGGCAGAAAAACCTGAGTTGATCAGTGCGGCTAAAAATGATTTCTATTCTCATAAGTAATGATCAAAGCGAAACCAAAAAACGAGACGGGAATTTGAAATTGTGAATTGTTTTGTAATCTTCGGCCCATTGCAAAGGGCCCCAAACGAAATGAAAGTAAGCATTGGGCTCCATAGTGTTCAGCCCAATCCGTGTTAGGATAAACAAATGAAATGGGATAGCATCTTTAGCGACAAGAGGAAATTAATGAAGTCAGATTACAGATGGATAAGGTTTAAATAAATAAAGGATTAAGGTATACGAATCTCGAAAACAATATGAATAAAAAAAAAATATCCAGTAGGAGTAATGGAGTGTAGGACTCGGTTGGTTAACTTGCAATCCACACCCCGGGATCGGCGAGTCTCGTTGACGTGAAAGCCAGCCCAAAACCAACCCCAACTTACTCTGGGCCCGGGCCCGGGCCCACGAAAGAAATCCCCACCTCACGCGCCGTTTTCTTGCGTTACCGTGAAAGGCTCCCCAAACTTCCCAAAAAGCGAAAAGCCGAAAACCCTCCACCGCACGCGCCGTTTTGGTGCGGCAACTTGCATCTTTCTCTTTCTCTATTTCCCGTTTTGATTAAATCCAAAAAGAAAAATGCAATTCGCAAGTGATGTTTTCATGATTTTATGGGATTTTCCCAAAAACATAATTAACTGATTTTGTCATATATAATATAACCACCGCCTCTTCTTCTTCTTCTTCTTCCATTTCCAACCAGCTCCCGTCGCCATCCGGCACACTTCCCAAAACACTTCCTCTTCCTAATCCTCACTGAGTCACTTCCTCGGTAATCGTCGATCACCGTCGATTGATTCCTTGCTTGCTTCCTTCTCGCACCAATTCCTTGCTTCCTTTCATTGCGCTTCTTTGTTTTTATGTTCGAATCGGTCAAACTTTGACTTACCTCACTTCGGATAACGGCAGCTCGTCATCGTCATCATCGATCAACGATTTTGGATGAAGTGAGGAGGGATTCGAAGTAGCAAGCATAGGCTCTCCAATGGCGGCCGCTACTGTTACTAGTACCACTACATCTTCCTGTTCTTCTTACTATTACTTGCTGTGCTGTTTCTTCGCCGCCGCAGTGTGCTTGATCGCTCCGTCTTTGACCACCGGCGTCGACGCGGGACCGCTCGACGCTAATCTCACCGCCGAGTTGTCCGTCGACGCCTCATTCCGCCGGCCAATTCCCAGCACTCTTTTTGGAATTTTCTTTGAGGTTTTGGCTCCTCTCTTGCTTTTTCTGTCCCTGTTGTGGAATTAATTTTGCGTAGAGAATTGGTTTCTCCGCCGGCGCGATGAGCTCGTCAGATAAGTTTTTTTTTTCTCTCGCTGCAGGAGATTAATCATGCTGGAGCTGGTGGACTATGGGCAGAACTTGTGAGCAACAGAGGTAACTGCCTCTTACCTTTTCCTCTGAGCTAACTAACTTTCTGTATGTGGAAAACGTGCGATGATCCTTTTTCTCAACTTGATCACTGACTCAGTACTTACCAAATATTTGCATTGAAGATAATCTTGTTTGGATGAATTGAACTATCTTTTTATGTAGCTGGAACTGGATTTAATGAGCTTTCCTTATATATACATCATTGATAGCATTTGCATGTGTTACTAACTGAGGCTGCATTTGTAATTTACCATCTTTGGAGCACTATTAGAGGCTGGGCTTGGTTGTCTCGTCTGCTTAGCATTGCAGATTAGCTGTCACATATGGTAACTGTTGCAGATTATGTGATGAAATGTTCTTTCTTTTCCATTATCCTTTTTGGATTCCAGGATTTGAGGCTGGGGGTCCTAACACTCCGTCGAATATAGATCCGTGGTTGGTCATTGGAGATTCGTCGTCCGTGGTTTTATCTACCGACCGGTCATCCCCCTTCGAGCGAAACAAGGTTGCTCTTCGGATGGATGTACTCTGTGACTTGGAGAGTTGTCCATCTGGGGGAGTTGGTGTGTATAACCCTGGATTCTGGGGCATGGTGAGAATTGCATTATACTCTTATTCATGCAATGTGAATGATAGTGGTAGAGATCTTTAAGTAAAGAACATCTCAAAATTATGTCTTTTTTATTATCTCACAATCTCTCTTTGGTCTGCAGAGTTCTTCATTCTTCAGGAACACTAATGAAACTTTTACTTCCTGCAGAATATAGAAGGGGGAAAGAAATACAAATTGGTTCTTTATGTTCGCTCACTAGATTCTATTGATGTGTCCGTGCTGTTGACGGGATCAAATGGGTTGCGGACATTGGCTACTACCATCATCAAGTGAGAACTAGTATTCATTTTCTTTTCTGTGTGCCATGGAAATCTGCGGTATATAGTGATCTATGGATTAGTGATTTTTAATTTGGATTCATTTATTTCAGAGGCCCTGCTTCAGCTGTTTCAGACTGGACAAAGGTGGAGACCCTGCTAGAAGCTGAGGAAACTGATCACGGTGCAAGACTTGAATTACGAACTTCGAAAAAGGGTGTGATTTGGTTTGATCAAGTTTCATTGATGCCTGAAGATACATACAAGGCATACTCTTTCATTCTTCTGTTTCTTTGATATCTCTGTGCAGTATATGAAGTTCCTTTCTTTTGTAATGCTTTTGCTGGGGGATTTATTCAAGTGTCTAAGACTTTTGGCTTGATAACTTGTTGCAGGGGCATGGTTTTCGCTCTGAGCTTGTTGAAATGCTTGAAGAAATAAAACCTCGATTTATCAGATTCCCAGGTGTGCATAAATTCTGTAAACTCATATCGTAAATCTGACATATTGCTTCCCTCGAAGTTTAGGTCTTCTCATCACACCTTTTATTTGCTGTAATCATAATCTCCTAAAAGCTCAGAGCTGATTTATGAAAGTTGTATCTGAACTGTATGTCTAGGCGGCTGTTTTGTGGAGGGCGAATGGTTAAGGAATGCATTCCGATGGAAAGAATCAGTTGGCCCTTGGGAGGAGAGACCTGGGCACTTCGGTGATGTTTGGATGTATTGGACTGATGATGGACTTGGTCACTATGAGTTTCTTCAAGTAGGTCTTGTACTCCTTTTGGCTTAGACATCATCATTACATGAATCTAATGCTAAGATAGCTCATTTCAATATTGACATAACTTGATGAATTAATTGGACAGCTAGCCGAAGATCTGGATACAGTGCCCATATGGGTGTTTAATAATGGTATGTTTGCATATCCTTACTTTCCTAGATTTTCTTTTATTGTCCCGGTGAGTCTGTGTGGTTGATAAAACTCTCTGTCCTGTGATGGATACTTGAAAATTTTCAGGTATTAGCCACCAGGATCAAGTTGATACTTCAAGCGTCTTACCTTTTGTTCAAGTACGCTGTTTAATCAACACTCTGAAAACCGCGGCAGTAAAATGGAAGCAAACATGCTAATTAACTTTATTCCAATTTCAGGAAGCTCTTGATGGTATCGAGTTCGCTAGAGGTGATGCCAGTTCTAAATGGGGTTCTCTGCGAGCTTCCATGGGACACCCTGAACCATTTAAATTGAAACATGTTGCCGTTGGGAATGAGGATTGTGGAAAGAAGAACTACCGAGGTCTGCCATTCTGTAGTACTTTCTGCACCTGAGATAACATAAATTTTTCAGGACAAAACTGGTGTTAAATGTGTAGGAGCTGAATCTTAAATGTACTATTTTTACCAGGAAATTACCTCAAGTTCTATGAAGCTATAAAAAGGGCTTACCCTGACATCCAGATTATCTCAAACTGCGATGGATCTTCTCGTCCGCTGGACCATCCAGCTGACTATTATGATTTCCATGTAAGCTTGCCATCTCAGTTCAGTAGTCCGTGGAATTTAAAGATACATTTGCTTGATGGTCCCTCATATGCATTAACAATTTATTATCTTTTATTAGGTATATACAGATGCGAGCAATCTGTTTTCCATGTCCCACCAATTCGATCACACATCACGCAGCGGTCCAAAGGTGTGTTGATGTACTTCCCTCAAGCTACAAACAAACTTACTATTTTGATACAGAACCTAAATGCTAATTAATTTTTTCAGGCTTTTGTGAGTGAATATGCGGTGACTGGAAAAGATGCCGGCACAGGAAGTCTCTTAGCTGCACTTGGTGAAGCTGCATTCCTCATTGGCGTGGAGAAAAACAGGTAATGCATGATGTATGATAACTTTAGACACTGAAGCCCTGATGTTTGTGGTTTCATGATCTTGATGGTAAAAATGTTATCTCTGGCTGCAGTGATATCGTTGAGATGGCTAGCTATGCACCACTTTTTGTGAACACCAACGATAGAAGGTATGCCAACCGCCTGTTTGGTTCTCTTAACCACGAAGTAGATACTCTTTCATCTGTGATTTAATTGACTTGTTTAAGTCTGTACTTCCCAATGAAGGTGGAACCCAGATGCAATCGTTTTTAATGCATCAAAGGCATACGGAACTCCAAGCTACTGGATGCAGCGTTTCTTTGCAGAGTCAAGTGGGGGATACCTCGTCAACTCTACACTTGTAACTAGTTCCTCCAGCTCGCTTGTTGCATCTGCAATTACTTATCAAGACTCCAAGGACCGAAATACTTACCTGAGAATAAAGGTCCTCGAACAAATCACTCTCTCATGTCTATACTCTACCCTCACAATCTTCGATCATGCAAACGCTAATGGTCTGTTCATTTTCAACGTTTTATCAGGTTGTAAACTTTGCGAGCAGCACGGTGAATCTCAAGATCTTGGTGAGCGGATTGGGGGCCAACACTGTGGGGTTATCAGGATCAACAAAGACCGAACTCACATCTGCGAATGTGATGGATGAAAACTCCTTCCAGCAACCAAATAAGGTATAGAATGTATCATGCAAATCCCACCTTACTCTTCCGAATGAACTTCTTAGTAACAGATTTCTGTCCAGCTGCTAGCATAACCTAATCTTCTCTATTTCACATCTTTCTCCAACTTTGAAATTTGCAGGTGGCACCAGCTCAAAGCATGCTGCAGAACGCTGGAAAGGACATGGACGTGCTGATCTCTCCCAATTCCTTAACCTCATTTGATTTATTAATCGAATCGAATTCGATCTGGACTCGAAGATCCGATCCTTTGGTATCTGTGATGTAAATTAACCCCACACACCACAACTCAAAACCTAATACCGATTACCAAATTCATAAACTTGTAGTACTTGCCAATTGCCATTACATCCTCGAATAAAACGGTTGCATTACGTAATTCGAGCTTGACACTTTGAAAGGATGAACAGATTTTATGCAAGAAATCACATTGCAATACCGATAAACATAGCTAATCAAAACGTAGACTTCTTCATTCGATAAACAGAGTGCCATTAACCAAAACAAATAGGAACCATTGTCCAGAGCTCGATGCTAATCAGAGAGCTTCAATTGTGTCAAACCAGCAACTGGGTGCTCTTCTCCTTCTTTCGAGTGACAGTGCTGCCATTGCTGCTGCTGCGGCTTCTTGCTCTTCAACGCGCTCCCTGTCAGCAACTAATCTTCTCGTGTTGGCGGTAACGAGTACGAAACAGAGCTCCCCTGAGTCTTCAGCCTGAAGCTCCACAACTGAATCACATCATCGCACCTCATATCCAGCCTTCCGATCTCCTTCAGCACCCATCTCCACCCGCCGCCGGTCACCGCGAAAACTGTGCTTCTCGCCATTTCCCACATGGCCAGGCAAGAAGACCCTTCGTCGGGGGAGGCGACCTCGAGATCTGGGCCCAGGAAAAACCTCAACTTGATCTTCTCCCCCATCTTCAGCTCCGACCATTCTTCATCTGTCAGAATTTCCAAGAGCTCGCGGGCGTTCTCCTTACCGGGGATGGACAGACGGCCGTGGTGCGGGCTGAGGTCCGTTGCCATCAATCTCTTCCTCATCACGCGAGTAAACGTTGTCCCCAAGGAACAGACGGCTTCCCCGCCGACTGCCGCTGAAATTCTTGCTTTCAGATTTAGGGGGAAGCCATCGTGCAGAGCAGCGAAACCCACCGGTGGATGTGCCATCGCCGCAGAACTGTCGTCGGAACCCTAGCTTTCGAACGCAGGGGAAACTGCGCGAAGTGGGGAAAAACTAAGAAGGGAGGAATCGCAATAGCGTCGGCACGGATAGGGAGAGTCTGGAAAGGATTGGGGTTCTGTGAATTATTATATATGAAAAGGAATTTGAGACCGAACCCAATTGGAAAAAGGAATAGTAATCCAACTGGTGTAAGGATTGGCGGAACTAGCGGTTGGCGCGCCTTCCCGGGATGGGAGTGCCCGTGAAGAACAATTCCCGCCACGCTTAAAACGGTGGCGTATTAGTCCTGGCGCCAAACAGACATAAGCGCACTGCTTATTGCAGGGGATTGCTATTCGTCGCCCTAAATATTTGAATTTATCGCCCTAAACCATAATAAAATTACACTCTTACCCTTCTCATTAAATTTTGATCCATTCCATTTCCCTCCTTCCCCATTCCAACGGCAGGCCACCATCAATCAATGAATTCCAACAATGGGAAGAGAGGCCGGGCCGAGCGGTTCAGACACGGGAACTCAACCCATTTCTAGCATCGGTATCCTTAGCCCAGAAAAAGATGATTGGGAAGCTTATCAAATTCTTTTTTCGGCAGCGACAGGCGACCGGCAACGGGTTTGGGAAATGGGGTTTCTTTGCCTTCTGCTTCCTTCTTTTCCCTTTCTTTATTTTTGTTTGATTTTAGTATATTTGTTTAAAGTGATTTGACGGAGACGGGAAAGGGAAATGGATTTGGGAAGAAGAATAAATTAACTTGGAAATTGACAGGGAGGTAGGCGGTGGGAAGATAGAACGAAGTTGGGTTGGGGAATGGGAGCTGCGGCGGGTTTGGGTTCTGGAAAACAGCGGCGGCAGCCGACAATTGGCTGGTGGGCGGGACGCAACAAGGAGGTAGAGATTAAGAAAATTGAAGTCAGAGTATAAATGTCAATTCAATATGACTTAGGGCGCTTTGAAATGTATCAAAGTGATCACTTACATATCTTAAACATCGTATATGCAGCAGAAATATTGGGCATATTGACCGACATATTCTATTTTAGTGTCCATTTGCCTTAACGTATATAATAAGAAAAAATGACAATTTCTAAGAATTTTTTTTTTATAATACACATATAATTTCTCATGATTTAATTAGTGTTCTTTTTTACTATTTCTCTTAGTATTGGTGATTTGTAATTTTTTATTTGCATAATGTTAATATGATTGTATTGGTAGTACATCAATTAAGATGATATGGAGAAATCTATTATTTTTTATTGAATACGAGTGTAGTTTTATTTACTACAAGAATCTTGTATATGGATAACATAAAATCTAAACTAGTTAAGATAGAGTAACATTTATTCATTATTTTTCTCGGACCCACCTCATTGTAATCCCTAAACAAAATGACAAACACTAATTTACTTGCTTTCAAAGCTAGTATGAAATTCGAATGATAACTATGGTATTGTAAATTGGGGTGGTGGCGCAGTTGGTTAGCGCGTAGGTCTCATAGCAATAGAGTGATCCTGAGGTCGAGAGTTCGAGCCTCTCTCACCCCAATAATTTTTGTCACCTTGAGAAAATTCTTTCGAAATGAACAATCATAGAATAATTTTTGTCACCTTGAGAAAATGTTTGCATATATGTAACTTCATTCCCCTATATAACACTTTTCAAATGGAGTAAACAAAATAAAACTTTCGAAATGAACAATCATCGAAGAGAGTTCTTCTTGATGGGATATAGTAAAATGAACATTGTTCGCATAAACAAAATAATTAAGTAAATTGACATGTAATTGAAACCCATCATTATGTTTTTTTTAAAGATAAATACTAATTATTAGTAACATCTTACCCATATTTTTTAATATTAGCAAAATCTTTCAAAATACAAAATATTAGCCTTACCTAGACAGAGTATAGAGACAAGTTCACTCTCTATATGAATATGAGGGTGGAATTCACTATTCAGGTTCATATGGCTTTCCCTTACCTAGACAGGGATGGTGCGAACTGCGAACTGGTGGGCAGGGCAACACAGAAATGGCGCATCCGGGCTTCCAACAGTAAAAAAGACCCAAAGAGAGAATCAACGGACGATAATGTACCATCTCCAGCTGCTGCATTTTCATCAGAAGTCACGACTTTTCAAGCATATGATTGATACGAAGTAGCCAGGCAACAGAGAATTGATAGGCAAGAAGGATCATCTCCAGCTGCAGAAGAATTCTCTGCTAGGGTTCTATCACAGATACCCTTTATTGGTCTCATCTCAGAGTACGTCATATTCATTACAAAGAACCCAAAGGTAATCCAACACAGATTAAATCAAAGCGAAAACAAGTTGCCTATAACTGGTTACAACCTACAGTTTGTTCTTTACCTACAAGTATACAGAAGCAGAGCAACAAATGAACACAGGTCGTTGGATGATGTATTACATGATGCACATTCACTTCGATGGAAGAAACATCTCTGACTGTGTCATTTGGCTGAGATTATGACATCTGGTTTCAAGCGTACGATGGAGCCAAGCATTCATCAACCATGTCCACTAGGTTAGGGTTCTCCAATGCTGCTGCTATTCTCTCCTTATCATTTAGCTGTTTATTCACTACAAAACAAAAAAGAAATAAATGTATGGTAAATAAACACGGTTGAATTGGCATAGGTTCAAGCTGGTAGGAAGAAGAAACCAGAACATCAAAAAGGGAAACTTAAAGTCATGTTTAATTAGTAAAGCAATCCCACCATGTATATCACAGAACAGTTCTAGATTCTTGGCATTTATACACATCTTCCTTCTTTTCTCTTGAATACCATGACAGAATTCAATCCCGAGATTATTGGGGACGAAAGCTTTAATCACATAACTTTCATCATTTGCACACAACCCAAGTACATTTCGATTTATTGTTTTAGTTAACCCGAAAGTTCAAATTCAGCTCCAGCAAGTGTATCCAGACTAAGTTTCCAATCGACAAACACAGATGATAAAGAGGGAGTAGTACCTGCAGCTTCAGTTGCATGGGTTCCTGGTGCAACCCTGATATCCACCTAAAATGCAAACCAATAAGTGATGTTCGTGAGAGGATTCACATAGGAAGTACGTAGCATCAGAAGATTCAGAACACAAGATAATCTACATGTACTACTATCACTCGAAGGCACGAAAGCTTGAATCCCCAACAAACTTATAATGAATAGCAACTATTGTATGAAAAAAAGCAGTTACCTTGTAGCGAGATGGCAGGCTTCTCATAAGCTTAACTCGCAAGCAAAGACCAATAACAGTCGCCATGCTACAATGCTCAACTGTCGGAGTAAATGTCACCCTGAAGCAAATCAGAAGATACCAATTCAGTATCTTGCAGTGAAAAAAAAAAAAAAAAATCCAGCAGTTGAACAGATGGAACAAGATTGCGGATACCACCTAACATAACTACGCCTATCATCCACTTCAATCGCATCTTCTGATATAACTTTAAGCTCCTCCAATGAGTAAGGGTGCTCTGGATCCTTTATGTCTCTCACATGATGTATGAACCAAGTTAAGAAGCACAACAAAAGAGGAATCAACCCTCAATTTCGATCGACACAGGTTAAATAAACCAATTGATAATAGATGATAGAACCCCTAAACCCATTTGTAAAACAATCAAGCTACCTCCAAATGAACAAACTTTGCTCTCCAAAGAACACAAACACTAAAACCCACAGAGTCCTACAAGCTACTGATTGAATAAAATTTCAGACCTAATTCAAACGCTTTTGAAATTACTCTAGCTTGTCGAATTTTACCAACAAAAGAAGACAGATAAAAAGAAAAACAGTATGGAGAATAGAAAAGGATATCAAACACTTCCAGCTGGTCGATGGCCTCGGCAGAATACTCGTCCGCATCGGAGATAGAAGCAGGTCGTTGCCGCCGCTCTTTCTTTTCGTAGACAACGGGATTGGCGTTTATCAGACCCGACACCATTGCTCAATCCCCACGAAATACAGGGAGATATTGAAAATAATTGGCTGCTCCTTCCCCTTTCAAGTTCTCGCTCTCGATACTACCGGGGATTGAGCAGGGCAGAGGCGCTGGCCTCGCAAAAGAAGAGTTCGCCGGCAAAGCGCCACTCGTTATTCTTGATGATACTTTGTTGGATTTCGCTCTATACGTTAGCTGAGAGAGAGGAAGAGGCTTGATCGCCGGCGAGATGGGCGGCGGCCGCTTGATTCCTAAGAACTCGGAAGCCTTTAACGCTAACAGAGTTACAGAGGATATGTGCCAAAATCGGAAATTGTGATTTTAGGGCTCAGCATTTGGTTTCCTCCGATGAGGCATAAAATGATAAAAGCTTAAAGCCACGGATGCGAAACTACGTCGTTTCGAAAGTTCATAACAAACTGAAGATAAAAGATGAAAAATCCTCCTTTTTAAACCAGTTATATCATTCCTTGTGCAAAACTGCAAAGGCTCTGCAATCTTGTACAGCTGAATGGAGGCCAAACATGATCAGGTCAAGATGAAAGAAAGAAGGCAAATGGAATCATAACCCAACCCGATTAGTACGAAATACGAAAAACTCGATCTAACCAGAAGCTGCGTCTGTGAACGTTAAGCAAAATCAAACGGACCCAGTAATCGTTTCAGTGGAACTTTACAAAGGAAAAAGAATCGATTCAACTCATCAACCTGGAAAAACCTTCCAACAAATACTCACATTTTCTTTACATGAAAAAAGAAAGGAGACAAAAAAAAGGAACCCTCATCAGGCATCGAGTCTCTCATTCTCATACACGTATTCTATGACAAAAACTTGTCTTTGAATCATCAAAAGATACACAAACCCAACCTAACCCGTACTTAAAGAATACTCTTCACAAACCCAGCTTGCCTGCAGGCCAAAAATCATTCAAAAGGGTTGGATGTTCAGTGTGCAGTATTGTTCGTTAACTCGAAGAAGATTCTATCTCCTTGCCATGATCGTCGTCCTGGAAGTTCCTCCTCAACCTTCTGATCCAGATATCATAATCAATGGGATACGGTGTCCCGCAGAGACTGTCAACATAATCAGCAAATGCTTTCAACACGGTAGACACATCACCGAGCTTCTGCTGGATTAACCTCCTCGACCAGGCCGTCTCCCTCCACTGCAAGGCACCTTCGACTGAGTCCAAGTCGGGCAGAGGCCCACCGGACGAGAAGTAGAGCATGTAGACGAGGCTCTCAGAGTCGGAAGCAGAGCACAACTTCCCCTCTTGGAGAGCATATGTTGAAGAGAAATGCAGATTCATTGCTGGACGGTCCCTTTCCTCGAGTATTGCGTGGCCCCAACCAATTAGTACGAAGTGCGGATGCTGCCTCGTGCTGCCCGACCTTATAATGTTCTCGGGCCGGATGTCACCGTGTCTAATTCCGACTGAGGCTGCGGTTGAAAGAGCGGATAAGCAATCGTGACAACACCTGATTGCTTCTTCTGGCCCGAATCTTCCGGACATTATCATGTCGGCTACCGACTCCCCCACCGGGCTCGTGACGAGGATTGGAGTCGAGCACCATGGGTGATCGCAGTTTCCACCGGAGCTGGGCTTCCGGCACTGACCAGGGTGGGCGATTCTGCCAGAAGCGGCCAGGTCAGGTAGATACTTGCTAGACACGCCTTTCTGCCTCATGATGGTCAATACTTTGGTCTGTCTTTGGACCTGATACCATAGCTTCATGTCCTCCCATGCTGGTTCGAGCTGAGAAGGGTGAGAACCAACGTAGAGGAAATAGGATCTACTAGGGTCTTCTACTGGCGAGGCGAGATAGTATTGTAGTTCGCCATTGAACAGAACACCGTCAATTTGATAACCCTTCTGCTGGTCTGTGTCCTCCAACCACAGGACCGAACCATTTTCCAACTTCATCACGAGTTCTTCAGACTCGATGTTATTAACCGACGCATCCAGAACTTCCACAATCTCTGGTTCCATGCTACGCTGCTGGTACCGAAAAGCCCCATTTCCATTAACTCGAGCAGTATCCCTATCCCCCAACTGCCTCTCGATTCTTCTTGCTTGGAGACGAGAGCTATGATCAGCAGCTAGATCTTCGATCGAGTGCTTTGGCATCCCTGCAAACTGCATTATAGAGTGGAAGGTTGCAAAAAGGACCTGTAGAGCACCAATGTCCCCCCAATTGGCATTTCCTAGCTTGTTCCATATCCTATCTATGGGAGAGACTGAAATCCTAGAATGGCTCTTGATCCAATCGGCACAACTCTCGTAAACATTATTCACATCAAACTCCAATCTATTTACATCACCTTCAACTTTCACTACCCCTCCATACTGCGAATCAACAAGAAGAACAAAGACAATGTCCACACTCTCAGCAGACTGAAAGCTCCCTAGCTTCCTGGATAACAGTAGGCGTAAAGCATAAAAGATAGCCTCACCCAGCACGGCGTGTGAAGGCTGCGGGTCATTCCCTATATCAGGCCGAAGAAGAGCCAGTTCGAGAATTTGATCCCATTTACCATGTGGGTGTCTTGGATTGTTAACCAATACACCAGTCGCACAGAGGCCAGGGAGCTTCCCATTCGCTATGGCCTTCTCAGCTTGGTAGAACTTCAGATTCTCACTGTAGAGACAAGCCACTGAGAAAGGCAGGGGAGCATCCTCTTCATCCTGACTCCAGAACGCCTCCCACAAACCCTTAACACCGGCGTGGAGAAAATCTTCAACCGCTAAGAAAGCAGTGGCTTCCACGGCATCAGATGTGGATGATGCGTACACAGCACTGGGCATTCGAATCAGCTGCTGAAACGAAACCCCTTCCAATGCGTAGTCAAACTTCTGAAGGTCTATTAGCTCGAAAGGGACATCAAAAGCCGGCCTTTTGGGGCCGGAGACTGATTCAAACCAGTCGCCGAGATGGGAAGTCAGCGTTTCACAGTCCACTAACCTATCAAGGAACTCCCGCTGCCGGTGCTGAGACTTTCTGAAAGACGGGATACTCGATCTCCTCGTGCCCGACCCGATAGATTCAATGTCCGGAGATCCGCCGGCACCTGCTGAAATCGACGGAAATGGAAAATTCTCGTTTCATTCCTAGTTCGCAAATGAAATTAGGTTTATATAACTTCTCCACGAGAGAAAGAAGAACACGAAGAGGAGAAAAGCACACACACCTTCGGAGTCGGATGCCCTTCGCGGCGGAACTGGAGCCATGGTTGCAAGAATTCAAAGAGAGATCTCGAGCACTCGCCGCCGCGAAACCGCAGCTAATCCAAAACAAAAACAAGAAGCCACACCGACGGCCGCCGCCGACGCAGCAGCAGCTGGGAGTGAAATTCAAAGTGATCTCGCTGCCGAAACAGTCAACTCGTCGCGGCTGGGACTGGTACGCGTGAATTCAACGCAAATTCTTCGGAAGATTGACCTGTGCCAGTGGCGGCGAAGAACCATTCTATTATTCATCCAGCTCTTACTCCTCCGACTGCCTCTATGCTTTCCCCACCCTTGATTTCTGAACCGCCGTGAGCTTTTCCGTAACTATTCCCAGGAGGGAATTGCTTCGTTCGGCGATGAGAACTCCGCCGGCCCCGGAAGAAAAGAAACAGAAGGGAGGCAAAAGACAAAGAATAGTGATGATAGTGGCCACTGGCCAGAGAGAAAAGAGAGATCATTTCCTGTCTCCACCGCCCGTCCACTTCAATTTCTCTTATTTTCCCCATTTTTTATTATTATTACCAATCACGTCATTGTTCTTTTTTCTTCTTCTTTAATCTCCCCTAACTACCTGTCCTCCAAAGTCCAATCTCTGCGGGTAAATTACTAAATGATAACTGAACTTTGGGATTGTTTCAACTTTCAACTCGATGACTAAACAACAAATAAGGCCAATAAAAAAGGTCGGAAGGTTCAGGAAGGACGGAATGCATCCTCCAGCAAGGAAATTTGATCGGAAGCTTTGACAAATCAGGAATCTGAAACAGAGAGAGAGAGAGAGAGAGAGAGAGACAGGCGAGCAGCAGGGAGCGGGAGGGACGCTCTTCGAAAACTCCTCCACTTGGCGGTTACATCGGCGGAAAAAGCCATGAACGGCGGCCCCTCTGGTTTCAGTACGTTTCTTCCTCCTCCCCGTCGCTTCTTTAACTACTTTATTCTGCCAAATTCCACGGAGGAACATTGACGAATTGTTTTTTCTCCCCACAGACAATGCGCCAGTCACAAGAGCGTTCGTCATTTCTTCTGCCCTCTTCACCCTCTTCTTTGGGATCCAGGGCAGGTCTGCCAAGTTCGGATTGTCCTACCAGGTGCGTGCGCTCTATTTTCGTCGCTCTTTCTCTTGAATTCGTCTTTAAATCGGGGAATTCTGGTGCTTGATTGCCTAGTATTTTCCCTGATATCTAATGTTGGGTAGAGGATTTTAGCTGGGGGTTTGAATCGCGTCTTGCTGGGAGCTTAAGGATTGAGTCTGATTGTTGGAAATTGAAGTGAAGTGATGAATGTGGGAGACTAGCTGTGAAGGTGCGAATTGGATACGGGTTAGGTTGTTAGCTGGTGAGAGTTGAGAAGCATTTGATTTGTGTTCGATGATAGTGATGGGGAAAATTGATCTTTCCTTTCTGCTTCATTTGATGGCTGAATCAGCTGAATATTTGAGCTGTCGACTCTGTTGTGTTCTATGGATACGTTAGACATGATCATCACTTCATTGAAATTTTTGGTGGCTGCTTGGTGGTGTCTAGGCATACTGGTTGAGTTATAAGCTACGTTCTCGATTAGCCACAGTGCTGGGCACGGGGAAGGCCTTATCTTAGTCTAACTGAGAAGAATGAGTGGGTAGAGCAATTGATTGTTGGAGATTTCCATTCCTAGGCAGCGAATGATGTGTGAATAATATGAGTTTCTGTATGATCAATATTGTCATGGAAACTGTTTTCACCGTTGGAGGAAATGGGTTGCTGAAACACTCGGATTTCACATTTCAGAGGGATGATATCACCATGTTTGCCTTGTACGCTTACTTTGTCAAATCAAGGACTTGAGCTTCTTCGCTCGTCTCGAGTGTTTGTGCAAACACTTAGTTGGGGAATAATTTCTATTTTTCTGATAAAATTTTGTCTTGAATTATTGGCCTCTTTAGACTGCATATATGCAAAAAGTAGCAGGACAAATTGTGTAGCTGGAACATCAGGAATATATGTACATACTTCGACTGAAACTTGTATGTATATACATACGGTTACCTTGACTTGACCATCACCCAGGGGCTCAGCTCCTTTCCATAGGACATGGATTAGGAAAATTTGGTTTTAAAGAGCTTATTACGTGTCATTCCATACCAGCTCAACGGAATGAAGTCATGTGGAAAAGAATTTCTCAGAATCAATATTGCTTTGGCTTACTGTTGTATGTTTTTTAAACTATTTTGCAGGATATTTTTGGGAAGCTCCGTGTTCTGAAGCTGATTGCCTCAGTTTTTGCCTTTTCATCAACGCCAGAATTGTTGTTCGGACTTGGTCTTTTGTATTACTTTAGGGTTTTCGAGAGACAGATTGGATCAAACAAGTATTCGGTGAGTTACTATCCACTCTGAACTGCTCATATTAGCCATGCTTATTGGAGCATATAATCTGTTTTGTTACTCGGAGTTCCTGTGATCTTCATTTTCTCTACCTTGTCTGTAACATTTGTTGTATAGAAATTACTTGTCATCCAATTAACATTTTTGCGCATCCTCTCTTAAATATGAGATTGCTGCTCTGATTAATGTGATGGCTTTATTGCTTTTGTGTCATTTTTTCAGGCTTAACTCCTTATTTACCAGTTACCACACATGACATTCTTTCTTTCTTTCTTTACTATTCTTACAGATTGCTTATCGTAATTTTTCTGTGTCATAGTGCTAAATATCAACGATAATTGTGCAGGTGTTTATATTGTTCTCTACAATTGGATCGTTGCTCTTTGAGGCCCTTGCCCTATCGCTTCTAAAAGGTAAATTGTTGCAGATAGTCCATGTTGTGCATTATCATATTGATTGTTGTTCAGTGATCGGGTGAACAATCCAAACAAGTGAACATGAGGATATATGGTGTAGAGGGTTTCTTGCATGTGATGCTAATACCGGAAAAAGAATGCAGAATGAGAAATGGAAGGCGGGGAAGTAGAAATGGATAATCAAAGAGGGGAGTTCGGTAGTGGCTTGCTTGGAAAGTGGTGATCAGGCAGGAAAATCACTGCTTGCAGAAAAAGAATTGAAGTATGTAAAGATTTGTAATAGTGAGTCACTGAGTCTAATACACACATTATTCTTCATGCACTAGGAAAATATGTACGGCTGCAATGTCCTGATACCTTCTATGAAGGCGTGGGAGGATGCTACTCAAAAAGCTGACTTATTGCTGTCTTCTAGCTATCACTTACCAATAAATGGACTAAATCACATAATGGTTTCACAAACACGTAAAAGTGAATGGGATGCAGAGGGAATAGTTTGAAATGTGGATGAAACAATGCTAAAGACCTCTAATGTAAAACATATGTATGATGGAGTTGAAAGTACTACTCAGCAGTATCTCTAGTGGGTGGTTGGTACTTCTTTTCCCAATTCTCGTATGGTCTATTTTATGTTTCCTTTGTGTACGAATTTCACAATTATAACAGCTGTGACACTTTTTTTTTTTTTTTTTTGTGTGTGTGTGCAGACCCAACTCTGAACTTGCTTACATCTAGACCTTATGGCCTCATTTTCGCTTCATTTGTGCCCTTCTTCTTTGACATTCCGGTATCAACTTGGTTTCGTGTCTTTGGCATCCGCTTCTCTGACAAGTCGTTCGTGTATCTTGCTGGTCTGCAGGTACTGAGGAACTTCACCATTCTGCATACAGGGTTCTTGTGCCATGCATATGTTTTTTCTTACTTCAATGCTTCGATCCTTTCTGGTACTGGTAGTTATATCTCTAACTTTTGATATTGCAGCTTCTGTTATCATCTTGGAAAAGATCCCTCATACCTGGAATATGTGGCATTCTTGCTGGCTCCTTGTACCGTTTAAACCTCTTCGGTATCCGGAAAGCAAAGGTAATTTATCTCATGTGCAAAAAAGATTGGTATATAAAATTAGTGCTTATACAAGCATATAGCTTGAATGAAGGTACTTGTGTGGACGTTAAGTGATCCATTCTAGCCTTCCGATTCCTTTAATGTGGGAGCATATGTTTTTTTTTTTTTTTTTTTGCTCAATACCTGCCGAATCCACTTTAAGTATGCTTTGTAATCTCAGTTACCACATACTTTGTTTTATTGGGTAATAGTCTCGTAGCATCATTGTAGTTGATGATACAGTTAGCATGATGTCATTAGTTTTGGGCTGATGTCGTTATTCGATGCAGTGATGTATATATCTTACTCTGCTTCTGTATCATTCTCTGCCTCAGTTCCCTGAATTCATGGCTACTTTTGCCTCCCGATTTTCTTGGCCATCTACTGGGAGTCCACGTGGGGTAACAACAACTAGGGCCAATGGCGCAGCACCAACTGTTCCATCATACGCAGGTCGCCGTGTGGAGGTAAATACCTCCTTTCCAGTTCGTGAAAGGCAATAATCTTATATCTTTATGTATTGGGGCTATTTGCGTTACTTATGGTGCATAATCTTTATGGCTGGATTTTGACAGAGAACATATCCTACCCCAGTCCCTTCTTCTGTAGAACCATCAGAGTCCGCCATTGCCACATTAGTTTCTATGGGCTTCGACGGCAATTCGGCAAGACAGGCACTTGTGCAGGCTAGGAACGACGTCAATGCCGCTACCAACATCCTTCTTGAAGCCCAATCACACTGATTACTCATGGGTGGGTGAAAAGCACAACTGTATGGGCTGATTTTTAACTGGCACGGATCAACAGAAACTGAGTCATCACAGTACAATATAGACAATGAAGTCCCATGTTTGATAGTTCACAATCAGTGCGATATGGCTTGGTTAACATCCTGAAAGGGTGGTGGTTTTGCTGTCTTTGTCCTGAATGTAGGTAAATAGTGTAGTGTGGACAAAAGAAACCTTAGCAGATTTTGCCATTGTTTTCAGAGTCTGTTCTTACTGCTGCCCTGCTTTTGGAACAGACGACGGAAGCATTATTTGGCTTTCTAGTATTGTGCCAATATTGAAACAGATGCAGAAAGAAAATTTCAGTAATAGTTTCACTTCTTTTAATTTGTTCGACATAATTTCTCCTTTACTAAGCCTAGTGTCTAACATTCTGCTACTGGTGCTACAATTTCGACCCATAACTCTATTTCATTTCAAGTAAATGATGGATCACCCTATTTTGATGGCATCGCTCAGTACATTGATCATATTGCTCAATATTTTGCTGTCATGTTCAAGTTCAATCTTATGAATGTTCTTCTTTAGTGTTTGGTGCTCTGTTATCTTACGGAGCACGAGTTCTGCTATGGATATTGGACAGTCCAATGGCTTAACAATGCTGACAGCATGCGAGCTTTTATTCGTTCACTTCAACTGCAAAACCATACTGCTTTGGCAGCAACACTTTCAACACCACTACGCAATGAACGATTATGACTGAAATCTCCATCCATCTTGCGTTCTCGTTATAGATATTACAATCAATTGATAGATCTCTCAAATAGAAAAAAGATAGTAACCGTTCCCTTTCCTTTACTGGAATGCAATTCATTCAAACTGTTGATCAATTAATACTCCTCTGATGCTTCCTTCACAGCCTTGTTCATAGCTCCAGCACCACAACTGCGAAATCAAGGTTGTCAATTTCCTTGGTGAAGAGAAACATGAATTGAACAACAAGTATCAGTGTATGTATAATTGTATGTAGAGACACTTACAGTCAGAATCAGTGGTGATCCAGTTGGCTTTTCTGTCCTGGACCGTGGCAGGGCAAGAAGCCATAGACATTCCTGAGCAAGTGGTGGAGCTGCTTTCAACTTCCCATCTCAAGCTGAACCTTGGAGAGTCGATGTGGCTATTTTCATTGTACTTGTAACTGTTATTGTGTTGTCTCCCTGTTAGATCCGAATCTTCTTGCATTGCCTTCAGGGCTCCTCGGTTTCGAAATTGATGTAGAACCTGTCATAGAGATAAAAAAAAAAAAAAAATCGCACTTGAGTGGCATACACAGCATACAAATTTTGGTCAAAATGTTCATACATAAAAAATGATGCTACCTTGCGGCCAAGGAACTTGCCATTCTTGTCAGATTTGGTAGCTGCAGCCCATCTAATGAGCTCCTTCATCCTGGAAATGGCCTTGTTCTTGCTGTCCCCTTTGACCTGTTTGGCGTCTCTCTTCTCGCATTCCTCTGTCGATGGCAGGGGAAACCGTGGAGGCAATGCAGCGTTGGCTTCGTTGCTGATTGGTAGAACCTTGTTACCCACGTGATGAGCAGCAGCAGTGGAATGATTAGCAGATGGATCCGGCTTCTTACCCGCGGCGACCTCTTCTTTCTTCATCTTCATAGAGATGATCATCAGATGCTCTCGTCTGCTCGAGCTATTTCCAACCCTTCTCAGGTTCAGCGTGCTATAGAAGCAAGCCTTTGCCACATCTTTTCTAGCTACAAGAAGCCCAAATGGGCTGCTAAAGTTCTGCCAACCACCAAACTTGCTGCCCTTCTTAACTCCTCTGCCTCTCCTCCTCTGGCTACCACAATGCTTGAACAGGACTATGTGTTGCTGCTGTGCGCCTTATGTTTGTTTATGAAACAGGAAGGAAGAGATGGAAATGAGCTCGTTTTAAGATATCCAAAGAGTCAGAAGGAAATAATTAATTGAGATGACACAAACTTACTGCTATTATTGGCCTTATTATGGGCCAAGCTAGAAGTCTTGTTATTGCTGCTACTGTTGCTGCTGCTGCGGTTGTCTCTGGCCTCATCATGTGCAACATTGAGAAGCCAGTGAAGAATCTGATATATAAATATTGAGGAAGTGGGTTAGTGGGAAGTTTTCAGCCTCTTCACTTATTAAGTTCATGTGTTCTTTCCTTCCACCCCAATTTATAAAAGTAAGATAATAGTAACCTTACCTGCATGTTACAATTATTTGGATGTTTTCAGGAAGACCCTTTTGTTGATAATATGAAACAAAAAGATCTGGTTGGTCAAATGGGCAGCAGTTGCGGTGATCCACTGTGCTTGTCTGGATCTAGTGGCTTTTTGTTTGGATGGGAAGAACAGACAAAAGGAATTTTGGCAGTGAATCTACTGGTGAAACAGAGTGCTCTGTTTGGGAACAAGACAACTAGGTAGTCTACAGACAGAGTTGGCTTCTGGCTAGTAACATGGGAGTGAAAGGACTTGGGGAAGTTTTATAATATTATACTACCATTCATGTGGTGGGTATTAAGGACAAGATTTGGAAGAACATTGTGGTTAATTGGGAACCAAAGATTAGTGTTTCTCTTTGCTTATAGGACCAAGTGGCACCTCTTTTTGTCATACACTTGTCGGGATGCGGTTCATTAGATTCGTGGGGTGGGATGATCATGTTATAATTGGTAATTTGGTATAGTAATGGTTTACATCAAATGCATTATGTGGACATGTTACCACCATTTGACATCAAACATTCCTTATTCCAGCCAACGGTTTTGATTGTAAAGCTTAAATCTTGCTCCAGAATCGTGTAATGCTGCTACAGACACTCAGGCAGACAGGCACTTTCTGTCTGGTTTCTGGAGTTTGCAGCCTTATTGAAGAGCTCTACTTCCCTACTGCTTTCCCGTTACTCGCGACTTGCTTCCCTTTCCCGTCGGTTTCCTTCAAACCAGGATGTGATCTTCCACTCCCAGAAATGAGGCCTTTTATAGTGGACTTCAGTTCACTGTCCTTCATCAGAGTCTCCAACGTAACGTGTACACCTGAATTCACAAAACAAAAGCAGCAGCAGCAGAGCTTCAATTCTTACATACCGTCTTACAGAAGCATTATACTGAACAGCCAACTCAAATTTATCGTAGTGAAAGAGTGTTGCATGGAGGGAAAAGAGGCAATACGGTATCGCCAGTAGTGCTTCGGATTCGTAGGGTCGTTGATCGTCTCTTCATTTGCAGGACGTGTTGTGTAGTCCTCTTTTAGAGCTAGCAAGTCCTGCAAACATTCATTCACAGGAACAGCCCTGGTTGTAAGGTTATCAACTTGAAATATGATATTACTATTATTACCCACCATATCAGGCATTGAGAGACAAACCTGTAATGGGAATATTGCCCACATTGATGGCGATTCAACATGTTGCCTGATGATGAAATGTGCAATAGCTGGAAGGCATGTATCGGGGGGCAGCTCATCAGAACCGACTATGGCCTTGAAGTATCGCTGTCTTCTTTCAGCATCCTCCTCCCACCAAGCACGCAACGTGGAGCAGTCGTGGCACGATGGGGCACACACCTGAACCAAACCATGAACACCAGTTTAATACGAAGAGTATTACTTGATATGAAGTGTAACAAATGCCTAATGACAATGTAGTATTATCTTACCGTCATGTAGCTATATTGAGAAGGAACCCCAAATTCCAGATCAGGTTCACTAGGCATACGTTGGATGCGTAACCCGATCATTCCCAGCTCTTGCATCACCTGCATTTTTTATTCTAAAAATCAGGACAAAGAAAATGGAGCAGGAAATCGGGTGTTGGGATTTTGGAAGGCATACCGGGTGAACACAAGCAGGTATGAGCCCCAGATCTTCACCACAGGCAAGCATGTTTGATGAATTGAGGAGAACGGGTAACGTCTTCAGAGCATTTTTTCGCCATAGCTCTTCTTGGCGATGGAAGTAGTAATCATAGTACAGTCTTTTCATGACATTCTTGCTGTATAATATTAGATGAGGCGAATTAACTTTACTGA